>LR991052.1:67163015-67767253 GCA_905163555.1 Notocelia uddmanniana
GGGCAGGGATTGGAGTAGAATAAGAAGAAGAATCAAGCTCCTCTCGTTTGATATGTATGCACACCGACATTGAGGCCCTTGTCAAATTCAGCAAGGAGTGAAATACTAAAAGTTCTGTTTTATCCCGTGGCTAAGCCCGCGTGGACAGCGTAAGTTTGTTCGTCAAGATAGCAAAGTCTTACCTGTATTTAGTGATCATGTGCATCCACGAAGCCGGGCTGACTTTCATCAGTGCGTACGGGATGAATATGACGTGCATCCCATTGAGCACGCTCGCCAGTACTGCGTGCCACAGCCCTGTCTCCCGTTTGAAGTCCAACACGCACACCATGTGCTCGCCTTCAGTGTAGTTGCAGGCGACCGAGAGCATACGGCAGTGCGCTAGCATTGCTTGACTGAAATGACACGACGGTTTATATGAAATGAAATGAAATGAAATGAAATGAAATTATTTAATCATAACCATTGTTACAAGTCTTTTTGTTGCTTATTAATTAAATATGAATAAGCTATGAAATTACGTATTTATAAATAATAAAAAATATGGGAATTAATTGTCCAATAAATATTGTCAGAACATAATAATTATAGGTAAAAGAATTAATAATATAATGATTTAAATAATTTAAACATTGTCGCCACAGACGGTTACAGTGTGTGTGGTCGGTTATCAAATTCACTGTAGTCGTAAAACATTTGTTCGTGGAGCCATTTTTTCAGTCTTCCATTGAACAGCGGGGTGGAAACTGCATCTATTATGTATTTGGGCAATCTGTTAAACACGTCAGGTCCCGAGTAGTACACACAACGTTCCGTCTTAGCGAGTTTGTGCTTGTTCACGACTAGGCGGTCTGCGTGCTCATTGCTGCGGAGCGGGTAGCTCGCGTTGGACCCTTGGCGCTTAAACAGGTGGAGGTTTTTGTGCGTGAACTGTGCCACTTGGAGAATGTATAAGCATGGCAGGGGCAGGATGTCAAAATCTTGAAAGAACTCTAGCGCTGGGGCGTCATCCGGAGCGCCGGCCATCGTCCGCAATATATTTATAGGGTTCATAATTGAGTGTCAATTCGGTACAGATAGATCGATTTTTACTAGTATAAGAATGTATGCGTGCGTTTTGTACCTAACAAAAGCACTGATCGAGTAAGCCAAAGGGTGGGTTGCACCAAACCGTTTATAATCGTAAGCGGTGTTCTTAAAATCTGTTTGTATGGAAAGTTTGGCGAGTTTGTATGGGGCGGCAGTTGCCGATGCCATATTTAACGTTGATAGTTGTGTAATCGTAATTTGGTGCATCTCACCCTCTTTATCAACGCTGGATATGCAACGATACACTACCCCCTAGTACCAGTGGCCCGATTATTTAGTCCAATGATTGGATCAGGAGTCCGATAACCGACACAGAAAATCGGCTGAGGCTTGCAGTCCGATAATTACACAATTGACATCCACGAAAGAAATTCGTTTGTATGAACATTACGTGTCACTAGGAGTTTATTGTTAACTTATTTTTTTATATCACATGACTTATATTTGGTTACTCTCTGCTGATTTCCGTTACTTCTAAGTGCCCAGGATGATGCGACGTGCGTAAACTTTCATAAAATAGCCAGAGCAACGAGAATACTATTTACTTAATTTTATTTATTTACTTGGAATATTATGGATGTACGTAAATTATAAACTTGATACCCGTTTTGAAAGCGAGATACAATACCATTTTTACACTTTTATGCACTTTCACACAAGTGAAATATGGGTAATTTAAGTTAACCAATGCCCAATACACGCGAAACGGCGGCCAATATTCTCAATCAATAGACACCTGTTGAATAGAAAATTTACAATAGCGACACCTATTTCCCTATCAGCACAGCTGGTATTAGAGCTACTCTGCTGGACATGCACTAAATTTCACTTCTACTGCATCTTTCTTGTTATCAGACATTCCCATCTAGATGGCGTTAGTAGCCGCAATGCAGAAAGTTTTAACTGCATGTAAACTTTGATCAAGTTTTGTTTACGATCATGTACTGCAGGGCTCGATTCCACGACGCCGCATTCATTCACGGGATGTTGTAACTTCTATCTTACTGCTCGGAATTATAGTTGAATTTCATCGAGTTTTAACTGTGAATGCCATTCGGTCGTATTGTGACGAAGTTTAACCGTCTAGTTGAAGTTTTCGTATATAATGCGAACTTTGAATAAATTATTGTGGTGTACTACCGCCACAGTTATTTAACAAGATAAATTTAACTTTGTTTAACTGAATATTTGTAAGTTTGGGTTGAATACGACTGAAACAACTCTAATTACGTAGTTAAGAGTGTTTCAGCAATTATATTCGCAGACATAGTCGTGTATATTGTCACATATTCACAAACATGAGCGATTATATATTAAGCTAGGAGACAGGATTTTCTTCTATACAGAGTACACTTTCGATCCGCACGATGCTCGGACTGATAAAAGGTGGTGACTGAGATGGCTATTCGGTTATCATCTTTTAGCTAAATCTATTGGCGTTTCGATACGTAACAAATATGTGTGACAATGAGAAGGGCATGAACAAGTGATGCCTCTGTCAACGCACATCTGGACTAACGGAGCATTGACTAAAGTCGAGTCCAGAATTAGGCGAACTAACTTGACAGTTCATTGTACGCTAATGTTGCCACAGTTTGGCTAGTGCTGTTAATATCGATGTTTAAAAAGTCTAGTTAATCATCAATCAAAAATCAGAGTTCTTATTTATCAATATATGTTGTTTTCTTTTTATTTATTGATAAAATATAACTACGTAATAAATAATAAACATTATTACCAAATTTAAGTTCATAGCTGAATGGGAAGTTAATAAATTATATGTGTGACAGACGACGGACACGCGAGAGACAACAATACGGCTCCGTCTGGACCCTTCGGGTACGGAACCCTAAAAAGAGATTAATGAAAGGTATTATTCTGTACTCAGCTGTAGTTAGTCCTGGTACCTAACAACTGCTCACCGTGTAACTATGACGCCCATGGCAGACCCATCGACAGCCGACGTATGTTCAATATGCGCAGGGCTGTCGTCGGCGGGGCGAGGGGGTGGGATCCAGTCGCGCGGGGGGCGGGGCAGCTTCTCAGTGGAAACCCATTGCAAGGACGGCCAGCCACGGAACGAGACCACGTCGCCGGAGGATGTCTTTGGCAGACCTGCGGGATAACGTTAAAGGTTTATGAAGTGCCGGTACCTGTACATAAATATGGGGGATGATGCGGGAATAGTGCCCAAAGTATGTGAACAATTTAATGTCAAGTTATGTATAGGCAGGAGGAATACGAGTAGCTACGCGGATTTAGTGCTCAAATAGCCTTATTACGCGATTGTGCACTGGCGACATGTGCGGCGACACAGGCGACCATAGACACGCCATAGTCACCTGAAGTGTCGACTAAATTGTCGCCGAACTTGTTGCCTATACAGTGAGCCAGGAAAATTGTCTACTACTTTTAACCCTTTGAACGCCAAGAACACCTAAAAGTGTAGCATATTGTCTTGCCTACGGTGCCAATAAAGACTAGGTGTAGGTATCACCTTTGTTGTCAAAGTCATCTTTGTGCTTTACACTAAGGTTCATGTTCTTATGGAAAAAAGAGTAGTCGTGTAGAGTCACTGCCGTTGATGAAGGATGGAGTTCAACGAGTTCAACCTTAATGTGCTAAAATAGAGTCGAAAAGTGATAAACGATCTACTTAGCGTAGTGTACATAAACACGCACTTATTCATATATAGAAAAGTTGAAGTGAAGTACATACATGCTTCACCGACCTCGTGATCAAATTTCGCTTTACTCGTGATTACTAAAAATTGCTGCCAAATGTATTACTAAAAGCTAGCAAGTGAGACGCGGAAGTAATATATAAAACGAGCTTCCGTTATTTGGATACTCTAATGGATCATTACGCGAACTAGGTTGAAGGCGTTATAAATATCGTTACGAAATGGGATGTTACGAGGTGTTGAATTGGTATTGTGATGTTTCTATCGGTAGTAAAAGAAATATAGTAAGAAGAATAATTAGTTAACCGATAACATTTCTCCGAATAGATATAAAAAATAAAATAAAATAGGACACTGAGAGTAACTGCGGATGCTCTTAAGAAGAGTCCTTTAAAACATTTGCTCCTGTTCTATAACAGGACCCTCTGACCTCTGTGACCCTGGTACCCGCTCTCAGGCCGACGCTGCGGCTGATCAGGCCCAGACCCTCAAGCGCCGCAAATGCTCATCTTTAATGAAAGATTGAATTTGCGGCGCTTGCGGTAGAAACCTTGGGTCCCTGGTCAGCCGACATGAAAAGCTTTATAACGGCTTTGTCATCTCGGTTGATCAACGCATCGGGGGATCACAGGGCTGGTGGATACCTCTGCCATCGAATCGCTCTCGCGATCCAAAGGGGTAATTTACATTTAATTTTATCTTATTATTTTATTTATTTTTAATTTAGTTTGGTTTTTTAGTTTAGTTTAGTTTTTAGTTAGTTTTATAGTTTACCTTCATATTTCGATTATAATTGTAATTAGATTTTTATTTAAATGGATGTATACTCGTATGTATACTATTGACCAGAAAAACAGGAAAGGAACCGATTCAAATAATACCAGTTACAGCGAAGGTGTCAAAAACTGCAGTAGATGCGGAGAAAATAAGACGCATGCAACTTTTAGAAACGGTCAATAGTTTAAAAATATATAACAATCAATTAGTGCCTACAAAACGCGCTCTTCTCTCGTCGGTATCCAAATCCCATATTGTTATTCCGTGACACAGTCGAGCTGTATAACGAGAACACCTGACAATGGGTAAGCCAGAACGCCTAGAACGCAGCGAATTTAAACACAACAATCCTAAGCGCGAAAAAAACGTGTCAGCAACCAGCACTTCAACTAAAAGTTTACTATATATTCTACATGCAAAATAAAGTCTGGCGCGTAGAGAAACTGGAAATTGTATTTTTGAACTCCAGGCTGTTAGAAACGGGAATATAATACACGTTTCTCGCTTTTACACTTTACGTGTTTATTTAATGTTTCGCGACCGGAGTTTTAAATCTACTCATTGCAGAAGTTGTATTAAATAGCAGCTCATAAGCGTTGTTTACATGACATGGGTGCAAACAGTTCCACAGTTTGTTTTGCGACATATCTTGCACCGTGTTTACGGAGTCACATAAAGGAATGACTAAAACGTTTTCATTTAAGTTAGAGTGATAAGACTTTTGAAGACATTATCGTAAATATAGTCCAGCGATTTTACAACAGCTCTGAGACCTAATTTGACTTGGTGTCTATGCATTTTATGCCTCGGCTTCTAGAATTTTCTAAATTGAAAGGACTATTTTTTCTGAATACATCGCAACTTAATGCACGTTAGACTAAGTCAGGCAATTTAGACACCCAACATCTAAAATTTACAAACAAACATCTTAGAATACCCACCGAAGTCCATTCCATTTCTGTTCTTTCGCGTAAAGAACTAAACTTTCAAAGCATGCTTATCCTTCTCGATCCCAGCAAGAACCCTTGCCATTGACCCACGTCTTGCACTTCTATCGGCAGAGACTGGGATAAGAAGCATTCTTAAGGCCTCTGTATACACAAACAAGACTCGCAAGCGAGTTTCATTACATTGCGGGTTACCGTGGTATATGATGAGTTCAATAGATCTGTCAAACCATGCAATATAGTGAAACTCGCATACAAGTCTCGTATTGTGTAAATAAAGCTTTAGACTAACCTTTCAAGCACGCGTCTGAAGTCAACGCGTACTGTATCCCACACGAGCCCAGAAGGAACCCGACCTGCTGCAGCCCCGCGTCCCTCCTCGTCAGTGGCACCTCTATCGGCACGGGCACGACCCCAGCTTGCAGGCAGCCGTAAAACGCGCACATGAAGTTGATCGGGTCGTTGTTGGGGTAGACCAGGGCGACGCGGTCGCCCGGCTTAATAGAGGTGTCTCCGGTCAGAGGACCGCCGCTGCTGCTTTTTGAGGTAAATGATTTGTTCAGCAGCGCGAAGGCGATTTTGAGGGAGCGGCTTAGGAGTTTGCCTGAGGAAGGAATGAATCGGTTATACTACGATAGTTTTTTTATATAACCTTTGCATAAACTATTTGGTAGTCAAATACGTAAATCAAATCTTGAAAGACGTAAAATAAAAACATAGCTACTTAGGTACTATGGTTAGATGGGATAGTCATCATCATTTTGCTTGTTCTTTTCCCATTTATTTGGGGTTAGCGCAGCATGTCTTGTTCTTCTATACATCTATGTCACCTGTCATCTTCTCATTCTCTACCTTCCTATTCATATCGTTTCTCACACAATTCATCCACCTTTACTTTGGCCTATCTCGCCTCTTGCATCCATCCACATATTATGTATAGTATTGATTCTTATTAATTTCACATTGCCATTATCGCCGTGTACTCGTATGATCGATATAAAATAAATCCTTGAGTTAAAACTAATACAACTCAAGCAAATATCTTATTATACAACTCTAATGAAGTAAAGCACAAAACTCACCATAAGTAAGCGAGTTGCTTAACTTTCCATTCGGATCCAACACTGTCGCCACGTTAGCCTTAAACGACGCCGTCCCGTATCTCTGCAACGCCGCCTCCAGATTCCTCGGTAGCCCAGCGGGTACCACCAGCTGTTCACCGACAGCTGGAGTCATGGTTCCTCCTTCAGGCTTCGGGGCATTGGGGTCTTTCGGGTTAGCGGCGATCTCGAGCTCAATGTCGTCGTCTTCGTAGAACTCGGGGAGCGGACGACGTTTTGGCCGCTTGAGTGTGTTGAGAAGCTGTTGGATCTTAGCTGACACCTGTGGGAGATAAGTTGCTTAATAAATAAACTGTATTCTGCAACTTAGCCGCATGGCACTTTTACAAACAAACACTGTTGAGGAAGAAGACCACTGTCGAGAACTCATAATGGCAGGAAAAAGCTGACTATTGACCACATATCTCCTCATCCATTAGAGGATGGCCAGGAATAGGATGGTATATACATAGGCTGATGATAATGAACGACGTAAGCAAAGATTAACTAGGCATAACATTACTTAAGTTAGTAATTTTTCGGACGCACGTTAGGATATATTTATCAACTATCGTTTTTGGAAGGTGTAATTTTTTTAAACATATGGGTATTACACATTACCTTCCACCGTCCGGTGCCGGTGCCGGTGTCATCAGACTGGTAGCACTGTACTCGGTCTGCGACGAGCGCGCCACCGCGGCGAGCGCCCGCCGATGTGTGCGTGACGTCTGGTTGGATGTCTGCATAGATAGAATATACATACATATTTTATGGTCCCAAATAAAATGGACGATAAGGTTCTAAAACTAACAAATATTACAATTATTGAAATTAAAATCTGAAAGATCCGTAGTTAACTGCTGGTGACACTCATAAACTCAGCAGGAACATCGCTGAAGCAGATTAAACCGACTGAATATATCGAAAGCGACAGGAGTTATGTGGCGTGCCACCGCAACTCGGGCGTATTTCGGAAATACTGCGCTCTCATCGCCCGTTCCGACCGCGAATTATTAACTTTTTTTAGAAGCTTTTATATGATTTAGTACGCCTATTTGAGTTCTAACTACCCACATAACTTAAGAGCGCTTTACTAAAATGTAACAGGTCCACTAGCGCCACTCGTAAATAATTGTGATTGCATAGTGGCCTCCTTTGATTACTAATCACAATTATTTACGAGTGGCGCTAATGGACTTGTTACATTTTAGTAAACCGCTCTTAAGCTTAAGAACTGAAAGAGTTCAGAATAGCTAAAAATCCTGCGGTACTCGAGGATATCTAACTTAAAATAAACAGTGATTTTTGTATGGAGTTTTGGGTTTTCTAGATGAGCTAATATATATATAACTGGTGACGGACTATGTTTAATATGGTACTCTTCTCTTTTGTACTGCACTACAAAGATGTCGTGAAATCTATACATAAAATTCTACTCACACGCAGGTAGATGTGTCATTTCCGATAAATCGATCTCTGTCCTCTCACGCGCCTGTTTCTTCTCCCGTTCTCGCTCTCTTTCCCTCTCCCTCTCGCGGTGGTGTGGAGGCTGAGGCAGCGGGTGTGGGTGTGAGCGGGGGTGAGGGGCAGCGGGGCGTCGCGCGGGCGGAGATCCGAGTTCAGGGGGAGGGGGCAGGTCTGTGTCGCCCGCGCACGAATCTTCGTCTGAACTCGATGCTAGAGAAAAATCGAATACATGATATACTCGTAGAAAGACTACACTTACGTTAGAATAGAACATAATTTTGCATACTACACACCAGCGACCAAGCGCACAGAACCAATAAGATGTACTTACAGAGGTCGTGTCTCTCTCTGTCAGGGCTCTTGGCCATCATGGATGTTCTCTTCGACGGCATGGGCAGTGACGGTTTGGGTCTGTTCTGCATCTCCGCTAGCGCCTGCTGCACGGCCTCCTGCCTCACCTCTGCAAGAGTTATGTTGCCTTAGTACTTTTGTGGAATTGAATGCAATTTTCATGGAGAGTACAAGAAGTTTGTATGCGGATAAGTCCACAGAAAAATTAAACACCATTATTGGGTACATTTGCACCAGGTGCCTGCCGTTCTGGGATCTACGAGATTATATCAAAACTTTTAATTTATTTCATAATTTGTAAGTGATTTTTAGTGTGTATTGTTTTATTGTATATATTCTAAGATTTGTAAATAAAGTTTTCATGTAACACCAATTGTATTATCTATTGAATATCAGCTTAAGAAAAACATGAACATTATTACACTTCTTCATTTTAAAGTTTCCTACTCTTATAAATATAGGGATCAATACAATGTCTTCTAACAAACTACCATGCTGTCATATTCAATTCAACTGAGATCAGAAGCCGACTTTCAACCATAACATCTCATACTTTAATACTTTTATCGCCGGTTAGGTAAATACATAGGTATACTATGTTCGTAAGCAGTTTACATTCATTTACAAATGTTAATGTGGCGTTTACGTGGGCCAACCTAGTACCATACGCTGTTATGCGTAGAATGATATGGACATATATTTCGCTCCCTCTTACGCATTTATACGTCCCGTTGTCTTGCCTTGCCTCGTACAAGATATAAAAATATACGTAAACGCAGTATACGCTTCCCACCCGTAACGCTATGAAAGTGTTGACTGTGAATGTTCTACAGTGAGAGAAAATCGGTTTCATCATGCATTATGAATATGTATTGGTTATATTTGACAAATCCGCTACGTAAAAGTCAAAATGAAAAGCGAAGTAGGTATAATGGTAAACATGCATGGTCATTAGGCCTTCAAGTAGTTAAATGAAATGCGATTTTGAACAAACATGCTGTTTTATATCACCGAAGAAGGTAAGAAGTTCATGTAATAGAAGAATGGTACAAACTATAACTAGGTAAGGACGACTAACCGTTTTTCTTTATGTTCGTCACCTTAATACTTAATAAAATAGTTTTCATTAAAAACGGGGTCAACCAACTTAAAGCGACCATTTAATACCCTTGTCTAATTATTGAAAATTATTGTATACAATAATTACAATAAATGCAATTCTTAATGACGGAGACATAAGCAGCGTTATGTAGGTACCTATTTAAAAATAAATCTACTTATGTATAAAAATAAGCTGATTAAAATTTATAACCTTCCGGTACGTACAAATCGACCTACTCAGTCAAATCCTAACCATCTAGTAGTTATTCAAAGTACGTTTGATGAGTATTAAACGAGAATT
The DNA here is from genome assembly GCA_905163555.1 of Notocelia uddmanniana. Classification (NCBI taxonomy): domain Eukaryota; kingdom Metazoa; phylum Arthropoda; class Insecta; order Lepidoptera; family Tortricidae; genus Notocelia; species Notocelia uddmanniana. The sequence continues at coordinate 67,172,832 of LR991052.1, forward strand.
CTACCATTTTACCTTTTTTTTCCGGGGAGAAAATCCTTTATGGATACCGCCGCACCACGGGGACAGTGCGGTGGTTATGTCTGACTTGCACCGACTAAAAACCCCCCGATCGTCCTCCTCAACTCATTTCGGGCGGCTCTGCAGTAAAGTTTCACAAATACCTTACCGTTTAACCGTGTAATACTCGTAACGAATGTGTAGTTCATGCTTAGCAATACTTTAAATTCAAACTTGTCAATCCCATGTACGTCTTAACAATACAAACAAATTGGTATTATCTGGCCTTATGTTGGGTACTGTTGTTAGCAATAAACTTGCATGTAATTGTAACGGGAACGAAAGTTTACATGGATTTATCCACGAGTGTCAGTCATTGTGTCGTATCTTATCTGTCCACGTTCGCTTGGATATAGGCCACTGGTTTGAAGATATACAGGTATCAAAGTTGAGTAACACCGTTATATACTCGTACTATACTAGTGGCTATGTGACTGAGTAGACACCAGACATTACTATATACATATTTAACGAGTAAAAGCACTAAGAAACTCAAGCTTTCGTACAAATTCCATCTATAATAAATAAGTGCTTTGATAAAGCTGTGACAAACACAGTAGGTAAGTATATAAATAAATGTGTAAACTTTTACGTTCTCATAAGTTACGGGTGGCCAACTACGGGACATGGCTGTTTTTGACAGTTGACCTTGTATTTATTGTTAATTTATTAAGTGAATGTATGTGCATTCGGATCGGCGCGTAAGCGCGTCACCTGTCACTTACCACCTCGTTTTTCCGAACACCGTTTCGGAATCACAAATGTACGTTAAGTGCTCTAACTGAGGAAAGGAGAAAGTCATTAAACGTTACGGAATAGTTCGAAACACGGAGAAGTTGAAACAGGTGTTTGGATGAAAATATACATGTACTGTATAAAGCTGGCTCTCCATTTTGATCTAATCCCTCTTATTTACACTCGGCTCTATTAAAGCAAGATGGATCGCAAGAAGAGAGAATCGACTCATTGGAATAGAGTTTGAACTCTATTCCAATGAGTCGATAATGCGTTCCCGATTCGACACTAGCATCCTTCTAGCATCGGTACTATTTAAGTACCCATTTATTGCAGGATTTCTTCTACATGGTGGTCGGTGGCTTGATATATAGACAAAAAAAAACAGGTATGGGTCGTTTGTTTTTTTCTATGGTAATTAAACTAATTAAACAGCTGTTTCGAAATTCATAACCTTATTAACATCAATTATTGTTATGATTTTATCCGATTATGTCAGAGAATTTGTTGTTTATGTTGATTATGTCATGACTCCAATGTTAAATTAAGCCATAGTCCTTAACTTTGGCTATTGACAGACTTCCACAATGACCGGTCCTGCGCCACCCGCAGCCAGCGGACACCCGCGACTCTAACTAAACCGAAATAACCCGAAATAAATTTTCATCCAATACATTTTTACAGGAATAACTCGCTACCTTCACAAACTTTACGTAAAAAGTTCAGACGAGGTAAGGTAATGATAATTAATGAGTTTATTTATGTTAATTGCTCCCAATTAATAACAGGAGATAATCGGATCAAATTATGGAAAAAGAATTTAAGAAATTAATCCTTGAAACGAATAATAAACTTATGAAAATACAATATAAATAGGGGATTACGTATATTATGATGTTACTGAATCAGGCCGATACTGAAAATAAAATCAATATAATTGATTTAGGAGTGAAAACAACAAAACTGATTGGAGGTACTATAGTACATTACTACAGATGCCGGGACGAAAGGGGTTGCCGGCCGAAGACATAGACGTATAGGTCTGAGGCGGGCAACCCCATATTTCCCGCCGAGGTGTGTATAGTGCTTTTCTCTAACATGCAATGAAATAAACAACAAAAACATCAAAGTTTTATTTTTAATACGCATAGTGGCAGAATTTCATGATGCCTGTGCCACAAATTTATGTGGAATGGAAATTAAAAAAAGAGGACTTGGCCGGTTTGCTTTGGATGATTTATATGAAATTCCATTAACGACCTCTTGTCCGAGCCGCACCTGAAACATCATACTTCGCAGCCTTTTAAAGGAACATAACATCAATATTTCATTGCATGTTTGAGAAAAGTATGTTCCTCAAAGAGGATCAATTTAATAGTTAAACTCAGCAAGTAATATTTCAAAGTATCAATATTTCAGTAGGACAATAAAGTAGATAAGATTGTCTTTGATCTCATGAATGAACGATGGCTTAACGCTGGTGCCGTGGGAAAAAGGGAAGTGCTTGTTGTAAGACTCCACGTGCGTAATCACTATTGCCGCCTCACACCTCGTGCGCACTATACGGGCAGCAGGAGCAGCGACTGAGCTGGCAGCCAACAACAAGAAACAAAAATACTCGGCGCTTTCGAGCTCAAAATACCTATTCATACCGATTGCGGTAGAAACGACCGGGTGTTGGTGCGCAGAGGCCAAATCCTTTATTAGGGAGTTAGGACGCCGTCTACAGGAAAGGGGCCTTGACCCCCGTTCCGGGTCGTTCCTGGTGCAGAGGTTGTTCATTGCGATAAAACGCTGCAACGCAGCGAGCGTAATGGGCACCTTTCCGCCAGGAGCGATGCAGGACGGGCTGTGAATGAGGTAAGTAGCTTTATCTTTATAATATCTCATGAATAGTTTTAGTTTATTAATGTCTTCTTTCCTTATTAATCTGGGCCTGTGACAACAAGGTCGTTTTTTACATGCACTGCGTATTATGCCCATAAGAGCAAGACTGTAAAGCGAGAAGATGACGTTTATCCCATTTACCCCAATGCACCCATTGTCAAATGTGGGTAACGTTCCGATATATAAGGCTGGAGACATTTTCATGTAACGATAGAAGTTATTTTCTTTTAACTAAAATGTCTACCTATTCTGGAAATATGACAAACATGATGTTCTAAGATTCACGTTCGATCGATGCGACTTGATAAAATCGGTCTAAAATGTATTCAGTGTTGTAAACTTCTTACTAATTATTCTTCTTCTTCTTCTTATTTTAATTTAATACGTATTACAATTACCAAATATTTTTTCGTAATCGCAAACGATTGTGACCGAGTGAGTCGTACTTACTCGATACCTATACCACGAAATAGACTTAAAAATGTTGTTCAAAATAATAAAACTTTCATGTAGTCACGTACATACATACATACATAACTATTAAAGAAATCCTGTAAAATAAGTACATCCTAGAAAAAAGTACCTCTAAATGGCATAATACCTACTATTCCGATTACATGCCATTACCCAAAAACAATCGAACGACGTGATGATGACAAAGAAATGAAAAAAAAAAACTGCTTTTTATGGTAGTTCATTTTCGGCATGCTGAAAGTGATACATTTTTGCCCTAGAGCAAAATAGTACCTATTCAAAAATGTTTTCATATTTTGCATCTTTAGTTTTCTCATATTCTAAACGAAAAGCAGAGTTTTGCACTGGCCACCATGAACTTCAGCCGCGAACAATTTATTGGCTAAAATATCTCATCGGAAATGGGTGCCTTTCAACCATCGGTTAACAATTTAATATATATTGAACTGCATGCACATTGCATTTGGAGAGTGTATCAAAACGCTAGTTAAAATGCAAGGTACGTTACTGTACAGTCCGACACAAAGAGTAGAAATTAAAATGTGGCAAGACTGTAGTGTCACCCCTTTTTTCCCTAGATTGATTTGAAAGGGATGACACGACAGTGTTGCCAATTTTTAATTTCTACTTTTTTGTGTCGCACTGTACGGGATGGCCAGCCTACCCATGCATGTCACAGGAAAGGCGGGAAAATTAAAAAAATAGTTTCGAGGCAACTCATTCTTTTGACTTAAGTCGCAACAGGCCTTATTTTTAGTTTTACCTATACCATAGCATACCTCCGGACTGTTCGAAAAGACGAATGATTAAAGACCCCGAACTATTTTTAAAAAAGCACAAATCAAATCACCTACTTCTTATAAAATAAAACGTAAAAACGACTTGCTACTGTTGTATTCCACGTTACACATTTCCTACTTAATCACATGTTATGTAGAATAACAGCTAGTATTCAGAAAGGAACGACAGGTGCTCATGCGAACAGACATGTGGCGACCTATGGAAAGGGGGCATTAAGGACTCGACAAATAATAATCGTATGCTAGTAGAATATTTACTTCGCTTAGGTCCTTACAAACATGAGAACATAACAATAGCTATGAGTGATAGTGATATGAATAATTGGAGTATTATGTAAAGAGTCAACCGACTATGCGGTTTGGGTAAACCTGAATCCTCTCGCCGCTAGTATAGAATTATTTGAATTTAATGCTTCATATTTCTTATCAACTAGTGACTAACTAAATATTAGAAGAAAAAAAGCTTACCACCACCACCATATCAGCCAAAGGACGTCCACTGCTGGACATAGGCCTCCCCCAAATTCACGGGGGTTATATGCCATAATCGCCACGCTTGGCACGCGGGTTGGCGATCGCAGTATCTCCACCGCACTCCAGTGATGCTTTTTGCACAATTTTCTTTATTTATATGAGTAAATAAATTTGGTGAAACATCACAATTTTTACACATTATTATTACTAGGTACCAGACGTTTCTGATGTGTCACAACTCACAACATCCTCAAGGGAGAGACAGCTCGCGACCAGGAGAAGGAAGTCCCGTTTGCGAATAATAGTCTATCAATACCGAGTTTCATTAATTTAATATTTTACATAACTCATTCTGCCACACGACTTTCTTAAACAGCTGGCGTTGCAACCAGGAATAAAAACGGCTCAACACTTGTTCAACATATGGAATTTTGATGCTCACATTACCAAATTTATTCAGAAATGAACTCTAATCGTTTATAACACGGCTGAGTTTCGTAGAAAATTACACAAATTTAAAAATGTCCTTTTATCTTTTTTTTTAATTCGCACATTTATTATTATCACTAGGACGTTGCCTTTTAAGCGCATTATTTGTTTTTTGTCGTCTACCTTGACTAATGAAGTTGTATTGAGTCAATGCAATTTTGTCAGATATCCGGTATACGGGTACAATATATTAATATGATTATATAAAAAAGGGGAGCAATCCAAAGTACCAATTACTAAATAAGGTTTGCCATCTTTAGGGTTTCGTACCCGAAGGGTCCAACGGAGCCCTATTGCTGTCATTCGCGTGTCCATCTGCCAAAAAACATTTATTTCGGACAAAGTAATCCATATCACAAATAAACTTAAATAACTATGTTCTTTAAATTTAAGTAGTTAGTTTTAGTTTAGTTTTTTTGAGTAGTAAAAAAATTGACACATGGCATTTCACAGTTTCCATATAAAAACGGGTGAGGTGAGAGGTGACAGGTGAGGACGAGTCCGTTTGTGAATATAGGGCGTAGCTGCGATAGTCACCTTCCTATATCCAAAACATACATACGAGTAAATAGAAAATGAATGTTCTCCCTCTTGGTTGGAAGGTCAGATGACAGTCGTTTTCGTAAAACAAATGTCTATGCCTTATCTCAAGATTAGCGGACACCCGACTGATCTAGGATACGATTGGGAAACCCCTAGGAGGTGATGCATGATTTGCTATCGTTATGTTTCGAAATTGAAGTTACACACACACAGTATTGAAGTTACAGGCGATAGACAGCGGCCAGCTCACTTATCCTCCTCTTAAGGGGCTCCTAGCTCCCTGTTATCCCGGTCCCTTCAATCTGTAATTCCCCGTTTTCTCGTATTTTTTATGGCTTAACGTATTTAACAAGGTTTACTGAAACAGTATCCCATATTTATTTCAAAACTCACTGTCTTCGAGATATATGACATATCTAACATATCGTACGCATTTTTAGACAAAAAAAATCATTTTTTGACATAACTTTTGTGAAATTGAGATAAAAATAAAAGATGTTGGAGACGTCAATAGGTTATATGTAGATTTCATAAATATAACATAGAAATTATCAAAAAAAGAGTGTTATGGACTAAGTTTGAATACTTAATCATAAAAAAATAGTGCTATTTTTTTTTTCAACACACGGCTTTCCATATTTAGATAAAGGGTTGAAAAACCCGACAACCGTTTGCGACATATTATACCTACAGTTAGACGGAGGAATATCAACTCGAGACGCGTCAAAAATCGATGACTAGCGTGTGGCACCTAAAGGCACATCCTAACGGCTCGTGCTCGATTGCGCATCTTCTTCTGCTGACTAATAATTCTGTCATGTTCCCATGACGTGTGTGGACAACCTATTTCGTTTGACATCGGTTTGTGACGAAAGCGTTACTAAAGACTCTTTGTCCCCATTTAAGCCATAGTACAATACTTGAATAGGGAATCAACTTTTGAAGGGCTGGATTTGAATCGGAAACCAGTCTCCATTAGTGATACTTTACATAACTTGTTTCGAGTAAGTTTGACTCGTTCAATTACTTAACCCATTTTGTGCATACAATGGTTGAATTACAACTATCAACTTAACTAGCCGTACCACAGGACACGCTCGGTCTTTTTTAGAGTTCTTCAATGCTACGATTTTCCCTTGCTAAATTTGGATAACGGTGAGTGTAACCGTCAAAACTTGATCTCGCTCGCTCACTAAATGAGCTCGATATATTGTGCTGGTGAAAACTTGCAAAATCGGCATGAAAGCAAGTTTGTGTAAAAATGGACCATTATCAGGCCAGAGCTGCTACCGCGAAACGAAAACGAACGAGGTTCGACTATCTCCCTCTGTCACTCGAATATGCAAGTGCTACGGAGAGAGAGACATATTCGAATTTCGGAGTAGACCCCCTGTTCCTCTTGTCGATTAGGCTAAACGCGGGTCCAGCACACATCCGTGGTATCGATATACTAGATTTAGGCTATAGGTACCTAACTACACGATCGCGCTAAAAACGAAAGAACACAGGCCGTGCTGCGGACAGCCATAATTTGCTATCAAACATCGGATTTGTTACGGTATTGGCTATGTGCACGTCTGAAACGTCAAACGTCAAAGGTCCCGAGACAATGTCAAAACTCAGAGATGTCAAATAATGACACAAGAATATTTTATTTACTTTAGTAAACGAGAAAGACCCCGTATTGGAAATTTTACTGAAATAAATAAGAGAATAAATAAATACATACAAACGAAACGAATCGTAGGAAACCGTTAAGAAACCAATAGAAAACGTGAAAGTAAATTTGACAGTGGTCCCCGGTAAGTACACATTTCTGCCATGGTGTGCGCTACGATCGCCTAGCTTACCCCCACCACCTACTTCGCACATAGCCAATACGAGGTTTAAGACTGTTCATTTGTTAGAGCTGCCATCCGAAAGAAGAAACGTCAAATGTCGAATAGTGAAATAAATTGTACTCGGATGACAGCTGCCAAAAGAGCTGCAGTCTTAAATCTCGTAGGCTATAGACTGAAAGCATTCTATTAATTGTGTGCCATTATTTCAAAAAGTAAGAAAACTAAGTTATATTGTAGCTACTGCATCATTTTCTAATGAAGATTACAAAGTTACATATTTTATAACTATTACCTAGTTAAACCGTCCTCAATGGAACGCTCGTCAACAGAATTTACCCGAGGCGTCGCATTGGTTGAGCGACCTTCGATTTCGGCGAATGGTGCCCATTGCAAACGGGCTCGAACAAAATAGAACTACATCCACAGGACATGTTAGTGGCCTGCCTATCGCTTTACACAGTTATCTAGAGCTAAAGCCGGCATTACATTGTCATGAATGTATCATCCTGAATAGTAGGGGAGGGGAGTTGAATTCTCTGGCTCTAACATGTATGAACGTTCCGCTCTAAAGTTTGGCTCGTATGATGTTTCGTTTATATATTGGCGTTTAAAAAACAAAATGGCGTTTCTCCTGCTCTGTGGTCAAAGGGCTTATTTGCATGTAAGAATTTTTTAATCATAGATTTAGAGAAACGGAGACACCGGTCATGCGGATTATAAGTCTAACCAAAGATGTAGCTTTATAGCCGTTACCTTTACTTATATTTACAGGAAAGACTCGATCCTAAATCTCTGAAACGAACATTTTCTTATTCTCAGGTTTTAAAGCACCGTTATTAATAACTGAACTAGTAACATATCTACATAGATTACAAAAACACATTGTGGGCCTTGACAACATAACAAGCCTAATTAATTCGAATATTATATTTGCCATGCCGCGGTGTTGGCTTTCAGGAATACCTACGTACAATTTGAAAGATCTAAGAACTTTACCAATGTATAAGTATCCGTACGTCTAGCCCTGATAAAAAACCTATTCACTAAATAAACTAGTTTCAGTAATCGTTTATTTATTTAATCTTTATTGCACAAAAGTAAAACTTATAGTACAAAAGGCGGATTTAATGCCATAAGACATTAAGGCATTAAGGCATCGTTGTCTAGAAGTGCCTTTTTTATCCAAATCAGAACTGCCAAAGTGATCGTATTTCCATTAGTTCGTAAGTGCTAGCTGATGTCAATTTATTTTTGCATAAGCCTAACTATTTAATAGAAAGTTGGTTCTAGTTGCACTGGTTATAAGTTGCTTCTTCCAGTGATTAGAAAACCTATGTTCTAATCTTAAAATTATAAATTTAAAATATAACCTAAAAACAAGTACCGAAGACAGAAATAAAAGAAAGAAGACCCAACCAGAAGGAAAGTGAAAATCTAGCACCCAAAACAGAAAAAGAAACAAAATGCACAGATGACATCACATTTCAACGGCGTTAGGTTCTTTATGTGACTCACCGGAGTGGTACCGGCTCTCGTTGCGCGTCAGCCGGCGGTTGGTCCTGCCCGGCGGTGAGCGGAGGGCGTGTGCTCTCACTGCCCGATAAAGAACCCAAAAACACGTAGCATCAAAATTAGCTGGTCACTTTAAGCTTTATTTGTCTATTTTCATATGAATAAGGCTTAGTGTCCATCTACTTTTGACTGACACTCACGTCACACACAAAGGAATATTACAAATTGGAAGCGAAAATGCCACAATGATAAAATTACATACACGTCGTATAAAAGGCAGTTTTCGGTTCCAAATTTGTTTACTTTGTTACATTCAGCGTAGTTGAAAAGAATGTGATCAACTTGGTGTGACCCAGAAAGAACATGTCGAATCTTAAAAGTAGAACGGGTGAAAATGGGAACAAGAAAATGTTTTGTTCCCCACACGCTTCCGTTACCACATTCCTCGGCACTCCAATATATTTGATGACTGATAAGTGTTTTTCTCGTGTAACCTAACGGCACAAGTTATAACATATTCATATCAGCAGTAACGGTTGGTTATCACCAATAAATATTTCTCCAAGTCAGATTTATTGATTTCCCCTTCGCTAGAATCCCAATCCCCATCATATTTTATTTTTATATTTATTATAAACGTTTAAAAAAATACTTGTATTAAAACTGAGATTATGTGTCAATAGTCAAGTTTATTGGATATATATTGTACTGCAACATATAAAGGGACGAATTTTTATTACTATGTGTCAAATAGAATGTTCATAAAGTTTTGAGTCATTCCAAGACGTCGTATGATTCATTGGCTGCAAGGTCTTACGAAAAAAAAGTAAGGTCTAGGCAAGAAAGTGTGTTAGGGTGGATTGATTACATTCATTGATTGTATTGTATTAAGTTATTTAGTTAATGAATGAATCATTTTTATTTTATTAGATGCCTTAAGTTCTGTTTTTTTTATTTATTTGCTTCAGGCAACAAAAGGCCCATATTACCTTACAGAATAACATAGATGCATATCATACATATCAATCAATACAATACAAAATAGTCTTAAAAACTAAAACACATTATTTAGGCGGCGTATTGGCTGCGAAGCAAAGTTAACTTTATGTTTTAAATCTATACTTAATATTATAAAGCTGAAGAGTTTGTTTGATTGAACGCGCTAATCTCAGGAACTACTGGTTCGAATAGAAAAATTCTTTTTGTGTTGGATAGTCCGTTTATCGAGGAAGGCTTTAGGCTATATAACATCACCCTGCGACCAATATAGCCCGAGAGCTATACGGTTTCACTGTATGAAAAAACAACAATATATCGGTATCAGCAAATTTTTTGCATCAAAAATTGGGTTAAGTAATTATACTAAGTATTCTTTAATAATACACCTACATTCATTAACGAGACGGTAGAAAATATTAAAAACAAATCTATAAAAAATCCGTAAAAATCTAGCGAAAACACTATAAGAATTATTTTCTTTATGATATACTACTTCTATTTATGTTCTTTGTAATATATGAAAATCAACTTATTTTTGTTACGGTAACTTAATAATACAATCAATTATTAATATCGTAAAACATAAAAATGCATTACGCTAATGGCATATTAGGTATCATTACAGTTAGGGTTTTTATATGCCTTTATCATATTTCTTGACACTTTTATACTGAATCAACCCAAAATACCTAAAGCTGTAATAACTTTTGGAATTAATGTGGCAGCCAAATGCACTCTGTAGACTATTCATGAAGGTCAAATTGACTACTACTACTACCTATTAGATTTTTTTTTCTCATTTCCCGTTGCCCAGATTGTTCTATTCTGGTTGTATAAACATTGAAGTACTCATCATAAAAATACTGATACCCTGTTTGCTGCAAAAATTCACCAGTTTTCGGGCACATCATTTTTTTCCAACTTCCGGTCTTCAGATTTTATATAGTATAGCAAAAATTGGCCCGTTATTGAATTATTTCCAAAAAAACCGTATCTTTCTCGGGCTAATAGGAGCGAAAACGCGGACGAAGTCGCGGGCAACAGCTAGTAATTAATACATTTATTACATTAAATATATTATTTGGGTAAATTAAACGTGATCTGGATTTTCTGGCGCAACGATGGCAACACGGCGGGCCCTTAGTATTTTACTACTATTTTCAACCTCGTAATGGTCACCTCGAACACGCCCCTGCGACCGTCGTCGTTGGTAGAACTGATTTTAAAAAGTTTAATCGGGCGGGTATATCTCTATGCTATTATTTGCATTTTGCAATTTAGGCGAAATTATAAATTTTAATAAATCCCTGTATTTCAAATAAAGGTTTAATAAAATTGAATTGACGAATAACAATATTAAAAGATCGACGTTGCACAGAATACCGATGTAATGCGCTAAACGATGGAAACGTATTACAGAAGTCATAATTTACAAATCACAGGAGCTGTAAGTAAAAACTAATCTCGTTAAATATTTTGGTTAACAAATCGCGTGAAAAGTTAGTCGGTGCGTTTGTAAATTAGCAAAACGCTTTGATCTGCTTTAGGCGCACTGAAAAAAAAAATAGCTGAACTAGTGTAGTTACTTTCAAAATAGCCAAATTGTGCTTAGTCGTAACCAAAATTATGCTAATTTTGAATAACTAATTTTGATTACTAGTAACCCTCAGTTTGCCAGTCCTCCGATTTAGTTACTACCTGCTAACGTTTGGGCTACTGTTAACAAATCTTTTTTTTTTCAGTGTAATTGCAGTTATCTCGGTTGATAAATAACTATGTACATGATAAATAACATCTACAAACCATTACATTTAGGTGGAAAGTAAATTTTGGATTGAAACCTCGAATGTGCAAACATTAAATACAGTTGCACAGCTATCTGGTTCATTTCGGACCTGATCATACGTATAATGATAGGCAAGTAATAAAAATAAAGAAATAAGAGGCTACGCCAATGCGGAATAAATCCTCTATATGCAAATTTTCAAACCTATCAGTGGCCGAAAAAAAAATTTTTTTTTATACCGATCCTTTTTTTAACCTATTTGACGTTTGATATCTCGCGAGACGAAGTGTTGAAATTGTGTTTATTTTTCAGTCAATCGGAACTATTTCGGTGAACATGGACAGCGCCGAAATTAAGGTGGATATTGAGCGCTTGGACAGCGATGTTATAAACGAGCATTTACGTACATCGACGTCTTTTTTACACGACATAATGAGCCAGGACCCGGAGGGCTCGGATTACGAGGACTTGGCGGAAAGTACATCTAAACGAAAAGAGACCAAGCGAAAACGATCTGTCCAATCCTGGAGTACCTGCAAATGCTGTGGTAAAGTATTTCGGAATCCGACTACTTTACATGCACACGTGCTCTTGAAACATGGCGACGCGGAAGTGAGCAGATGCGACAAATGCGACAAAACTTATCCATCGCAGCTTAGTCTAGACAAGCATGTGCGATACATGCACTTGAGGCATCGTTGTGCTGTGTGCTACAGGACCTTTGATAATACTCAGTCATTATCGGAGCATAGTAAAGTCTGTAAGAAGATGCAGGTTGTGTGCGACATTTGTGAGAATGTATATGGCTCGGCAATATCTCTGCGCAATCATGTGAAGTACATGCATCCTAAAAAGACTGGGCATTGGTGCGAGCTTTGCCGCCGGGAGTTCGTCAGTGAAGCGAATTTGCAAAATCACAGGTAACTTTATCCAATACAATTTCACATTTTCATTTCCCAATTTACATATTTTATATTTTTAAATTGGCCGCGGTTTAAAGGTTCGACTTGCGCTAGCCAGATTAAATCAACTTTTCTTCTACCAGAGAGCTATAGAGTATTCTTCGTGAAACGATTTTTCTTCAGATTAGCACAACGATTAGAGTCGCAAAAGCCACAAGACAATCACTATTTAATCACGCAAATAGTTTCAAACCTGCGACCTCATGAATTGTGCAAATGTAAATCGATTACATAGGCTGGGTTGCACTAAACCGTCTGTAATCATAAGCGGTGTTCGTTAAAATTTCAATGTATGGAAAGTTTGACAAGTTTCTATCGGATGACAGCTGCCGGCGCCATATTTAACGAGCAGTCTGTGATCGTAAGTAGGTGCAACCAGCCTTAGTGTAATCGTCTCCAAAAATGTATCTAAATATTATTTACGACAGGAGGACAGTACACCCCGCCGGAGCGACGGACTGTATCTGCGGACAGCAGTTCCCATCTCTCGCTCGCCTGCAAAGCCACATGCTGTACCGACACACGAGCAACAGCCACAAGTGCCGCCATTGCCACAAGGCATTTGCGTCCGCGCCCCGTCTGACGCGCCACATTAGCCGGCTGCATTCTGATGCCACCCTTCATTGAAATGCGATTTGATCAAGTAACATAGTTATAGAAGTTTTGTTATAGAATGTTGAACATGTATGAACCTAATCTAAAACCCTAATCTGTGTTGGTCAACTTGACACTAGTGTTGTACACATTTGCGAATGAGGGATTTTCAGAATGCTTTCAATCAAAGCCCTTGCTGTACAAACACACGCGGAACGGCCACAAGTGGCGTCATTGCCACAAGGCGTTTGCGTCCGCAGCCCGTCTGAAGCGCCACGTTTACCGGCTGCATTCTGATTGATGCTGTCTTTTAACCCTTTAACCGCCATTGTCTGATATATTAGACAAAGTGACAATGAAAAGACATCAATTTATGACAGAGTTGAAAACTGTGGGGTACTTTGTTGACGTTCGGCGGTTAAAGGGTTGCAAGAAATGCAATTTGATCAAGTGATAGGTCATTTCAGTTACGATTGTTTTGTTGTGTAGGTATCTAATATGGATTTGTGTTGGTGAAAAAAATATAATTTTACTTAAATTCGGTGGTGAGGCGAAGGAGTGTTTTCAGAATCAAACAACCCTACTATTTTTATTTTGCACGAACTGTAGATCCATATCGATCTCCGTTTGATGATCTGAAGCAAAAAAACACTTCTATGGAATGCGGGGTCCAAAATTGATATTTATTGCAGTTATAGCTGGTTTATGCAATATACTATCAGGCATGAAACAAAAACTTTTACACAAATAAAGTTCAATTGATTTTAATTCTTACTAATACTTTAAGAATTAAATTGCAAACTCAAACTTCATAAATTGTTTAGCAAGAGAAATAACTAGATTGAAACTGTAAAAGTAATGTTGAATTAAAGGTTATGAATAAATGAAATGGTTTTGATTAGTTACAAAAGGACGTTCAAGTTTACCAATGTCACCTAGCTCATATGAAAACTTTATAGGACATTCCTGAAAAAAAAAACTTAAGAGCGCTTTAATAAAATGTAACAGGTCCACTGGCGTCACTGGTAAATAATTGTGACTATCTCAATTTAAGTACCTTTTGAATAAATCAAACTAGTTTTTGCGTTGCTGGATTTGTCGATCTACGCGTCCAAAGTAAAAACGGCCGATTTATTTTTGAACTCACAACAATATTGAATGTACATATACATATATGTCGGCCTGTTTAGCCTAGTCGGTAGTGACACTGCCTCCGAAGCTAGAGGTCCCGGGTTCGAATCCCGGTAAGGGCATTTGTTGCTGTGAGCAGAAACATTTGTTCCTGAGACTTGGATGTTTTCTATGTATTTAAGTATATATCTATTAAATATATCGTCGTCTAGTACCCATAACACAAGCCTTATTGAGCTTACTATGGGACTTGTTCGATTTGTGTAAAAAAATGTCCCCTAGTATTTATTTATTTATTAATTATTTATTTATATATTTCATGTAAACAGACAATATATTATTATTATTTTACATGTCGGTAATGTAATTTTGTAAAGCTAAAATGTAAGTAATATCGCGGTATTTCGGTAACGAACGCTCTTTACTCATATATTAAAATTTAATGCCTTTGCCAATGGGATATGGGCGTGAGTATATGTATATTTTTGTATATGTAAAATATAATGATACGGGTCACTCACTCAGAGTACCCCAGACCAGAGTAGACGTCAAATAATAACACCGCTACGAGCGAGATAGTCATATACTAAAATGAACAAGAGCGACAGAGAGGGATATAATATTTGTTGGCCTTGTCACAGTTCCGCTTTTCTTTATTTGCCTCAATGTCATCTAAACGTTATGTCAAATAGTTTGAGTCAAACAAAAGATTATCCGCCCATATTAAAAAGGTTGTTTATGGTAAGCAGCCAGACGTTTAAGTTTTCAATTTAGCTGCATAAAAGCTTTTCTGTCCCCCTTAGTGGGACTCATATAGGAGCTCTATAGAAATCCTTTCTCTGAGGGTCACTCACGTCTTTAAGGCCTCTCTTTAAGCCTCTCACAGACTGGCACGGCCTGGCCGCGGCGGTCAATAGTAAACTTGTCATTAGCTGTCAAATTTACTATTGGCCGCCACCGCAGGCCGCGCCAGTGTGATTCACGCCTTAAGCCTGTCACAAACTGGAGCGACCTGCGGTGGCCCCTCCTTCCACTTGGCTCCCATGCCTAAAATCCCATGGGACTACGGTATAATTTATATCTTTTTGGTTCCCATGTTTATGGGATTGAAGTTTACTAAGGTTTTTCAAACATGCAGATAGCAACTTTGATCCTATGAGGATCTTAAGGGACTCTATTTTAGTTTTTCCAAACAGAAGATCCTAACAGAGCCAGAATAAAAAAAGACAAACAACAAAATATGACTAAAGGTGACAGAGAGTACCATCAAAAGTCACAAATGAAAAAAGCAGAATGTGACGAAATTAAAACCTTTTCAAAAAACCAATAGGTCGCCCAAGACGACACCCTTTATTTCACCACTTGTCGGCGTGATCGATATCTTCATGCCAAATTACAACTTTCTCGTACAGGCCAGGTATATCGTGGCGGGCCAAATCGGGGTAGCTTGACAAAAAGCATGTAGAAATCAAATCATTATAAATGTATTATTTCAGTACAAAAAATCTTATATTTCAAACTAGCAGCCGCGTCTCAAAATGTACATATTTAACTTGTTCTAGAAAGTGCCCGATCGTAATTTCTTGGTTGATAAGCTCCATCTGTAACTCCATAATAAAATCGTCATTTTTTACGTGTTGTATTTTTCGAATATTTTTTATTTGTTTTTTTTTAAACGCATATTGGTGTATTTATAATATTTTTTTAAGATATGTAAAAAGTTCAAAGTATTTCTTTTTTTCTTTCCTAGCTTCTTGTTCAGTTTTGTATGCCACCCCTCCAAGCAATTGTTGGTGCTGGATCCCAAACACCGGCTGCTTGGGAGCCAAGAGGAAAAATGCTTAGTTGCCCGTGGATTTTATAGGATTCAAAAGACATGTTTAACGCGAAAATTAACGTAGGCCGTCACCGCAGGCCGCGCCAAGTGTGTTGTTGTAGCGGCCTGTCAAGCGGCCAGCGGTCAGCCGCCACCGCAGGCCGCCCCAGTTTGTGACAAGCTTTACGAGTTCATTTAATTGTACTGGCAACTAAGAACAGAACGCAATCAGAGTCGAGAGTTCTCATCGCGAAATCTAATAAGGTACAGGTAGTTTCCGTTTCTGTATGCAAGTGCATTCTCCTAATTGCAAAGATTTCCTCAGAGAATTTCCTCGCATTTGTTCGCCAATTACTGTCCAGTTTTCAGGAGATCGTTCAGTACGAGGCTTGCACTGAAAGTGGCGGAAATCGAATACTTATTAATTTATTTTTAACATGTATTATACCTTTTTATAATCTCTGAAGTTTCCTTATCTCAACACACTGGCCACTTAGAAAAAAAAAAGTATGGTTCGGTTTCAATTGTTTATTGAAGTCGTCGAGTCACTGCTTAAAATGGAATTGTGCCGTGAAAATTTCAGAGCTATGATTTATTATGACTTTAAAAGTGGACTAACACAAAAACAATGTGAAGAGCGGATGGTTGGTGCTTTTAATATTGAAGCTCCTTCAAAGACTACAATATACAGGTGGTATTCAGAATTTCAACGTGGCCGTGTATCCCTCACCGACGAAGTGCGTGAAGGTCGACCAAAATCGGCAGTCACGCAAGAAAACGTCGATGATGTGCGTCGTCTGATAAATGAAGACCGACATGTGACATATCGGGAAATTCAAGAGCACCTGGGTATTGGAATGAGTCAAATACAAATTATTTTAAAAGAAGAATTAGGCGTGAAAAAGTTATTTTCCCGTTGGATACCTCACCTATTGTCTGACGAGCAGAAAATAGTCCGTGTCAATTGGTGCCGCAAAACTTTGAAAAGATTTAACAAGGGACGCTCAAATGCTGTTTTTAGCATAGTATCAGGTGACGAGTCGTGGATATACGCTTATGAGCCTGAAACTAAAAACCAATCCCGAGTATGGGTCTTCGAAGACGAGCTCAAACCCACAAAAGTTGTTCGTTCTCGCAGTACGGCTAAGAAGATGGTGGCTACGTTTATCTCTAAATCTGGTCACGTAGCTACTGTGGCTCTTGAGGATCGTAGAACAGTCAATGCTGATTGGTACACCACTATTTGTTTGCCGAACGTCTTTGCTGAACTCCGAAAAACAAACCCTAGTCGTCGCATCATCCTTCACCACGACAACGCCAGCCCACACACCGCTCGGACAACAACTGAGTACCTGGACGGTGAAAAAGTCGAAATATTGGACCACCCTCCATATAGCCCTGACTTAAGTCCCAACGACTTTTTTACATTCCCCAGAATCAAGGACAAACTGCGTGGTCAGCGGTTTCAGACGCCAGAAGAAGCAGTGGAGGCCTATAAAATAGCCATTTTGTCGACCCCTACTTCAGAGTTCAAAAAGTGCTTTATGGACTGGTTTGAACGCATGCATAAGTGCATGAAATACAAAGGAGAATATTTTGAAAAACAATAAAAATAAATAAACTCACTTATACTGCATATTTTCTTCTATTCCCGAAACTTTCAGTTTTACCCTCGTACCTCTACCTCTAGTATATTTTTTAGAAACAAACACAATCGAACTCACTCAATTTGTATGGCAACAATTAGTTACCACCAAAGGCCGCTAGAGGCGCTGTTGGCGGTGCCATACTTAGGTGCTTTAAATCACAGTTTTACGTGTCATCATCATCATCATTCAGCCGAATGACGTCCACTGCTGGACATAGGCCTCCCCCAAAGACTTCCACAATGACCGGTCCTGCGCCACCCGCATCCAGCGGACACCCGCGACCCTTACCAGGTCATCAGTCCACCGTGTGGGGGGCCTGCCCACGCTACGCCTTCCGGTACGTGGTCGCCACTCGAGAACCTTTCCGCCCCAACGGCCATCGGTTCTGCGTGCTATGTGCCCCGCCCACTGCTACTTAAGTTTAGCGATTCGAAGGGCTATATCGGTCACTTTGGTTCTGCTGCGGAAGGCCTCATTTCTGATGCGATCACGCAGAGAAACTCCCAGCATAGCCCTCTCCATTGCTCTTTGGGTGACTTTGAGCCTTCTTATGAGGCCCATAGTAAGCGACCACGTTTCAGTACCATATGTCATCACTGGCAACACACACTGGTCAAAGACTTTCGTCTTGAGACACTGCGGAATATTGGACCAAAAGATGTGCCGTAGCTTCCCGAACGCTGCCCAGCCGAGTCGGATTCGAAGATTAACCTCTTTCTCGAAGTTGGACTTACCTAACTGGACAGTCTGTCCTAGGTATATGTAATCGTCTACAACTTCGAGCGTAAAGTGTCCGATTGTTACAGGAGTTGGTGCTACATGGGCATTTGACATGATCTTCGTCTTATCTATGTTCATCCTTAGACCAACTCGCTCGGAGGCTTTACTGAGGTCATTGAGCATTGTACTTAAATCCACCATGGTCTCAGCCAAGACTACTATATCGTCAGCAAACCGAAGGTGAGTGATGTACTCGCCGTTTATGTTGATGCCTAGCCTTCTCCAGTCCAGAGTCTTGAACACATCCTCCAAGTGCAGCGGAAATTACGTGTGAAGCCTATTTATTATTACCTGCACATACTCGTAGTGCTTCTACGTTTTTTCCAGTAACTTAATTTGGGTAACTATTTGGAGCTCTCTTGTCTCTCATACATGATGTAGAGCCGTTGCAAGAAAATCTACGAAGAAACAATAAACTCACCCCTTTTTAAACGACTGCACAGGAAAGACGACTTAAGTTAATATAGAAATTAGCACCAAAACCTCAGTATAGCGCAGTTTAAAAATATTGATATCTTGGTCTTCCAAGCGAAAACACGCAAAATAACAAGGTTTATATGAGTATTCTGCCATTTTCGTGCATTCTATTTATCATTGGAATGCGATCGACAGAAAAAGGCTCTAACGAAATCATGCAATCCGAACCTCAGGTAAATTGCCAAAGGCTGCGATTGGATTCGATTTTCCGAAACTGGCTACAATTAGGATCTGGAATGGTGGAGGCGATACTGACGTTTTTTCGACGAAGCGATCGTGCAGTGTAACGAATGTTTGAGAACTACAAAGTATTAATTCGAAGTATTTGATTCGTTACAAACTTTTACAGTTGAATTCACGTAGTTTAGTGGGTGCTTCGGTTAATCTTACGTGTATTATAAACAGACAGGTTAGTTTATAGACAAATCCCCCCTTGATACCTCTGTCATACTGAAACAGAGACATCCAATAGGGAACTTCAGGCAGATTTTGCTGATCGAATTCCGGAACAGGTATAAATGGTGCGATGGTGTATCCATTGTCACTCCATTGGCTCAAGTAATTTCAATTCAGCCGTATCACCGTCCGAAGTGTAGTAGTGTGTCTATTTGTCGCATCGTAGTTCTTAAATAGTGAACCGATTTGGAAGTGTTTTTTTTAAAGCAGGTTTTTCAGGAATGGTTTTTAGACATGTTTTATCAAAATCGATTCAGCTGTTTATGAGATATTGAACTTTGAAAGGAAAATGTCAGGGGTTGTTTCAACTGTTTAATTTGACAGTTACAAATACTACAAGCTCCTACCAATCTTACTGTAAGCTTTTATTTAACTTGCACTGTTCGTATGTACAGTCAGCGTCATAACGTATACGCAGCCAAATAGTTCGGTACATCATACAAAATACACTACCGCTCATAAGTATTTAGGCACCCATACCTTTTTCTATACATCTGTATACAGAAATGACTTTCAGAAATGCACTGCTAAGTCAGAGTTTCTTGACAGTTTAGCGTGCATTTTGCATTTTTTTTTATTAATCTGACTTATTGAACCTTAAATCGGTGCCAGAGGACCCCCCTTTTAAAATGGTAGTCTTCTTTTTGCAATTACTTAAATAACTTGTAATTGCTGATTCATTATAGAAAAGTGTAGTGTGTTTGTATGAACCAGCAATTATGCAGATGTATGGGAAAAGGTATGGGTGCCTAAATACTTACGAGCGGTAGTGTGTATGGTGTACCGAACTATTTGGCCACTTTGGCTGATACTTACTATATGACGCTGACTGTACGTAAGTTGTCATTAAGACTTTCAATCCTTTTTCAACCACTTGCCGGTATCCGATAGAACTGAAATTTGGCATAGGTACTCAGGTTACTTCTGCGAAAATGCAATACGAGTATTATGGTACCACCGAGCAGATTTTAAAAAGTAGTTAAATACTATGCAAAAAGTACAGTCGGCAATAAAACGCTGTACCAGAGATTTAATGTTGCGTCCCGAATAAATGGGTCATTTACAGTGGAAAAGCCAAACTCGTCTCTCCTGTGATACTGATCAATAGACAATGGCTTATATGCATGCAAGTTGTGTTTTTATCACATACATTTATAGAAACGAAGACCGATAAGATTAGGCCCTCCCTATAGTCCTTAACTTTAGATATGTGTACAGGAAAGACGCGAACCTAAATTTGTTTATGACTCAAATGTTTATTGACTATAATTTTTATTCCTATAAAACCGTTTATAACGCTGTTTATAAATACCGGTCTATTGTTATTGTTTGCAACCAATACCAACGTTAAAAGACGGCCTTTTATAATTTTATTAACATTACGGAAGGAAAAATTTCTTGGCATCGGAAGACTGTATCAAAAGGAAATGCGAATCAGTTATAGTAGAATTATTATACAACCAATACAATCTTTTGCGTGGTTCTATAGTGGTATTATACAACCAAAATGCTTTATCCTATAATATTAAACGAGCAGCATTTATATATTTATTTGTAATTGAAATCTCGAAAACCGCTCTACGATTTTAATGAAATGTTCTATATAGGGATTTCCGGGAACGAAAGAAATACCTAGCTAGGTCTTATCTTCGGGAAAACACGAGCGTAGCTCGGTTGCCCAGGTACTATTATTTAACGCAGCTTGGTACACTCACAAATGTAGGCGACCATACAAACAATAATTTCTTCTAATGTCGTTTCCACTCTTGATGTTGGTCGTGGTCATCATACTAGGTGCTGGTTGCATAAGCCTCGATGAAAACGATACGTGAGAATTTGATGCTCCACACTCCACTTAAGGCGACGGGGTAGGCAAGCTCTTTCAATACAAACTTTGTGCACGTTTTTCTTCGTTTATGTTTGCGCTGCAGTAATTATTTTTGGTCAATATGCTTATTTTTCCGTTAGCTACGCTACGACTTGATGTTCATTTTCTTTATTTATTTATATATATATATTTTTTTAAATAAAGCAAAATTTCTACATCAGGTTCTGCGTATATCCATAATGTAAAAGCAAAAATAGAATAAAATGATGTAGTGCCAAAACTTACGACTTGCACGTTTGTATGGAGAAGGCCTTGCCCTACCCTTCGCCTTAATAGTAGGGCTAGGCTATCCCAGTTGCATGTTACCGGTGCCACGGGACCGCGGGGTAACTAATTTCAAGAATTGGCGTGAACTATCATCTAACTTTCCACCTGAGACGGTCTAGCTAGATCCTATTATAACTGGATTTTATGAAAACGAGAGGGCAACTTGATTAAACTGTTATTGTGTACAATAAAGTTTTTACATACATTATCAGACGATTTTAATCTCAAGCCTAAAATCTGGGTTCGAATACATATAGGCAGCCATCGCCATCTTGAATATCACACTTCATCTCATGATTTCACGAAGGCAACCTGCACTGAGCAAGGATTATAGAAAAAGTTCAAGTGAGCAAACAAGCATTTCGTTGGTAGAGTAAAACTGTAGTTAGGTTTGTTTGATCAACAAACTGTTTTGTTGTCACTTCTCATCTAAGTGAACTCAAATCAAATGGTATTTAACTGATGAAGTTTAATTTACATTACTTTATTGCTTGCAGCTATTATCTTTCAACTAGGAACGCTAATCACCAAAGTATGTACTATTACTTATTCCGTGACCAAATTTTCGAATGTTTTTAATTATACTGAAGACTAATTACGACTTTATGTCGTGTAGGAATAGTTGGAATTCGAATGATTTGAAGGTTTTCATGGTACGTCCTCCTGTTAGAACCAGGGATCGGAAATTTGGATACTTTTATACCTACATTTTGGTCTCAGTACCTACACCGCGTTGTTGTTGAGTAGCAAGGAGGCAGACTCAATTTAATTTTACTAATAAATTTGCCGGGATATCCCGGAATACCGAAAATTTGGGTAACTTGAAACACATACATATTCCGTAATTAAAACACAATACCTATGACACCCTTAAACGGGCTACCATTTTTTTTTTGTTACAACCTGTATGTCGTTGAAACTGTTAACCTACGCGAATTTTGCTAAAGTCTACTGAAAATAGTCATAACCTAAAAAACCTTTTCGTTATGCTTTATACAAACCCGGAATCCTGGAAATTAAATAAACATGTTACTAAACATTAATTAGAAGCCGAATCTATACTTGCTTAGCTTTTTCCGGGATTTTGCTAGTTGTAGGTATAAAAGTATCCGAATTTCCGATGCCTGGTTATTTTTGTTTATTAAAAATGGAATTGCTCTAGGCCGACGATGAAGCGAGCTCACCCAGAAGATGCCTGTTCACGCGTGCCTTAAAAGGTCCGGGTTATATGAACTCGGAAATACAGACGCCGGCAGAGAATTCTAAACCTTAGAAGTGCGCATTATGAAGGATGATGCAAAGCTTTTTGGCTCGAATTAGAGGAATTTCGACCAGGTAAGGATGGTAGCCAGCCGTACATCTGGATGTCCGATGGAAGAAGAGGGAAGGCGGTATGAGCTCATGGAACTCCTGAGCACACTCACCGAAGTACAATCTGTAGAAGACGCACAGACATGCTACTTTGCGTCTTTGTTGTTAGAACGGATGCACGCAAAACGTAGCATGAAACGTCAGCGCCTCTGTTAAACGGTTGGACCGAAAGTGCCCGCGGCTTATTGGTTCCCGGTATCGTTACCTGGCAAATTATTAAATAAACTCTTGCTTGTTTCATCAAATTATATACACTTTGTTAGAAAACAACTTACTTCGGCGAGCGTGGAGTCTGTAGGCGCTTTTCTTTATTATGAATTTTCGCAATTTATCGTCTACGAGTGTAGCGCTACGAAATTTTTGACAGGGAAAGAGCTAAAATGCTCACAAGACCTAAAATTTTGTCAAGGACTATTGCTAGCTCGATACCTATGCCGTGCCCGTTCGCCCGTGTACGTTATACAAATCAAAAATCAGAAAACTTATTTCTTTTAGATCTGATTAATTTTGTTCTAAGGTTATGACCTCTTTTGTTCTCTAAAGTTATGACTTAATTTTGGTCTAAAGTAATGGATCTTGACACCGCGAAATAATAGCATGCCTTCAGACGAACATTAATTTTTAGGGTTCCGTAGCCAAGTGGCAAAAAACGGAACCCTTCTGGATTCGTCATGTCTGTCTCGTTTGTCCGTCCGTATGTCGCAGCCGATTTACTCGGAGACTATGAGCACTACAATTATAAAATTTGGTAGGGAGGTGTATGCTATGAACCGCTATAGAAATATGACGTGAAATTAAAAAAAAAAAAAATTAAACTGGAGGGACACCCCATGCATGTAAAAGGGGGATAATTTTTTTTAAATCTCATAGGCGTGTGGATAGGATAGGTATCCCATAGATATGTCATTTTTGAAGGCCTATCCATGATAGGCCTTCATAAATGACAGAGGTTTCTAGAGAACTTTTCCATTCAAGTCAACCGTTGGCGAGATATTAGCTGTCAAAGAGGTAAAAAGTGTCCCCCCCCTTCCTCTAATTTCCAAACTATGAAGTTTAAAATTCTGAAAAAAAATCAAGATGATGTAAATTTAATAAATACTTTCAATGATTTTTGGATTGAACAAGATAGGTTTAACGGTCTTTGAGTTATTGCTGAAAAACTGTCTTTCCCAAACAAAACGGTCTAAGTGCCGTAAGTTTCCTACAGTCAATTTAGGTCCTGACAGCGGCTACGCCCTAATTAACAATACTTGTTTTAAAGGCTTTAGCATAACTAACTATATTTGTCCTCGTTCTTCGTTAGATCTAACTACGTTCGCCCTAAAAGGTTTATTTGACCTAATCTTTCATTAGACCTAATGCATTTTTTTTCATAAATAGTAAACCTTATACAATGGCGAATGCCTGAAAATTTTAAGTCCTTGATTATTTTTCTAATGGTAGGAATAACCGTTAACCGTCGCCATTAACAGAAAAAAGTTTCAGATTTTTCGGTTGCGTCATATATTTTATAATAATACAAACATTTTATATCAGGTCGCGTCTGCCCCGTATCGGACTACTAAGACATTTCTAAGTCCATCGAGTATTTAAAAAAAACACCTGCTTGAATCTGCGGTACGCAATGACATTGACAGTTCATCATAGGTTGGTCGTATGACTTGAACTGTCAATGTCATTGCGTACCACAGATTAAAGCATGTTTTTTTTTTTTTATTTGACGGACTTTGAAATGTCGTAGTAGTCTGATACGGGGCAGACGCGTGGTGACATAAAATGTTTGTATTTTTATAAAATATATGGCGCAAACCAAAAAATCTGAAACTTTTCTTTTACGACGACGGTTATTCCTACCATTAGAAAAATAATCAAGGCCTTTTAAAAATTTCAGACATTCCCTATTATCGCAAAATGACTTCTATTGATCATACTTAAAGGAAACCCGAAAAGTTAATTGTTTGGAAGAAAAAATTAGGTCTAGTGAAACATTAGGGACAAAAGTTATATAGTTATATGACCTATTTATATATAGGTCAAGTGACAGGATCGCATTTATTCTATCCTATCCTATTAAACGATCCACATTTGTATATTAATTGGTTTGTAATTGAAACCGCTGTAACGATTTCAATGAAATTTACAATAAAGGAGAATCTAGCTTGGTCTCATCTTCGGAACAACTCGTAAGTATTCTCCGGAAAACAAAGCTCGGTCGCCCTGGTATTAAAGATAAAGATACTTTGCTCAAAAAGTCACGGAACTGAGAACTTGTGACTTAACACTTTCATTGCCAGCTAGTGCTACGCGCTACGCTCCCAGGCCGTAGCACAGAATAAGTAATAGTACTACGTACAGAAGGCCCAACGTTAACAAATCCCCCTTATAGGTATGCCAAACGTGCCTAAACGTGGCCATCTCTTTCTATCGCACGCGAGTACGCGGCAACTACTAAGTACTAAATAAGCCCTCGCGGGCGGGCGGCACTGCGCGATGACGACACCTCACGGAGTAAGCCGCGAATGGCCGTAGCCAGGTATCCCTCGTATGTCGCCTTTAGCAGCTACGAACACAGTGCCCGATAATAGGGTCCTTGGCGCTTAATGTGTTCATCGCTTTTTATTATTACATGGCAATGACATTTATTAGAAAAGAACTATGTTTATTAAAATAATCAAGTTATGAAAAAGGAACGGAGAGTAAACTGGCTTTTCAGGATTTCTTCGGAAGGACTGGATAGGTTCTTCGGCGGCGGGGAAACTGTAAACGAATGAAACGGTCAAATACTAGAATAGGTGCACACAGTAGTAACTCTTAAATAGAAAACATAAAATAGGAATCAATATTTACACAGGGTTTGTTTATGTACTTAGTCGGCTCATAAGTTCTGTCACGGGCCTTTAAAATTTAAATTTGAAACTCCTAAAACAAAAACCGTTGTGCATTAGAATTTCGAATCTTTTTTAAATATTTGAGTAGTATAATTTTGCAATTTTCTGTTTTCTTTAACATGGAGTGGACGCTTAAAGATAGCCGTACCGCAATAATTGCACTATATCGTTGTGGACACTCGCCGACTAAAATTTTTAAGCTACTTGAAAATTTAAAATTCTCTCTAAGATTTGTGTATCGTACCATAGAAAGATACAGTGAGGTCTCTAGTTTAAATGACAAGAAAAGAAGCGGTCGTCCGCGTACAGCTAGGACTCCAGCGGTTGTACCAGCAATTAGGGCACGCATTGCCAGAAATCCCGCTAGGAAACAAAAAGTTATGGCCCTCCAGATGGGTTTGAGCAGAAACACGGTGAAAAGAGTGCTTAATCAAGACCTGAGACTTCGTGTTTATAAACGAAAAACTGGCCATCTTCTCAATGGTCGGCTTAAAGCTTTAAGGCTTAAAAGATCTAAAGCTTTATTGAAGAAGTACGCTAAAAATAAGCATCGATGTATACTGTTTTCGGACGAGAAAATTTTTGACATAGAAGAAAACTGTAATAAACAAAATGATAGAGTATACGCTCGCAATAGTAAAGAAGCGTCTAATAGCATTCTCCGTATTCAAAGAGGTCATCACCCTTCATCTGTGATGGTTTGGCTGGGAGTTTCTTATGCAGGCGTCACTAGTATGCATTTTTGTGAGAAAGGAGTAAAAACTAGTGCCAAAGTGTACCAAGACACGGTGTTGACTAATATTGTGAAACCACTATCCCATACGATGTTTCTAAACCAGCATTGGGTTTTCCAGCAGGACTCTGCTCCAGCCCATAAGGCAAAGTCTACACAAGCCTGGCTCGCCTCCAATAAAATCGACTTTATACGGCATGAAGATTGGCCCTCCTCTAGCCCAGATCTTAATCCGTTAGACTATAAAATATGGCAGTATTTAGAGGAAAAGGTGTGCTCAAAACCTCATGCAAATCTAGACTCGCTGAAAAAATCCCTTGCTACGGCAGTGGCCAATATCGACATGAAAGTGGTGCGTGAATCCATTGATGACTGGCCACGCAGACTTCAAGGCTGTGTAGATAATTATGGCGGTCATTTTGAATAAATGTTATACATTTAGATTCTCTAGTTTATAAGCTTTCAAACGCTGTACAAATTATACGGAATAAACTTAAACTTTTGTTTTTATTTGATACTATGTATATGACAGAACTTATGAGCCGACTAAGTACAGTCACCAGTATTAATATCTGACAAAACAAAGGCTGCAAAAATATCTGACACGTCCTAACGGCCCTAGAAATAGAGCCGTGTCAGATATTTATGCGCGCTTTGCTATGACAGATATTGGTGTTGGTCCCCGGTGGTGGGGACCCGGGTATAACCTAAAACTACGACCAAGACCACTGGGGGATGCGCAGCAGCATCCCTGGAGTGCGGTGGAGATACTGCAATCGCCAAGCGTGGCGATTATGGTATTTACCACCATGAAATCGGGGGAGGCCTATGTCCAGCAGTGGACGTCCTTCGGCTGATATGGTGGTGGTGGTGGTGTTGGTCACTGTACAGTCGAGGAAACTTAATGTTTGTCACTTATGGGCTCTATTACAATAGCAATAAAGTCTTAAAGTGACAAAACTTAACTTTCCTCGACTTTACAGGCGGGATGTTAGGAGGAAACACGCGCAAAAATAAACATAAGGCGGACAGCGTTTGCGCGTACACGCGACTGTGTTTTCAAACTCGTTTGACGCATCGTACTTACATAAACAAAACTGCCATATTTCTAAGACGAAGTTTTTTATTTATTTCATCGTGTCTTAAAGGAAAATTAATTAGGATACGTTTTTCTGATTTACTATGGCAACACTATGGTAACACTACGGTAACATATTGGTAAATACTCTGCCGGATTCAATAAATATTGTAGGTTAGTAGACATTAGTTATAAATATCCCCATAAAGTCCGTCTTAGACATCCGGAAACCAATAAGCTCATTGTACAGTAAGTGAAAACATACGCATTTTAACTCCGTTTTACTAAAATACAATTGACAGACGTTTCCTAAGGGCATGAGATGAGTCTACGATAGTAAAGTACGAGTACATGGGTCACCAGAGGGCGTCGCTCGTGCCAAGCTCGGTCGCGACTGCAGACGGTTTGTCGTTACCCTCCGAAATAGACTTCACAACCTGTGTCCGCTCACCTCACCAGTCTTATATACCTTGATTATTGACCTCTAAATTCGTTACAACTCCGCTTAACAATGGGTCAGACTTATACTGCTGGTCGGCATCAGGCGAGTTATCTCTAAGCGTTGTAAACAACTAGGGGTGATCAATGCATCATCCGTACTGTCTTATAGGTGTAGACGACGACCTCGAGTCTCGGTTCACCCCTCGGCGCCGTGTCAAAGGCGTATTACTGTTACAGTTGACAAGAAATGTCAGGCTATTGGGTTACATAGGTTTAATGAAGGTGTATTTATCAGGCGAAATGATCCAAAATTACTGTTGCAGCAATCATCTATCTGATCATTCGTATTCAGCGACAATTAATGATACTTAATAGTATTATTTATATGAATATGATATATGTCATTTTTCTAATTACGACTTCATCCATCTTTTGTGTAAAAACCTATCGAGTGGGGTGTCAAATAAAAGGAATTCATGAGCTGAGTCCAAAAATACACCACACCATTAGGTACATTCAGTGGTTTCGCAAAAACAAACACATTTTGAAAACACACCAATGAATTTCTTTAACATATACGCCGAATGACCCATTACATCCTTATATCCAAGTAACAATACTCATAAGTCATAAAGTATTAATGCATACCCTGCTCTTAATAAAAAAAGATAAAAAATGGTAATCATATATGAAATCGCCAATGAAGGTGATTAAACACGGTGGGCGAACTTGGCACCTAGATTTCTCGCCGCAGTGCTGTCCGACTAGCTAGTATGATCAATTTTACGCTGGACATAAAGCATTCGTCCCTTACTAACGAAGCGAGAGTACGTGAGTGCGAAAGGGACTTAATGTCCAACATATAAACGCGATCATGTCCGGTGCAAATGTGCATAGAGCTTTCTTGATTCCTTCATTAGTAAATGAAATTTTTAGAATGCCTCGACGGATAAAAATGCAAAGCCCGTGACGAAGTTAATAAATCAGGAGCTTATTTCCCGGAAGAGGAAAGCTACGTAGTATTTTTCCATTATATTTTCCAACGGCATTTTACAATATCCCTTTTGTAGCGTTTACTAGCGGTGTTCACTATTATCGGAAATTGGCTTCAGCGTTCTAGAAAGTATTGTGGATTGCTATTTGTTTTTGTGTTTTGTGAATTGAAAGCCGTGGGAGTGTTTTATGGAAAAAATATCAAAGGAAAAATCACTTGACTACAGAAATTTCCTTTCATTCTATTTAGAATCAAGAAAAAAGAATAAATATTTGTTTATACAATTGTTCCTTAAAGTGGCGGTATTGTATTGAGACAAGGTCGGTTTATGAAATAAACAACACGAATTTCATTTGATTTATTATTCATTCGTTACTTTCATCAGGTAATAACATTTAAAACGGTTGGTTTGTCGGGTTCCGTACCCGAAGGGTCCAAACGGAGCTCTATTGCTGTCACTCGCGTGTCCGTCTATCGTCTGTCACACAATTTGTTCCGAAGATTTTTTTCACTTCCCATTGACCTATGAACTTGAAATTAGGTGATAATGTTTATTATTATATATATTTTACCAACAAATACCAACATATTGATAAATCGCATTTGTTTTTTAGTTGTACGGTACCCTCGGTGCGCGAGTCCGAATCGCACTTGGCCGGTTTTCATATTTTTTATGTCTGAATACTATTTACTGAGCACTATAAATGCCAATAAAAAATGATTTTTATGTAAGCGGCGCAGTGCGCGGTATGTTTTATGTCACGTTATCGAATGAA
This sequence comes from Notocelia uddmanniana, assembly GCA_905163555.1. Taxonomy (NCBI): domain Eukaryota; kingdom Metazoa; phylum Arthropoda; class Insecta; order Lepidoptera; family Tortricidae; genus Notocelia; species Notocelia uddmanniana. The sequence goes on from LR991052.1 coordinate 67,202,730, forward strand.
CGGTGGAAATCGGTTCGTTCGATATAATCGGTTGTATTTATTTGTTGTGTGTTTCGCCGCAGTTTTTGTGGTATTCAATAGTTACTTATTCCAGAATTATATTGTAGTCGAAGTTTCGAGTTTTGCAAAATTCTAACATGGTTAGGAATAATTTATGAGATGGAAATAAAGAGATTGTTTGCCTCTGAAAGTTCAGTAGAGTCGAACTTACTCAGACGGTTATGGATTCGACAAAGACGAAAACATGTGAAATATCGATAATTGCTTAAGAAACCCGACTACAAAGACGTCGTCAACAAAAAGCCAAGGAAGTAAATTGAATATTGCCGCAACGTCGCGCTATAAAACTTTATCAAACATCAACAGGTGTCAGGCGGGCGCGATAAGGCGGTTTACACACGGCGTTGCGTGGTGCTGGTGAAGCGCAAGCCCACAAGCCTCTAAATATTGTGCTGCTCTGTAGATATATCACGTGATATTTGCACACGACGGTTTCGCGTGAAGACAACACGCAATTTTAGCATTAAGCATTAGCTCTAGTACATTCAGTGTGCGATCCTGCAGTCTCATGGGAGCGTAGATAGCCACCGCAGAGAAGTCAGTCATCTCTCGATAGCTGGTTACCCGGTTCGTGGATCTTCAGTATTAAAAAGACAGAATTTCCGCAAGGCCGTATTTAAATGTTATGTTGTTCGATCTTTGCATCAAAATGTATAGCTTTGAGCACGATATCACGGGAAAGCACTTGATCTAAATTCTCATTACAATCTACTAGATACGAAGTGCTACGAACATTATGCGAAGTTCTTATTGAGGTTTGTTTGGCGTCAGGAGTTGATTGAACGTACTATATAAGACCCTGGGGCATATTTAGATATCCTGCATAACATCGTAATGTTACTATACAACAAAACAAGAGACATAACACGAGTTAAATTTACTCTCTTGGTATACTAACCTTTCAAACGAAGTTTTAAAGTAAAACTTAAAAATCCATAATGCTTTTATATCTTATTGGCATAATAAGTAGAATAGAGGCTCGTATATACTCGTATTTCAATTTTAACTTGAAACCGTCAGGAAATGAACTGCTACTTTTTATACTACGTTACGTTGGCGGCAATGGACTCCAACTCATTGAATATATGTAGTGAAAATATGTAGATTCAGGGGTGTTATTCACAAACTTGTCTTCACCTCGGACCTCACAACTCATGACGAGTCGGTTCGTGAATAAGAGGGCAGTACTTAGGGAATATATTCAGACATAAAGCGGGCTTTGCCCCAATTTTTCTAAAATCTAAATATATCACTGAATATGACCTAAGAAAATGACGTGACATATTGACGACCACTTTAGCCGAGTTGGTGGTGACCCTGCCAACGAAGATGGTGGTCCCGTGTTCGAAACCAGGTAATTTAATTAGGGTTGCGTGGTCAAACCCGATAAATCGAAATAATTGTTTTTTGAAATAATAATATCCACATCTATTACGCATAGTTCTATTTACAAAAAATCGTTTACGGGACTTGTCGGGTTTGAACACGCAAGACTCGAATTTAATAAATAAGATGCAAGGCATTTATTTGTGTGATGAGTACGAATAATTGTTCCTGAGTCGTGGGTGGTTTCTATGTATTTAAGAATTTATATATCCAAATAATCATGTATACCGTTGCCTAGTACCTAGTCGTAAGTAGTACATGGTTTTGGACTAACTAGGTTGACTTGTGTAAGATTGTCCACGAATATTTATTTTATTTATAATATAATTATTATATGTGATAGACATATTAGAAAACAATGACCAGCCATGCGAGTTTAGTAGCGGAGCAATAATTTGGTAATACGTGTTGGTAACTTCAATTAAACTAGTCACGACCAGAGCTGCCGTTCGGCACTAAACAGTTCTACACGATTATAAATTGCTTTACCAGACCACTGCAATCTACTCGTACCTATACACAAGTGGAACTAAACCCAATAACGCCCTGAAACCGCAACAAATCTGCTGCAAAATTGAAACGTCTCCTGCCATGTTCGTCTTCATAATAACGTTTGATGCTACATTTGTTATTGTTTTTGCATTCTAATCTATAGGGTGAAAGAGGCGACGGGGAATACTCATAGGAGAGAGAAGGACGAAAGTGAATAACGAGACTGTCATCATATCGTCATATAGCGGGTGATAGCAAGTAGGTTTTATTTGTTTTTTACCTGCGAGATTTAGTCCGGATGCCAGGCGGATCGCTTCGTACGATGCGAGGCAAAATTGTATTAACTTGCGTCAACGTTGGAAAAACTGGATGCCGAGAGGAGTTAAATCGAGTGTCCTTCGCGCTATTGCGGCTGCCTTTGTTGCAAAATCGGAAAAGCACATAGCAACAGAATGTTCTTTTACTACAGAGAACTACTAAAAGTTTCTTGGAAGTCAAATTTCAGATTGGTTTGATTTTTCCATTCAATGTTACTGAAATTTGCTACAGATTCATACTTTCCTTTTTCTTAGTTATGTATTACCAGAAGAGACGCAAAGTTTTGAAGCTTGTTCTAGAAACTTTACTTAATGCAGGGTGCCAAATTCCTTCGGGGCGATATGACACTAACATAGCAGAGCTGTTATGATACCATGTCACTAACAATAACAACTTATGGATTGATTTGGATTTATAATAAATGAATTTTATTCATTGCGCCTATTCTGTTGAGTTTTATACGATTTTACAGATGATTGCCAAATGATTAGAAGCTGGAATAGCGTCAACGTTCTCGTGTAGCTCGCTTTCTGTGGCGGTCAGATGCAGTTGACAGTGTCCTCACGCGCCGGCCTCATTACGTCGGCACGCGTCATAATAGGCTGCACCGTGTCAGACAGGAAGTGGACATCCGCGGTTTTACTGTTGTACGAGGGAGTTACGCGTGGAAAGTGGCGTTCTAACCAAAAGTCCTCGTGTGTTTGCGTGAGTATGAATATCACAGTTCCATCCATCGATCAGTCCCTCAGGTTTCCATTCCAGAAGATTGCAGCTGTGAACATTTTCTGCAAAAAACTTGCTAAGTGTCGCTAGCTGTTATTTAGTGAGCTTCAATTCGCGCATAAAAGCGCGTGTCTATAATTACTTACAATATATTTTTAGGACTTGACAGTTACTTTACATTTTTCGCAAAAGTAAATCATCATGTCACAAACTGTCGATAAAACAAACCAAATCAAAGGTACCTGTTATATATCTGCTGCCTAAAAAACGAATTCCTCCATTTCGTTTCCTCATGTATTTATAATTGCGATGGACATGGATATATCTGGACTTCCAATTTCGATTTTCGTAGTTACAGCTCTGTTTGGTATCTACCTAGTTTCGTTTTGATCGTGTGTCGTTTAAGTGCATGAATTGTACATATTTTTATACTTAAATTTATGCCAGCTTGCAATGATTGTTAACTTCAAGCTCAGCGTGGTGACGCGGTGCCAAGAATTCCCTTTTATTTGCAATAAAATAAGTCTTGCCCATCGGCACGTTTCCTCGCCGAATTCGGAAGCCTCGAGAAGGCCGGAGTGTGCCCAATCTCAGTCGCATTACAATGTGAGTAAGGAGTTTTTGTAATATAATTAGCAACACCTTATAACCGAAAACCCTTAACATTTATAATTGAGTTTGATATTTTATAGTACATTTTTCTACACGAAAACCTTGAATGTGAGCCATTGTAAAGCCGATATTATTGTGTCATTAAAATTTCCCAGACAAAACATTGCGCCTAGAAAATATTGACGGTAAAGCTTAAATATATCTGTGTAGGGAGCAATTGAGTATTTGATAACAATGGTAACTGACAATATCAAATAGGCTAATTTTTGGTTTGACTCATAAACGGCATATCCGTTTCTATACAACGCACGTACGCCGTTACCTATTGACGACAGGCACAGGCAAAACTTATTTGTACACAAATTGGTTGACGTGGATTATATAGAGAAAATGCATTTTGTGGAGTGACTTGTCGGTAAACGGACATATTCCTCACATAGTGTAGTTTATTGAAAATTAAACAAAGTGAACCTGTGATGTAGTGCGGATAGATAATTTACAATTACAAAAGCTGAACTGAGCACAGTTTCCGTGGTCAGACAAAGATTCGGGATTCAAAGAGTATTACATGGAAGCATATGGCAAATATCAAAATTAAATGCTGGCTAAATCCGAAATAACTATCTAAATATATAAAAGATGAAACTGACTGACTGACTGACTCAAACGAGAGAACGCTCAGACGTGAGAGCAAAATCGATATCTGAACGTCCGAGAGGTGAGTCTTTCAAACGTTAGAAAGACACTTAAATATTGTTAGTAGGTTATATGTCACCTATCAAATATCGTGGACGTGATAACGATCCTTCTCGTCGACTATACAAAGAGTGCATGATTCACAAATGTAATGTCATAACATAACAAGAAAAACACATTAATGCCTGAACTAAAATGCCTTCCCTTTGAGCCACTGTTCCTGTCATGGACTGTAATGGCACGGGAATGAAACCAGGTCAATTGAATCCTATTAATAATGTATGCATGTTAGCCCATCGCACGTACATAGGCGTATATAACACTGCACTCATGCGAAAAGAGTTTTCCATATCCGTCTTTATGACTCGAAAATAAGGTTGCATTTTCTTCTAATCAGCGTGAAAATGTTTTTCAGTAGGTACACCTGTATCCAAATTAGAATCTTTTGCAAAATGTATTATTTAAGGCTGGGTTGCACCGACTTACGATCAGACTGATCAACGTTAAATATGGCGCCGGCAGCTGTCATCCCATTAAAACTTGTCAAACTTTCCATACATTCAAAATTTAACGAACACAGCTTACGATTACAGACGGTTTGGTGCAACCTAGCCTAAGGCATTGACAACGCTTTGTTTTATTCATAGTATGAGCAATGTGTTTAAAATTGACTTTTATACTGTATAGTGGATTAATGTATTCGACATATTCGTATTTATCACTTTGCAATATGATTATACGTGTTTTATAGCTTATGCAGTTGACTTGCGTAGATGTTCACGCGCAGAAAATATACGGGTCGGCCCTGTAACAAGAGCAAAAATTGAACGGTGGACTATTTAGCGGGCCAGCAATCATTTCCAAGTGGTCACGGTTGAAAAAACTTTTTTTTTTCTTACGTGTATTGTTATTACTTTTCTGAAGTGATATTAATGTTAATTTATTATAAAAAGTCAATAAAATTGATATAAAATCGAAAAATACCAAAAACATCTTTGTAAAAAAAAAAATGCAATAACTTGATATTATCTCAAACACTGCATTGACTGATGTGCTATAATCTCGTGGAGTTAAGATCCATAACTTTATCTTATTGATGTCATAACTTTAGATCAAAATTCTCCGAAACGAACATTTTTGAACAAATTTCGTGCACCAGATATTACTGCAGATGCTCTAAGGAAGCGTCCTTTTAAATATTTGCTCCAGTTACAGGGCCCGCCTTGTACGTAAGTCAATTTACATAGGTACTCATAGGTATTACAATATGTGTAAGTAAGATATTTTACATTACATATGGTGCTACTTTACCGCACGTGCGGTAATCAGCAGATTACGTGCATATGTCGAAACTTTAAAGAGCCATATGTACTGTAAAACGTTGTACGATACACGTGCGAATAGGTAATTCGCAACTCGTGTCGATTTAAAACACTCCCTTCGTTCGTGTTTTAATTTATCATCACTCGTTGTGAATTTCCTGTTCTCTGCACTTGTATCGTAATGTACTATTATGTACAATCGCGGCATGAAAAGATTCGGCAATTTTCTACTCTATTGTAATACCGTTTAGGTTTACGTTACTATATATCTTCTTTGGTTTAGGTCGAAAAGTGACCCAACCTTTTCAATTCGCGACTATACCTACTAGCTGCACAGAGCATATAGTAAGAATATGTCGGTTATAACTTCAATATAGCAATGAAATATGTTGAGTGGTTGTTTTATTTTTGTATTTAAAGACATTATGACTCTGGTCAACATATAGGTTAGTCATTACTGGAATGCAACATCGCAAAGACGCTTTGTGCATAACAAATCAAATCTTAAGCAAACATAGCATGACGTATATGTGTTTTATACACAGACTTCGGATTGCGCCTTATGGCTAAAGACCAACAAAGCGAGTGAAAGAGAAATCATCAACATCATCTTATGTGCCCGTGAGAGAATGAGACAGAGTCTTGATAAGTCATTATTTTTTCGAGTATGAGCCCATAGCGACCCGCCTGGCTTTTGAGTGAACGCTAATTTGGTGAAATAATTAAGAATTATACTAATTCTCAAGTAAAACTTGTGTTTTTCAGTCAAAAGTTCCGTAAGTGGTTGTGATGTTACAAGGAGAAATAACCCAATAAATAACACGTTTCACAGGTAAATATGTAATTATTACTAAAATCTTTGATTCAATATTTTGTCAAATTCGTATGCGCGACTAAGATAATATATTTACTATAGTACAGGGGTTCCCAAACTTTTTTTTCTCATAGACCACTTTAAAAAATTTGCTGGTTCTGTTGGACCCCCTACTCTACAGCCTACACCATATTCCCAAAAAATTACAAAAATGTGACTATTACCTAACTCTGGTGACGATATAACTATGAAATAGTATAGTATATTATATGTACACCTAGGGAGATAATATAAAGAAAGGCCGAGATCGCAGATATTTACGGCCCGAGCTGCAAGCGAAGGACGCAAATGTGCGATCAAGGCTTTCTTTATTATCTCCCGTGTTGTATACATCATTTTATGTCAACATTTGGCGAAAAAGCGGCTATTTCCGCACATGTATCGGGCGAAAAAATCCACTTTTAGCCAGGTGTGACATAAATGTTCTTTATAAGTTTAGAAAAAAAAGTGAAAAATGATTGGTTAATATGCTGTCAATAATAAATACTTTACTTTTTTGACATCTACTCACAACCTATCTATTCCAGCATCAAATAAAATAAAATCAATCAAATCTAAATCTCGGAGTGGTGAAATAAAATTAAATATAGTATATTTTGCTTGTGTTGTGTTTATTCGAGTACTTTATAATATTTATGATGATAATAACAGTCGTAAAATAATTAAAATTAAACATTGTTACGTAACTTCTAAGTACAATGACACTCAAAATTAATGGGAGGGATGAGCTTGATGAATTGACAACAAATTGTCAATATTTGGGTTCAGTTTTGTCAGGAATAATCGCAAATCTCCTCGTTCTGTGATATTCAGTCTGTTCCTATTTTTCGTTAAAAGGTTTGTAACGGTGCTGAAACTTTTTTCCACAAGATATGACGAGGGAAATGATATCAAAAGCTTTCTCGCAATTTTCCACAGTCCAGGATATTTTTCGGGTATTTCTGCTTGCAGCCAAAAAGTTTGATACCCTTTTTTATATTTCACCTTCAGCTCCTCATTAGTGCTAAGCTCAAGTAGCTCCTCTTGCAATATCACGTTCTCCACTTCCATTTCATCAAATGGATTTATAATCCATGGTGGTATTTCCATCGTGAGAATGTCTTCAAATCTGGTTTTGAAATCATCATGCAGGGCAATCAAATGTTGAACATATGTCTGAATATCATCATCCTCGCATTCTACCTGTGACAAGCTTGAGAATTGGGAAAATTCGCGTCGACTAATGTTTTGCTTCATTAACTTCAATTTTCCAAGAAAAGCGGAAATCACACTCTTTGTTTTAATTAAATTGAGGTTGTCCCCTTGCAGTTGTAAGTTAATATCATTAAACTTTTTGAACAAATCTGTCAAATACGCGATATCTGCTTTGAACTTGATCAGGTTTTCTTTTAAATCTGGAGCTTTACTATCCAGAAACTCCAAGACAGACTCAAAAAGTGAGTAAAATCTTGTTAAACATGCACCTTTCGACAACCAGCGTACTTCAGTGTGTAAGAGCAATCGTCGGAAGTCTTCATCATTTTCATCGCACAATTGGGCAAATAAACGCGTATTCAAAGCATTGCTTTTTATTTTATTAACCGCGTTAATCACAAATTGGAGCGATTGGTGCAGTCTAGCACTCAAATTTTTTGCTACTAAGTGTTGTCGGTGGATGACACAGTCAGTGAATTGCAGTTAAATCTGGTATTATTATTTTTAGATGGCTTATGAACCCACGATATTTCCCGACCATTGCAGGAGCTCCATCTGTTGCCGCCGATGTAACGTTTGTGAACGGAATTGATTTTTCTTTTAAAAAATCGCTCAGGATGTTAAATATCGATTCACCTTTAGTGTCAGTCTTCAAAGTTTTGGCGAATAATAGCTCTTCATGAATTTCTTCGTCCATAACAAATCGCACAAATGCTAATAATAATGCCTCATTATCAGGTAAAGTTGACTCGTCCAGTTGAATAGAAAAATGAGTTGTTTGCAGATAATTACACAAGAAACTTTCAATATCAGAGCTCATTTCGTCAATACGTCTTTGTACAGTGTTGTTACTCAAAGGAATTTTTTTGAGTATGTCAAATGGAGGTTTGTGCAGAACAGTTTTTAAAACTTCTTCAACAGCGGGTAAAATTAACTGTTCACCAATGGTGTGGGGTTTTCCAGATTTCGCTATGAGTAATGAGATGTTGTAAGATGCCCGCAAGCCATCATCGTTACTTTCAGATGTTGAAGCGAACATACCTTGCAGGGTGGGTCTCTTTTCATATTTTTCTTTCAATGATTGAAAATATTTCAAATCTTTACCTGTTTTATCAGGGTGGCACCTTTTTAGATGATCTTCGAGCTTCGATGGTTTCATAGAGTCATTGCTCAAAACTTTATTGCATAAAAGGCACATGGGCAATCGCTTGTCCGCGTTTGATGGAAGAAAGCCAAATTTTAAATATTCCACACTGTACTGTCGACACTTAATTTTCTTCTTTGGCTCCGCCATGTTTCAAATTAGCTACCTGTAAGTATAAAAAAGTTTTTGTGATCTTAACATTCTTACTTAACTTCTTCTTAGTCTTACTTAACAGGATATGGCTATTTTATAGAACAGAATTTATAATTTTTCGCTATGAATCAAAAAAAGAATACTAATAAACTTTTTTCGGCTGTCTGTTGTTTTATGGAAGTAGGTAGGTAATAATCGTAATGTTCATTATTTCATATTTCATACATGTCTATCATACACAAAGAAGACAAATATATTAACTACAAAAAGAGATACCTATAAGTTGTATAGCAAATAAACAAATAATGTACTTACTTTTCCGACACGATTCTGGCAACCAGGAACAGCAATTCACTTTACTTTTGTAGTCGAAATCCGGAAACAAATGAGTAACGTTTGTTCTTAGCATTCGTATTTATTGGTGAAGAATCAAACAAGTGCATACAAGCACAGCACATTACCGTAAGTCATAGGTATTTCGTCCCTTTGCACGTCCGAACAAGCGTTTTGGTCGGCGCCGGCGATAGCGACGCGACGGTGCTTCGCAAGCCTAGACTTGTTCGTTTGTCCAACAGCTCGTTCGCTATATGTTGCAGACTTGCAGTCGACAAGTTTTGGAGCCGAAAGTTGTAATTTTAATAATATAGTATTATAGTATAGGTAGTTTGATTCACCGAAATATTTATCACGGAGGAACGCAATATTTTTATTATATATTTATCAGTCGTCCAGGCTATAAAAATAATACAAAAATCATTATCTGTTTCGTTATTTACCATCGAAACCAGATAAATTTTCGTGGACCCCCACGTACAAACTGTGAACCCCTATTTTTTTGCCACTCCAGCGTAGACCCCTGTCACATCGTTCGTGGACCCCTGGGGGTCCACCTGGACCACTTTGGGAACCCCTGAGTATAGTACATTGGTTTCCCTTTCAATATTTTATCATATTTATGATAGACAAGAAGAAATAAATCCTATTTTGTGTAAAATAGTAAAATGTTAGGTTACGCTAGGCCTTGACAAAGTGATGACGTCACGTGTGTCGACTATCGATATATAAGTTACATACATACAAGAATAGATATACCTACTACCACTTATATATCCAATACATACTAAATAAGGATGGATTCTACTCGAATTCTTGTTTAAGGATAATCATGCTTACGCAGCATCAAATGGGCACTAGTTATTGTAATTTCCTCGTTGTAAAATGTGTATAAACATGTATTTAAATTGATTTTTTGATTATGAACAGGGTAGAATGGATTCCAAATAAGAACTGAACTGAACTGAGAGAATTCGACTGTCTGCAGTAAACATTTCGAAGAGAAATGCTTCATACAAAGACACAATACCTACTTTGTGTATACCTGTAAGTATTTAAGCAAAACTATAATCTTTTGAAGACATAAAAAAAAGGATTTCATACAGTGTTTTATTTAAATAAGTATCTATAATACATACGGACATTTTTTATCTGTCAAAGCCTAATCCTGCCCGATACCGACCCCGAAAATCGAAGGCTATTTTGGAATAGGTACTTATTGGGAACATTAAGTTTTTCTAAGGTGTGCATTTTATTAACGGACTTCAATAAAAGGAAGGAGGTTCTCAGTTCGTCTGCAATTTTGCTTGTTTTTTTTTGATGTATGTATGTTCCCCGATCACTCTTGACCACATTGGCCGATTATGATAATTCTTTTTTTGTTTCAATGCAAATACCCCGACATAGGTCCCATATAAATTTGGTGAAGATCTGATGATGGGATCTAGGAGGAATAGAGGGAACTCCTCGAATTTGATAGGCACGCATATGCCGATTTTGGTATTTTCTTTAGGTAACCAAGCATTGGCTCACGGAAACCACAAATTGTGGCATAGCGAAGTACAAAATTGGAGTCGGTTTTTTTTTATACATTATATTTTTTCCCGATACTATGTTATAGAATAAAATAGTTTATTTTACATCTTATTGCTTATAACACTCGTCGAGACATTTGTACAATTCTCTCTAATGAATACATTTTTACTTTAATCTACATAGATATTATATTAGTAAGAAAAATTAAAATAAAAACATGACAATATTGTCAGCTGACTTTTAATTTTCAATAGCATCCAATAACAATTCAATATAAAAATAAAATACTCATGTGTAGATTCTGTTTTAACGTATACCTACTATCGGGAAAAAATATAAAATGCACTGCACACCTCTGTGAACCGCCATGATCGCAATCGGCTATGTGCGACACCACAGAAAAATATTTAATAGCATTCGGTATAAAATAATCGATTTCAATCATTTTTGTGTTTTTTTATGACATAGGAGGCAAACGAGCAGACGAATCGCCTAATGGTAAACGATTAGCGCCGCCCATGGACACTCGCAACACCAGAGGGGTTGTAAGTGCGTTGCCGGCCTTTAAGATGGGAGTACGCTCTTTTCTTGAAGCTTTGAAGGTCGAATCGGTCCGGAAATACCGCAGGCGACAGTTCATTCCACAGTTTGGCTGTGCGAGGCAAGAAATTTCTGGAGAAATGCACAGTTGAGGACTGCCAACCATCTAAGTGGTGAGGATGGAAATATTGTCGCGTTGGGCGATGGCGGAAGGAAGCGGCAGGGATTAATCCGAACAATTCCTCGGAACACTCCCCGTAATATATGCGGTAGTAGAATATGCAGAGCGAGGCTACATTTCTACGCAGCGCCAAGGAGTCAAGCCGGTCCGAAACCCTCTGGCAGCCGACATAGTACAGCACTATTTCACTCACACATGCAATTATTTTATGTAACGCGTAAATTTTGACTTTGTTGTTCTTCTAATTCTATGGTTTTATACCACGACGGTGGCAAACAATAACAGGCTGACCGGAAACTGTCAGCCTAATAGTAAGCAGGCATCGGCAACCGTGTCAACCTGATGAAGGAAACCAATTGTAGTCCGAAACATGTCGCAAATAGTGACTTTACTAGTGAGTTTCAACCCTATTTTTTTCTTTAAGTATTAATATGCGTCAGGTTTATAAAAAAATACAACACCACATCCCCAAATATGACTTAGTTATATGTACTTGTGACTTAGTTACTTTATGGGTATCAAGGTATTCAATAAACTACCAGCAAATAATCGTAACTTGCCCTTAAAAAAATTAAAACTGTACTCCATCATTGGCTTGCTCGTAGAATATTTTACTCAGTGAATGAGTTCTTAGCTTATAAAGAAGGCGATGTAATATAGATAATAGTTAGCGTAGTAGCATGATAGATTTCGCTTTATTAATTTTTATTTTGATAGATTTAATTTGGTATAAAGTAATAAATAAATATAAGATGTGCTAAATCCCTTTTAATCTTCAAAAATAAGTTAAAACTATACTACTTGTCACTGCGGTAGTTTCGCATTTCTCCCTCTTAGTGTGTGTTGTTTGAACAATTTTAGAGCTTCTATCTAGTTTGACTGTGTTGTTAGCATAAATTTCTATTTATTTTTGCGTATTTTTATGTATGTTTACATATCTATGTATATATGTATGTGTATGACTCTTTTATCTTTATTTATACCTAAAGACTTATAACATATTACGATGATTATTATTATTTGTTTGCCTACTCAATATTTTTTGCGTCAATTCCACTTCCCAAAGGTTGTCTGGAAGAGATTGCTCTTTAGCAATAAGACCGCCAATTGTCTACCGTTATTTAATTATTTAATTACTGTTTAACTGTTTTTGTTTTTGGTGAACAATAAAGAATAATTGTATTGTATTGTAATAAATAACTTCTCACAACATTCGCACGCCAATAAAAAGGTGTAATATGTAGATCCTTGATAATTAATTTATGACCATTGGAACCATATTACTGCGAATAAATTGTTTGTATTTGTATTTAGTTGTTAAAAATCCTTTAACTATATTTTAGTCTTGGCTTTGCGTGCTGATAATTATCAGAAATACGTTTGTAAGATTGTAAAACGACCACTGTATGTATCTTGACCTCAGATCATAGAAAGAGGGGATATGGCACGGGGGCGTGGCGCGTGTCGCCTCGATAAGGTCAGTAAACCATATCGGCGCGCACCGCTCTTAGCGCTGACTCATTTGAGCGGCGATCGTTGTTCACGCTATGGCTCCACATTTTTTTCGAAATAACGGTCTGTAGCGTGTTTATTTGTAAAAATCGGTAAACTAAACCAAAATACAAAATACGTGGAATAACCTACCACTGCTAAGTGCTAATTTAGATTAGTATTTCTATTATTAATGTATTTTTAAAGTTCCTTAATTCACTTTGTAAAATTTACCCTAAAAGCTTCGACCTGCCAGCGCAAACACCTTACGCAGCTTCGAGTGCGCGGGATAAGGCAGTGGCAGTATCTATATGCATGCAATATTATCGATAATTGATCGACGTTGTTACGAATGGTTTATATATATATATATAATGGTATAAATATATAAAAGTCTACAGATCGACTATGAATGATTTTGCCATGAAATATTTAAAATAAATTGATTAACGGTCACTGAACTATTATTTAGGATGTTTCTTTGTTACACATAGGTACATTACACATCATAGGTTTGTATAATATCAAAATAGACGAACCACCAATACAATAAATACGAACCATAGGTTCGTTGGACTCATTTTTACTAAAATTAACAATTTGTATTTCTGTAATAAACAGTATTTTGATTCACCCTTAAACGAAGTTTATCGTTTTAAAGGTAAAATTCTCATCTCATGATTTTATCGATAAATTCAAAAATGGATGCATGTGCCCATCCCTAACGAGTTCACCGACGCTGTTGTTTACGTGTACGAGTGTATTCCTACAGTTGCTTTTCGTAGTGAGAGTACCAATTACAGGATTAGAATGCTAGTAGACAACTGGATGGATGTGTGCGGAAACCCAATATTTACAATATTGTGCAAGTAGTGGAAACGCACACATCTTTAAAAGTGGCGACAGCAGTACCGGACTAATTTCGCGGTTAGGGCATATCTCTTTCTTTCTATGATCTGAGATCTTGACGATCTCAAAACGTGTCTTTTACATGGGGGCGTGGTTTACACAAATCGGGGCATTCTTTTAACATAATGTTGATAGCTTTAGCAGTGTGAATGAACATTATACACAGCTCACAACCAGTTTCGATTCGCCTCTCCACCAGCATAACATTACACCAAACTTCGTAACATATATGCGTGACCGGACCGAAGACTAACACTGGTTAAGCCGAGGCTAGTCGTCGGTAAGTTACTATAGTGAATACTAGGGGCTGTTTGGGGCGCCGAAACCGGATCGAAACCGCGGAGGGCGGATGTCTGTGGTCGAGACAATGTTACACACGTCTCAACATCTAGGGGCCACTTTTGATACAGTAACGAAGCAGCATCACAAACACATTTGTTTGGTGTCATTTTAAACCGGTCATCAATATCACCAGGGGTCGTAGTTTTCGTGCCGATGACGTAAAATTGACGTCACACTGCATGCACACTGCGGCTACGTACATACACACGGCCTATTGCATCCAAAGATTAGAAAGGATTTTATTTAAATTTAGAATTGCAATTTATAAGCAGGTGAGGAACCCATTGTTTTTCAAATTTTATAACAGGTTAAAGGAATGTGGAATTGATATACACAATGGGATCCGGCATATCTATGTCGGAAATTAGTTTCTGTTGCTTGAAATTGTATAATTATTTTTTCTATTACAATTTCTAACAACAGAAACCAATTTCCGACCTAGATATGGCGGCTCCCATTGCGTATACAAAGTTTCATGTTAAACAAGCATGGCGTTTTAAAATGAGAGCGTAACTACGTTTGTATTGAGAATCGAGTTCAGCCGAGCGTACTGGAGACTCTTACCCCCCCCCCCCCCCCCCCACATCTAGCGTCTCCCGAACGTCGACGCCTCACCAACGCCCGCGCGGCGTCGACGCCGCGCTCCCGCAGCGCCGACGCGACGCTGCGGCGCCTCTCGAACGTTGACGTCGCAGTGACGTCCGCGCGGCGTCGGCGCCGCGCCTCCTCGACGTCAGTGGCGGCTGTCGAGCGTCGGAGCGTCTTGTCGGCATCCACGCAGCGTCACTGCGACGGACAGAGCACGCAACCTACCGCGTCTCAACAATATCAGTTGAAAATTAGGCACCAAATAGGATATATGTCCAGCAGTGGATGACCAATCCCTGTAATCAGAATTGTTTACGAGACGTTGAGAAACAAATAAATTTCGATCCAATTCCTAAAATGTGACCAATTAATTACATAACTATTAATAAGTACCTATCCAGTCACCAAATCCCTGTTTAGCCTTAATTACCTGCTAACGTGATCTAATCTCAACAATAGACGGATAATTAAATCAAAATTGCATTTCCGAGTTCACTAATTGCATTATAACCAATTCTAACGCACTATTAATACAATTATGCGCAACGAAGCTGCGAGGCCGGTGGTTCACAGGCCTTATTCATGCTTGTTCCTAGGCTTAAAGCGAGCTTTTTTCCGATGAAATCAAATATCGTGGTAGTATTGTGGGTGTCACAATTCACCCTTGTGGCGTCATTAACATACACGATAGTAGGCTTTCTTCCCATTTTCGTGAATATCTTGAAAAGTAATAGCAAATCATAGTAATAGTAATAGCTATAAAAAAATTGGTATTCTTGTTAGATTTAATACTACTTGGGAATTTGAAATGTTGTCAATTCTCAATTCAAAAAGCTAGTAATAGGACTGTGGTTGTATGAATTTAGAAGAAAGTAGTCAGTCAAAAGCGAATCAATCTGAAATACCACTGAAAAAGACTCGGACACATCGTTGAAAAGCTAGCTATAGACTAATTTTCAAACTATCGCGTGTTAACTGTTGTATACTGAGTTGGAGAGTTAGAACTTGTTTAGTTTGGCTGCGCTCAGGAAAGCTATTGAAGTTTTTCAAAGGAAAGGCGCTACTGTCTGAACTACTATTACAACGCAATACGGTAAAACCGCGGATTCATTTTTTAGACGATTGTGCTCGTCCTTTGTTCCGATTTCCACCTACAGTCCTATGCCGTCGGCACTCGTAATACGAACGCTAGTTGACGAGGCGTCAGTAGAGCTTTATCGAGCAAACCTCGTTAACCACCGGCATACCGTGCCGGAACTCAGCTTCATTATGATTTCCCGATATAGCTAATCTATCGATTCGTCAACTCGCTCATCAAATTATTAATTTACAGCGAATTTGATATAGTAACCGTAGCCAACAGAAATTGTTCGTTTGATTAGGGCTGGGTTGCACCAAACCGTCTGTAATCGTATAAATAAGCCATGTTCAATAAAATCTGATTCTATGAAAAGTTTGATTTCTTTGAGATGACACCTGTCAGCGTCATGTTTAACATTGACATTCGTAGATTTGTAATCGTAAGTTGCAGTTGGTTGTCGTCGTTCACCTTTAATCTTACTTTTAGGACATACCCGGAGAATGGGTGGAATTAAAGATTCACTGTAATTGTCGTTTCACGTTAAGGAGCAGGGGTCCATTGTGAAGTAGTTGTACAGTCGTGGAATAAAAAAGTTAAGTCATTTTTGGGCCTTAAGGGTGTTGGAATAAAGTCGAAGTTGGTAAATCCTTTTATTAATTACTCTCGCAATGACAAATCTAATCAAAATCAAGATCTATAGTTTTCCCTCTCGATTGAAAGGTCAGATGGCAGTAGCTTTGGTGAAATTAGTGCCTACGCCAAACCTTGAGATTAGACGCTAAAGCCAACCCCGCACTCTAGGACTCAAACGGGAAAACACTAGCAAGAGACTCGCGGTTATCCGAAACTATATATAGCCTATTTAGGTGTCTCACTGCTTTTATGCTCCCGCCGTCCCGCCAATCAGAGCAGAATGCGTCCAAGACACGCATCTCCTTTTTGGTCTGCCTCTGCTCCGGTAGCCGTCTCGAGGGGTCCACTCCGTACTTATATCGCCCATCAGATATGTCCAGCCCAGTTCCACTTCAGTTTTGCGGTCTTGGCATCTACAGGCATCTACACTACAGCTTGTATTTTGGAGCGCAGTACCATGTTTATCGGAAACTAACGAATGTTTAATTTAATCCACACTACATCGACCTACAACTACATACATGAACGACGCGTTTAAAATGCGGAAGATATATGTACGTATATTTAGCCAATAATAAACAAACATACTATAATAGTTATTTGTGTAACTAAAAGTAGGAGTATAGTGCCAATGTCAAGATAAGTGTTTACACCACTTGGGAGGTAATTCGTATTTTTTGCGTGTTTGATTTTGCACGTTCACACGCGGGGTAGAGTAAACATTAAAATAGAACGCGTTCCTTATAATATACGGTCAGTATAGTGAAGTAACATACCGTTATACTCGTATCTAATGACCTAGATACTAACATACATATACTATATTGGGAGAGCTGCAGAGATAATGGGGGCCACCTTATCTACGCGGCTAAGTAATTATTACATTTATTACACAGCATAGTACCTAGCTATGCTTTAAAATTAATATTTGTGCAACCGGTGGCTGGTGGTTAGTAAGAATACTAGAATACAGAGCTCCAGAGGATGTGCGCTAAAGAAAGTGGGGGGTCTGCTTTTATCTTTTGCAGTAGTAAGAGCTAGGAAGGAAAGATATCCGAGTGTGGCAGACCCAAAACGGGCGGCGGGGGTCCCGAGCGCACTCCTCTACTCTTTTGACTTCAAAGCTAGTGCGCCGCGCAGGCTCCGCCTGAGTGAGGGTGCCTTTCCACCAGAGATGTGCTATGCTACGTTGCTATGGATGCGTTTGAATCCACCAATCATATTCAATGTTCCGCATAGCACAGCACTGGTGGAAACGCGTTTTCATAGCGTAGCTTATACATCCTCGCAGCATAGCTGCATAGCACATCTCTGGTGGAAAGGCACCCTTAAACTGTAGAGCTAAATATAAAAGCTAATCATCTGGAATAGTAAATGTTTATTATGAATTATGTTACTCTGTCCGCATTTCTTCACACAAGCCGTTGCCAAAATTGTAGTATCAAAAAAAGGAATACCAATATTCTACTCGTAGTATCCAAAGTGGGAGTTTATGTCTTCGTTAATCTATAGAAATATTACATTAGATGTTACCTCTTCGTAATATATGTATGTAACATTCTGCAATAGGTTCGTGCAACAAAGTAATAAATAAGGTAGCGAACGCCTCACTATTGGCAGGGGATTCGGTTTTCGGTTATTATTATGTACACCATGGTTAGAATGCATAAACACTGTCTGTCATGTTTGTCTATCATTGAGTTCTAAGCCTAATTTATGCTATGCCTAATATTAACTACGTGACTTGTAATCGAAGTTGAGTCTAGCGACTGCAACAAACGAGCTTTGCACTGTGCTTGTTTGTTCAAAAACTTAACAGAAAATACCAGAAAGCTGGTTCCCACCAATAGAACAATAATCCTGGATCAATAAGCAATAAACTAAATTATTGGGAACGGCTGTAAAATAGCACGCTAGCAGCCGTCGAGTGTCGCATCAACAAATAAAACCTGTTTACACAACTCAACCCACTGACCCTTCTGAAAGTCTTGCGAAATGCACCGTCTACTAGATTAAACCGAACCAAATTACCGTTTCACCCCAAAGAAAGAACTCAAGCAAAAATGTTACTAAAGACAAAAGACGCAAGGACCAAGTGATTTCAAACGGGATGCATTAGTAACATTGCTGCATGTGTACTGATGCATTATATGGTGCTAACCGGCCAAATGGGATGTCTGCTCCTGCGCCGGGAGCGAGTGGAACGACGTCGCTTTTCATTTAGACGGGAGATCTCGGCTAATGGCTGAAACCGTAAAAGTTCGCTCGAGTAATCGCAATGCATGTGCAAGATGCTCGTGAAAATTGAGGATTTATAATTTACAGTATCTTTTAATGACCTCCTTGATTACGCTGAGTATTAGGACAATTTCGCAATCCACTTTAGCGATATTTTGTAGTGTCTATAGAGCCCTAACCATCGTTGACAATAAAATCGTACAAAAAACGAAGACTTAATATGATTAAACTAGAAACATCAACACACATTTTACACAAGTGCGATTCACAATTTAGTTATAGAGAAAAAGAATATTCAATTCAATAGTGGGTTTATTCAGTAGTCAGAAATACAGCAGGATAATCGCATGACCTTTCAAATGCGCGTCAGGCTCCATCAACTGTCAGTTTATCAAAAGTAAAAATAAAAGCTGATATTCCCTATCACTCGTTCAGTAAGTTACGTAATTTCCCTGCAGGAGTTATCGCTATTGAACGTGACAACCGGCGAAATAGTATTAGCAGCCTACTCCAGATGCGATTCACGATCTGACTCGTCTCGTTTTACCGCTTGCTCCTTGACCAACTCGTTCTAGCCACTCGTAAAAACTCTACATAGGTAAGCGCAAACTTTAAACTGGTTTGCCTGAAATGAGTTGATAAGCGTTATGAATAGCGCGTCAGATTTACGTAAAACGAAATTACTATCCACTCAAGTGGCTCCCAATCCGTCTTCGTCGTAACTCTCACATTCTTTCTCTTCTCTTTAATATACTTTTTAATCCGGCAACCCCTCGCTACCTCAAGGAACGATTTAACTATCTGCGTTCAATTAGATCCTCTAATAAATTTCTTCTTGCTGTGCCTTCGTCCTCCTCTAAATTTTATAACTGTTCATTTACTTTTCAAGCTGTCCGACTATGGAACTCTCTGCCCCTAGATGTACGACGGGCTAAATCTAGTGCGTCTTTTAAATCTAGTCTAAAAGAGCACTATTTGTCTCTTCCATAATATTTTTCGATACTGGTCTGTAGTTTACTTTTGGGTCTCACTTAAGTTTGAGGTATATATGTATGTTTATTTATTTACTTATTTGTGTATGTTTATTTTATATATATATATTTATATATAGTGCTTTATGTGTTTATTATTATTATTATTATATTTCTTTTTATTTCTAGTAGTTATTCCTTTTGTTTGCACCACCCACTTATCATGTTTGTTTACTTTTTTCTCCGCTACCCAAAGGTTGTCTGGAAGAAATCGCTCATTTAGCGATAAGACCGCCTGTTGTTTACCTCTGCTTGTATCTTTATGCTGTTTATATCTGTAATTCTTTTTTTGAGGTGTGCAATAAAGCATATTGTATTGTATTGTATTGTATCCACGTTCATGACTTGCCCATTCTTTTTTTTATTTATGGTATTTTAAATCCGGTAAAAGCATCCTCGCTTTTTGTCCCAGTACCATGACGCCGATATTTGTAATAAATATGAATCTGAGGTCTAACTGCACTAGTTCACTTGTTTCACTGATTCGCGTGAGGCTAGTTGTCGGTAACCGATCGTGAATTAGCCCAACCCATACGCGGTTGTGCCTCAAGCGATGACCGGGTCCGCTCTACCCGATGTTTTATATTCAAGTATTAAAACTCAATACGCTATATTATAAACGCTGAGCATATTATTAAGTATAGAGACATAGGGTGACTCGTATTCCACACACAATTCGTAGGTGTTTACTGTATGGACAGGACTTACTAGTGATTTAACTTGCGTAGAACCTGGCGCAAGTAGAAACGGGCGTGCGAACGAAACACATTGCGATACAA
Organism: Notocelia uddmanniana; assembly: GCA_905163555.1. NCBI lineage: Eukaryota > Metazoa > Arthropoda > Insecta > Lepidoptera > Tortricidae > Notocelia > Notocelia uddmanniana. The sequence goes on from LR991052.1 coordinate 67,223,386, forward strand.
AATGACTTAAACAAATCCCTCGTAAGATTCATATTTTCGATTTGCCTGTTCCATATCTCTGCCTACATGTTATTGTGTGGTTTCTCTTATTGTCTCTTTGTGTCAGTCTTGCAATAAATAGTATTGTATTCTACCTCCAGGAGTTATTCTTAAAACTATATATCTACCCTTGAATTCTAAACTTGATAAGTAGCCATAACAACGCAAAATGTTGAATAGTTACTAAGCATAAGCTTTTCCATTACAATTACAGCTTCTACACCATCATCTAATAGTTAGTTAGATTCTAACTGTATCTTCCGTACGTATAAAACTTAACTTTGTCAATATTTACTTCGAACGATGCACCTGGGTTTACATTAACAAACCTGGACGTCAAAACAATAAGACATTATTCAGAGAATTATGACTTGTACTCGTGTACAGCGAATTTCAGTCATGTGTTTATGCTTTTGCATGATATTGTTTTGTATTTTGTAAAACAGTGAAAATAGTATATTTTGTCCGGCGTCGACATATTTCTGTATTTACATTCATCTACAACCACCACTAACCGTGAATAAAGCGTGCAACTTGTAGCAACAAATGGTATGATACAGTCACAAACTATAATTTGGAACCTGGAATATGGTTGACCTCCGAAGCTAGAGGTCCCGGGTAGGAATCCCGGTAAGGGTATGTGTTTCTGTGGAGAGCAGAAACATTTGTTCCTGTGACTTGGATGTTTTCTATGTATTTAAGTATACATCTATTTAATATATCGTCGTCTAGTACCCATAACACAATCCTTATTGAGCTTACTATGGGACTGGTGCGATTTGTGTAGGAATTGTCCCCTATTATTTACTCGTATTTATTTATTCCGTTATGAGTTATGACACATACACAATTTCATTCACTTTATACTTTCGTGCCACGGAACAATTAAATTGTAGAAGACAACACTTTCAGTGCCAGGAACCCGCTAGGAAGGTGTTTGTCTCGTAGGCGCTTTCCGCTATATACGGGTTTTTGCATGTGTGTGGCTACGAGTCATTCGAGAGCGCTTCGAAATCATTTATTTTTATTTATTGGAGAAGGTACATTGGCAGTGAAGGTGTTAACGATGGTCCAAAATTTTGTTCCTGACCCATTTAGTGACAACCAAAAGCAGTAAAACTGGTTAGAACCACGCTGGTTTAAGGGTTAGCATTAGTCTTACAAGGGATAAGTGGGATTATAAGTTTGAGGAAACCTTACGCTATCCATCCAATACTCGCGCTACTTACTCTAACAGGCCAAACCGTTCTGAAGCGACTTGCTACATTAACTCTAACAGAATCCTTTAACACGACTAAAACGACTCAGGAAGTCCCACATTAAAATGCTCTCATAGTCTTACGGCCAACAAAAAAACTATCTGGATCGATTTCTTCACGTCATCCCTTGATCTTAGACCGGTTCTATGAGTCACTGGAGTCATGCTCATGCGTCTCTTTCTTTTAATGTATGACGAAAAAGGATAGAAACGGATTGACTTGTTATTTTTATAATCACTTTACTAATGTGCCGGGTTATTTATGTTTAGAGGCTTTGAGTTTTGATGTATTTTTCATGAAGTTATTGACGATACATTAAGTTTGCTTTTAATTTCTCTGGAGGATTGACGTTAATATCATACTGTATTAACACTGTTCAGAGAGTAGATAATTGGATTTGGTAGATGTTAATAAGTTCTCTATATCGCTGGAACAGCTAGGAATATACTGGGTGAAATAGAACGATGGACTTTCCTGTACACAGGGAATAGGTTAGCCTAGGTACCTAGTGCTATACTTTTGCCAAATAAACTATGAATATTCGTAATCGTTTTCGAGTTATAGCATTTTACACATCAATTATTTATTTAATAGTGTGGGATTTTTTTACGAACCGTGAGATCTTCGAGAAGAAAAGTACGGTTGTCAGTTTTTGTTGCACTTTTAGCACGATCCAGATGTCACGTGTAGGGTAACGGTGGGTATTCCCTACGGACGTGGTGCAACTTTGACCCCTACGGTTTCAACCCTATCTTATAAGAAAGCTGATGACGTATGTCACTTCGAAATATAAATACTTAAATGGTAATGTTAAATCATTAAGGTTGTTACTAATATTAAAAGGCATTACTATAATGAAATTTATTTTTCTAGCAAAAGATTCTAATGTTCACAAGTCGATTGTATATCATTTAAATGACGACATACTTTCAGGAAAGTCCGTGGTATTGTTCCTCCCTGTATATTGTAATTACTAGACGTGTTTTTACTAAAAACATCATTGGTTTTTTCGGAAAAAGAACTTTCAAGACGTAACATCTCTCTACCTCAATCGCCAACACAGTGTCCATTCGTGCACTTTATGAGCATAGTAATAAGGGTCACAAATGGTCTGTTAACTGTGGTGTTGTACCACTAGTGTTCAAAATGATCTTCAAAGAAATAATAATTCATATTATTCAGTTAATTATAAGATAGATGTAAACAAATCAATCTTCAATCTAATAGACACCTAACACAAAATGTTGCACACAGTAAAAGTATAACATAGCGGTAGTTTTTTTCTTTTTAATTTAATCATTTGTGTGGCGTAATAAAAACACACCACGGTTAAGGCCGTATCGTAACAGAAAGTGAATGAAATCGGGGCACCTTTAGGTGTTTAATAAACGTTGCAATAATGATAACAATAGACGATCGAATAAATACAGGCCAGGGGTAAAAAACTTAAGAAAAGGGCCTTTTGTATGTAGTGATGACGTGTTCGAATAGACATTACCAGGGAGCGAAACTTTGGTACCGGTGACGTCATTATGACGTAATTTCACATATAGGTGATTTTATATAAACAACATTGCAACACCGATAAGATTCTTAGTAATGCTATAATGGTAGTGTAAATATTATTGCTTATTAATAAAAATGACAAATATTTATATAAAAAAATATGTAAATATTAAAATAATAACAAAGCGATACGAAAAAAATGTTTTATTCGGTTATGTAATTGTTACAAAATATATTACTTTGCAAGTAAATAAAAAACAACAAATTAAATTTTGTTGGATGTCTAAAAGTATGCAGAAAGCTTAAAATTCAAACATAACAACGCATAATTATACTTCCTAATTTACATACATTTAATTTACACGTACATTTAGTACAATAACTTTTGAATCTCCCGCCACTTATAAAAATATTGTTCAAAGTCAACCTTTCTTCATCTAAATCGATTTCTTCTATAATTTAAATAAAACACTCTGTGTGTAGCTTGACGTCATACAGCTGTCATCGGCACCAAAGTTACGCTCCCTGGACATTACATACCTATTTAAAATGTGTAACACAAACAAACCAAATGTCTATTTTGCAAGATGCATTTTGCTCTCGTATAAAAGTCAAACATTTCATGAATATGCGCTAATCGCATACACCAAGATACACAGGGTGTTTTTTGAATTCCGTTAATTGCGAGGGCACAATCCTAAGATGAAATAAAGTAATCTTTTCTAAGACACTAGTATCCCAATTCGTACCATTTCAAAGATATTCAAGAATTCATTTTCGTTAATTAACACCTCTAGTATAGTATAAAAGATCCTTAACAATTAAACAACGTTGGCTTGGCGTATCATTCGAAATTCGAATTGTCATACTTGACATTAACTTTGGCTTAACTCCACGTTAACTCTTACAGCCGGTTTTGATTCAACCCTGGTGTATTAATTAATTATTTTGTATGAAAATAAAAATAAAAAAGGAATTCTTGATATTTGTTACACAATTGGTCCTGCTGCTAATTAGATAAATTGGGTATTTACCTTACAAAGGGGGAAAAGTGTACTTGATGTGTGGGATTGTCTATGTGAGACGCTATGCGTGTACTCGTATGTGTGTATGAACCCAAATATAAAAGTTTTTATGTTCATATGTACGGGGTCATTCCCGAAACTACGCAAGCAATTTCACCGGTAATTAGAATAAACCTTCATTCAGGATGGAAATATAGGCTACATTTTATCTCACCACTCTGCTTGTGTTGCTTATAAAACGCGAGTGGTACCGCGGGGACTGCTAGAACATTAATACAAAATAAAATATCCAGGATACACAGGTCACTGCACTCATATACTCGACTACAAGTCTGCATTAAAACTGCATTTGGTACTGGCCGCGAGGGATGCGATTCAGACATAATATTTCGTTCTGCGATGTTTAGTTCAGAACCAAGTTGCAAACGCCGCGCCGCCTGAGGGATTCCACCTGGAGCAAGTAAATGAACTTAGTAAACTTACGCGGTTGACTTGACAGTACTCATCGTCGCGTGGCCAGTCGTGCCACGGCAATGGCATGCGTAAACGTGATGACCCTAACTAGATGAAAGAACACGTGCTAGGCGAAATAGGTACCTGGATGCCAGGATTTTAGTTTTCTAGCTGTGCAACATCGGTTTTGTTAGACAGTGGATGTTCTGTACTGTACGGACATATAATTATTTATTACTAATGTGCCAACAAAACCCCATATAGCAATGTTTTTTTTATAAAATTGAATGGATGACCCTATTCGCGGATCGTGGCTTACTCCGAAGTGGTTTTTGCGGCGGGCTTAGTCATCAAATTCCAAGAACCGATAGCCGTCTGACACAGAACTACACTACACATCACACATATTCGGCGCCCATGGAGAAAGGCCGTAAGTACGTAGTTAGTACAGTCACAGTCTACTACATCGCGACATACATATTAGGAGACAATCTTATACAAATAAATCGCAATTAAATTCTTTAATATTGTGATACATTTTATGTACACACCACACTCTGGATACCATGTATATTGATTCTAAAAAATGATACCTTGCCGAGTTTATTACGCCGGTTCTTCTCGTGCGGAGGTTTATTTTTCTGGACCGGTAAGACCCATTGACAAATAATTGTACTCATCAAATTTTTATCCCTACCGGGATTAGAAGACGTGACCGCTAGGATAGGTATAGGGTTACCAACTAAGCTACATCATAGTAGGTGATCGCTAGATGCTCCTAAATATACATAACTTATGACAATTACGTTGTATTTGAAGACGAAGGACTAGTTGATTGGCGAAAGGTTCAGGCAGATTTGACTTCTGCAAAGAATTTTCACAGTGGACATCATGCGGAGATTGTCTAAATTATATCCGTCGCATTCTTAAATCGTCATTTTATGTAACTATTTCTTATTGATCTGTCAACTGTGTATCATCTCATCTATCAACAGAAAACCAAGAAAACCTCTTCCTTCGATTTTTAAATGCCACAAGCTATGTTGCTTTATTCTTCACTTCCCTCACATTTTTTACATATTAGCGAATTCGGCTTTGCAACGATGTACATAATTAAATTGAGCAGAGATCATTAAATATTTCATTTTATGGATATGGCATCCTTGGACAATATCGGATTAATTAAATGAACAACATTCCAGAGAAGGTATACATTTATTAAATTTCGAGCGTAGCACTGAAAATATATGTATATTGAATTAAAAACTACAGTGTGTTTAAAAAACCCGACATATTGAATAGCTTGGATATATAATTATTTATATTTTAATCTTATTCTTGTATTTATTTTCGGAGAGCTCGGAAATCCACCACCATATCAGCCGAAGCACGTCCACTGCTGGACATAGGCCTCCCCCAATTTCATGGGGGTAATTTTTTATTATGATAGACTGACCAGCGATTGGCCTTGGTCTCACCTGATGGAAAGCGATGACAAGGCCTAAGATGTTGCTCGCTAGTTCAGCAATAGCCTATTCACTCTTGTCTTGAAGAGACCCAGATTGTATGTATCAGGAAATACAGACGGCGGCAGTAAATTCCAGTCCTTAGCTGTTCGAATTGAGATGAAGCAAATTACTTCGTGCGAATAAATGGTAGGCTGACAACGTAAGGATGCAACCGCTCACCGCGTCTGGACGTCCGGTGATGGAATGGGGAGGGCGGAACTAAGTCATGTAATTCCTGTGCACACTCTCCAAAATATATCAGATAGAACACAGACAAACAAGCGACTCGACGGCGGTGTTCCAAGCTCTGTAACTTAGATTCAACCGCCGGATCGTCGAAAGCTTACGAGCATGGCGCTCTACCGAATCCAAGGCCGCTAACTGATACTTAGCGGAACCGTCCCAAAGGTGGGAGCAGTACTCCATGCACGACCGAACCTGAGCTTGGTAAAAGAAGCTGTTTCCGTGTGAAATACCGCCTCACCTTATACAGGACACCAAGTTTTTTAGCTGCAGTTTTTGCCTGGCTAAATGGCATAATCGCCACGCTTGGCATGCGGGTTGGCGATCGTAGTATTTCCACCGCACTCCAGGGATGCTGCTGCCCAGTGCCCACCCTCCGGTGCCTCGGTCGAAGTTTTAGGACATACCCGGGATCTCGGAAATGGCTCTAATTATTTACAATTCAGTGGTTTACCAAGGCGAAAAATCGATCTAGCTAGAAGTCATCTTCGGGTAAACTCGTATTCTCCAGGAAACTCGAAGGATGCCGAGCAAAGATCAGTCTTCCATGTACTTAATATTTAACAGTGTCTATTCGACCAATTAAATATATAATTTATTCCTTAATTAATCCATATTTATCATTCGACTGTACATACAGACAGACTGCAGACGACATTGCCTGGTTCATATTTCGTAATCAGTCTCCTTAGTCATCCACGAATGATACGGACGGACTCCGATGAGTAAATTCAAAGTATATGTATACGACTTATAAGGTCACTGATATCTACAACTACATATACCTACACATCTTGAAAGTTGCAGTGGTGTTTCTCAACATGACATTTACGAGTTAGGTTTATAATGTTTCGTTTCGGCTTTATTTCGTGCAAAAAGATGTAGCATGCAAGCTTCTGATACTCTTTGACAGGAACTGCCGTTATTTGCTACCTTTTTTGATTAGTAGGTATATGATAAGGGTGACCATAATGGATACCACTTCTGGAGAATTAGAATTAAATTTTGCCACCTGTCTTTGATACAGTTATTGCTATTTCTCCCCTACCTAAAAGTATATAGTGTCTGGAAGACATAGCTTTTATATATTAAGGCTAGGTTTTGGGGCTTAGCCTTCATTCTAATATATAAATTAGCAATGTAATATAACCTATAAGGTAATGTTATATGATCCCAGTTGGTCGTGATAAATGAATTTATTATTATTGTACCAAATTGGTACTACCAACACCAAAACGAACAGGTATACCATTTTAACTTTGTAATATGGGATTGAATCACGAATTGTTTTTTTGGTCTCCTTTCGTACCTTTGTTTTTTTTTTACACTTATCTTATCAGATATTCATTGTACCATGCCTGAATGCATAAGATATGTTCTGTTGACCTTTTATTTATTTGATTGGTCGAATCTATTGTGATTGTTTGTTGACCCCAGTCAATCAATCCATACTAAGGGATTTCTTTTAGGAATAGCTTTGACATAATAGTCTGATCGGTTGAACTGGTGCGTATTTTGGACAATAAATTTAATTAATCTCAATAACATTGTGTTGGGCCGTCGTCGGCCAATTTGATAGATGAGTAAAATCAGCGCTGTATACAACCCCCTGACTACCATAATTATCATGCATTCGATTTCCTCCAAAAAAGAAAAACAGTAGACAAATATAAAGTCCTTAAGTGTTTACAAAATTTTACCGGACTAAAACTTGTATATACGAGCCAAGCCTGTAATAAAATAAAGCACGATCCGCAAGGATAAAGTTGTGCAAGCGAACCGAGCGGAGCAGACCGATAAACATCGGCTGGACTACGAGTAAACCCGGATTCCGCTACAATCGATAGCGTTGCGCAGTGACAGATAATTGCGCGGCTTACGAGTTAGAATATCAGATACAAGAGAGAACATAATAATAAATAAATGGATGACGTAAGCTGCTGAGCGTGCCTGTCTTGTCTTGTTTGAGAGCTTTGTAGATAAACGTCTGGCAGCTGCGTGTCACTCCCAATACAATCCACATCCTTAAGAAACGATCTTCCAGGTTATCCATAAGCATCCTAATGTCTTTATCTGGGACTCCACACGACTTTTATCTTAGTTGATTTAGTAATTTAAGCGTCAAAAGGTAACAGACAGACGCATACTCTCGGATTTTTAATATCAGTAAACTCAGTAATAGTATAGATCCATAATCCATCATTCACGTAATGACAAGGGGGATCAAAGTAGCACCACGTCCGTAGGGAGTACCCACCGTTACTCTACACGTGACCTCTGGTCTGGGTGGTGCTAAAAGTGCAACGAAAACTGGCAACCGTATTCGTATTCTCGAAGATCTCACGGTTCGTAAATAAATGTCATACGATTGAATAAAAAATTCACGCAAAATAGGATCGACTGACATCAAAAACTATATTCATCGTTGTACTGACTTTGACTGCTTGGTGATAAATGTTAGAACCTGAGGGCCTACTCCGAATTTCGAAAATCGAACTTCGTATCGTGCCGTCCCTTTCCGTCATATAGAATATAACACGAGAGTGAAAGGGACGGCACGACACGAAGTTCTATTTTCGAAGTTCGGAGTAGGCCCTCAGCACTACAATTTGCGCAAGCCAAACAAAAACATCAAATATTATAGGTTTTCGGAGCGCAATATCGGTGCCACGGCCAATGCAACCCGGCAAGTTGATTGAGTCTTGCACAACCTAAAATAAGTACCAATATTTCCGATTAAGAGGAAAGACACAGATCATGTACCGTCCATATATACAAGAATTTCGTTATGTTAAAATTATTTTCGTTGTGCAGTCAGCGTCAAAAGTATCTACGCATTTGAAAAGATCAAAAAGTATTTATTTTAGGGAATAAGAGCTTTTGACCCCTTTATATGCATAGTTACTTTTGATGCTGACTATATTATCCGCATCACGGATAACAGACCTATCGTGAACCTTCTTGCAACGAGATAAGGTCTACCTGTGGTCAGTGAACTGTGATGCAGATAGTACAGATACGTAGCCTTCCAGCCTTTGACGTTTCTATACAAGAACGTAGCTTCGTAGCTTATCTTGGCTGGTATGTATGAAACCATGGCCTCACATAATAGTGTAACAGGTTATCCTAACTAACAACAGTGTTGGTATCGACGAAGGAGCAGATTGAGCCATGTTCCTCTTAACAGGGCCCGCCTAGGATAGAGCGGATGGAGCAGCTTAGGGGAACCTATATTCAGAATGCGAAAAAATCAAGGGAAAGATGAAATGAATCGCTTCACCCTGGTCACGATCTGGGGCCAGCGCTGCCTCTTATTAGGTACGTTACTCTGCTTGATCATGTGCCAACCTTAAACACAGCTTAGGCTGGGTTGCACCGACCTACGATCACAGACCTGATCAACGATAAATATGGCGCCGGCAGCTATCATCCCATAGAAACTTGTCAAACTTTCCATACATTGAAATTCTAACGAGCACAGCTTATGATTACAGACGGTTTGGTGCAACCCAGCCTTAGTCGTAGCTGATGGTCCGACTACGGATGTGATGGTAAGTGATAAAAGAGCAAAACTATAAGCACTAACAAAATTTGCAGTACGTTTAATCCTTCCTCGGGCAGTAAGTTAAGTAGTTTAGCAACTGTGCCTAGGATAATTAGCGAACTGCCGATAACCTAATGGAAGTTCTCCGGCAGTATGAAAATGGGATGTGGTTTTTACTGAAAGAGTTTTAATTGCGTTCCATAATGCATTGTGCTCACACTATCATGTAAGCATAGTATAATAAACCTTATTGCTGAGGGATAAAGAACGTTTTAACATACAAAGGGGGAAAAAATATCTAATAAATAATTTTAGAAACTTGAGTGTGACGAGATGACAGGCCATAGAGAGGTATGGGAGAAAAAGACATGATGCGGCGACCCCAAGTAAATGGGAAAATGGCACGCGAATAATGAGTAGCACAACTGATAGGAAGCCAGGTAAAGTGCGAAAGTAGGTACTTAGCGGTAAATATCAAATGAATTCCTTACACAAGTTCGAAAAACTCATTGGCACGAGACGGGACACGAACCCACGACCGCCGCTTGACAGCAGCATGCTTGAACCACTAGACTACCATAGCGATTAAATAGGGTGTGAAAAAATATAAATAATTAAATAAATAAATATTGGGGGACAATCTTACACAAATCGACCTAGTCCCAAACTAAGCAAAGCTTGTACTATGGGTACTAGGCGACGATATACATACTTATATAGATAAATATATACTTAAAATACATAGAGAACATCCAAGACCCAAGAACAAAATCCGTGCTAAATGCACAAATAATGCTCTGGCCGGGATTCGAACCCGGGACCTCTAGCTTCGGAGGAAGTGTCACTACCAACTAGGCTAAACAGGTCGTCAATATGAAGTAGGTAGGTAAATTAAGGCCCAGGAGAGTAGTGCACGCAAAGACGATCTTCATTAAAGGGATCTACGTAGAAAAAGATAATGTATTGTGCCGTATTACACATAATGAAAAGCGATAGCTGTCTCAAGCGCATTGCTAACGGTAGCACATAGCACATAAATAAATCACACCAAAACATTTCACACGCAAACGTTACTCCTAAACCCGTATTCACAATAGTTCGCTGTTCATTCATTACTTCGTTAGTCATTACCGGCGCATGGCGATTTGATGAGATTTAGGCTGGGTTGCACCAATTCGTCTGTAATCGTAAGCTGTGTTCGTTAAAATTTTAATGTATGGAAATTTTGACCAGTTTCTATGGGATGACAGCTGCCGGCGCCATATTTAACGTTGATCAGTCTGTGATCGTAAGTCGGTGCAACCCAGCCTAATACGAGCTACTACGCTGCGGGCCTATGATGGTCGCCAATTTATCACTTATCGTTGTGGATAAGACATTCGTCACGTTCTGACAAGTACGCGAGTGCGAGAGTGACGGGTGTCTTATCCACGACGATAAGTGTGTCGCAAGCGTCCAAAGTCTACGGTATTTTGCTTATCATCAGACAAGTTGTATGCTTGTTTGCCAGCGTCGTGTTAAAAAAAACAATTATATCATAAATAGGTTAAAATTAGGAAGGATGTAAGAGATAACTTCTGATTTGTTGCAAGTTCCGATTCTTAAAAATCTTTCAAGTGTTCAAATGAAAAGGCGTTTTGCGAGTGCTACAGTACCATGGAAATATTTACAGAAATAGAAACCGTCTGAGAGCTAGCGGCCCGTAATTTCACATCGTTTTTATCGAAAAATCGACACCTCCACAATTCCTAACAATGAACCAAATTGCTAATAGCTTCCTACGTAGCGTGGCTGCCTTCGCTTTCCACCAGTAATGCCATAAGCTGCTTACAACGACCAGTGTAAAAGAAATATACATTTCGATACAATGCGATAAGTCGCAAATTATTACAGTAAGCTGTACCTATCTTAATAAATAGTAGTACTTATTAGGTACAGAGGACTGGAGAGAAACGTGACCCCTCCTGCTTAGAAGTTTTGTATGCAGGTGGGGTCACTTTTCTCTGCAGCTGACTGTACATTTAAAGTTGTCATGGGTTTGCATTTATCTAATTAACTTTCCTTCCACTACCACCATATCAGCCAAAGGACGTTCGCTGGCGGACATAGGCCTCCCCCAAATTCACGGGGGAAATATGCCATAATCGCCACGCTTGGCATGCGGGTTAGCGATCGCAGTATTTCCACCGCACTCCAGGGATGCTGCTGCCCATCCCCCGGTGGTCTTGGCCGTAGTCTCAGGACATACCCGGGGCCATTTCCCTTATTTACTTTTATTACCTGTCAGTCAGCAGTCAGTTCAGGAGTAGCTACAGGGGCCTAATGCTCAAAATACACACAGACTCTAATGTCAAGAGCATAAAGCTCTGTGTAAATAATTGTGAACGTATTTTACTGCTTAGCTACTTCTGCTGCTGACTGTACTAGTATATTAATAATTCGATAGATAACAACATAAGACTACAATAGTTGTCCAACAAGAAGAGAGCTGGACGAATTACGATGTCAGGATGACGGTCGCGGCGTGCATCAGTGATCAATAATCATGACCACTATAGGCATGACCCTGACATTTATCACAGCTGCAATGTGAGCAAACCAGATGAATTGTTTGAACGGAGCAGCGCGGCAGCCAAACGTGAACAATAGCCGATCAGCAAGTGGAACAGGCCTGTCTATAACATGCCTCGTTGTCTTAATTGTGCAAACCAATGCGACGCTGCACGCAGCATAAGTGACGCGAAGTGTGTTCGCACCTTTACGCTACTCGCGTGTGCAAACACCTATCTTTTTTACCGCATCACGTTTCAACCACTATAAATAATATAATTCACGTCTCGCCTCGGCAGCGGCTCACGCAAAAATCAACGGATGCTGGTGCGTTCATTATGAACTGATGACATGATCATTTGACAGTTGTATGCTGGTTTAATGGGAATTATTCGTCACGGTGGATAGTACGTGTTGCATGTGACTGCGTATTGTGTCAAACAACATGGTAACAATGTATTTGTAACCGTACATAGTTACTTTATAAATGGGCGTCGATACAGACGGCAGAAGTAGTCAACTATTGCAAATGTTAAACGTACTCCAGAGTTGTCAATATAAACAAAATACTTCACTGTTAAAGAACAGAGACAATGCAAAGACTGTAAATGTAAAATCAAAGAGAGTAAAATTATCTTTTTAATACTAGATAATAATTTAAGAAACCCCATCTCAATAGACATCATTCGTACTCGTACGGGTTAAACGACCATAAGGAGTGACGACTGCGTGAATTGTTTCTTAATTAGGCGGCAGTACAGTACGTACCTATTATTTGTTTTGCATATGAAAACAATTTAGACACTAGACGGAAGGACGCGCGAGATTAATTAAAAGTGTAAATTATTCGGGAAATAATTTGAATCGCAATGAATACAGAAATGAGTTTCTCATTCACATCCGAGTCTATATCCTTGGGTGATTCCTTCCCTTCATTGTGTAAGTTCCCGGCTGGGAAGGAACAACATTACTGTATGAGTGTGTTCGTTAATTACAGATTTTTGCATATACGGAGCCTCGCCGACGGAATGCGTTTTCGACTCATCCACAGTCCTCTTGATTGACGCGCTTCTGCCTACATAAGTAATGGCCATTTTGTGTCAAAAGAAAATCTTACAATGCAAGGGGGAAAAAATCCCTTATCATTGCCAGCGACAATATAAATAATGTAATTATTACACTGTGAACCAATTGATATATGTTTCATCATTTTCTCGTGCAATCAATAGCTAGTTAAGTATGTTTATATCTTTTCTCAACGTAATTACCATGTTGTCATTTTCATACGATGTACCAAGAAATTCTTTAAAGACAACATGGACACGGCATTTCCGAAAGGCTAGTGCGTTTTTACTCGTTATACCTACGTCCTTTATAAGGTTGATATTGTTTAAATTGCAATCTATTTTAATTAAAAGTAACAAAGGCGTGTTCATTGTATAAAAATACAGATTATTCCCCTATAAGTAAATGGATGGACTACGTCGCGTCTGTGATTAGAGTATTTTTATTTATTTCCCTCGTCTTTCTGTCAGGAATGAAACAAACGTTAAGACTGCAACTTAATCCAATTTGTCTAAATGGAAAAGACGAAAGTTGGACCCGACACTTACTAAATTTAACCTTTAATTAACTCTTTTCGGTGTTTCTATTACATTTTTAATATCTGCTACGCGGTATTTGGGTAAATCTAAATTCTCGGTCTAATTGTATAATTCAATTGCTTCCGATGTGACACAAAAAATACACCTTAGGAATAATCGTGGTTATTCCGTAACTAATGTACAAGAGTTATGGAAAGCCTTATAAATGATATCGAAAGAACATTGTTTGATATTAAATAGGTATCAATATATGGTACCAAATATTATAATTTTTTTCCAAATTCACTCACAAATTTTGCAAATTATTTCATTATTACAAACTAGGTAATTACTATTTATCTGCAAGACAATGAGAGAACCAATAATTGACACAGTCGCATAGCATATGTCACAGAGAAAAGGAAAAGTGACGCCATTTAATAACAAAGTTACACCTTTGTCGTACTAATGAAAACAAAATACGCGTGCACGCGCTTCGCGTAAATCAAAATGGTCGAAGCCTGAGTCAGTCATTGAGGAATACTTAGGCTGGGTTGCACCGACTTACGACCACAGACTCATCAACGTTAAATATGGCGCCGGCAGCTGTCCCATAGAATCTTGCCAAACTTTCCATACATTCAAATTTTAACGAACACAGCTTACGATTACAGACGGTTTGGTGCAACCCAGCCTTAATAAAGCTGACACCATCCTGTGTCATCACATCCATCACCGTTGTTTTAGAACGGCCATTTTCGCTAATCAACCCGCATCCAGCGGTTGGCGTTGCAGTATACATGGAAGCAAATGTTTACTAACAATATTATTATTATTTTTTTGTTTTGCCTTTACATTTGCTAGCTAGATTGTATGCGTATATTATTATGTCGTGACCTAAGCCCTAACCCTCTTATTTCGATAAGGTGATGGATCATAACAACAAATCTCATTCGCATCCTCAAGAGCTGCTACCGCGAAACGAAAACGAACGAAGTTCGAATATCTCCCTCTCTGTCGCTCGAATATGCATATGTAAGTGCAACAAAGAGAAAGATATTCGAACTTCGTTCGTTTTCGTTTCGCGGTAGCAGCTCAGCTCGCACCAAGCGTCGACGAAGCAAGTTTACACATATAGGCTGATTTAAATATAAATCAATAAATAAACAAATAAATTTAAATAAATAAACAAAATCTTTTATTTATAATTTAGATTTAGGTTAGATTTTAATTTTTAAGTTTAAGTTTAGTTTTTATTTATAGATATATTTAAGCACTGTACAAAATAAATATTAGAAGACAATTATTTACACAATCCAAACTAGTCCCATAGTAAGCGCGATAAGGCTTGTGTTACAGGTACTAGACGACTATGTATTTAATAGATACATACTTATATCATCATTCGTCATCCTAGCGTTATCCTAGTACAGTTGCGTCCTGCAGGATGCCCGGGGTCCGCTACCTGATCCCGAGAATTTGCTGAGGCACTGATTAGAACTGAAAATTTAGAAATTAAGTTTTTTTATCAACTATATTTCATTAAACAAGTTTCGCGTAAGTTTGTCTCGGCGACTGAACGTGAGGGGGGGGGAGGGGGGTTATCGCCACCACCCGCAAAACGCGCCACCGCGGTATCCACGAAAGCATGTTTTTTTAGGATATCTTTCGGCTGCTCGGTTTCAATATTTTAGTACTGAAAGATACTAAAAGAAAAAACAGATACCTAAAATTTGAACAGTCAATATTATTTCACCATGTATATTGAATATTATGGTGCAAGAACTTGCAGGCGATTTTATTACCTACATTGCGGGCAACCGAGGTAAGACGAGTTCGATCAAAGCCCGCAATGTCATGAAAATAGCACGTTCTTGCACCGTGTAAATGAGCCTTTATTGCCCACATGCCTCATCTATCATGAACAGGAAAGACGAATTAGAACCTAAATCGACGTACGGCCCTCGCACATCGTTCATCGGGACGACGGAGCCCATAAGCGTCAGAATAATTACCTCGATAATTGGCGGGTCAGTTGACTGAGAGACGTGTCAGGGTTTGGGGTCACATCGGGGCTAGCACAGTGGCCATCCATGATTTTGGTTTGGGATCGACCTGACCTCGTTTAAAGGGCCTTGACATTTGGGGCACAATCATAACAAGGATTCAGATTACTTTGTCAGAATCTAAAAATACTTGGTTTTGGAAGAGCCGGGCTCGAATCCCGGTGAGGGCATTCGTTTGGGTGACGAGTGAAAACAATTGCTCCTGAGATTTGGATGTTTTCTATGTATTCAAGTATATAATAGCTCTTGCCAATAAATATATCGTCGTGTAGTACCCACAACGGTAGTGGGAAATATCCGATAGGTATTTTCTTCAAAACTCACTGTCTTCAAGGATATGGCATCAAACCTTGGCAATTTTATGAAAAATCATAAGTAAAAATCTCTCTTACATTGTTAGAGCCGTCAAAACGAACAGTTAGTATATATAGATTTTATATATAAGTGCATACCAACATACTAATATCGAAAATGCTTTTTGGACCATGTTAGATTAAGGCTGGGTTGCACCGACTTACGATCGCAGACTGATCAACGTTAAATATGGCGCCGGCAGCTGTCAAACTGTACCACAGAAACTTGACAACTTTCCATACATTGAAATTTTAACGAACACAGCTTACGATTACAGACTGTTTGGTGAAACCCAGCCTTAATCATTAAAAACGTTTTTTTAATGTAGATAAGGATTGAAGAAGCTAAAACCGTTTGTGCCATGAATATATGTATAGTTTTGACGCAGGGACATCCAACTGGTCAAAATTCGGTCATTAGCGCGTGGAGCCCCTTAAGTTTTATAGCGTAACTGAATTCCTACAGATCAATTCAATAATTAATTCTAAGTGGGGCAGCGCTCGGGTCCATTTATATCAGACCGCTATGTAGCCTAATTTAGTTACCACTTTACGACCCAACATTAAATAGGTTAGGCTACTTTAAAATAACAGGTCACGCCATTAACACAAAGCAAAGCTTAACCCCGTCTACCACAGCGCGCTGCCATTGGAAACATCATCGAGTGTCGTGTCGGACGTTCGAACAACAATTCGCCTCACATATTTGATAGTAAAAGACAAAACCTCTTATCCATAAACGCCTATCAAGCCTATATTAGCCGCTAAAGTTAGTTTGTCCTTATCTGTCATTTTGACATTTATGTTTGTGGGAACGGGACAAAATAAATTTTAGTTAACAGAGGTTTTGTTAAGTTTTATGAATAAGGGGGTAATGATAAGTTTAGGTTCACACCTCAATTTAATGGTACTCAAATTGCAAAAAAATAAATAACTAAAGGAGCTTCAATTTAAGGTTCGCTCTCTCTCTCTATCTCTATTTTAAATTAAATCATCTAATTATTCCAGACTCATATACACCTACATATGACAAATTCAAAGCACATTGCGCTGATAACGACATACCTAATGAATAAAACTTACTGTTCGTACAGACTGTACTTATAAACGATATCGTTATTTTCGAACTTACAAAGGGCCCGACCGCTAATGGATTAAATAAGGTAAATAAAGGTGTCCCGGGTACTCTAATGAATTCTACTTCTTTCCCCAACCTCCCAAGTTTGTACACGCCTTTATTTCGGAAGGTGAACTTTATTGCAAACATATTGGAATGCTTTTTGGTTTTGGCATTGGTTAAAAGCGAGTATGTGATAGTAACCTGAAGAATTTCCGAGCCGTCTGGGCGCTGTTTTGTGTGTCAGTGGAGCGCACCTGCCTGCTGACGTCAATGCAAGCCTAGTACTTTTTCATCAACATTGCATAGGTTCGCGCTCGTGGCCCAGCGTCGCGTACGTACCGCTTGCGGTATGCGAGGTTCAGTAACGTGGAGGTGGGTCAGTTCTCGGTTACCCCCCGTGGGTGCCCGCCTTGCCGGGGCGGGGGGGCTTAGTAACCGTGGACTGGGTCATCCACGGTGAAGCTAAGAGGCACCCAGGGCTGGCCTGTTTGGGCTGCCGGCTGGCCCGAGGAGGGCGCTCCCAACGGGCTTACTTAGCACGTTGAGGATGCGTTATGGTGGGACCGCAGAAAAAGGGTTCATCCTATCTTCTGTGGCCGAGGTGGGATCGCACGGGGAGAGGCGTAATGGCATTACGGTACGCCACTCTCCCTACCCCCTGCGAACTTGGCGGGGCCGTTCCGCAGTAACGGCGTTGGCGCGACCGCAGAGGAAGAGGAATGCCGGTATTACGGTGCGCCGCTTTCCCTATCCTCTGCGGCCGAGGTGTGGTTCGTGGCGGAGCTACAGACCTAATCCGCCACCGGACGCCGGAAGTTTTTCCGGTACCCATGACCGCCTTGTAGCGGACTCAGGGGTGTGCATATGGAGGTCGAGGAGGAAGGCACGCCGAAACATCTGGCGTGCCTAACGTGGAGGGCCTCCGGGCATCTACGAAGGAGCCGCTTGGAAGCGGCTGCCGCCGGCGGGGTCGCGGATATGTGCGCAAGCGTTCCCGTGACGTCGCCACAAGGCGGCGAGGCGGCGAATTGGGGGGTTTTTAGTGGGTACACCGTGGGTCTCAGGCTAATGCCTGTACGGGAGTCCCACATAACCACTCGGGTCACCCCCTGCGCCCGGGTGGTATGCGTAACGCATATTCCCGCCCTTAAAAAAAATAGGTCAGTTCTTGGATGGGTGACCGCTTTGAGTGGTTACTAACTGAGCGCTTCCGTGCTTTGGAAGGCACGTTAAGCCGTTGATCCCGGTTGCTGTCGCTAAGCCAGGTTAGAGGCTTTTGGGCGGTTTGAGAACTTCTAAAAGTTAAGTTGCCCACTCACTTGACAAGGGGGGTCGAAGTTGCACTACGTCCGTAGGGAGTACCCACCGTTACCCTACACGTGATCCCTAGGTGGTGCTAAAAGTGCAATAAAATTGGCAACTGTACTTGTCTTCCCAAAGACCTCACGGTTCGGAAAATAAATGCCATACGATTATCATTATTATTATTAGGTAAACAGCTAAGTATACAAGGCGAAACTCAATCTTATCTCATTGCTATAACGACTTAGACAGGGCAAACTTTTCTCAATGTCCCTTTTCACCTCCGCCCTAACATTCATCTGGAAATAGCAAGGAATGTATGTACTAAGTATTTGGATCATAAGTTATTATTCGGAGTTCAAAGTCCTACTTACTAAAGATGTAAATCAGCAAACATGTATAGATAGATGATTGTTTTCTTGGACCAAATATGTTTTCTGAAAATTCCAAATTGGACGCATTCGGACTCCAGTTGTAATTACCGAAGTCATACGAATCTAATACGACGCCGTTCGTTGTCGAAACAGTGTCCTTATACTTCTACGGCTTGACATCAGTCTGTAATGAAAAATTGTGTTGTACATACATACATTTCCTTATACAGGGTGTGGCCTGTAATAGGAGCAATAAATTAAATGGTACACTATTGAGCTCTCTAGCAATTATTTCAAATGGTTTCAATTGGAAAAAAAGTAGTTTATTTTTGATTTTTGTTTATACAAAAATGGGTTACGTGTACTTTTTTACTCTACTGGAGTGATATTAATAACTATTTATTTAAACATCACTCAGAATTTATAAAAATATTAAATAAATCCAAAAAAGATCCCTTAAAACCAAAAATTCGACTACGTTTATGACTCATAACTTGAAGCAACCTCAAAATCAGCATTGACTGCCGCGCTATAATCTCTGGGTGCCAAGATCCATTACTTGGAGGTCATAACTTTAGATCAAAAATTCTCCCAATTGAAAAAAGATATTTTTAATTTGGACACTAGATGTTACTGCAGATGCTCTAAGGAAGCGTCCTTTAAATTTATTGTTCCTATTACAGGCCACACCCTGTATACTTATTAATAATTTTCCTTGCGTTTGATTTTGAGCCCCGACGTTCTAAGTAAGAACTAAAAATATATACAAGGTCATTGTTACGGAACTTTAGTAACGGTCAACTATTTAATGCGGGTAGTGGCAACATCAAATTGCTTTTAGAGTTACATCTACGACATGTCTTGTTGTGCGAGGTCCGTTTACCATACCTCAGTTGACTTGAGTGATGTTACGTGGTTGAGACACTTGAGACTTCCTGATTATTCTGTTCGAAGGCAGAGGAGCTTGTTAAGCCTGCAGATTCCTTTATACATACTCTGCCTACAATAAGATATGCCTGTCTAATGACCGCTGTATATGGCAAACCGATTTACACATATTATTTGCAATAAACGGGACTTAATCGCGTATAATGAGTATTCTTAGAATCAAGGATTCAAAAGGTCGAGGTAAAAAATATGCATTTAAGTCCCGTTTAGTAAAAATAATAGGAACCGCAATCCCGTATGAAAAACTTGTGTGTGCTGTAGAAGTAGGGGTTAGGTACTCAAGATGTCACTTGAGATGTGGTCACGATGTAATAGCCTCTAACGATATAAAAACTGTTTAGGTTCAACCGCAGAGTTCCAGTTTATCAGAACATGATATAGGTATAACCTATCTAAGTATGTTATCATGACATTCTGCGGCATTCCAGATACCCAAACTTAGTACCTTAGTACGTTAGTTAGAGTTATTCTGTACATTAATTAGTACGTACCTTTTTATTAATATTTGTTATTTTTAAATAGGTACACGATGATATACATCGACAAATTTCATTAAGTTGTAACAGTAGCAATTTAATAAAATATTGTATACATCATGCATGGCCATTTTTGTCCTTGGTTTAGCACCATTTCAACGATATAATTCAAAATCATATCATCGGGACTTCGATCAATAAAAACATATATAACAGTCTGTATGGGGATTCAATTTTTTGTTTCGTAAATATCAACATCAAAAAATATACAACCTCATTTTTGCTAAAGACAACGATAAATCCAACACATTAGGATATATTTTTGTCTGCACCAAACAACCTTTAGTACTCAAACACTGTACGAAATTCCTCATAGGTGAGTCATACACGACAAGACCCGTTTAAACGAAAACAACGAACAAATCGACATTTAACTTTCGAAAACTCATATCTGTTTAACACGATGTTTCGATTGTAAACTCTGTGCAGCAGAAAACAGGGTTGAAATGAAACGAAAGCTAATCGAACTTCACACTGGTAGAAATTTTCATTGCGCAGAAGAGCTATTAGGCTGGGAATTACTATCCTTAGTAACAAGTGGACCTACATTCGGAGTCATCGGAGCGTAGGTACTCGGGTGACCCACGTAACTTCGCTATGAGTAGGGAATATAAGGCGAAGGGGTGGGCAAGCTCTTTCCATACAAACTTCGTGCAAGTTTTTCTTCGTTTATATTTGCACTCCAGTTACTATTTTGGTCCATATGCTTATTTTTTTTGTTAGCTATGTCTTAGTGTTTTTCTTTTTTAATTTTATTATTATTCCTATTATTTTTTTAATTAATGCAAAATTTCAACATCAAGTTCTGCGTATATCCAACAAAAAATTAAATTAAATGCTGTAGTGCCAAAACTAACGCGAAAAACTTGCACAAACTTGTATGGAGAATGGCTTGCCCTACCCTGCGCCTTAAGTGGCGTGTATTACGAATGCATTATAATTGTAGCAGAATATCTCATTGGAATTCGGAATATGCAAGCAAATATCGACCTTGCTCCATTCACGTAGATTTTGGAATTTAGTTGCAGATAAAAGCGTGACCGGATTTTGCTGAAATTCCTAATTGAAATGCAATTATAAGTTACCTTAACACTAAGTGATAAAGATGTTTTTTGTTCGGGCTGAATGTCAAATTACGATACATAGGTACTTGTAATAGCGATAGATTTTTAGAGCATCTCATCTCGTGGCCTATATCTAGCGTCAGGCATGCGTTACAAATTGCTGACTCACACAGCATATTTATGTTGTGGATAATGCAATGCTATGTGCTAACAACAGTTGGATATTTAACATTTTATTGTAAAACAATTGAACAATAACCATTCGCTTATTAACTGCATTATTATACGTATTTCCTGTTATCACAGGAATGCTACAGTGTCTAAAAATAAGGGTGATATTGTGAGCAAGTCGAAAGTGAAATGTGTTTATTGTCTGGTTTAATTTATATGTAGACTTTATTTTGATTTTGTATATTTTAATCTTCGTATAATTAGAGTGAAGATATCCAATGGTAAATAATATACAAGTAAAATTGTTTTACAATCTTACAACGGTAACTTTATTACCTTGACTTTAATACTCGAATGGTATACCAAGTCACTTTCGACCGTACACCGTCAAATTTTTAGTCCTCAATATATTTATTTACATATGATCTTTCGTATATTGGCAAGTATCACATATTTTCAATTATAAATATAGAACTCTTTCTCACCGAGTGGAAAGCACACGTCAGCTTCCGGAAAATCATCAGAGTATAAATAGAACGGTGGATTCTTTTCAGAGTTTATTGTTAAGTCGTAGACTGCTGACCCGTTTCGTGTTGAAGTACTTTATATACTTCAGGGGTGGCAAGCAAGCATGCGGCCTGTCTGGTAAGAAGACACTGTAGCCTAGCCTATAGGCGCTTGCGAATTCGCTTCAGGACTCATGAGCGCGTTCAAGATCCTTCTTTGTTTTGAGGACTCGTTGTGTTAACAGCTGGAGACAATTTCAGGGTACTACCAAGTAAACCAAGGTTAAAAAGTAACAGGGTAAACCAGGTTACTTTTTATGTCCCTCAGATTATAATATATTGTTTAAAGGAATAATTTTTTTAATAGTTAATGCATAAAACGGTGAAAAAATCATAGGCACGTTATTTTTACGTTGATTTACTAAGGATGAGACTTAATGTAAACGTAATAGTGTAACCATTTGGTAGTTAGCAAAATTGAAGAAGTTACGAACACAAATCACATACCAACCCGAAAAGTATTTGGTTCACAAAACAGGTACTATTGATTGAAACAAAACAGCGAAGTTTTCATTTGAATATGCAACAAAAGTTAAACCGTAATCTAAGCGATCGTTCTGTCGGTTGGGAGAACCAGTATGATTCGGGCCACACTACTACGTTGCGTTGTGTTGCGTTGCGTTTATGAATAGGTTTCCACGATGTCGTCATCCTGATTCTATTCATAAACGCAACGCAACGCAGCAGCGTGGCCCGGCTCTATAAGGACGGTTTGCACCAACTTGCCATTACAGACCGATGGATTAATTATGGCGTCAGCAACTATCGTCACCATCCCATTAAAACTTGTCACACTTATCATACAATCAGATTTTCACGAACACCGCTTATGGTTACAGACAGTTTGGTGCATCCCACCCAAAGGATGGGCGATAAGCATCCATCAGAGCTGTGCGCAAGCATGTTTTCATACGTTTGACACCTCCCTTGCGAGCTGTTACCCCTATTGTACTATTACTTATTCTGTGCCCTAAAGTATTATTTTAAGTGGACGATAAATCCCGCATTCCGCATGCGAAGAGCTCGTATTCTCTTGTTTTCCCATTTAGTAACACGCCACCTTCTCGTGGTACTGTTTCGAGTTATCCTCAAGTCAATGAAGGGTCGGCAACGCGCTTCTGTAGTCGCAACCGTCAGCGGTGTCTGCTCACCATCAGGCGGACCGTGCGCTTGTTTGCCACCGTCGTTGCATAAATAAGACAGTGTGAGTGCGAGTTAAATACTGAAATTATCGTTTACGGTAATGCTCATTTATATAACTTAAATTTTCAACGTACATATATTACACAATGCATGAAAGCTTTGCACCGTGCGTTAACGCGTGGCCCGCAAAGGACTCAAAACTCACTGGAATAAATAAAACTATTGTAATATTGCATTTCCAACTTCACATTTCCACATCCCGTTTATCCACAGCAGCCATAATGAAATTGCTATTACAGTTTTATTTCAGATTGTGTAACTAAACCCAATCCATATTTACTTATATTAGACGCCGCCCTTTAAGCTCTACACCCAATTATAGAATAGGTTCAGGTACTTAATGATGGCAATATTTTCAGGATGACGTAGACAAAGTCTCTATATTGTGTAACTAACTCAATTCATACTAAAAAGTGAGGCCACCCTGGTGCCCAATTATTGAATCATTTCAGTAATGAGTAATGACCGAGATATCTTGTAACAAGTAAACAAGTGTTGTAACATTATCTTCATCATTACACCAGTGCTAAAAGAGTCACTGAAATTTACTTTTATACTTTTACAATTGAATTTCGTGTATCTGCTTACCCCTTTTAGGAATATAGGCGTAAATGTAAGACCAAAAATTACACACTGGCCACTCTCTTCACTTTTAACCACAACGTATAAATGTTAGCTGGAAAAGATCACTTAAAGGGATAAGCTCGCCTTTGTACTTTCACTTTTTGTTTGTTTGTCATTTTGGTGTGTTTTATGTTTTTTTTTTTATGGCATAGGAGGAAAATGAGCAGACGAATTGCCTGATGGTAAGCGATTAGCGCCGCCCATGGACACTCGCAACACCAGAGGGGTTGTAAGTGCGTTGCCGGCCTTTAAGATGGGAGTACGCTCTTTTCTTGAAGGTTTAAAGGTCGAATCGGTCCGGAAATACCGCATGCAAAAGTTCATTCCACAGTTTAGTATGGACAATAAAACAATACATACATATATATTAAGACGAATTAGGTAAACTTGTAAAAGGGGATAATCTCGGAACCACTCATCCTATTTCAAATAAATCTTTCAGCGGCATTCAAATTGAATATCGGCTATTGAAAAGGATTCGCTTTTTAAACCACGGGCGAAGACGTCAGGACAGGTAAAATTTGATGATTTGAATACATAATATTAAATTAAACGACCTGTGGACTCAAGTGTACAAGGCAATTCGAATATTATAACTATTATAAGACACGACATCAGCAATCAAAGACTTTATTCAGAATGTGATTTATAAAATGATAGTGGAGTCGCAAGTTTCAAGTTTCTTTATTTCGCCAAGTAACAAAATCACGTTACATCTAGCAAGTCATTTTACATATTCTTCTTAACTTCTATCATGCACTTGCACATATGAGATTGATAAAAAAAAAAAAAACTTAACTATCTAATACATTCATCTACATAAATCAATTTCTGCCTAATATACCAATTCATTAAAGCGATTTCTCTTGTCTTAATTTTTCCTTAAATTCATTGACTGAATAAAATGGATTACATTGAAAATAACGTTTGAGCCTTCTCTTAAATTCTAAAACAGACATATTTCTTACATGACTTGGTAGTAAATTATATAATGTAATTTTTAGAGGGAGACCTTGTTTAAATGATTTTACTAATTTTGTTCGAGGTAAACACAATTTGTCTTTACTACGTGTATTATATGAATGTATATCTTTCCTTGTTTTAAAGCTTTTTTTCTCAATGTGTATTTCCAACAAACTATTAAATATAAATAGTGATATTACAGTCATTATTCGTCCTTTTGCAAAATATTCTCTAACCGAGGTACCCTTGCGTAGATTAAACAGAATTCTAATGGCTCGTTTTTGGGATACAAGGATTCTCTGGATGCCAGCAGCATTGCCCCAAATGGTTAAAGCGTAATTAAGATGAGCGTGAATAAGAGCGTAGTAAGCCATGACTAGGGTTTTTTTGTTAATGAAAGGTCTGAGTTTCAGGAGAACATAATTGCAGGAAGCAATTTTATTACAAACTTTATCAATGTGAATTGAGTGGCTTATCTTATTGTCAATGTGATAACCTAAAAAAATTGTATCGGTCACCTTATTAAGTCCTAAGTTAGTATAATTAATATTATCATTTTTATTTCGATATGTCAATAAAGTTGTTTTACTAGTGTTTAATATTATGCCATTAGCATTAAACCATTCTTTAAGTGTCATCATAACATGTCCAATTTTTTTTTCTAAATTTATAAGGTTTTCATCTTTTAATCCCACATGAGTATCATCTGCAAATAACGTTACCATGGCATATTCTGGCAGGCATCCAGGAAGATCATTAATATATATTAAGAATAAAATTGGGCCCAAAATAGATCCCTGCGGTACGCCAACGTCAATATTAGCTTCACGCGAAATTTTACCATTAACATCCACTTTTTGGCTTCTATTACTAAGGTAGCTCTTTATTAACTTAATCGCTTGGTCCTTAAATCCATAATGTTCCAGTTTAGTTATAAGTATATCATGACGGAGACAGTCAAATGCTTTTGACAGATCACAAAAAATACTCGAGCATTTCTGTGATCCGTCCAAGGCTGTCAGGATATACTCAGTAACCTTTCTTAATACCATGCCAGTCGATTTTCCTTTTTGGAATCCAAACTGGTTGGAACTAAATAAACGGTATTTTTCAAAATGGTCACTAATTTTATTTTTAATTACGGACTCCAGTATCTTCGACACAGCAGGAAGTATACATACATACAAATGAGATTTAATGATTGGGCAACTACCGGAATTCGAAAGAGTAGAGATAACTTATACCAACTTTATGAAAGGAGATCTTGCACCACTGACGAACGCTTCCATCAGTATGTTAGGGATTATTCCAAATTATTCAAAACAGTGTGCACAAAGGCAAAAGCAATGCACTTGAATAATAAAATAAAGTCCTCAGATAACAAAGCCAAGACTGTCTGGAAAATAATAAACACAGAGACTGGGCAGAGAAGTAATAAAGAGTCCACGATTTCTTTGAAAATAGAGGATAATTTAATTACTAATGCACTAAAAGTAGCCGATGAATTTAATAATTTCTTTTCCAAAATTCCTATAGTCACGACTCAAAGTTTGGCATCATCTACCACAATAGCAGAATCCCTTCTGAATGAGAACGTAAAATTAGAGTCACTAAATATTTTCAAATTTCATCATGTTTCTCCTCTAGATGTACTGAAGTCTTTTAAAATGTTAAAAATAAAGAGGACTGAGGACTTATGGGGCGTGTCAGTCATGGTACTGGAATCTATTCTCGAGGTCGTTGCACCCACTCTAGCTCTCATTTTTAATAGTTGTGTAGACAATGGCATTTTTCCAGACTTAATGAAGTGTAGTAAAGTAGTTCCTATTTTCAAATCAGGTCATAGAGATAATCCTTCTGATTATCGTCCAGTTTCTATCCTACCTGCGTTTAGCAAAATATTCGAAAAAATAATGCTTACGCAATTGGTTTCTCATTTTAATTCACACAATATTTTGCACGCACAGCAGTTCGGTTTCACGAAAGGTAGATCAACTACTGATGCAGGTGCAAGTTTAATAAAATTTATTTTGCAGTCTTGGGAAGAGTCATATGACGCCATTGGAGTGTTCTGTGACCTTTCTAAGGCTTTTGATTGTGTAGATCATGGAACTTTAATTTGTAAGCTTAATTTCTATGGTATCAGAGGACATGCATTGGATCTTATGAAATCATATTTAACACAGAGAAATCAAAAGGTAGCGATAAATAAAGCCCTTTCGTCAGAGACAGTGGTAGAGATGGGAGTACCTCAGGGGTCTATTCTAGGCCCTTTCCTGTTCCTTGTTTATGTAAATGATCTACCATATATGGTAAGCCGAAGATCAGGCATTGTAATGTTCGCAGACGACACCTCATTACTGTTCAAGGTAAATAGGAAAGATACTGAACTCATTGAACCAAATAATACCCTGTCCATGATATCTGACTGGTTTGCTGCCAATAACTTAGTGTTGAATCCGAAAAAAACTAAATGTATGAAATTCTCTCTAGCGAACTCGTCAAATAGAAACTTAGATACAAATATTAAACTTAATGGCCAAACATTAGAATTTGTTACGTCAACTGTATTCTTAGGTATTACATTGGACTCAAAATTGCAGTGGGGTTCCCATATAACAGCGATAGGAAGTAGGTTGAGCTCTGCTGCATTTGCAGTCAGGAGAATAAGGCAGCTTACCAATGTGGCAACGGCACGGTTAGTTTACTTTGCTTATTTTAATAGTATAATTACTTATGGTCTAATCTTGTGGGGATCAGCTGCAGATATTGAAACTGTTTTTATTTTGCAAAAAAGGGCTATCCGGGCAATTTATAACTTGGGGTCGCGTGACTCATTAAGAGAATTTTTCAAAGAAATAGATATTCTAACCCTGCCGTCCCTATACGTATTTGAAATAATAATGTATGTTAGGAAGAATTTGTGCAATTTCCCAACGAACGCTGATAAACCAATAGCCACCAGAAACACTGGGAAACTGAAAATAACCTTCTATAGACTAGTAAAGGCGAAAAAGTCGTTCTTGGGAAATTGTATTAAATTCTACAATAAAATTCCAAAACACATTACTGAACTTAGCAATTCTAAATTCAAATCTGTAGTAAAACAAACACTTATTTCAAAAGCATATTATAAGGTAAACGATTACATCATGGACAGGGATGTTTGGCAGTGATAGTGTCCTGCACGGCTAATCTATCGCGAAAATAGGTTTTCTACTGTAGCTTGTTATTTTTGTAGTAACTGAGACTGTAATTTTATATTTAACTATACAATGTATATTGTTTTGAAAAAATGACACCTCGCCGAGTTTCTTACGCCGGTTCTTCTCGTGGCAGAGGTTTATTTTTCCGAACCGGTGGTAGTTTATTGACGTTCATAGGTGCATGTAATATGCCTAATTTGAAGAATAAACTACTTTTACTTTTACTTTTTTTACTTTTACTTTTTACAGGTCTGTAATTGTTAGGGTCTTCCATTGCCCCTTTTTTGTGAAGTGGAATAACTTTTCCTATTTTAAGACATTCTGGAAATATTCCCTGAGTTAGGCAGCTGTTTATTACATTAAGAAGTAACTCTAATAGGTAGTTATTTTCCAAGAATATCTGTTTGACAAATTGTGAATCTAAGTTGTACACATCCTTAGATCGTTTAGCTTTAAGTTTTTTTATTGTTTTAATTAATTCTTTTATATCAATAGGAACGAATTTTATGGAAGAGACTGGACGTTTTACATTATTTAAAAATACTTTACATTTAAATGTATTACAAATAAGGTGCCCTGCCGTTCTATTAGCTACTGAGGTAAAAAAGGAATTAAAAGTATTTGCTATTTCTTCATCATTGGTTAAGATTTTACCATCAGCATCAAATAACTGTTTAATACGATTTCTCGATACATTTTTGCTCTGGTTCGTCTGTTCTTTTACAATTTTCCACGATTCTTTTACTTTATTCTTAGCTTTACTAATTCTTTCCGAAAAATTATATCTTTTAGCAGTTATCATTACCTTTCGCAGAAGTTTTTTATATATCTTAATTCGGGCCTCTCTTTGAGAGCAGGGTACAAAACCTTGCAAAATTTCGAGCCTTTCTAAATTTTGTTTTGATATTATTATACCCTTAGTTTGCCACTTTATTATACTTTTTCCACCTGACTTTAACACCCTGCGTTCCGGAAACGCTACATTGAAGTAATGCTTTATAGTTTCTAATAATGTCTTCATTTTATAATTAGGGTCTGGGTTTAACACAATCAGTTCCAGAAGATCCCTATCATTAGTCATTAGGTAGTGGAAATATTTGTGATTGGATTTTGACATGTTTCTTACAAGTACTGAAGATCTGTCACCTGCAAAACTAGATTTTGGTATATCACATGACACTTTTAAGGTAGTTACATTATGGTCAGAGAGCTTAGTGTCTAAAACAAGTGTACTGCAGTACTGCTCGTCAAAATTTATTATAAAATTATCAATACAAGTTGCGCTTTGTCCTTTGGTTCTTGTTGGTTCTTTAAGAAGGTATTTACAGTTATAATTAAGTAAAATCTCTGTAAATTGTTTGACTTTATTATTAGACTTTAACACGTTAATGTTAAAATCGCCAGCCACAATAATTTTCTTTCCTTCTCGTGTGATTTTCATTAGTATATTGGTAAGAGTGTCTTTGAAAACATAAAAATCGTATTCGGGACGATAAAGACAAACTATAACAATATTTGGCGATTTCAATTCTACTGCGGCTACTTCACAGTTCATTTCAAAAGCCATCTTTACAATATCTTTTCTTTCTTTAAATCGTACATTTTCCTTTACGTAGATAGCTACACCACCGTGCTTAAAGATTTTTCTATTGTAATAAGATGCCAATAAGTAGTCTTCAATTACCATGCTGTTCACTTGTGAATCATTTGCCCAGGTCTCCGTAAGGCATAGAACATTACATGCAACTTCTTGGGTTAATAACTCTAATTGTAGATATTTATTTCTAATACATTGAATATTCGTATGGACTACTATTAAGTCAGACCTTGTGTGCCACTGTTGTTGGTAAAATTTGTACTGCTCTGTATATCATACTTTTGGGCACAATTAATAAAACGTAATAAAGATGTCCCTTTGAAGATCGGACAATTTAGGGTTATTGTATTTACAATTGTATTTTGAAGAAAACTTCGCGTAAATTTGTTACATGAGTTAAGGTCCAAGAATTTGATACATTCATTTGTATTAGCTAATTGATTTAATCGGTTATTTATTGCATATATTTCCGCATTATTTATTCCGTCATACAATATACTACTGACAATAACATTGAATTTTCTGTCCGGACTACGCACTAGGTCAGTCAACACTTTTATGTAATTGTGTTGAACTTTTACAAAATTGGTTAATAGCAGTACAACCATATCATTTTCTGATATTTTATTTGAAAATTGTGAAGCACTTCTCATGATGTGTTCCGAGCCTGCATTTGGCTTACAAATATTCAAGACACAAAGTGTGGGGTCTTTGTTCATTACACGCTGTGCCAGACCCACGCCTAAACTATCCGCAAAAATAAATACGGATTGCCTTTTGGCCTTTATACAGTTTATTTTTTTTATATTCTAAAAATAAGCAATCATGGTGTATTCATATGATCACCAGCTTTCCACTCAAGTCTCATTTGGTATATACCAATAATGAACCGCTCCGCAATCTCAATACAATATTAATATCAATATCAACGTAAAAAAAAAAGAAATGATTCTAAGGAAAGCAAAATGAAAAATAAAATATCAGTACGAGTAAAGAATTCGATATACGGTACTTGGATTTCATCAAACTGTGGATGTAAATATGTTGACATTAATGATTGGACGTTTCTGGCATAATGTCGTTGGTTATAATGTCATCGTGAATACATTTCAGCTACAGCTTTTAAAGTAAATAATTTTAAATGGACGAAATTGATTTTGAGGTAAGTATGTACAGTCGCGGTACGAAGACCTTCAACAGTTATTATTATCATTCCTTTTTAAAGGACATTATAAATAAAGTCATAGACTCTTAGTACCGTTTGAAACCAAAGATAACAAGGGTCATAATATACACCTCTGACCTATTTTTCATATCGATCAAACCTTTTTTAATTTATGACCTAGTCAAATAAACAACAATAAACAACATATGTTCCAGATTTAATTTGTCGGCGTTGATAAATCATAGTACAAAGAGTAGTAAAAGAAAATACCCGTCGTTAAGAATGCATCTACTTATTTTATTTACGACTTAAATATCATTGTGTTGTGTGAACGTGTGGATTTCTCACATCTCAGACTGATAAGTGATATTGTAAACATTACATTTCATGATTTATTTTATTCGCTTTACACTATTCTCAACCTACGAAACTATTCTATATATATGTTTATAGTACACAGAGGATAACAGCGAATTTCGAGGCGTTTGCTCCCGGTCGCTGAAATATACCTTGACTGTGTTTACGACCAAGGAAATAGACCACTGGTACACTTTACTGGCGTCTTTAACAAATTAAATCCTTTAGCCTGCCAATAAGCATTTCCTTAAAGGCGTTATTTGTGGTCAAAACCGTACATGATACCTGCGAAGTCTCAGTAACTGATAAATTTCATTTAGATATTTGACTCAACTTGACAATTTGTGACTATGAGATAAAACGATCGTTGGGTCACGGTAATACTAGACCATATCAAACGATTTAATACACAGTCTAGTGGATGTAATTTCCATGATTGTATCTCTTTTTTCCATTATTGCTTACCTCCAGTTTCGTCGTATTATTTTATTGAACTACGCATTGTAAATATTTTACCTCTTTTTGTATCTATAGTCAGATTTATTTATATTAAGAAGGTTAAGTATTATCAATGTAATCTAATAAGCATATTTTTAGGAGAAAATGACTGACCGTCGAGTTTATTTCGGCATTTCTTCTCGACAGCGGTCTTCTTATTCAGAAGCAGAAGAAAGTGCCACTGCGGCCTACTTGCAGAATTAAGTTCATTTATTTCATTTATATTTAATAATGGATTTTTCTTTAATCGGCTATACGGTCCTTTCTTATAGAATAGAATAGAAAATCATTTATTCGTGACAATTACAAATAGGAAGAAGCATAAAATAACAACAAAAAAGAAAAAGATATGTCACGAAATGGTCCCAACTTAGCATGTAGCTGGCGTGACCGCCAGCGCTGGTCTTCCGTTGGGACCACGAGTGAACCACGGCAGGCAGCGCGCAAACAAAAAGGTAATTAAACGAATAAAATAAAAAAATATGACAAAAATAATATAAAATTAAAATAGCAAAAATACACAGGAGAAGAAACACAAAATCAATAGAGTTACATCCAATACAAAAATAAAATTAAAAAAACAATAATAAGAATAGCAACTTAACAACACAGTTACAGTCTGTACGCGGCTTAAACTTAAAAATTGAACAGTTTCTGAACGCAACCATCTCACTACTGCGAATTATTATGAATTTCATTCGTTTCGTTGAATTGTGGTAGTGACACTACCTATAATGTTTTTTTTTTTTAGGTTTTTATCTTTCGTTGTTTATCCACCACCGCCACCACCATATCAGCCCTAGGACGTTCACTGCTGGACATAGGCCTCCCCCAATAACATGGGGGGTAAATGCCATAATCGCCACGCTTGGCATGCGGGTTGGCGATCGCAGTATCTCCACCGCACCGTTGTTTATCATTAGATACATTAGTTACGGTACTATAGGTAATTTTTTTGATACACATCAAAATAAACAACACGCGAGAGCCGGGGCACGACGGACGCACAGTATTTACATAAAAGGATACACGTACTTCGTACCTTGTCATAGTGATAATCAATATGAAAGCTGCTGGAGATCCTCGTATTGTTGTCAGTGTGACAAGGTACGAAGTGCCCTAGAAATTAAATTGATTGACTGTACCTATAATGTAATAATTAAAACACAGCAGCCGTACACGGCGAGAATCAGGTAAAATTCCAATTGTATTTATTCTTTCCGATGTTTAAACATAGAATACATGTTTATATTTAGTATAGAATATATCACTATATTCTATACTAAATATAAACATGTATTTACAATATATTCTATACTAAATATAAACAGGTTTACACAAGTCGGTACGCTAGGAGTTAGAAAGAGGCAAGGCCATCACGGATTTTATTCGATATACATCACAAACGCCGCCGGTACGGTACTCAGTCCACTATATTTAACAGAAGGAAAGGATACATATCCCCTCTTTAAATGACACCCAAACCCGTGCCACGGAATAATTCCGCACCCTTGAAAATATTTACATTGAACCAATCGTTAAAATGTTTGTAAAGGTACTCGTAAGATACTTCCATTTTTATCGGCCGTCTGAATTAAGGATATCATTATTTTTTTATCCACGATACTGGTAAGACAATAAATAACATGTCTATTACAACTATTCAAAGATGAGTTATGCGTAGACTCAAGAAGGATATAGCTATCTCGTAGATTGTCCGTTCCAGCGGTCAAAAATAGATGTGCATTAAAAATATTAAGTGGATCGCTACCGACTACCTATACTCGTACACCATCGGCTGATTAACCCGACAAACTGCAAGTGTATTCGCGTAATGACCACATTTTTGGACCACAGTTAGGACCAAATATTTAAATTGTAGACGAATACGATACCTAGTACAAAAACGATACCTAGTACAAAAATTTGATCCTGACCCACATTCCTGACCATATTTGGACTTCGGAGACTAAAATATCATGTTAAGTTTGTCCGATTCAATCTAAATCTAGATAAATATATATTATGTAAATTATTTTACAGTACATATGGTGCTACTTCACCGCACGAGAGCAGATATCAGCAGATTACGTGCATATGTCGAAACTTTAAAGAGCCATATGTACTGTAAAACGTTGTACACGTGCGAACAGGTAATTCGCAACTCGTGTCGATTTATTTATTTATTATTACAAATGTTTACATGGCATTACAGTTAACCCAATGCGCCATGAAACTTAAGCTTATAAAAAAAATATCTATTTAGGCGACGAAACGGCGTGGCCCCGTTGCATCGTCGTCTCCGGTGTAGGATTCGGTAGGTTGCCCCGGAACCGTCGTTACACGACACCCTTCGGCCAGAAGTCAGCACATGCGATGGTCTCCTGCAGCGGCCGCGGCACACGCACCACAAATGAGCTGAAGTGCACGTAGTGACGCGAACGTAGCTGGAACTTCTGGTGAACGTACTCCACCACATCATCAGCCGCGGCGGTGTAGTGCAGGCGCGATACATAGACCGCCATGCTCGGTGTGGCAACTCGCAAACCAGAACCAACCGGTTCTGCAGTACCACACTGACATGCGTGGCTTGCGCTTCCTCGACACCGACCCCCTTCCCCCGACCGACTCCCTTCGGTCGTGTTTCAATTTATCACCACTCGTTGCGAATTTCCTGTTCTCTGCACTTGTATCGTAATGTACTATTATGCCACACGTGGCCAAAAAGTGGCTTTACTTTTACGTACGGAAAAAGCCGCTTTCTGGCCAAGTGTAGTAATAAAATGATGTACCCAACACGGGAGGTAATAAATAAAGCCCTCGATCGCATATATATATATATATATATATATATATATATATATATATATATATATATATATATATATACGTCCCTCGCTTACAGCTCGGGCCGCAAAATCTGCGAACTCAGCCTTTCTTTGCTTTACCACCCTAGTTGTGTAATGTATGTACTATTATATCGTAACTCAGTGAAAAATGCCCGTAATGAAACCAAGTCCGAACATATTTTAAGAGACGAAGTGGAAATATCACTTCGTTCGGTGCTTAGGTACCTACTGGGATGTTATTCACAAGGGGCCAACCACATATTACGTGACAGCGATGAGGGGGGGGGGGGGGTTTCTGAACGTGACAGTACATGTTAAAGGGATAGCGAAAAAGCGTGACGGGGGGGAGGTTCGTGACGTAACATGTGGACGGCCCCCAAACCGCCTCGTCCTCAACGCTCATCTTACACCTCACCCGTTTTTATATGGGAACTGTCTGTAAGAGGGCTGGGTGTGGTGTCGATTGTACAGTCAGCCAAATGACCTACGTCTTTTGAACATTAACATACAAATAATACAGTCAAAAAGTGGTAAAACACTTTTTTGCCGGACTGTACCAGCATATTATTATCTCTTACTGTAGGTGCGATCTCCGTTCACATAGGTGTAATTCCTGTGCGATATCCTGGAGGGTCGGAATTTTTATGAAGACACTTAGATAGATAACAAATGTAGACCTTATCCGCTTGGAATAGAGTTCACGACTACGTCGTCGAAGTTTAATACAATGCACTGATCAACACGCTTTAATGGCTCGGTGATGGGACTGATGGGTTATAGAATTGTGTTGAGTGTTCTCGACATTGACAATGGATGAATATCTATAGCTATAACGACGTTCGATTACTTAAATCCTAATTAATTACACACATCGAAGAATCGCATGCAGCTTTAACTAAACCAAGTTTCAATTGAATGCTCGCCCTTTCTAAAATGGCGTTAAATTTTATTCCTTTTTATAAGCTAGTTGGGATTGTGTACTGTAAATCACGTTTTTTTTTCATCCGCAATATAAAAATTCAGTGTAATTGTATTTTTTTTAATAAATACTCTCAAGTCGTATAATTATTCGTTTTAGTAGTAATAATGATCTACCACTATGTTCTAGACCGTTTTGATATTTTATACCTGTTAATGAATTTATAATATTTTCTATTTCTAATTTTCTACTGATGTAGGTACTTAAAAGATTAAAATTGTACCGGAATTCTCCTTAACACCGCGTAAGGCGATATGGTATTGGCCGGGACTGTATACATGGTGTTCGGCAGATGGATGGACATACGAGTACGTATATTGGGGATAGGTGAGGTAATCTGCTACGTGGTCAAGCTCAAAAAAAAATTAGGCCTCAAGTCTTTTGTTTAGAATTTAATTATTTTTATTTTTGAAATTCTCTGTTTTTAATTAACTGAATCTGTAAAACACTGGAATTAGTCTAGATTAGAAAAAAAAAATTGACCGTTTTATAGTTTTTTTAAGTAATTGAGGTTATAATCATGAAAACAGATTATTAAAAAATAATAAAACTGACAACATTTTTATTTCATTTAAATCTAGATTAATTCCAGAATCTTACGAATTCAGTTTGATGAAAACCAAGAATTTCAAAAATAAAATATTGTTATAAGAAATTCTTTGGGCCCAATTCATTTTCTTTGTGCTAGACCACGTAGCTGATGACCTCATCTATCCCCAATGTACGTATGTCCATCCATCTGCCGAACATCCTGTATATCAACAGGAGTAATCGATATTTAAATTGAAAATAATTAAAGTATAACGAACAATTATACGTAAAAACGAGCAGCGAGCCTTATTGTTCATACATTAAAAATAAGCTACTTACAGATTGTCACTAAAACGTACGTGGCTTCCGTGGTGGCTTCATTCATTGGAGCAGAATCGATACCATCATAAGCATAAACCAGTGCTGTAAATCCGCAGGTACGGTGAAATCTAGACTCATATCATATCGTACGGGTACGCAAATAGTGGACCTGAACCATAGGTCCTGTAAACCAACAAGTTATAAGGTGTGATATTATTTACTGAACTAATAATAGAAAACCATAACTTGTGAAGATTGCTTGTTGTTATTTAATAAATACTTAAGCGATAACTTCTAACGAATGCTAACGACTACTGGACACTAATACTGTTGGTGTAGATGAATATTTGAGGAATTTCTTTATTTATACGAATCGACTTAGTCCCGAAATATCGCATATTAATATATTACAATAGCAAACAGTGTTTTACAGCACTCCTGCCGGCTATATATCAGCTGATGTGATGTATGGCATTTAGGAGATACTAATGCGAAGTCGTCCTTCGGTAACTATGGAATTAAAATACGGCTCAAATCAATTACCTTATCAACAGGGGTCGGAATTCTCGTAGCACTTTTGAGCTGTCATAGGGACTTCTCATTTATCGACTTCCGATTTACAAACATATGTCGATAAATACAGAATATTAAAAGTGTAAAGTAAACAACAGGCAGTCTTATCGCGAATGAGCGATCTCTTCGAGATAACCTTTGTATGCCAAATTTTTGGAAATTTTAAATAGGAATTATTATAATCATATTTTATTGATCCTTATAAATTATTTATGGATTTCTTATTACGAGGCTTTAATTTTAGACAAAAATTATAAAACAAGAATTGCCATCGTACCTAATGATATATGTTATGTAGGTACGAGTACGGGATCTTATTCTTATTTATTCTTATTATATGCAAACAATCACAAACACTGAACTGAACTAATTAAATGTGAAATTGTTAACTATTAACTTTTTATTGTTTTCATTGCATATCTCTATTTCACATTTTCAACTACTCAAGTCATCTGAAAGACATCGCTCTTTACTTTAGCGATAAGACCGCCTGTTGTTTACCTCCACTGTTAAGCTCATTTATTGACTTATGTAGATCGTAAGTCAATAAATGAGAAGTCCCTATGACAGCTCAAAAGTGCTACGAGTATTCCGACCCCTGCTTATCAAATAGGAAATCCACAAATCACAACACCCAAATGTGCAATTTTAATCATATGAATTTACGTCAAGACGACAAAATAACCCTTTAGGGTTTATACATAGAGGCATCCGAAATACATTCCATAACTAATCCCGAAATGCATTGAGAGCGCAGCTTTAATTGAGTCTGTTGAATACCGACGCGTTGTGGCCGACCTGCGGCGGATTACTGTCACATCCTGTATACCAGTATGACACAGTCCCCATACATGTACACTTAGGGTGTTCAAACATATTTGAAAATGTAATTTTCTATTATATCTCGCTTATGCGCAAAACGAACGATGCGTCGTAATTTGTTACTTAACTAAATGTTTGCTGTCGTTTCGCCGCTTATCTTAGGAGATACAAGTAAAAAAGTTTGAGGGTGCGAAAAACTATTTACATCATCATGCATAAGTATAAAAATACAATCGGAAAAGCTTACCAGCTACTGTCTACTACACAAAGATGTACTCGTATACATTATTTTCGTAATTATTATAAAATGGAAAATGGGCACAAATCTTTTTGTAGTAGGTAGACTATAATAGTACATTACTACAGAGGCCGGGACGAAAGGGGTTGCCGGCCGAAGACATATAGACATAGGATAGGTCTAAGGCGGGCAACCCCATATTTCCCGCCGAGGTATGTATAGTGCTTTTCTCAAACATGCAATGAAATAAACAACAAAAAAACCAAAATTTTATTTTTAATACCCATACTGGCAGAATGTCATGATGCCTGTGCCACAAATTTATGTGGAATGGAAATTAAAAACGAGGACTTTGCCGCCCTAGGCCTGCAACATTTGTATGAAATTGCATTAACGACCACTTTTCCTAGCCGCACCTGAAACGACATACTTCGCAGCCTATAATAAGGAACATAAAACATAACATCAATATTTCATTGCATGTTTGAGAAAAGATATAAATATTCTTTAACTGTAGCCTGCAAGGATGTGCTTAAGTTGCAAAAACTACTAAAAACCAACAAACACTAGCTACTCAGAACAATCCACTAGTGGCGCCAAAATCAAAGTCCCTCAGATGGCTCTATTGCCTCTATTACGCTAGTCCTAATCGCAATTGTAAGTTTTGTGATTGCGTTTTGTGTGTAATATTTTGAGCCTTATGGAGACAATAAGGCTGCTTATCCACAAGACCGCATTGCTGGTTCGACAAGTAACTGGTTGAGATCATTGCCATGAGAATGGTCAATCCAGCAATTGACAATTCGCTGTACATTTTAGGGGTCACGCGAAGAAATATCAGGGTCAGGTGAAAATTGACAAGTTGATGAACCCTGCACGAGATCTCAGTTTGGTCGATTTGTATGGAGCCATAAATTCTGGTGGAAAAGCAGCGTAACCGGGAACCTATCGTTATTCCGTAATTGTTGCTCCGAATGTGTTATTTGCCAATGTTCCATTGTCCGAAGGAAGGTCCTTCAACTTATCCAAAGTTATGACAGTAGCCTCGTATCCGTCGGGCAAAAAATGTTTTCGTTTGTTTCAAAATGACCTTTAAAGTATACGCCTTCAGACAAATATACTGACATTTGGCAAATGCTTATTGGGGAATAATAATTCGGAAGTACGACAGGTAACCGATTTAGTTACTACACAACAAAACGGCAATGAAAATGAAATCCAGGGGCAGATGAAAATCTCATTTGCGTTACTTGTAGTTTTCCTTTAAGAGTACGCAGTAAGCTCGGTTCTCCATACAAACGTAGTTACGCTCTCATTTTAAAACGCCATGCTAGAATAACATGAAATTTTGTATACACAATGGGATTCGGCGTATATATGTCAGAAATTAGTTTCTGTTGCTTGAAATTATAATAGAGAAAAAATACAGCGATTATTAAGGTTTTCATACAAGACCTGTCGGCCTGTTTAGCCTAGTTGGTAGTGTAACTGTCTCCGAAGCTAGAGGTCCCGGGTTCGAATCCCGGTAAGGGCATTTGTTTATGTGGTGAGCGGAGACATTTGTTCCTGAGACTTGGATGTTTTCTATGTATTTAAATATATATCTATTAAATATATCGTCGTCTAGTACCCATAACACAAGCCTTATTGAGCTTACTATGGGACTAGTTCGATTTGTGTAAAAAAAAATGTCCCCTAATATTTATTTATTTATATATAAGACGTAAAAAACACAAAACCTCGTTCTCTTTTCTTTCTATTATAATTTCTAGCAATAGAAACTAATTTCCGACCTAGATATGGCGGCTCCCATTGTGTATACAAAGTTTCACGTTATTCTACGAGTAGCATGGCGTTTTAAAATAAGAGCGTAACTACGTTTGTTTGGAGAATCGAGTTCAGTCGAGCGTAGGCCGAGGGACGAGGGGAACCGCAAGGAAGTGGAAGCGGGCAGGTGACTCCAGATGTCCAACAACGAATGGGGGGCCTGTCACTGAGAGAAGAGGAGCTGCTGCGGTCGCCACCGACAGAAGAAACCGAAGGGGATGATGTTCGAGTGGTGAAAGAGAAATTTCACAAATATGAGAGCAAAGCGCAGAAGCGCAAAGCAAAACTTGCCAGAAGAAAGGCCACCCGTGCTGTGGAAGGGAATCTTCAGGTTGTAATGTGCACTGGAGAGGACCAACCAGGCCCCAGCACGAGAGGCCCAAAAATCAAGAGGCAGAGCACCGATGAGGGTCGCTCGGAGCGTCCTCCGGCGAAACGGCAAAATCAAGGAAGAGCAGCCGCAGAGGGACCGCGGGACGTCGCTAAGGCGAACCGGGGTCTAGCTGTGGCTGTGAGCCGAGAGGATGGCGTTTCGGTGGATGAGGCCCTAGCGAAACTCATCAGGAGAAGGCTGACTCAAATGATCGAGGAGGTCGTCCTGCGAGTGGTCAGGGGAGAGCCTGGCTTGGTAGCACCTAGGTTCGCTACGTCGGGTTTGGTGTCGGAGGGATTCTTCCTTGTGACACCAAAAACGACGGAGTCGAGGGAGTGGCTACTAGGCCAGGACTTTGGCGAGCTGGGCGGCCATAAGATCACAGCGCGGAAGCTGGAGCAGACCAGAGTGCAGGTCTGGATTCCGGGCGATACGGATACGGAGTATGTGAAGGAGTTCCTATATGCTCAGAATCCGGATCGCCCGGAATTAAAGATCTTGAGATGGAAGGCTGCAGGGAGAGAGTCGCTGGAACTAGGCACCCGACTGACCTTTGTGGTGCCAGAAGGGGTAGAAGAGAGCTGGGGGGAGGAAAGAACGAAGGTGATGGACTTCGCAGCCACCAGCGTGCGAGTTCGGATCCTGAGGGTGAACCAGCTGAACAGGTCCGAGACAATAAGAACAGGAGAACCCGCACTGAAGCAGGAGAGCTCTGAACCAGGCGGCATCCATACGGAAGAGACGGGAGGTATGGATGTCGGTGGGAGTAAGCTCTCCGAGTGAAGGTGCGGGAGCATTAACACTACACAAATAACAACACTATGAACACACAAAAAACACTACACAAACGTACACACACAACCACACACACAAACATATGTCAAGTAAACCTCCAGCACTGCAAAAACGCTATGTCAGAGTTGGGGCAGTATGTTGTGAGGAATAAAGTTGAAATTGCGCTGCTACAAGAACCATATGCATGGAGAAATCAGGTGGCAGGCCTGGGACATCTGGGGGGAGCTCTTCACTACGAAAGGAATGGTGAGCTACCTCCTAGAGCATGCATATATGTGAGTAATAATATAAGAAATATGGGGTGTGTCATGACCATATGTTACAGAGACTTGATCGTGGTGGAGACCCAATTCATCGACAATGAAGGGAGAACCTATAACTCGCGTAGGCGTAAACACAATTGATGCGCCCTTGTAAATGAACAGACCTGTTCAGAGAAGACTGACATTGGCGTCACAAACTACTAGATACCTGAGTGGTATCGCTTCTCATTGTGCGTCACGCGGCGATGTGTTCGTCTGTTCCGGGTGTGGAGCCGGCCGCTGCCGCCGTCGCCACGCGGCCCGCGCGGCGGCTGGTTGCCTGCTGCAGAACATGCTAGTTGGGTCAGGAGTTAAGTCAGGATGCGGTGGGTAGGAGCAGCTGACGCAGTGTGCGCCATATATAGTCTGGCCAGCCACTTAAGAGGAAAAGTGGTATGCAAAAAACCGCGCGGTATTTGGTAGCGCGGTAGTGCGGAGGCGGGTGTGTGACATATGAAGCAGTAATCGACAGTTTCGGAAAAATCAAAATATGCAAAACCGCCTCTGCCTTGTGCTTTTTGAGCTTTAACGCCTTAACGCTGCTACTTAGAGTTAAATATATTACATTACCAGCAGCATCCACAGACGGTACAGTCAGACAATTCTCAGATTCTAATACCGAGTTGCAGTTTTGAGCAACATATTCGTAGATGTATAAAGAAATACCAAGGCCCAGGTCCAGGTCGTTCTGACCCGCCGCTGGTGGCGTAGACCTTCTGATGAGAGATTATTGGTTTGGAACAGCGCATGCTCAATTTTCCTAATGTAGGTACTTAGCAATAATTTACCGTATCACTTCATTTCACAATATATTCCTATTGGAAATCTATGAATCCTGAATCATATACAATCTTAAAACGAACACGACTGTGGTCAAATGTCTAAGAAAATAATTATTTAAAATTTAAAGAAAAAAACTTAACAATAACATGGGTGTTAAAGTTTGATCTGTGTTGTGTACGTATTTAATCAGTAAGAGGAAATATGAACGGCACTTCAATCAAGTGTGGGCAGAGGATAGAACATGCTGTGTGTGTACTATGTGTTCGATTTATACTTACAACCCTTCCCTCAAGTATGCATTGCACCTCTTCAGTGTATTTAGCATTATATATGATTCTTACTACATGGGTCTACGTGATTATATACTTAAAAAAATGTTTTATTGCCACAAAACAAAAATACACTTAATTTAATTACTACGGATACCTATGACTGGGCAATGGGTACCAGTCTCAGCCTTGCTGGATAGGTTTTATATACCCAACGCTGATTTTCAGACTTCTCTTCCCTTTTATATGATAGTGACATATATGTATATTATATTATATGTTGTATGTACGTATTTATATAGTACTGGTGTAAGGTTCAATGGAATAATACGTTATGTAAAATAAAAATCACTCGCAGTATTAATTATTAAAGATTCACAATGTTAGTATGCCTAACCTATTTTACTGCCTCAAAATTCA
Source organism: Notocelia uddmanniana (assembly GCA_905163555.1). NCBI lineage: Eukaryota > Metazoa > Arthropoda > Insecta > Lepidoptera > Tortricidae > Notocelia > Notocelia uddmanniana. The sequence goes on from LR991052.1 coordinate 67,266,291, forward strand.
TCCACACACAATCAAATTGAAATCCATTTTGACTATAAATACAAAATTACTAGTAAACAAATAATCATTTTCTAAGACGTAGTATTTCAAGTACAAAATTATATCACACAATTTCTTTTTTGTATAAATTTTAAAGTATAATCTTAAATAAATTTAATAAACTTTTTTAATATAAAGCTTCAATTGGAAAATAGGTCATTTTCTTAGAGGCAGTATTTCAAGCACAAAATGATATCATACAATTTCTGTTTTGTGTAAATTTAAAACAATTAAAAAACTTTTAATAAATGCTTTAATTGGAAAATATTTTAGAGTGGTTATGAAAGTTAAATGTATCAATGTTCCCTTTATATGAATTACTGCAAGTAGTATGTTTAAGTTACAAGTTAAATTATAGTGGCCGCCAATCAAACTGAGGACTAGGGCCATAAGTAAGACACCTGTGAGACCACGCGAACTCTTTATAATCTCAGTCGTCATTTGCAGCGTTATTGCAGTTTTATCTTTATCAGCAGGAATTTATGACAAAGTCCCTAATATCGTAATTCTTATATATCGAATATACAGGTGCATCGAATGTGCTGCAAAACCACTCGTCTGATTTAAAAATTATTTCAGTAACTAGGCTTACTGTATCGATATAAATATGTAAAACCCTCGCACAGCTTCGGGAATTCCATATTTATTACTAGTGGCTTTGTGAGCTGTAGACGTCCAAAAAAAAAATGTTTGTTTTTTAAATTTCAAAATTTCCAAAAACTATACACGAAAAATGTATATACCTAATTATAGACTCTGAGGGCCTACTCTGAACTTCGAAAGTCGAACTTCGTGTCATGCCGTCCCTTTCACTCTCGTGTTTACACTATATGACGGAAAGGGACGGCACGATACGAAGTTCGATTTTCGAAGTTCGGAGTAGGCCCTCTGCTCACAAAATTTCACTCGAATCGTTTGAGAAATGCGACCTGTACAGGAGAACACCCGGACAGACAGATATACGAAATATTTTTTGTCTAAAGCTGAAACGGAGACGCTTCGCTCGCTCGGTGAATTACGGGTGCGTTACACCAAACCGTAATCATTGTTGATAGCAAGCAGGGTTGGTAAAAAAATGATTGTGTGGAAAGTTTGAATAGTTTCTATGGGACGACGTTGATCAGTCTGTAATCGTGAATAGGTGCAATCCACCCTTTTTGTGGTTGAATCACACCGTTATAAAAGGTGCGAATGAAATACTCAAACAGGGATAACGCTGACAATGTTATGTCGCTCAATATTTGTTGTTTTATCACACAATGGTTCGGATTCGAGTGATTCCAGATACGCGGCCGCTCAGTGCGTTACTATATATACTGTTTTATACTTGCCTGAAAATTTCATGACCAATTGCATCATATCAAACTGACATCTATATCTAGGTGAAAATGATATTTATTACTTCCTAACGCGCGTTGTAAGGGATGTGCAATCGTCCCGCTGCACCCGCTTAACATATATAGATCTATAATAGCCGATATCCCAACCAAAAAAGAAGGCGACTATGCTGTACCATTGTCTCTAACAGGTGTCAAATTATAAGACAACACTCTGTGCAGGTGGCTTTTCACCCTTAGACGGTAATTGTCATATGCTCTGACTACCCCTTTCCGACTTACAAGCGTGACTATATAGTGTAAGTAATGAAGTAGCACATTCCAGGACAGATACACGTATGTGTTATCACAGTCACCACATCAGTGTGGAATCCCCTAGTCCTCTCTGGTTATTACACACGTAGTCGTATCGTATGTATACCAGATTGGAAATTTAGTGTAGCGATTTTTCGTTTTGCTTATACTCCGTCGTTCACTTTAGGGAGTTTCATTTTCGCTCGATGCAGCTACTAGAATTTATAATGTGTAAGACGGACTGATCAATAATGTACAGTAGAGAAATTTTAGGCTTAGTCACTTTTATACTCTATTTAAATAGAAATAAAGTTCAAACAATCGCGGAATGAAATGTTCGTCACTCTATAGTGACGAACATGGACCATTTTATTTCTTGACTATTTAGTGAATAAATCTTATAATACCTACTATTAATCAGACGAAAATTGTAGATGAAATATTACTCCGTGGACAGTATTTAGTAACATAAAACCATCTTAATTGACATTATTTATACATAAATAGAGGTGATGTCAATTAACGATACATCGTATCGTATAACAGAATGAAGTGCTCGAATGTATGGCTCGAATTTATAAAAAAATACATGTCAGATATGTCTGCGCGCTTTTTCTTATTAAATGTTTTACAAACCTACCAGTTTGTCGCTAACAAACTAGAGATGCAGTTTTAAGATTGAAAGAAAGAGCAATCATTCAATTTATTCACTTTCAAGCAGGTTGTCGAGTCTAATTGGTGTGTTTCAAGAATGGCCAACGCCTTACTTTTTAAGACTAGAATTTAAAAGGTAATTTTAGTCTACGTTTCTTCGTTTCCCTAGGATATCAGAGGATGACATTTTACTAATGTCGCTTATTTCAGTAAGTTATTGTTATTACAATTCAAAGCTATCACGTCGCTTTGAAATCGCATAACGAATAACTCAATATATTTCTAATATGGAAAAAAATAGACCACAAGTTAGACCTTGTGCAAATCTTGAATCTGTTCTGGACAACACCGAACATACTCCAGTAATTGAGGACTAATGTGTGTATTACCACACCGGCATACTCGAGTAAAAAGAAAAAGATCACTCAGGAACCATTATTGGATAATGCTCGGTTGCGAAGAAAGGACCCTAAGATACTGGTTCACCTATTTCGGATGTTTTAACCTCATTGCAACCGAGCATTAAAATGACAATATGTACAATTATATTAAGACACTAGCATTTGCCCGCGGCTTCGCCCGCGTACTAAGCGTAATTTTTAACCGTCTACAAAAAAGAGGTTCGTATGTTTGTCAACGATTATCTCGCGTTTGGCTGATTCGATTTAGATGCGGTCTATAGAAAAGTTGTTGTTACATTCTGGGGGTTTTGGTATACGAAGTTTGGTGATTGTGATTCATTAACAGATGAACAGATAAAAAGTCAGTATACATTCTGAGAACCGGCAAACTGTTGAATTTCATTTGATTTTGGCAAAAATAAGGATGAAAAACTATTATCATACATTTCCGAGAGGCCGAAGGGGAAAGGGCCGATGAAATAAAAGCATGTCTTAAATGGCCCTTAGTAAAAGTATCTGTGTACTACAGTAACACCAATAGGTCTGATAACGACCAAGCAGCGCGCAGCGTTCATAAACTCTGGTCCAGAAATACGGCTAATTCAATATCACGTGTAACCCTTTTTTTCCTAAAATTAAAATAATTAGGTAGGTTTTGTCAGTTCCCATTGGAGCATCCAAAAAGAAAATTTGGCCTCACTTCCATTCGCACTCCTTACTGTCAGTCCGTCTGGTACAATCGAGTTGCTTTTACTGGACCGATTGAATTGCAATTTGGCACAAACTATCAAGAATTTAGAGCGCTCGTGGCCCAGCGGCACCCGCCTACCGCGTGCGGTATGCGAGGTTAAGCAATGTGGGCGCAGGTCAGTTCTTGGATGGGTGACCGCTTTGAGTGGTTACTAACTAAGCGCTCTCGTGCTTTGAAAGGTACGCTAAGCCGTTGATTCTGGCTTCTGTCTACGACAGCAATCGTTAAGCCAAGTTAGAGGCCTTCGGGCGGCTTGCGAACTTCTAACAGTCAAGTTGCCCACTCACTTGACAAAGGGGCGGGTCGAAGTTGCACCACGTCCGTAGGGAGTACCCACCGTTACCCTAAACGTGACCCCTGGGTGGAGCTAAAAGTGCAACAAAAACTGGCAACCGTACTTGTCTTCTCGAAAATCTCATGGTTCGTAAATAAATGCCACACGATAAAAAAAATTGAAAGGTTGATTTAAATGGAAAAAAATATCGAATATACCCCACACGCCTACATAGTAACATTAAACTTTTTTGCATGCAGGCATGTATGGAGAGCCAAATTTTACCTCAGAATCGTATTAAGAGACCTCTCGGACGCTCAGATATCGATTTTGAACGAAATCGGGACGAAAAAAAAGAAAATCAATATGGCCGCCACTTTCACAAATTTTACCTTGGATTCGCATTAAGAGACCTCCTGCCTGCATGCAAAAAAGTTTACCGGACACTCAGATATCGATATTGCACGAAATCGGGACGAAAATGAAAAAAATCAATATGGCCGCCACTTATTCCAAATTTTACCTCAAATTCGTATTAGGGGACCTCTCGGACGCTCAAATATCGATTTTGAACGAAATCGGGTTTGAAATGAAGAAAATCAATATGCCGCCACTTTTTCCAAATTTTACCTCGGATTCGTATTACGGACTTCTCGCACTCTCTCGAAATCGGGTTGCAAATGAAGAAAATCAATATGGCTACCACTTTTTCCGAATTTTACCTCGGATTCGTATTAAGAATTCTTTCGGACGCTCAGATATCAATTTTGAACGAAATCGGGACTGAAATGATAAAAATGAATATGGCTGCCACTTTTTTTTTTTCTAAATTTTATTTCGGATTCGTATTACGAGACCTCTCGGACGCTCACATATCGATTTTGAACGATATCGGGACGAAAAAACGAAAAATCAATATGGCTGCGACTTTTTTCAAATTTTACCTCGGAGTCGTATTAGGGGACCTCTCGGACGCTCAGATATCGATTTTGAACGAAATCGGGACGGAAATGAAGAAACGCAATATGGCCGTTACTTTATTCAAAGTTTAGGTACCTCGGATTCCTGTTAAGAGTCCTCTCGGACGCTCAAATATCGATTTATGTCGAAATCGTATCGGACGGCACTGATTAATAAAACCACTTACAATACATTGAATCAAAAAAGGTCGTATCTTCATAGGGAACTCACGGCTCTTCATGCACCTTTAGACCTTATAAGGAACTTACATGCCAAATTTGATATCTCTCGAACCAGCAGTTTGGGCTGTGCGTTGATATGTCACTCACTAAGTCAGTCAGTTTCTTCTTGCAATTTGGCACCTACTTTTAAAAGTTTTCATGTCCGCAATATTAAATTAAGAAATCGATGCCATTTTCGTAATTAACGTCCCAAAAAATCATAAAAACGACACCCATATTAATATTTAGGCATTTCATCCCCCTCGGACCCCAACAGAGGGGATGGTATTTCACGTCCTCCACGTGTGATTTTAAAATCATTGTTGTTTTCGTAATTAGCGACCCGATAAACCATAGAAACGATACCAATGTCGATTTTCAGAATTTTTCACCACATTTCCTCTTTTAGGGGTAGATTTCTCAAAAAATCTGAAACAGGTATTTACTCATTTATCGTTAGAAATACTCATGTGAAGTTTCGATTAAATAGTCCAACTAATCTTGTTTCCCCATACAAACTTCGGATCCCCAATTTACCCTCTTAGGGGTTGAATTTTGAAAAATCCTTTCTTAATGCACCTTAAGACCTTATATGGAACCTACATGCCAAATTTGGAATCCCTAGAACCAGCAGTTTGGGCTGTGCATTGATATGTCACTCACGCATTCAGTCAGTTTCTTCTTGCAATTTGGCACAAACTTTCAAAAGTTTTCATGTCCACAATATTAAATTGCAAAACTGATGCCATTTTTGTAAATAGCGTCCCAAAAAACCATAAAAACGACACCCATATTAATATTTAGACATTTCATCCCCCTCGCACCCCAACAGGGGGATGGTATTTTACGTTTTCCACGTGAGATTTTAAAATAATTGTTGTTTTCGTTATCAGCGACCTGGTATATCATAAAAACAATACCAATGTCGATTTTCAGAATTTGTCACCACCTTTCCCCCTTTTAGGGGTTGATTTCTCAAAAAACCTGAAACACATATTTACTCATTTATCGTTAGAAATACTCCTGTGAAGTTTCGAATAAAATAGTCCAACTAATCTTGTTTCCCCATACAAACTTCGGACCCCCATTTCACCCCCTTAGGGGTTGAATTTTGAAAAATCCTTTCTTAGTGCACCCCTCGAACTTATAAGGAACCTACGTGCCAAATTTGGAATCTCTAGGACCAGCGGTTTGGGCTGTGCGTTGATATGTCAGTCAGTCAGTCAGTCAGTCAGTCAGTCAGTCAGTCAGTTTCTTCTTTTATATATTTAGATTTAGTAGTAGGAATATGGAAACTGTACTGAATTATTTATTCTATTTCTCTCCGAATAAAGTTCATTTTCATTCGTACCATTACTCACTCAAATATTTGCTTTCGTGATAGGACGTTCGACCGCTAGCTAGTAGTGGAAACAAAGCGATAGGCTCAACAAGTTTTTGTCACACTAGACAATCTGTCGCTTTGTTTTGCTACCAGTTGGCAACTTTTCAATTTTTATGGTGCCATTATTCGTAGCTACTTTTGAGAATCAAATATCTATGACCACCAGCTACAATTAGAGCACAAAAAGCAGCCAAAATGAGTGACAAACACAGCTCGTAGCTAGCGACCGCAGAAGCAGCTGCTATTAACTAACATCATATTATGACGTCACAAAAGATATTCTAACTAATCATTGTATGTGAAAACAAGTAAATTGCTGTTTTGTCGTGAAAGCCTGCGCTTGTACCCTAGCTCAGATAGAATAACCCCGCCTCGCCCTCCCTCGCCGCGCGCCGTGCCTCGCCTCTTTCAGAACAGAATACACCCAATAATCGACCACTGCGCAGGCCCTACTTACATGCCGCGTAATTATTTTGTATAAGTGAACTTTAAACTATGATTACAGTTTGTGTAGACACAGGCACGCGCAAACATATTAAAGAGTACCCTCAGGTGATACTGAGTTCGTTGACCCCGGCCGCTGATAACGCGAGGTGAGCCGTTATCAGCCGTCCCTAAAACTCTTTCGGCATACTAACATCTGTTCCGATAAAATCCACATCAAAGGGAACAACTTGATAAAGTCATATTGATTTTACCGTTCCGGTTTACTGATGAACAATAAAGCTGGATTCCTATTGGTCTGTCGTGATGAGTTGCTACGAACAATATCGATGATACATTTAGTAAGATTACTTTCACATTCATCTGATGCATTGTAACGTGATGGCCGATGCTGTGTCAGGCGGCAGAGAGCATCATAATAGTACATTATGTATAGTGCTTTTCTCAAACATGCAATAAAATAAACAACAAAAAAATCAAAGTTTTATTTTTAATGCCTGTGCCACAAATTTATATGGAATGGAAATTAAAAAAGAGGACTTTGCCGGCCTAGGTCTGCATGATTTGTATGAAATTCCATTAACGTCCTAGCCGCACCTGAAACGTCATACTTCGCAGCCTATTATAAGGATCATCAATATTTCATTGCATGTTTGAGAAAAGTATATTAAGTAAGACTCAGGGTTAATATTTTTTATATAAAAATATATCTTTATAACAAGCCTTAAAACGAAAGTTTTCCGGGGTGATATTGATGTCAATTTGCGCGCATTTAAGGTATTATCAGGAGTTTACTATTTACCAGCCGTCTTCCAAATTAAGGGTACCTTATTGGGGATTGCCGGGCCACAAAACGGTATTTCACTGATAGTCGAATCAGCGACTCTTTACGTAACGTCGAAAACGCTCGGTTAGTAGAGGTAAATTACTTTCGAGACGTGTTTGCATCTGTAGTAGTATTTGTATATTTACAGGGACACACGTACACGTTGACGTACATGTACGTGTGTCTCTGTAGGCTGGCTGCATTAGGTCACAACTACATATGCAAAACGTCTCGAAACTAACTTACCTCTATGAAGTTTGTATAGGGAAATGTTCTCCTCTACAGGTCGCATTTTTCAACCAATTCTCGTGACATTTTGTGAGCAGGTTCGATAATTATATAGATATTTTTGTCAAGTTAGTTTTTGGAAATTTAACATATTTGAAAAAAAAATTGCTAGGTCTACTCACAGAGCCACTAGTAAGTTTTTTTTTTAAGGTGATGAATGAAAATCGACAATCGGATGAGTTGTCCCGAAGATTGCCCCATACATAGAAAGCTACCAATTTTATGTTTATTGACCGAGCGAGCGAAGCGTCTCCGTTTCAGCTTTCGACAACAATTCTTTCGTATGTCTGTTTGTCTGTCTGTCTGTCCGGTTGTTCTCCTCTACAGGTCGCATTTCTCAACCGATTCTCGTGAAATTTTGTGAACAGGTTCGATCATTATATAGATTTGTTTGTCAAGTCATTTTTAGGATGTCAGTAACGACACACTGAATCTCACATCGCCTTAAAAGAAGTTCTGACACGACTCGAGAATATACGTCAGATATTTGTGAACGTTGTCACGTCATTAACAAGGGACTACCGACAAGGAGTCCAAATGAGATTACTTATAAAAAGATAAGACACTAATAATAGCTTTGACCGCATCTTGGCACAGGACTACATTTGTCCTTAATAATCCAATCAGTGCAGTCCATTCGACTCGAATAAATCGACCGCGTTCTATAAAACGACGTCCGGATGTTACTCGCGGGGTCTAAAACCAGGATAAAAATATACTGTTTAATTTTTAAAAGCTTCGAGATCATATTACATACATGTTTGAGAATACTAGAACAATTAATATAAATCAATTATGCAATATTTCCGTAAAATACAAATATTTAAAAATCTATATAATGATCGTATCCGCTCACAAATTTTTCCGAGAATCGGTTGAGAAATGCGACCTGTAGCGGAGAATAGCGGGAAATCCGGAAAGATTTTTTAATATCGTGAAAGCCTGACGTTTTAGCTGAAGATCGGCCAATTATTGACATATAAAATTATCTAATGAGCTAGTTCCAGATTTTTCTTTTTGAGAGACTGCGAGGTAAATCACGAGCTGTTGAATGGGACAACTAATGAATATATTATAATCCAAGCCCTCAGTTAGCTAAGGGTCTTATATATTTGGTAAGCGCTCTTGACTCGACTAGATATTTCGACAAGGTACTTTCAGGCGTGGTATTAAAAAGAATATGTCGGTAATAAGGTCTTACGGTTCTTTATAAAGGCGAACTCAAGTGGTTACGAGTAATCTTATTTCGAATCGTGATCTCACTATTTGGATCTAATATGTGCTTGTAATATATTATAGCCGTCATTCTCAGCCAATTGTTTCTCGAATTTGCCTAGATGGCGCCAGTAGTCAATAGTTATGTTATTTAAATTGTTTGAGAAATTGTATATTTGATTAGTTAGCCAATTATTAAAAACGTATTTCGTCTTATTAAATTAGTGTTTATTAATTATTGGAGTAGGTACGTTTAGTAGATTCCCAGCAATTAACTCGTGGGTATAAATTAATTGATTGGAAATGTCAGTTTATTATTGCGTTTTATTTTTATAAGGCAGTTTGTTTTAATAGAAATATCATATTTATATCACACTTTTTAGTGAACCGTTGCCAGAGTGCATCTCATGACAAATCCAATAAGCCTAAACATGGCTGGTTCTCGAGGAGTTCCGTTGCTTCCGGACATGGAATCCATCATCAGATCTGAGGGAATCTGGTATAAACGGGCCCAATCTGGAAGCGGATATGAATGAACACTAAGTTGTCATCATTAAAATAACTAATGTTCGAGTTACGTTAAATTAACTAAAATTTGAATGCCATTACAACTGTAAGGGGTCCTAAAATATTAAGGGCGCGATCTTAAATTCCGACTAACTAAGAAGCATCTGGTCAAGCTAGGATATTAGACTAATCAATAAACAAAACCAACTTCTTGTTTTTCATTCCTGTGAAGCAAACTTCATTACTCAATAACTTACTGTCCAGTTCGGTACTAATTTGGACTTCCTCTGATCTCAACGCAAATGCTAGTATTTCAATTGGCTATCTAAGACAGATCAAACAATAGCTACGATAAGCTCCGATAGCATTAGTTTCGCAGTGACTTAGCTTGTTATAGAAACCGTGTCCGAATTAAGGTTCAGGTCCTGCAGAACAAACGTTCAACAAGTAGACATAAACTACTCCAACTTATTGCTAACTATGCCTCTTCATAGCTCTATAGGCAGTGGATAGTTCTCTGAACTCGGAAACTGCATAGAATAACTTGGAATACCGTCCCGACTCCCGACGCAGATCTAATAATATCTGCAGCAATTTACACCAACTATTTCATTCAATGAATATTCGAGATGTCAATTTATCATCTTGTTTTATGGTGAGGCGGTGTCCGCCTTCAGGTTCAGGCTTTTTAAGAGTCAAATTTGTTCAGGCTAGAGATGCTATTAGAGACTAGAAGAATAAGAGAAATGCTATTTTACAATAAATCTGACGTGAAGCAACCTTTAAAAATAAACACCCATTCGTATTATCAGAAGTAAGTGTCCAATACATTTTTAAAATACCGCTCTAATTTATTATTTACATACAATGTTAAGGGTAAGCGTCGAGGGTGTCCGCTGGATGCGGGTGGCGCAGGACCGGTCATTGTGGAGGTCTTTGGGGGAGGCCTATGTCCAGCAGTGGACGTCATTCGGCTGAAATGATGATGATGATAATACATACATACATACATACATACATATAATCACGCCTGTTTCCCATAGGGGTAGGCAGAGATCACGGATTTCCACTTGCTACGATCCTGACATACAACTTTCGCTTCATGAACTTTCATAACATTCTTCATGCATGCGCGCCGATTTAGGGTACTCCTGACCTGGCCTTTCTGCAGAATGTCTCCGATTTGGTCGGAGTACGTTCGCCGAGGTCTTCCCCTTCCAACTTTTCCATCCACTCTTCCTTCATACACTCGTTTTGTCAATCTTCTTTCATCCATCCTCTCTACATGTCCAAACCATCTTAGCATACCTTTCTCAATTTTCGTCACTATATCTTCATTCACTCCACACCTCCGTCTTATAACGGTGTTTCTCACTCTATCTCTCAAAGTAACGCTACACATACTTCTCAGCGCTCTCATTTCCACTGCATTCACTCGACTCTGATGTTTCTTCTGCCACACCCAACTTTCACTACCATACATTAGTGTCGGCACCAACACTCCTCTATGCACGGCCAGCCGCGCCTTTTCTGACACTTTCTGGCTACTCATAAAGGCGTGAAGTGCCCCATTCACTCGATTCCCAGCTATCACTCTCCTTTCAATATCTCCTTCATGCTTACCGTCTCTCGTGAACAAAGTCCCCAAATACACAAACCCATCCACTTGCTCCAACCTCTCTCCATCTACAGCAATTTCACAAACTGTCATACACTCATCTCTTTCAAATACCATCACTTTCGTCTTGCTTACATTCATTTTCATTCCTTTTCTCGCAAATAATCCGTGCATGCTAGTTACCATCTTCTGTAGCTTCTCAGCCGATGACGCTAATAAAACCTGGTCATCGGCGTAGAGTAGACATTTGATAAGCAACCCATTCATTTCCAACCCACATTCATCGTCTTTCAAATCTTGCAAACAACTGTCCAGAAATAGATTAAACAGCCACGGTGACGCTACACATCCCTGTCTAACACCCTTTTCGATGCTAAACCATTCAGTGTAGGACCCGTTTACTCTCACGCAAGCAGAGGAATCCTCGTAGAGAGATTTCAGAGCTTGAATGAGATGGTCGCTCACTCCATATCCGGACAGTACCGACCAAAGTTCATTCCTCACCACTCTGTCATAGGCCTTCTCCAAATCCACGAACGCGCAATAGACCTTTTGACCTTGGGCCAAATATTTTTCGGCTATGCATCGTAACGAGAAGACCTGATCCGTACATCCCATACCTTTCCTAAATCCCGCTTGTACATCCCATATTTTCTCATCGGTTTCTTGCATTACCCTTTCAATCAACACTTTCGCATATAATTTGCCAACGATGCTGAGTAAGCTAATGCCCCTGTAGTTCTTGCAGTCAAGTTGTGAGCCCTTTCCCTTGTACAGTGGCACGATGACCGCCTTGCACCAATCTTTTGGAACTATGCCGGTATTAAAACATAAGTTGAAAAGGCGATACAACTGACTTGCTACGACGCCTTGCCCAGCCTTCAGCATCTCGACTGAAATTCTATCATACCCCGCTGCCTTTCCTGGTTTCATTCCTTTCAAAGCTTTTACAATTTCATCCATACTAATACTACACTCCTCATGTGGCAGTGCATTATCATTCACTCCTGACGTATTTTCCTCTTCTCTCTCAAACAAACCTTCAAAATATTCCTTCCATCTCCCTAATATGCATTCCTCATCATTCAATAAACTTCCATGCTGGTCTCTAATCGAGGTTAGCTCTGAGGTCTGAGTTTTACCTCTGGCTAGTCGAATGGCTTTCCAGAAAAACTTTATGTTTGCCCGGAAATCCTGAGACAACCTCTGATCCATCTCATCATTCTGTTCATCTTTCTTTCTTTTAACTACCTCCTTTACCAGAACATTCAACCTTTTATAGTTACTTTTCCTTTCACTCACGTCTTCAAGCGTGGCTTTTTGACTTCTTTGGTCAGCTCTTATCGCCAACCAATCTAGCCACGCTTTCTTCTTCTCACTTACTGCCTTTTGTACCTCTTTATCCCACCATACATTCTTCTTCTTCTTCTTCCCTTTGCTCCTTTCTTTCACACCACATACATCCCTGGCTGTACTTACAAGCTTATCTTTAAAACCATTCCATAGTTGATCAATCTCGCATATATCATCTATCTCTCTAAGATTTTCCTTTAGTTTATGAATATACTCATCAGCCACACTTTCCTCTTGCAAATTTTCTACCTTTATTCTCTCCAGAACACTAGTGAATATACGAGGTCGATGCCGCCATCCTTGAAACAGCCCTTTCATTCGGCTCATCACCAGAAAGTGGTCTGTATTTATTCCGGCCCCGCGAATGTTAAGTTTATTGTTGTTAAACTTCTTGGTACAGTCAACAGCAAAAGTAGATGTTCATTTTAGTACCTTGTCACTTTCACCACTTAAATTGATTTGTACCAATTCAATTTCTTTTGTATTAAAAACAATGGCGGGTAGACAATCGATTGCAACTCAACAAAACTTTGAAGAACGAAGATACTATATTTATCAAATGTAACTTTGCCCATTAAACGGTAAAGGTAGCAAAGGTAAAGTTATTTAAGGGTAAACAAAGTTTATAACGAGAATGCAACAACGTCGAATATAATGAGCTTGTTAGGTGAATTGATAAGAGTGTAGTCATAAGTGATAAATCATTCCAAATCGCAGAATAACAACCACTCAACCGTATCAACGTAGCTAGTAACCTTCGGTAAAGTGACAATCAAAGCGGAGACAACTCTAGCAACAATAAAGACTGCAATTTTATCATCAACTGAAGTGTGTACAGATCGCAATAGGTAATAGTAGACTATCCAATAAATGGATCAAGGGAAGAATAATAAAAGCTTTTCAACGTCGACTTCTGTAATCTGTTTTATTTGATGAACACAAACAGTGCTAACTTCACTTTTTTCTGCCCGTCTGAACGTATTTTCATCCGTCCCTCAGTCGCACTGTCAATGATTAAGGAATCAATTAAATATCTGACTGTCCGACCTTTATTATTATTAGACATTGGTTTCATTTTAGCAAATAATAATTTTGACTGTATCACCGGAGCTTTGTCGCTCAAGTAAGTAATCATTATTGAGAGCATGGTTCACCACGTACCCGTCTCGGACACATACTCGAGTACGCTAACGAACTTAATCAAGAGACTGTATCAACCTCTCCCGAGTAACAAATAATGGAAAACTGTATCAACGATGGCTGATGTTCAAATCAAATAAATACACTGAATTTTGACTATGATAACTACAACATTTCTTAACACGTGTATCTGTGTACCTAATAAGACCAAAATAATACAATAACTACATGGATTGATAATAAAAAAACCGGCCAAGTGCTAGTCGGACTCGCGCACCTAGCGCCTATATGTTGTAACTAAAAATTTACGGTTTTCGCAATTTCTCCTTTATCTGTGCTTTAAGACGTTGCTTCGTACCAAATTTCAGGATTCTGAGTTCACGGGAAGTACCCTATAGGTTTTGATTCCCTTGCGAGTGTCGAAAATTTGCGGAAAAATGCGGTTTAAACGGCTGTATCTTTTGATTGCGTTGGCTTAGAGGTCTGATTTTTTCACAGCTCCAAGGGGCAGTAGACTTGAGTATTTGATATAAATTCCAGCTTGATACCTGCCCGCGTTCCTGAGAAAAGGGGTATTAACAGACAGACAGACGGACGGAAAACAAAATGATCCTATAAGGGTTCCGTTTTTTCCTTTCGAGCCTCTAAAACGGAACTCTGCCAACTATACATTGTGCGGCATTTATAAAAATAATGTTTCCTAGCATAAATTAAATGATGGAATTTTTCCAACGATCACAGAAGTTGCGATGCAATATGTTCTGATGACTTGACGAGACTTGGATATTTCCAGCTTTCTCGTTTATACGTTACAATTTCGTTGACTTCGACCCAACTCACCGCGTAGATCTTGAACAGTCAACTCAAAAATGTATATCCCACTTTTTGACTCATATTTGTATATTACGGTATTTATGGTTCAAAAGTGGTAAACCATTTCCTTGGTTGACTGTAGATTTAGTGGAAAAGCACCCTAAAACCACACAATTATACGCTGATCGCAAACCAAGTGCAACCGCAAAAGCCGATATAATCGGAGTGTATATTCAATCCACAAAACCACAGACTAACTGTTTGTTGTGCTGTTAAATGCGTAATATTTTGCTAATTGGGCCTAAAACGGTGATGACTATTAAGTCAATTGCATAATCGGTCACATGTATTTTTATTTGATCGGTCATACGGCATACTAGGTGGATTTGGTCAAATTGTGCACCATCTCACCAACGTTCATTCTTCAACAGTAGCTCCTGCCAGGCCCTTTTACGGTAAGAAGTTTAGCCGCTCAGTAAATTACGTTTAAATTGTTCCACGAGCACCAGGTTAACATTAATGGCGTTAGAAATAAACCCTAACTTGAATCGGACCTGTAGGTCTATGAAACGTTATCCAAATCCTTCGATAACCCCGTCAGTTCCTATCGCCCTTAGAACTAACACGCATCGATACCAACAAATTTGTTAAAGTTCATGTATATTTAGACTTTATCCCATAACAATTGAGTTGAGATTGGTTAGCCACTGCTAGACGATGACTCGATGACAGAGCACGTTAGGCTGAACGGTGAAAACAATTGAAGGTGGATTGCATGCACACTCGTACACTGCAGAGCAAGACCAGATAGCGAATTTCCAACTTGAGTTTATCGAACGCATCACATTTTCAGAGTCGGTTAGGTACTAGTAAATAAACGGATTGCTAGGATTGTTCTGTAGTCTTTACAATAAAAAAATATTAAATAATAACGCCTATTGTCTTAAATAACGTCAAAGCTATTTAAGATTCTTACGAGCTCTTTCATTTGATATATCACACGATATGGTTGGCAAAATATTTATTGTTAATTTTCTATTTTACCCCCAAAAGTAGCCCCATGTTTAAAAATCATTTATTTACGCTACACGTCCGTCTTCGGATCACCGACTTACATATACATATGTGTACCAAATGTCAACTCAATCGGTCGAGTAGTTTTGGTGCAATTTGGCTGTGAGAGACGGACGGACGGACAGACACGAGAAGTCAGTAGTATTTATTAGTAAAACATAGGTAGAAAAATACAGGTAGATAAAATGTGTACCATTATTTTTCGTCTGTTGGCATACAAATATCAATGTCACGTAAAATAATAATTTAATAATAGTTTTGAAAATAACTAGATGTCAAAAAGAAACCAGTAGATTATATAAAACTAATAGTAAACTACAAGTGGACTAATGATTATTTAAATAGGTAACAACAATCAATCTGTACAATGGTATGAATGTCAACTGGCCAAACATGATAATAAAGGTATAAATCAGTGTCTGTAACGTAATCTACGAGTGATCCTTTTTTATATCCAGGGGAAATTCCTTCCTACCCGACCCGGGAGAAACCGAATGGGTATATCCGACTCGCACAGACTAAGTAAAACCCCTGGGGTGTTCCACAGCTCGTATTTGGACAGGGTCCCGGGAACGCTATAGCACACAACCACAGAATAAGTAATAGTACAATGAAACAACCAAAACCTCTACGAGTGATCCTATAAGGATTCCGTTATTTTCCTACTGAGGTACGGAACCCTAAAAATAAAAATATAACGATCGTCTACAGAAGTCTACAAATATTAAATGAGAAACAGGCAGGCTATTCGTAGTTCACAACTTAGTTCACATTAGTTGAATTTAGGAGGACGAGTGAATAGGCGTCTTCTGGGTGAGCTCGCTTCATCATCGGTTTCATCTATGCCCCCCGGCTAGATGTTGGCCAAGAGCAAACCCATTGTACTCTACATCAGAGAGACGAACTTCTTATTTGCGTTCTAGCATTCCATAGGAAAATTGGTCAAACGGAACACTTACTTATGCGATCACTGTGACGTCCGTACGTCTGTCACAGGCAGCTTTTAGGGTTCCGCAGTAAAACTAGTTAACAAGGAAACCTTATAGTTTCGCAATGTCCGTCCCTCTGTCCGCGGCTTAGCTCTGTAACCGTTACTACTAAGTAGAAATCTGTAATTTAGCATGGGTAGGGTATCACGCCAGCAAAACGGTGTAATAAACATTTTGAAAGATTTTTTTTAGTGTATCTCCCCTACACTTAAAGTGGGGGATGTGCATGTCAAATTATAGTAAAATTACTAGTTCGTTTATAAAGGAACCACCTGGCGCCTTTTATAAATAAAATCTGATGCTTCCTTGCTCTAAGCTGGCCTGTACCCACACCCGAGACCGGCTCTTTTCTAGCCGAGAGTGTTCCCATTGAAGTGACAATCACTCACTTTTCTTCAGAGTCACCCCATTGTGAGCCCAGACTATTACAATGTCACGGGTGGACAACTACGGAACTCTACATTGCGAGTGGCCCGACACGCAATTGGCCGTTTTTTTTTTACCATTATCTGGAACCCGCTAGGCACAGCTCGTCCACATCTACATACGGAAAAATGCATGATGACAGCCAAGCGCGAGGCGCAACTGACATGCATACCGGCACTGGATTTGCGAAGAGCCGCCCCAGTAATTTCAGTGAACACTATTTGTGATTATTGCGTGACCCGCCACCACGTTTATTTTCAATTAATTGAGTGCCTGCTATTTGAGCTATTTTAAAATATGCATTACGGCCGGCAAATTAGGATAATTATTAATGCTTCTGCGTCAATAGTCACTATCGTCAATAATAACTGTTATTAATATAAAACATACTTGCATAGATTAGAACAGGGCGGGTTGCGTTAGGCATATTTACAGTACTTTCAAAGTGACGTAATTCTCAAACATTCAGCGAACTATGGATAAAATGCCATTAATAAAATTGGATTATCTTTAACTTTACATTCGTATTTGCGGGAAAGGGCCAAACTATTATAGTAGTCTACACTTCTAAAGTATAATCAGCAAAATTTCACTTAGTTTTCGCGCCCAAATTTAATCGACGTGCCTCAAGATTCGTGCAAAGTAAGCGCGGTATGTTGTGCTTTCGGTTCTGTAAGAGGGCTTCAACGGGTCCACTAGCCCCACTCGTAAAATATGTGATTCTTTAAATTTAACGATAGATATTAAAAAAAGGGCTGTTATGTACTGTATTTTGTAATTAAGTACCTTTGGAATTCATTAAACTAGTTAATACGTTCCGAGATTCGTCGATCTATGAGTTGAAAAATTAAACGGCCGTTTTTAATTTAGACGCATAGATTGACGTATCTAGCAACGTAATAACTGGTTTAATGTATTCAAGACGTTCTTACATACGAAATAAAGTACACAGCAGTCCCCTTTTTTAAATATCTATCGTTAAATTTAAATAATCACAAATATTTAAGAGTGGCGGTAGTCGGCCCGTTATAACCCTTTTGGTTTCAGCTTTGCTTGAATTTTTAAAAAAAGGACATATTTCCTAAGAACACATTTCTCTATCTCTATTATAGATATCTGATTTACCCATAGTGACTGCATTAGTTTGACCGCCTTGTATTCGCAGACGTGACAGTATATACTATACACCATGCATATCTCCGTTCTTCCGTGTAAAGAGGGCAGCTAGATCATAGCCGCAATAAACTAGGCACACCGGCACCTCAGTATTTATGTTTATTAATAATTATCTTTTACGATGCTAGTTAAATTTCACTGCAGTAAAAAAGGTAGTGCATCTCACGCAAAGGAGATAACGCTACAATTAGTCGGGAACACGCCGTCCACACGGTCTCGCGCGGTTGACGCACGAGCCACGTGCGTTGCTAGGTTGAAGTGAAACATTTGCGGCGCAAGTTATTACGCACGTTGAACGAGGCACGTTCGATCATTATTTTATTTCATTGGTGGAAAAACATGTGCTGCTGGACATAGGCCTCCCCCAAAGAGTTCCAGTTCTTGAAAAAGAGTTTGGCTACAAAAATACATCGTGATAAGCTTGGTAATATAGTCTGCGTGACTTGGATGTCTGCATTATTTCTCGAAGACTATGCATGGCTGCCACATCAACTAGTTAAGGTTCGACCGTCACCAAAATGTTGTCTTGGTCGCTGGATTGTATTAATCCTATGTGCTTTGCAGCACGCGGAAATTTGCAATTAAAACGAGTATTTTTTATCATAACGGGTCATTATATCAAAAAAGTAAGAAAACCAAGTTATTTTACATTTTACTGAAATAAAGATTGCCATATCTACTAGTTTTCCGATATAAAATGCAGTAGTACAAGTGGAAAAAATAAGGATGAGTCAATGACTAAATTTCTTTTTTTAAATATGAATTTTGTGAAACCAAGTTTCTCTTTATGTCCTGCAGATTATGATATATTGTTTTCCAGTATTCAAATTATGCATAAAATAGTTACAAAACAACTCTTTTTAAAATTTTTGACTTTTGCTTGGTGTGAGATTGCTAGTATTATGTGAATAGTAATAGTATTCAATAACTTACATAGGTGATAATTTATTAAGGCGGTGATTGCATGTACATACATGCAAACACAGCTAATTTTGTGAAACCACGTTTCTCTTTATGTCCTGCAGATTATAATATATTGTTTTCCGGGATTAAAATTATGCATAAAATAGTTACAAAACTACTCTTTTTAAAGTTGTTGACTTTTGCTTGGTGTGAGATTGCTAGTATTATGTGAATAGTAATAGTATTCAATAACTTACATAGGTAATAATTTATTAAGGCGGTGATTGCATGTATGTATTACTAACTTAGATAAAATAATGTCTAAGGTCTGGATCGTCGTGTTATATTTAACATTATAACAAGTTAAAAATGAGCGCATTAACTCACTGCACTGTCCGTGTCTTCTAATTTTACTTTCTAGGATCTTGTACACTAGATAAGTAAGAAACTATTGTATTATTATTAATAATAATAACATTTAAAAAACAACTATAGTTTACCAAAATACAAGCCTTAATTAACCAGCTAATATAGCCACGCCATGATTGGGTAATACATTTATTTAAACTCGCAAAGTATCCCCTACCCATCATAAATTGTGCTAGTTACAAACGTTACAATATATTCGCATCGCGATCGCTAGACCTATCGAGTCGGTGTGGACCCCATAATTGTTAAATATAGTGCGTAATGTTATGTTGAAATCTTACGCATATACGGTATGATATTGACGATAGTGCTATTACAGTCACGAAAGAAGATGAGAGGTAATTTTGTTTCTACGTTAATGTGAACGTTACATTGTTGAACATGCTTAGGAACTTGTCATTTCATATACACAATATCGATAAAATTTCATTATGAGAAAACTCAAGAGCTCAAAGTTTCCTTTTAATTTTTTATCTTAAGTGATTGCGAGAGCGAACTCTGCCGGCGACTTTAGTGTGTCTGTGTACCCAGATATAACAACTTTTCGCAATATGGTGCCTTAGCTAGTAGGTACAATGGTACCTACAGCAAGGCAGGTAATGGTATGGTATGTACAGTACAGCGTTTCACTGCGACAATAAATGTATTGTCGCATTTAAACGCTGTACTGTACATTTTCGAAGATCCGTGTAAGAAAATCCATTTTTAAACCAATAATATATATGTAGGTGAAAAACTTAAGAAGATGACCTGTTGTATGTAGTTGTGACGTGTACGAATACGCGTTTGTTTTGTTTGTGTTGAACAATTTAAATATGTAATGTCTATTTGAACACGCTACAACTACATACAACAGGTCATCTTCTTAAGTTTTTTACCTAAATAAATGATTATCGCTTATAGGATTCCTAACGCAGAAGGTCGTGGAAGGTGTACACATCACCTAATGTAGATTTTCCACCGGCGACTAGTAGATAGAATGCTAGAAATATCAAACTAGCTATAAATAAATGCCTTCATCGCCTGGCACTTTACCCTATGTGATAAGCTTTGATGTAATAGCGATAAGTTTATTAGCACGCTTCGAGTCTAGACTAATCAACACGCGCAGCCCTAAGGGGGTTAGCTCTAGCCTGCTCTTTTTCATACATAACTCAACTCAACATGGAAGAGAGACCAGCTAGAGGTTAACCGCTTCAGCAGTCAATTAGTTCTTCACCGAAGCGACAAGCGGCAGAAATTGTCAATTCGTAGTACATTGCTTTGCTGGAGAAAATTTATGTGTAATCGTAGCATTAAACACCGTCGTGAATCTCACGGATAGAATTTAAACGCAAACTACATTAGAAATTGAATCGCAAATTGATAGAAAATGCATTAAACATCAGTCCTTAGGTAGGTACAGTCAACTAATTTGATTTCTGGGAAACTGCGTACCTTGTCACAGTGACAATAACTTGTGATTTTTAGTAGCTTTCTTGTTGATTTTCACTACGAAGTGGTTCAGTTATCGAATTGGTTGACCGTACTTACTTTTAGCTGACTAAGGTATTACTAAATTACCTCTTTTTCTATACCAGTAACTAGCTTCGTCCCTCTATGAAAGCAATATGGTATGGACATCAAACCTCAAAGCAATTAGAATCAATTTCGACGTCAAATTTTCTTTTATTGCCCGTATCTGTATCAGCTTACAATTTTGTTTCTAATGCACATTTGCGGTTGTGTAGACACGAAAAAATGATCTCACTATTAGTGTACTTAGGTCCCTTTTTAAAGCATACTTGTAGCGCATTGGAGTCCGATTCGCTCCGCTTGTGTCCAAGCGAGCGCCGACTGACCGATGCACTCCACTTGGCATTTGAACGTCCGTTTAACTGCAACTGATGCAATGCCGATAGTACTGAATAGTAATCCTAATGTACAGAAGAATTACTGTTACACTGTCTATCAAACCAGTTGGTAGTAGGTAGCTGTTTGGAGTAAAATATACTGAATCATATGACTTACGTGTACCTGTCGTTAGGGTTATCAGTTCACCAATGAACGTTGAACAATTGTGATTAAGTAAACTCACTGTAAGCAAAAAAAACTGTAGCATTAAACTTTAAAATCATTTGAAAATGAGTCAGGTAAACAGTTAAATAAAAAACTAGGGGCTCTGTGAGCTGTACCTAGACCCCGCAAACACAATATTTTTTTAAAGTTTCATGATTTTCAGAAATTGAATTGACAACAGCTTTAGAGGAGAACATCCGGACAGACATACGAAATGTTTTTTGTCGAAAGCTGAAACGGAGACGCTTCGCTCACTCGGTCAATAATGGAGATTATATTTTAACAAGAAACGCAGACATTATAAAATATAAATAAAACATTTATTTTAGCATATTTAACTGTCAACATGTCGAAAATGAATATGAGTCGCGTCAACCCGATATATTGTGGCGACAATGTGGTGTCCGAGTTTCCCCGAGTCTAATAAACCCAATAACCACGTGTAGGGCGCACGTACCTATATTAGCAAACCTGCTCATCGAGATAATCAAGACCGCCAAGTCCATAAACATATTAATTACCTAGCTACGTCCCCGAGGCTAAAGGGAAACTCAATTTAAGCCTCGGCCATCGAGATAAGCTCGAATCCTGGTAGCTCCCGTTTAGACACGCATCGGTCGACACGACTGTCGTCTGGTTGCATTAGTTTCTAATTTGCATGATTTATGGTCAATTGCGGGTATGAAGTACTTTGGGACATTTAACAGTAATATAACCCTATGGGCTATCGTCAATAGTTTGGTCACATTGATTGGTTAAACGAGACTATGTGATAGTCACTTTATATTAATAAGTTGTTAATATCATTGTTAATTCTCTCAAAGTATTCTAGACCCCAGAACCATCGTAACTATATTGATTTGGTGGGAGTGAGAGGACATTATTTTAATTTTACAACATTTAACGAGAGGGGGTTTTCCTACCTATTTCATCCATGAGAAGAGGTAAGTGCCCAGCCCGTGGAGCGTATATAGGCTGATGATGTATACGAGTAGCTTGTCTTACTGGTCCCCATATCACAAAACTTTACAAGTCTACAATTCAACAAAATTGTACAATTGTGGGTAGGAAAAGTTGACAATTTTGTCAAATTGTACGTTTGTAAAGTTTTGGACATTCGGTTTAATGGAATTTACTAATACATTACTAGCTCGAGGAAGAATATAGGAATTGAGAGTAAAAATGTGATAGACTTTCTTAGCCTTTTTTAAAATGATGCGAGAATTTAAATACCTTAGTACTTACTTTGTACTGTTGTTACGCATATTACCTAAGTATGGTTGTTTAACTCAATTAGATAACTGTGTACACTAATAACTAAATTATATTGAAAAATACGTCACAACATGAAACATGGCCCATGACCGAACCGTTTCGCTGAATTCATGATAAATCTAAATATATAAAAGAAGAAACTGACTGATTGACTGACTGACTGACTGACATATCAACGCACAGCCCAAATCGCTGGTCCTAGAGATTCCAAATTTGGCACGTAGGTTCCTTATAAGGTCTAGGGGTGCACTAAGAAAGGATTTTTCGAAATTCAACCCCTAAGGGGGTGAAATGAGGGTCCGAAGTTTGTATGGGGAAATAAGATTAGCTGGACTATTTTATTCGAAACTTCACAGGAGTTTTTTTAACGATAAATGAGTAAACACGTGTTTCAGGCTTTTTGAAAAATCAACCCCTAAAAGGGGGAAATGTGGTGACAAATTCTGAAAATCGACATGGCTATTGTTTTTATGGTTTATTAGGTCGCTGATAACGAAAACAACAATGATTTTATAATCCCACGTGGAGGACGTGAAATACCATCCCCCCTTTTGGGGTGCGAGGGGGATGAAATGTCTAAATATTAATATGGGTGTCGTTTTTATGGTTTTTTTGGGACGTTAATTACGAAAATGGCATCGGTTTTGAAATTTAATATTGTGGACATGAAAACTTTTGAAAGTTTGTGCCAAATTTCAAGAAATAACTGACTGACATATCAACGCACAGCGCAAACTGCTGGTTCTAGAGATTCCAAATTTAGTATGTAGGTTCCATATAAGGTAAGGCATTAAGAAAGGATTTTACAAAATTCAACCCCTAAGGGGGTAAAATGAGAGTCCGAAGTTTGTATGGGGAATCAAGATTAGTTGGATTATTTTATTCGAAACTTCACAGATACGATAAATGAGTAAACATGTGTTTCAGGTTTTTTGAGATATCAACCTCTAAAAGGGGGAAATCTGGTTACAAATTCTGAAAATCGATATGGGTGTTGTTTCTATGGTT
Source organism: Notocelia uddmanniana (assembly GCA_905163555.1). Lineage (NCBI taxonomy): Eukaryota > Metazoa > Arthropoda > Insecta > Lepidoptera > Tortricidae > Notocelia > Notocelia uddmanniana. The sequence continues at coordinate 67,290,148 of LR991052.1, forward strand.
TATCGGGTCGCTGATTACGGAAACAACAATGATTTTAAAAGCCCACGTGGAGGACGTGAAATACCATCCCCTCTGTTGGGGTCCGAGGGGGTTGGAATGGAATGTCTAAATATTAATATGGGTGTGATTTTTATGATTTTTTGGGTCGTTAATTTCGAAAATGGCATTGATTTTGAAATTTAATATTGCGGGCATGAAAACTTAAAAGTAGGTGCCAAATTGCAAGAAGAAACTGACTGACTGAGTGAGTGACATATCAACGCACAGCCCAAACTGTTGGTCAGAGAGATACCAAATTTGGCATGTAAGTTCCTTTTAAGGTCTAAAGGTGCATGAAGTGCCGTGAGTTCCCTATGAAGATACGACCTTTTTTGATTCAGTGTATTGTAAGTGGTTTTATTAATCAGTGTCGTCCGATACGATTTCGACATAAATCGATATTTGAGCGTCCGAGAGGACTCATAATAGGAATCCGAGGTACCTAAACTTTGAATAAAGTAACGGCCATATTGATTTCTTTATTTCCGTCCCGATTTCATTCAAAATCGATATCTGAGTGTCCGAGAGGTCTCTTAACCCTTTATTTGGCAATGTATGGCAGGACATACAAACTATTTAACCATCTTTTTTCTGACTCAAATTTTTTGGATTATCTAGTGCCACCGAGGCTTGAATTGGGGTCATTTATATTTTTTGTCAAATAAAGGGTTAATACGAATCCGAGGTAAAATTTGTGAAAGTGGCGTCCGAGAGGTCTCTTAATACGAATCTGAGGTAAAATTTGGCACTCCATACATGCCTGTATGCGAAAAAGTTTAATGTTACTATATAGGCATGTGGGGTATCTATGGATTTACTTTTAATATGGATTTACTTTTAAAAACGATATAGAGGTTTCGATATTTTTTTCCATTTAAATCAACCTTTAGATTTTTTTTATCGTATGGCATTTATTTACGAACCGTGAGATTTTCGAGAAGACAAGTACGGTTGCCAGTTTTTGTTGCACTTTTAGCACCACCCAGGGGTCACGTGTAGGGTAACGGCGGATACTCCCTATGGACGTGGTGCAACTTCGACCCCCCTTTGTCAAGTGAGTGGGCTACTTGACTGTTAGAAGTCGCAAGCCGCTCGAAGACCTCTAACTTGGCTTAACGATTGCAGCCGGGATCAACGGCTTAGCGTGCCTTTCAAAGCACGAGAGTCAGTTAGTAACCACTCAAAGCGGTCACCCATCCAAGAAATGACCTGCGCCCACATTGCTTAACCTCGCACACCGCACTGAAATGGAATGCTCCAATGGGAACTGGCAAAACCTACCTAATAAATTTAATTTTAGGAAAATTATATGTTAAACTTGATATTGAATTAGCCGTATTTCTGTACTTCAAAGGACCAGAGTTTATGACCGCTGCGCGCTGCTTGGTCGTTTACAGACCTATTGGTGTTACTGTAGTACACAGATACTTTTACTAAGAATGTATACAGACTTTTCATCTGTTCATCTGTTAATGAATCACAATCACCAAACTTCGTATACCGAAACCCCCAGAATGTAACTACTTTTTTGGAGACCGCATCTAAATCGGTTCAGCCAAACGCGAGATAATCGTGGACAAACATACTAACCTGTTTTTTTGTAGACGGTTAAAAATTTCGCTTAGTACGCGGGCGAAGCCGCGGGCAAATGCTAGTTCATGTATAATTCCGAATGCCAATTTTGTATCTTCATAATATTCTACAAAACGATTAAAATACTCATAAAATCAATACAGTAGACAAACGTTTTATGTAACTCATTTTTAGTAAAGTCAAAGCAAAGATATGCTTTAAAAGTGTTATGTACAGTCACCATCATATATCGCCCAGTTTCCACTGCATTTGACATGGTACAGTCGACTACTAAGAGATGAATACCTACACTCCACTTTTTACTATTACGATTGTAAAAAGGTCTAAATGTGGATGCATCTCTTTGCAACCGACTGTACCATTATCATGCTCTCACTATGGTTGCGTAAACTGGCCGTTATTCCACACCCATTTTACAAACTTACAGTTACACAAGCCAATAATTACGAACACATAGTCAAGTAACTGCCATACATATAAAATGGGACTGTACGGATAGTTGCCAGAGGAGTGTTACTCTACTATAATTTGTGCCATTACTGGAGTACCGTGAAGTGTGGTTAACGTGCGTGTGGTCACCAACTAAACCAAAAAACAAAAGCAGTACACATTTATCGAATGGTATTTTTTTGCAATTTTACTGTTTCATAAGCAAAACGTGTATTGAAAATTGAAATGAAACATGGAACTTCTATATAACTTGGGTTGGCACAAGGATAAAGTTTCAATTTCCTTCGCTATAGGGAAGTATTGATTGCCATCTTATTATACTTATAATATGTAGGCCATGTATGCGTGTCTCATGATTACCAATGTTAGTCGTGTGGTATTTTTACGCGTGTTTATAAAATTATTTCCATCGTAAATTAAAGCGTGTAAGTAAACTTGCGAAAATTACCAATCGATATCATCACATGGTTTCAACTTTGTCTCGGGATGTTTTACCGCTGTGTACAATGTGTATTACCAAATAACGATAAAAAATATACAAAAAACATAGGAGAAAATGAAACAGCGCTTCGATGGACACTGGATCATTAGTTAGGTTACTAAATCAGGTTTTTTGTTGAAGGTCGGTAATTATTTTAGTAGGCGAACCGACGCGGGCAGAGAATAGAACTCGGTTTATGGTACATATGAATACATGTAATCAACTAACTATATAATGCCCTATATTTTAAACTGTGTTAAGAGTAAAGCTAGAACATACCTAGTTACATTACTTAGCACTAGTAACGAAACTTTAACTGAAGGAATTAAATGTTTGTTTTATTTTCATTTGTATGATCAAATACTTATTTTACGCTAATTACACAGTAATGACAGGTAGGGCCAGATGAACAATGGGTAAAAAAGAAACCCTTAAGGGACAGTGGCCTTAAGGAACATTGTTTCTCTTAACCCACTTCTCCTACCCTAATATTTCAATATCTAAGATATTTTTAATTGCATAAGTAGCGTAGAAATTTTTACAGCCGAATACGGCTAGCAGCAAACTAACATAATGAATGTCCTACACACGATCCTTAGTGTGGTGGATTAATGTTTGAAAGTCAGTAACGTTACACTAGAGTTACGCGTATGTAAGTAGTAATAATTTGTTATTGTCCACTTTGGTCATACTGTACATATTACAAATCTTCACATCTTTTACTCACTATGACTTGCTTGGTAGAAGATAATTTTAGAAGTTTCGATTCTAGGCACTTAAGTGACTCGCCGGTCTCAATCATCAATGCATAAAACGACGATACACCCGGAAAAAGAACGCCCTAAGTTCCTATGAGTTTCATACGGACATGCTGCGTTTTGTCTTATGATACTGGGGTTCATTGCACCCGCTCCAAATACAGACGAGCAACTTAAGTGACCATTTGTAGGCCTTATAATCATTGCAATAAGGCACACAAAAAGTCTATTATTATATGTTGTCCAGATTCTCTGCCCCGTCTGTTTGACCCTAGTTGCGGTTCGAAGCGTCATCATTTCGCGATTGTGCGTTGTCCAGTGTCCATCTCGGCGGCCAATTGACACTTGACCCCAGCAACACCAGTCGCGACCTTGACGTACAGTAGGTATAGATCCAGATGAGTTCACTGACGAAGGCGCCCTATTCACCTTTATTAACTTGCTCAATTTATAATGAGATTAATAGCGATTTGCGCCAAAAACGATAACAGCCCCACCAATCAATTATGGCGCCGGCAGCTGTCATTCAATACTTGTCAAACTTTCGAATCAGGTTTTAACGAACACCGATGACGGTTTACGGCATCCCACCCTTAACAGTGATAAAACCCTGAGTTACGTGGTTGTTATGTCGATTAGACATGTAAACTGCCGTGACAAAGTTATATCACTGTTTAATCTCTCAGTATTCCAAACCCACGACCATCCATCATACATTGTGCAAGATACAGGGCGCGCTATCATGAGTCAACTCATCTACGTACCTACATATAGCATTTAGTCCTATCCTGACTAGTATTGATATCGATTTTATACAGCTACACCTGCCTAGTTATATCTAGCTACCGATATCAATACTTAAATCTTACGGGTAAGGATGAGACTCTTTTTTTTAAACAAGGATAAACACTTCTAAAACCCGATAGCTCACGCGCTCTTAGAATGCTTGGGGGTAAAGAACAAAACATTACTTCGCTACTGAATATTACATTACTTCTTCGGGTAAAATTGTATTATTATATTACACAACATTTAATACTCAGTAATATCAAATCGTACAAAGGATATATACATACTTATATAAATAAATATATACTATTCACTTATAACATTAAAAAAAAATACGTCCCGTAACATTAAATAATAATAATACCTATAAGCTTAGGTATTTTATTAGTGTGCGATGTACCTAATAGTAGATTATTATTATATATATATATTTTTTTTTTGGGTATTTTATAATGTTAGTTCAGTGTCTCTTTTTTTATGTGTACTGCAAAGACTATCCTAAAATATTTTTCATAAATTGACAGAGATTCATATCTTCTTTCGGCGAATTCCGTAAAAGTATCTTTTTACATAACTGGTTTCAAAATTGCATATCGAAAAGTAAGTTGTAAGTCGAAATAGGTAATTTTTTGTACTCAGATTATAAAGCTTCAATTGAGAGCCTGAAGAATTTGTGAATTCAAATATTATTGAGAACAGTGGCGTAACTATACCATAACCATACGAGGCCTTTGGCGATATCTTGGCCCGAGCCTTGGGGACGCTATAGACTGAAACTGTGCATTTGCTTAAAGATTTACTGTCAGTAATAAAAGCATTTATGTAAAATTATCAGGAACATAAAGGCTTATACAGAAATATTATTCAAAAACACAGGTAATGAACGAATTTAACCCTAAAATTTTTATAAAATGTTTCATTTTGACACCCCTAATGAATTGCACATCTAATCTTGCCGAAAATTTGTCAAAGCTTAATCTTGTAATAGCCACCAAGCATTCTGAGCCGCGTGACACATTTTAGTATAAGGCGATGTTAGTAATGATATAGCAGCAGTATAGCTGGACTTACCTTGCGGCTGCTGCTGGTATGGTGTGAGTAGCCTGGTCCGTTTCTTCTCATAGCCCTTTTGTGTGATGTCACCTGGAAAAATGGTCGCAGTTTAACAACGAGGCTATATTGTGTCCTGGATTAAGGCAAACTGGGTCAGAAAATTATAATAATAAGAATAAAGCCTTTATTTCTCACACAATATTGGATGCTTTACAAACTAAGTACATATTATATAATAAATTAATGAGATATAAATTAAATTAATATTGACATTTGTTTTTCTATAAATGAATTATGTACGAGCAACCCATTTTTGGGCATAGGCCTCCTCCAACCTCTTCCAGTGCTCCCTGTCCTTGGCGTGGCGTGTCCACGCAGGCCCGGCCAGCTGTACCAGATCGTCGATCCAGCGCCGGCGCGGGCGCCCGGGCGGGCGCGTGGCGTCGCGCGGGTACCAGTGCAGGAGGACCCTTTCGCTCCAGCGGTTGTCAGTTGCCCGGGCTACGTGTCCAGCCCATCTCCACTTTAATCGACATGCGAGTTCGACGGCATCTGTCACCTTTGTTATATTTCTTATATCTACGTTTCTCTTCCTATCTCTTCGACTAATATTCAACATGCTTCTTTACGCTGCTCTCAGAAATACATTAATTTTTTGCGCGATAGCTTTGGTTAGAGTCCATGATTGACATCCATAAAGCTAAGTCGGAAGCACTATTGTATCCATGGCTTTACGTTTCAATTGGGAAGGAAGTTTGGATTTAAAAATTTCTTTTAACGACCAGTCCTTATTCCACGCCTTACTTATTCTCCGTTCGACCTCGCTGGATGTTTGGTCGGTAAATGATATGCTTTTTCCCAGGTATATGTAGGTGTCTACATACTCAATTGTATGTAATTCTGTGATAATGGGAATTTTTTCGCCATTCGTCGTAGCATATGTTTTCTGAGGGTCAGAAAATAAGAAACCGTAATAGTAAAATGGTAACTAAACATTTTACTGTAAAGTTAATCATTTCTTAACAGGTGCGATAAGTCTAAAGAAGTGTAACAAAAAATATAGCATAGTGTCATAGCAATACTGCCAAGTATTTTCAACCTTACTACAACCGCTCGTGGCCCAGCGGCACCCGCCTACCGCATGCGGTATGCGAGGTTAAGCAATGTGGGCGCAGGTCAGTTCTTGGATGGGTGACCGCTTTGAGTGGTTACTAACTGAGCGCTCTCGTGCTTTGGAAGGCACGTTAAGCCGTTGATCCCGGCTGCTGTCTACGACAGCAGTCGTTAAGCCAAGTTAGAGGCCTTCGGGCGGCTTGAGAACTTCTAACAGTCAAGTTGCCCACTCACTTGACAAAGGGGGGTCGAAGTTGCACCACATCCGTAGGGAGTACCCACCGTTACCCTACACGTGACCCCTGGGTGGTGCTAAAAGTGCAACAAAATCTGGCAACCGTACTTGTCTTCTCGAAGATATCACGGTTCGTAAATAATTGCCATTCGATTAAATTAAAAAAATTCAAACTTACTAGCTATATTAAACTATTTGATGAGTGTATTTTCAAAAGGGCTTATTTTTATCTTAGCAGTAGGTACTTCTAAAGAGAACGTACTTCTTAGGAAAACTTAAGGTCCAATTTAGAAGTAGAGTTTCAAAAAAAACCTCTTAAAAAGACACTCCTCATTTGTGCTCTAGCAGACGCAGACTTCCATAATACAGCCTCAGCTTTTTTTTTTACCTGGGGAAATGCCTTTACGCATCCCGCCTAGCCGGGGAACTAGGACAGGTATGACGGACTCCCGGGAACCGCCCGGACTACCGTCTAAAACCACCAGGGTATGCCCATCACACAGCATTAGTGGCAGTTTAAAGTCGGACGGATATGTTTTGTATGCCATTTGTTGTTGTTAAATAAACTATTCGTACTCGTATTTCAATGGAATGTCTGCTAAACCCTAGCAGTACTTTAGGATATGCAACAAAAATACTCGATGGAATAGACATTTGGCACATAAGCCACGCTAGCGGAAAGGTATATCCTTACTACAGGCAAAATCAAGAATCTGCCCCGTAATTTAGTTGTGATATTAAATATATCATAATATTGTACCGGTGTGAAGTTAGCGGCTAAAGTTAGCGGCCGCCTATAACCCGACCAGATCAAGAAGTCAATATTTTATAATAGTCGATACTTTTGAAAAAAAGGTCTAAGAACACAGCAAAGCCACATAGGACATTAAAAACTTCAAGATAAAATACATAAATATTACGCTGATCGAAAATTTACACGAAATAAATTTGGCCGCTAACTTTTCAACATATCGGCCGAAATCGATTATATTAAATACCTCAATTTTTCGTTAGATAAATGGACGGTTAAGGAAACACTGAAACATGATGAGTACAGCAAGTATACAGCTTGTATGGTGCAGAAAGTTGAAAGTGGTACTCGCTGGTTTACTGGGTCAAAGGGGGTCACCAAGGAAATCCTACCTGTTTCTCAAATCACTCGCGGTTTTCATAGATTTTCGACATGAACGACGGCAAGCAAGGGATTTTGGACATCTAAATCAGTTAAGCCACAAACCAAGCTATCATTTTATACATATTCCAGAGTGATACTCGATCGTTTAGATAGATCGACTCAGACGAGAACACAAGAGAAAATAATATGAAAATAAATTGATATTTCGTTCATTGTTACTAAGTTAAACGGCAGGCAAGAAGGTTTTGATACATATTACGTACATCTTAACTGTCAAGCTGTATGTGACAGAAATTTGAAAGTGGTACTCGGTCGTTTACTGGGTCAAAAGGGGGGGAGACCAAGGAAATCCTACCTGATTCTCAAACCACTCGCGGTTTTCATAGATTATGGACTTGAAAGACGGCAAGCAAGGGATTTTGGACATCTAAATGAGTTAGGCCAAAAATTAAGCTGTCATAACATATATATTCCAGAGTGATACTCGATCGTTTAGATGGGTCGACTCAGACGAGAACACACGACAAAAATTTTTTTTAAATTAATTTATATTTTCTTCATTATCACTAAGTTAAACGGCAGGGAAGAAGATTTTGAAACCTATTACGTACAGCTTAATTATCAAGCTGTATGTGGCAAAAACTATAGAAGTGATACTCGGTCGTTTACTGAGTCAAAGGGGGTCAGCAACTAAATTCTGCATGTTTCTCAGGACACTCGCGGTTTTCAGATAGTATTGACATGAAAGACGGCATGCAAGTGATTTTGGGCATCAGAATCGTTCAGATCGAAGAGAAATTTATCATATCGTATATATCCTAGAGTGATACTCGATCGTTTTGATGGATCGACTCAGACGAGAACACAAGAGAAAATAATTTTGAAAATAAATTGATATTTCGTTCATTGTTACTAAGTTAAGCGGCAGGCAAGAAGATTTTGAAACCTACCACGTACAGCTTAACTATCAAGCTGTATGTGACAGAAATTTGAAAGTGGTACTCGGTCGTTTACTGGGTCAAAAGGGAGGGAGACCAAGGAAATCCTACCTGATTCTCAAACCACTCAGGGTTTTCATAGATTCTGGACTTCAAAGACGGCAAGCAAGGGATTTTGGACATCTAGATCAATTCATCCACAAACCAAGCTATCGTAACATACATATTCCAGAGTGATACTCGATCGTTTAGATGGATCAAGTCAGACGCGAACACAAGGGAAGGAAATTTTAAAAATTAGTTGATATTTCGTTTATTATCACTAAGTAAAACGGCAGGCAAGAAGGTTTTGATACGTATTACGTACAGCTTAATTGGTAACCTAGATGTGGCAGAAATATAAAAGTGGTACTCGGTCGTTTACTGGGCAAAGGGGGTCACCAAGGAATACCTACCTGTTTTTCAAACTACTCGCAATTTTCATTGATTATCGACATGAAAGACGGCAAGCAAGGGATTTTAGGCATTTAAATCAGTTAAGCCACAAACCAAGCTTTCATTACATACACATTCTAGAGTGATACTCGATCGTTTAGATGTATCGACTCAGACGAGAACACAAAGAAAACATTTTTTTAAAATTAATTGTTGTTTCGTTTATTATCACTAAATAAAACGGCAGGCAAGAAAGATTTCATACGTATTACGTACAGCTTAACTGTCAACCTAGATGTGGCTTAATTTTGAAAGTGGTACTAGGTCGTTTACTGGGACAAAAGGGGGGGAGACCAAGGAAATCCTACCTGATTCTCAAACCAATCGCGGTTTTCATAGATTCTGGACTTCAAAGACGGCAAGCAAGGGATTTTGGACATCTAGATCAATTCATCCACAAACCAAGCTATCGTAACATACATTATCCAGAGTGATACTCGATCGTTTAGATGGATCGAGTCAGACGCGAACACAAGGGAAGGAAATTTTAAAAATTAGTTGATATTTCGTTTATTATCACTAAGTAAAACGGCAGGCAAGATAGTTTTGATACATATTACGTACAGCTAAACTGTTAACCTAGATGTGGCAGAAATTTAAAAGTGGTACTCGGTCGTTTACTGGGCAAAGGGTGTCACCAAGGAATTCCTACCTGCTTTTCAAACTACTCACAATTTTCATTGATTATCGACATGAAAGACAGCAAGCAAGGAATTTTAGGCATCTAAATCAGTTAAGCCACAAACCAAGCTTTCATTACATACACATTCTAGAGTGATACTCGATCGTTTAGATGGATCGACTCAGACGAGAACACAAAGAAAACTTTTTTTTAAGTTATTTATTGTTTCGTTTATTATCACTAAGTAAAACGGCAGGCAAGAAGGATTTGATACGTATTACGTACAGCTAAACTGTCAACCTAGATGTGGCTTAATTTTGAAAGTGGTACTAGGTCGTTTACTGGGTCAAAAGGGGGGGAGACCAAGGAAATCCTACCTGATTCTCAAACCAATCGCGGTTTTCATAGATTCTGGACTTCAAAGACGGCAAGCAAGGGATTTTGGACATCTAGATCAATTCATCCACAAACCAAGCTATCGTAACATACATATTCCAGAGTGATACTCGATCGTTTAGATGGATCGAGTCAGACGCGAACACAAGGGAAGGAAATTTTAAAAATTAGTTGATATTTCGTTCATTATCACTAAGTAAAACGGCAGGCAAGAAGGTTTTGATACATATAAGTATAATCGCCAGCGTCACCAAGGGGGTGGCGTGGCGATACTGACTCAAAAACATATTAAGTACGTGGAACGCCCGGAGATCGCGGAAATGTCACGAGAGTGTACGGTGGAATGTTGCGGAATAGAAATCCCTGAGCAAAATATAACCATAATAAATATATATAGGCCGGATAGAGAGATTAACGCCTTCTTCGATTGTTTACATAACATACTTTTAAAAATTAAGCAGATAGAACACAAGAAAAATGTACTTGTTGTTGCTGATTTTAATATTAATATGTCCGCAAATACTGTGACTGTTAAAAACATTTTGGATCTAATGTTAAGCAATAATTTAGTGCAAATTGTAAACAAGCCTACACGTGAAATCAATAATTCATGTTCTATAATTGACCTTATATTCACAAACACCAGAAATCATAGTGTTCAAGTTGCTGATCACGGTATATCGGACCATAAGAGCGTTCTATATACAATGCAAAACCAAATCACGCAGGCAGCGCATGAACAAACACACAGCTACGTTACAAAAAGAATATTTAGTGAAAAAAACATGACGTCTTTCAGATCAGCACTAAGCGAAATAAATTGGAGTATAGTATTTTCTGATAAAAATGACGCCAATACAAACTTTAATCTATTTAGCAACATGTTACAAAAGTTACTAAATAAATTCATACCATTAGTCCGTATAAAAGTAGTGACGTCAAGCCGTCCAAAACCATGGCTAACAAAAGGGCTACGTTTGTCATGTAAACACAAAAGGCTACTTAAAGTAATGGTCAATAAGAGTAAAAATGAAATCATTCGCAATCATTATAAAAGTTACGGAAAAATACTAAAACGTTGTATAAAAATATCAAGAAAGTTAAACTATATTAAAAAAATGAACAGATCCACAAATAAAATTAAAACTATGTGGACCCTTATAAACAGCATAACAAAAAAACAATCTAATCACGCGTACACAAACATCTCATTAAAAACAGCTGATACGGCCATTACGTCACCTGAACAGGTAGCTCATGCGTTTAACGAACATTTTGCATTGGCGGGCGAATTGAACTCTGGACCCCGAGCCCTACCAGGGCGCGCGCACCGTGTGCACACCCCCGCAACTAATTCCATATACATACGTCCGGTTACCGAACTTGAAATAAGTAAAATAATTAAACAACTCAAGAACAAACGTAGTTTTGGCGTAGACGGAATACCGCCGGTCCTTATAAAATTATGCTCAGCAGAGGTAACTCACCCGCTAACACGATTAATTAATCAATCATTTAATGAGGGGCTGTTTCCGGAAGCGCTTAAAATCGCCAAGATCGTACCTATATCCAAACCAGGAGGCGATGTAACCAATCCAAACCAGTACCGACCTATAGCGCTTCTACCTTCAGTATCAAAAATTTTTGAAAAATGTATGACTAATCGTGTTTATGCCTTTTTCGAAAAATACCATATTTTAGACAGACACCAATTTGGATTTAGGAAACGCCACTCAACATCATTAGCCGTCTATCAATATATAACGCACATCTTAGGTCATATAAATAATAGAACATATAGTATAGGACTACTTCTAGATATGACGAAAGCGTACGAAAAAGTATCTCACGAAGTACTTCTCAGCAAATTATACGGCATGGGAGTACGTGGTTTGGCCCATAAATGGTTTCACTCCTACCTCCAAAATCGTAAACAATATGTTCAAATCGACTACTTCGATAAAGGTTCCCAGGACGTCAAAACAATTGCGTCAAAAATGCGTGGCACAAAATGCTCAATTCCTCAAGGAAGCGTATGTAGTTGTCTTCTTTTCTTATCTTATATCAATGATCTACCTAAAACCCTAGGCCCTAATACTACATGCGTAATGTTTGCGGACGATGTTTCACTGCTATTTAATTGTAGAGATAATTTAGAATGTAATTCCCAGTTAAAAAACATTTTTGAAACCGTACAAAGCTGGCTCAGTGACCATAACTTGGAAATAAATAGAAAAAAGACCAAAATCATGCAGTTTAAACCTACACAAAAAAAACCTTTGCAACTAATATTAGAGATAGACGCGTATTATACAGAAGAAGTTAACCAATTTAATTTATTAGGGATAACAATAGACTCAGGTGTAGACTGGAAAGCCCACGTCCAAAACGTCAAAACCAAACTATCCAAATTTATATACGCTTTGAACGTATTAAAGACGAATACCAACTTTGAGTGCGCATTATCGGCATATTACGCTTATGCGCACGCGTGGCTACGATACGGTGTGGTTCTATGGGGAGACAGCACCGAAGCCCATAAATTGTTTATAATGCAGAAAAAATGTATCCGTATTTTAGCAAATGTGCGTATCCCAAATAGTTGCCGACCACATTTTATTGAACACAAACTTCTTACATTACCTTGTATTTATATAATGGATGCTGCCCTATTCGTCCGCGAAAACATACATTTATTTGATTTTAAAAAGGACAGGGAGAATACTAGATCGCAATATAGGAATAAACTAATGTTACCAAAAACAAACTTAGTCATGTGTAGAAACAGTCCCCATTATAAATGCATCGTAATATATAATAAAATCCCCAATGTAATCAAGCAAGTACCTACTAACATTTTGTTTAAAAATAAATTAAAGAAATTATTGATTAGTAATTGTTATTACTCTGTAAAGGACTTCCTAAGCGATAAAAAAATTTAATTTTTCTCATAGTTAAAAAATTGTTTTTATTTATTTTAATTGTCAATAAATTCTTATTAAATTCATTATTTTACTACACATTTAAAGTGTTAAATTGATATATTAGATATTAGGTATTTAGTTGTTAAGTTAATATTGTGTGCCCTAACAGGGCGTCATGGACTGACTTTTAGAATGTAAGACCTTAATTGATATGTACATGATTTCGCAATTAAATAAACGAAATGAAATGAAATTACGTACAGCTAAACTGTTAACCTAGATGTGGCATAAATTTAAAAGTGGTACTCGGTCGTTTACTGGGCAAAGGGGGTCACTAAGGAATTCCTACCTGTTTTTCAAACTACTCGCAATTTTCATTGATTATCGACATGAAAGACGGCAAGCAAGGGATTTTAGGCATCTAAATCAGTTAAGCCACAAACCAAGCTTTCATTACATACACATTCTAGAGTGATATTCGATCGTTTAGATGTATCGACTCAGACGAGAACACAAAGAAAACTTTTTTTTTAAGTTATTTGTTGTTTCGTTTATTATCACTAAGTAAAACGGCAGGCAAGAAGGATTTGATACGTATTACGTACAGCTAAACTGTCAACCTAGATGTGGCTTAATTTTGAAAGTGGTACTAGGTCGTTTACTGGGTCAAATGGGGTCAGCAAGTAAATTCTGCATGTTTCTCAGGACACTCGCGGTTTTCATAGAGTATTGACATGAAAGACGGCAAGCAAGGGATTTCGGGCTACAGAATCGTTCAGATCGCAGGGAAATCTATCATATTATATACATTTCAGAGTGATACTCGATCGTTTAGATGAATCGACTCAGACGAGAACACAAGGGATAAGAATTTTTAAATTGATTGATGAAGTTAAATGCCTGCACCTGATGTTTCTGTTTAGCCCAATGGTTGACTGGTAGAGAATGCCTTATGACATTAAGTACGCCATTTGTACATATTTCTTGTATTGTCTTGTATTGTGTGACGGCCTGTTTAGCCTAGTTGGTAGTGACTCTGCCTCCGAAGCTAGAGGTCCCGGGTTCGAATCCCGGCCAGGGCATTTATTTGTGCATTTTTCACGGATATTTGTTCTTGGGTCTTGGATGTTTTCTATGTATTTAAGTATGTATTTATCTATAATAAGTATGTATATCGTCGTCTAGTACCCATAGTACAAGCTTTGCTTAGTTTGGGACTAGGTCGATTTGTGTAACATTGTCCCCCAATATTATTATTATTATTATTATTATTGTGCAATAAAGTTTAAATAAATAAACAAATAAATAAATATTCCGTTCATTTTCACTTAGTTAAACGGATGACAAGAAGGTTTTGATACAAATTGCGTACAGCTCAACTATCAAGCTGTATGTGGCAGAAATTTGAAAGTAGTACTCGAACGTCAACTGGGCAAAGGGGGTCACCAAGGAATTCCTACCTGTTTTTCAAACTACTCGCAATTTTCATTGATTATCGACATGAAAGACGGCAAGCAAGGGATTTTAGGCATCTAAATCAGTTAAGCCAAAAACCAAGCTTTCATTACATACACATTCTAGAGTGATACTTGATCGTTTAGATGTATCGACTCAGACGAAAACACAAAGAGAAGATTTTTTTTTAATTTATTGTTGTTTCGTTTATTATCACTAAGTAAAACGGCAGGCAAGAAGGTTTTGATACGTAATACGTACAGCTTAATTGGTAACCTAGATGTGGCAGAAATATAAAAGTGGTACTCGGTCGTTTACTGGGCAGAGGGGGTCACCAAGGAATTCCTACCTGTTTTTCAAACTACTCGCAATTTTCATTGATTATCGACATGAAAGACGGCAAGCAAGGAATTTTAGGCATCTAAATCAGTTAAGCCACAAACCAAGCTTTCATTACATACACATTCTAGAGTGATACTCGATCGTTTAGATGGATCGACTCAGACGAGAACACAAAGAAATCATTTTTTTAAATTAATTGTTGTTTCGTTTATTATCACTAACTAAAACGGCAGGCAAGAAGGATTTGATACGTATTACGTACAGCTAAACTGTCAACCTAGATGTGGCTTAATTTTGAAAGTGGTACTAGGTCGTTTACTGGGTCAAGTCAAAAGGGGGGGAGACCAAGGAAATCCTACCTGATTCTCAAACCAATCGCGGTTTTCATAGATTCTGGACTTCAAAGACGGCAAGCAAGGGATTTTGGACATCTAGATCAATTCGTCCACAAACCAAGCTATCGTAACATACATATTCCAGAGTGATACTCGATCGTTTAGATGGATCGAGTCAGACGCGAACACAAGGGAAGAAAATTTTAAAAATTAGTTGATATTTCGTTCATGATCACTAAGTAAAACGGCAGGCAAGAAGGTTTTGATACATATTACGTACAGCTAAACTGTTAACCTAGATGTGGCAGAAATTTGAAAGTGGTACTCGGTTGTTTACTGGGCAAAGGGGGTCACTAAGGAATTCCTACCTCTTTTTCAAACTACTCGCAATTTTCATTGATTATCGACATGAAAGACGGCAAGCAAGGGATTTTAGGCATCTAAATCAGTTAAGCCACAAACCAAGCTTTCATTACATACATATTCTAGAGTGATACTCGATCGTTTAGATGTATCGACTCAGACGAGAACACAAAGAAAACATTTTTTTTTAATTAATTGTTGTTTCGTTTATAATCACTAAGTAAAACGGCAGGCAAGAAGAATTTGATACGTATTACGTACAGCTAAACTGTCAACCTAGATGTGGCTTGATTTTGAAAGTCGTACTAGGTCGTTTACTGGGTCAAAAGGGATGGAGACCAAGGAAATCCTACCTGATTCTTAAACCAATCGCGGTTTCCATAGATTCTGGACTTCAAAGACGGCAAGCAAGGGATTTTGGACATCTAGATCAATTCATCCATAAACCAAGCTATCGTAACATACATATTCCAGAGTGATACTCGATCGTTTAGATGGATCGAGTCAGACGCGAACACAAGGGAAGGAAATTTTAAAAATTAGTTGATATTTCGTTTATTATCACTAAGTAAAACGGCAGGCAAGAAGGTTTTGATATATATTACGTACAGCTAAACTGTTAACCTAGATGTGGCAGAAATTTAAAAGTGGTACTCGGTCGTTTACTGGGCAAAGGGTGTCACCAAGGAATTCCTACCTGCTATTCAAACTACTCGCAATTTTCATTGATTATCGACATGAAAGACAGCAAGCAAGGGATTTTAGGCATCTAAATCAGTTAAGCCACAAACCAAGCTTTCATTACATACACATTCTAGAGTGATACTCGATCGTTTAGATGGATCGACTCAGACGAGAACACAAAGAAAACATTTTTTTTTAATTATTTGTTGTTTTGTTTATTATCACTAAGTAAAACGGCAGGCAAGAAGGATTTGATACGTATTACGTACAGCTAAACTGTCATCCTAGATGTGGCTTAATTTTGAAAGTGGTACTACGTCGTTTACTGGGTCAAAAGGGGGGGGGACCAAGGAAATCCTACCTGATTCTCAAACCAATCGCGGTTTTCATAGATTCTGGACTTCAAAGACGGCAAGCAAGGGATTTTGGACATCTAGATCAATTCATCCACAAACCAAGCTAGCGTAACATACATATTCCAGAGTGATACTCGATCGTTTAGATGGATCGAGTCAGACGCGAACACAAGGGAAGAAAATTTTAAAAATTAATTGTTGTTTCGTTTATTATCACTAAGTAAAACGGCAGGCAAGAAGGATTTGATACGTATTACGTACAGCTAAACTGTCAACCTAGATGTGGCTTAATTTTGAAAGTGGTACTAGGTCGTTTACTGGGTCAAAAGGGGGAGAGACCAAGGAAATCCTACCTGATTCTCAAACCAATCGCGGTTTTCATAGATTCTGGACTTCAAGACGGCAAGCAAGGGATTTTGGACATTTAGATCAATTCATCCATAAACCAAGCTATCGTAACATACATATTCCAGAGTGATACTCGATCGTTTAGATGGATCAAGTCAGACGCGAACACAAGGGAAGGAAATTTTAAAAATTAGTTGATAATTCGTTTATTATCACTAAGTAAAACGGCAGGCAAGAAGGTTTTGATACATATTACGTACAGCTAAACTGTTAACCTAGATGTGGCAGAAATTTGAAAGTGGTACTCGGTCGTTTACTGGGCAAAGGGTGTCACCAAGGAATTCCTACCTCCTTTTCAAACTACTCGCAATTTTCATTGATTATCGACATGAAAGACGGCAAGCAAGGGATTTTAGGCATCTAAAGTAGTTAAGCCACAAACCAAGCTTTCATTACATACACATTCTAGAGTGATACTCGATCGTTTAGATGTATCGACTCAGACGAGAACACAAAGAAAACTTTTTTTTAAAATTATTTGTTGTTTCGTTTATTATCACTAAGTTAAACGGCAGGCAAGAAGGATTTGATACGTATTACGTACATTTAAACTGTTATCCTAGATATGGCTTAATTTTGAAAGTGGTACTACGTCGTTTACTGGGTCAAAAGGGGGGGGGGGGGACCAAGGAAATCCTACCTGATTCTCAAACCAATCGCGGTTTTCATAGATTCTGGACTTCAAAGACGGCAAGCAAGGGATTTTGGACATCTAGATCAATTCATCCACAAACCAAGCTATCGTAACATACATTATCCAGAGTGATACTCGATCGTTTAGATGGATCGAGTCAGACACGAAAACAAGGGAAGAAAATTTTAAAAATTAATTGTTGTTTCGTTTATTATCACTTAGTAAAACGGCAGGCAAGAAGGATTTGATACGTATTACGTATAGCTAAACTGTCAACCTAGATGTGGCTTAATTTTGAAAGTGGTACTAGGTCGTTTACTGGGTCAAAAGGGGGAGAGACCAAGGAAATCCTACCTGATTCTCAAACCAATCGCGGTTTTCATAGATTCTGGACTTCAAAGACGGCAAGCAAGGGATTTTGGACATTTAGATCAATTCATCCATAAACCAAGCTATCGTAACATACATATTCCAGAGTGATACTCGATCGTTTAGATGGATCAAGTCAGACGCGAACACAAGGGAAGGAAATTTTAAAAATTTGTTGATATTTCGTTTATTATCACTAAGTAAAACGGCAGGCAAGAAGGTTTTGATACGTATTACGTACAGTTTAATTGGTAACCTAGATGTGGCAGAAATATAAAAGTGGTACTCGGTCGTTTACTGGGCAAAGGGGGTCACCAAGGAATTCCTACCTGCTATTCAAACTACTCGCAATTTTCATTGATTATCGACATGAAAGACGGCAAGCAAGGGATTTTAGGCATCTAAATCAGTTAAGCCACAAACCGAGCTTTCATTACATACACATTCTAGAGTGATACTCGATCGTTTAGATGGATCGACTCAGACGAGAACACAAAGAAAACATATTTTTTTAAAATTAATTGTTGTTTCGTTTATTATCACTAAGTAAAACGGCAGGCAAGAAGGATTTGATACGTATTACGTACAGCTAAACGGTCATTCTAGATGTGGCTTAATTTTGAAAGTGGTACTACGTCGTTTACTGGGTCAAAAGGGGGGGAGACCAAGGAAATCCTACCTGATTCTCAAACCAATCGCGGTTTTCATAGATTCTGGACTTCAAAGACGGCAAGCAAGGGATTTTGGACATTTAGATCAATTCATCCATAAACCAAGCTATCGTAACATACATATTCCAGAGTGATACTCGATCGTTTAGATGGATCAAGTCAGACGCGAACACAAGGGAAGGAAAATTTAAAAAATAGTTGATATTTCGTTTATTATCACTAAGTAAAACGGCAGGCAAGAAGGTTTTGATACATATTACGTACAGGTAAACTGTTAACCTAGATGTGGCAGAAATTTAAAAGTGGTACTCGGTCGTTTACTGGGCAAAGGGTGTCACCAAGGAATTCCTACCTCCTTTTCAAACTACTCGCAATTTTCATTGATTATCGACATGAAAGACGGCAAGCAAGGGATTTTAGGCATCTAAATCAGTTAAGCCACAAACCAAGCTTTCATTACATACACATTCTAGAGTGATACTCGATCGTTTAGAAGTATCGACTCAGACGAGAACACAAAGAAAACATTTTTTTTTTTAAATTAATTGTTGTTTCGTTTATTATCACTAAGTAAAACGGCAGGCAAGAAGGATTTGATACGAATTATGTACAGCTTATTTGTCGACCTAGATGTGGCTAAATTTTGAAAGTGGTACTAGGTCGTTTACTGGGTCAAAATGGGGGGAGACCAAGGAAATCCTACCTGATTCTCAAACCAGTCGTGGTTTTCATAGATTCTGGACTTCAAAGACGGCAAGCAAGGGATTTTGGACATCTAAATGAGTAAGGCCACAAATTAAGCTATCATAACATATATATTCCAGTGTGATACTCGAGCGTTTAGATGGATTGACTCAGATGAGAACACACGACAAAATAATTTTTAAAATTAATTTATATATTCTTAATTATCACTAAGTTAAACGGCAGGGAAGAAGATTTTGAAACCTATTACGTACAGCTAAACTATCAAGCTGTATGTGGCAAAACTATAAAAGTGATACTCGGTCGTTTACTGGGTCAAATGGGGTCAGCAAGTAAATTCTGCATGTTTCTCAGGACACTCGCGGTTTTCATAGAGTATTGACATGAAAGACGGCAAGCAAGGGATTTTAGGCATCTAAATCAGTTAAGCCACAAACCAAGCTTTCATTACATACACATTCTAGAGTGATACTCGATCGTTTAGATGGATCGACTCAGACGAGAACACAAAGAAAACATTTTTTTTTAATTAATTGTTGTTTCGTTTATTATCACTAAGTAAAACGGCAGGCAAGAAGGATTTGATACGTATTACGTACAGTTTAACTGTCAACCTAGATGTGGCTTAATTTTGAAAGTGGTACTAGGACGTTTACTGGGTCAAAAGGGGGGGAGACCAAGGAAATCCTACCTGATTCTCAAACCAATCGCGGTTTTCATAGATTCTGGACTTCAAAGATGGCAAGCAAGGGATTTTGGACATCTTAATGAGCTAGGCCACAAATTAGGCTATCATAACATATATATTTTAGTGTGATACTCGAGCGTTTAGATGGATTGACTCAGACGAGAACACACGACAAAATAATTTTTAAAATTAATTTATATATTCTTAATTATCACTAAGTTAAACGGCAGGGAAGAAGATTTTGAAACCTATTACGTACAGCTAAACTATGAAGCTGTATGTGGCAAAACTATAAAAGTGATACTCGGTCGTTTACTGGGTCAAATGGGGTCAGCAAGTAAATTCTGCATGTTTCTCAGGACACTCGCGGTTTTCATAGAGTATTGACATTAAAGACGGCAAGCAAGGGATTTCGGGCATCAGAATCGTTCAGATCGCAGAGAAATCTATCATATTATATACATTCCAGAGTGATACTCGATCGTTTAGATAAATCGACTCAGACGAGAACACAAGGGATAAGAATTTTTAAATTAATTGATATTCCGTTCATTATCACTTAGTTAAACGGATGACAAGAAGGTTTTGATATAAATTGCGTACAGCTCAACTATCAAGCTGTATGTGGCAGAAATTTGAAAGTGGTACTCGAACGTCAACTGGGTCAAAGGGGGTCACCAAGGAAATCCTACCTGTTTCTCAAATCACTCGCGGTTTTCATAGATTTTCGACATGAACGACGGCAAGCAAGGGATTTTGGACATCTAAATCAGTTAAGCGACATACGAAGCTATCATTTTATACATATTACAGAGTAATACTCGATCGTTTAGATAGATTGACTCAGACGAGAACACAAGAGAAAATCATTTTGTAAATAAATTGATATTTCGTTCATTGTTACTCAGTTAAACGGCAGGCAAGAAGGTTTTGATACGTATTACGTACATTTTAACTGTCAACCTAGATGTGGCAGAAATTTAAAAGTGGTACCCGGTCGTTTACTGGGCAAAGGGGGTCACCAAGGAATTCCTACCTGTTTTTCAAACTACTCGCAATTTTCATTGATTATCGACATGAAAGACGGCAAGCAAGGGATTTTAGGCATCTAAATCAGTTAAGCCACAAACCAAGCTTTCATTACATACACATTCTAGAGTGATACTCGATCGTTTAGATGGATCGACTCAGACGAGAACACAAAGAAAACATTTTTTTTTAATTAATTGTTGTTTCGTTTATTATCACTAAGTAAAACGGCAGGCAAGAAGGATTTGATACGTATTACCTACAGCTAAACTGTCAACCTAGATGTGGCTTAATTTTGAAAGTGGTACTAGGTCGTTTACTGGGTCAAAAGGGGGAGAGACCAAGGAAATCCTACCTGATTCTCAAACCAATCGCGGTTATCATAGATTCTGGACTTCAAAGACGGCAAGCAAGGGATTTTGGACATTTAGATCAATTCATCCATAAACCAAGCTATCGTAACATACATATTCCAGAGTGATACTCGATCGTTTAGATGGATCGAGTCAGACGCGAACACAAGGGAAGGAAATTTTAAAAATTAGTTGATATTTCGTTTATTATCACTAAGTAAAACGGCAGGCAAGAAGGTTTTGATACATACTTCGTACAGCTAAACTGTAAACCTAGATGTGGCAGAAATATAAAAGTGGTACTCGGTCGTTTACTGGGCAAAGGGGGTCACCAAGGAATTCCTACCTGTTTTTCAAACTACTCGCAATTTTCATTGATTATCGACATGAAAGACGGCAAGCAAGGGATTTTAGGCATTAAAATCAGTTAAGCCACAAACCAAGCTTTTATTACATACACATTCTAGAGTGATACTCGATCGTTTAGATGTATCGACTCAGACGAGAACACAAAGAAAACATTTTTTTTAAATTAATTGTTGTTTCGTTTATTATCACTAAGTAAAACGGCAGGCAAGAAGGATTTGATACGTATTACGTACATTTTAACTGTCAACCTAGATGTGGCAGAAATTTAAAAGTGGTACTCGGTCGTTTACTGGGCAAAGGGGGTCACCAAGGAATTCCTACCTGTTTTTCAAACTACTCGCAATTTTCATTGATTATCGACATGAAAGACGGCAAGCAAGGGATTTTAGGCATCTTAATCAGTTAAGCCACAAAACAAGCTTTCATTACATATACATTCTAGAGTGATACTCGATCGTTTAGATGTATCGACTCAGACGAGAACACAAAGAAAACATTTTTTTTAAATTAATTGTTGTTCGTTTATTATCACTAAGTAAAACGGCAGGCAAGAAGGATTTGATACGTATCACGTACAGCTAAACTGTCAACCTAGATGTGGCTTAATTTTGAAAGTGTTACTAGGTCGTTTACTGGGTCAAAAGGGGGGGAGACCAAGGAAATCCTACCTGATTCTCAAACCAATCGCGGTTTTCATAGATTCTGGACTTCAAAGACGGCAAGCAAGGGATTTTGGACATCTAAATGAGTTAGGCCACAAATTAAGCTATCATAACATATATATTCCAGTGTGATACTCGAGCGTTTAGATGGATTGACTCAGACGAGAACACGCGACAAAATAACTTTTAAAATTTATTTATATTTTCTTAATTATCACTAAGTTAAACGGCAGGGAAGAAGATTTTGAAACCTATTACGTACAGCTAATCTAGTTTAACAGTTTAGCTGTACGTAATATGTATCAAAACCTTCTTGCCTGCCGTTTTACTTAGTGATAATAAACGAATTATCAACTAATTTTTAAAATTTCCTTCCCTTGTGTTCGCGTCTGACTTGATCCATCTAAACGATCGAGTATCACTCTGGAATATGTATGTTACGATAGCTTGGTTTATGGATGAATTGATCTAAATGTCCAAAATCCCTTGCTTGCCGTCTTTGAAGTCCAGAATCTATGATAACCGCGATTGGTTTGAGAATCAGGTAGGATTTCCTTGGTCTCTCCCCCTTTTGACCCAGTAAACGACCTAGTACCACTTTCAAAATTAAGCCACATCTAGGTTGGCAGTTTAGCTATACGTAATACGTATCAAATCCTTCTTGCCTGCCGTTTTACTAAGTGATAATAAACGAAACAACAAATAATTTAAAAAAAATGTTTTCTTTGTGTTCTCGTCTGAGTCGATACATCTAAACGATCGATTATCACTCTAGAATGTGTATGTAATGAAAGCTTGGTTTGTGGCTTAACTAATTTAGATGCCTAAAATCCCTTGCTTGCCGTCTTTCATGTCGATAATCAATGAAAATTGCGAGTAGTTTGAAAAGGAGGTAGGAATTCCTTGGTGACACCCTTTGCCCAGTAAACGACCGAGTACCACTTTTAAATTTCTGCCACATCTAGGTTAACAGTTTAGCTGTACGTAATATGTATCAAAACCTTCTTGCCTGCCGTTTTACTTAGTGATAATAAACGAATTATCAACAAATTTTTAAAATTTCCTTCCCTTGTGTTCGCGTCTGACTTGATCCATCTAAACGATCGAGTATCACTCTGGAATATGTATGTTACGATAGCTTGGTTTATGGATGAATTGATCTAAATGTCCAAAATCCCTTGCTTGCCGTCTTGAAGTCCAGAATCTATGAAAACCGCGATTGGTTTGAGAATCAGGTAGGATTTCCTTGGTCTCTCCCCCTTTTGACCCAGTAAACGACCTAGTACCACTTTCAAAATTAAGCCACATCTAGGATGACAGTTTAGCTGTACGTAATATGTATCAAAACCTTCTTGCCTGCCGTTTTACTTAGTGATAATAAACGAAATATCAACTAATTTAAAAATTCTTATCCCTTGTGTTCTCGTCTGAGTCGATTCATCTAAACGATCGAGTATCACTCTGGAATGTATATAATATGATAGATTTCTCTGCGATCTGAACGATTCTGATGCCCGAAATCCCTTGCTTGCCGTCTTTCATGTCAATACTCTATAAAAACCGTGAGTGTCCTGAGAGACATGCAGAATTTACTTGCTGACCCCATTTGACCCAGTAAACGACCGAGTATCACTTTTATAGTTTTGCCACATACAGCTTGATAGTTTAGCTGTACGTAATAGGTTTCAAAATCTTCTCCCTGCCGTTTAACTTAGTGATAATTAAGAAAATATAAATTAATTTTAAAAATTATTTTGTCGTGTGTTCTCGTCTGAGTCAATCCATCTAAACGCTCGAGTATCACACTGGAATATATATGTTATGATAGCTTAATTTGTGGCCTAACTCATTTAGATGTCCAAAATCCCTTGCTTGCCGTCTTTGAAGTCCAGAATCTATGAAAACCGCGATTGGTTTGAGAATCAGGTAGGATTTCCTTGGTCTCCCCCCTTTTTGACCCAGTAAACGACCTAGTAACACTTTCAAAATTAAGCCACATCTAGGTTGACAGTTAAGCTGTACGTAATACGTATCAAATTCTTCTTGCCTGCCGTTTTACTTAGTGATTATAAACGAAACAACAATTAATTAAAAAAAAATGTTTTCTTTGTGTTCTCGTCTGAGTCGATACATCTAAACGATCGAGTATCACTCTAGAATATGTATGTAATGAAAGCTTGGTTTGTGGCTTAACTGATTTAGATGCCTAAAATCCCTTGCTTGCCGTCTTTCATGTCGATAATCAATGAAAATTGCGAGTAGTTTGAAAAAGAGGTAGGAATTACTTAGTGACCCCCTTTGCCCAGTAAACAACCGAGTACCACTTTCAAATTTCTGCCACATCTAGGTTAACAGTTTAGCTGTACGTAATATGTATCAAAACCTTCTTGCCTGCCGTTTTACTTAGTGATCATGAACGAAATATCAACTAATTTTTAAAATTTTCTTCCCTTGTGTTCGCGTCTGACTCGATCCATCTAAACGATCGAGTATCACTCTGGAATATGTATGTTACGATAGCTTGGTTTGTGGACGAATTGATCTAGATGTCCAAAATCCCTTGCTTGCCGTCTTTGAAGTCCAGAATCTATGAAAACCGCGATTGGTTTGAGAATCAGGTAGGATTTCCTTGGTCTCCCCCCCTTTTGACTTGACCCAGTAAACGACCTAGTACCACTTTCAAAATTAAGCCACATCTAGGTTGACAGTTTAGCTGTACGTAATACGTATCAAATCCTTCTTGCCTGCCGTTTTAGTTAGTGATAATAAACGAAACAACAATTAATTTAAAAAAATGATTTCTTTGTGTTCTCGTCTGAGTCGATCCATCTAAACGATCGAGTATCACTCTAGAATGTGTATGTATTGAAAGCTTGGTTTGTGGCTTAACTGATTTAGATGCCTAAAATCCCTTGCTTGCCGTCTTTCATGTCGATAATCAATGAAAATAGCGAGTAGATTGAAAAGGAGGTAGGAATTC
This sequence comes from Notocelia uddmanniana, assembly GCA_905163555.1. Taxonomy (NCBI): domain Eukaryota; kingdom Metazoa; phylum Arthropoda; class Insecta; order Lepidoptera; family Tortricidae; genus Notocelia; species Notocelia uddmanniana. The sequence goes on from LR991052.1 coordinate 67,315,572, forward strand.
CTTGGTGACACCCTTTGCCCAGTAAACGACCGAGTACCACTTTTAAATTTCTGCCACATCTAGGTTAACAGTTTAGCTGTACGTAATATGTATCAAAACCTTCTCGCCTGCCGTTTTACTTAGTGATAATAAACGAATTATCAACTAATTTTTAAAATTTCCTTCCCTTGTGTTCGCGTCTGACTTGATCCATCTAAACGATCGAGTATCACTCTGGAATATGTATGTTACGATAGCTTGGTTTATGGATGAATTGATCTAAATGTACAAAATCCCTTGCTTGCCGTCTTTGAAGTCCAGAATCTATGAAAACCGCGATTGGTTTGAGAATCAGGTAGGATTTCCTTGGTCTCTCCCCCTTTTGACCCAGTAAACGACCTAGTACCACTTTTAAAATTAAGCCACATCTAGGTTGACAGTTTAGCTGTACGTAATATGTATCAAATCCTTCTTGCCTGCCGTTTTACTTAGTGATAATAAACGAAACAACAATTAATTTTTAAAATTTTCTTCCCTTGTGTTCGCGTCTGACTCGATCCATCTAAACGATCGAGTAATACTCTGGAATATGTATGTTACGATAGCTTGGTTTGTGGATGAATTGATCTAGATGTCCAAAATCCCTTGCTTGCCGTCTTTGAAGTCCAGAATCTATGAAAACCGCGATTGGTTTGAGAATCAGGTAGGATTTCCTTGGTCTCCCCCCCTTTTGACCCAGTAAACGACGTAGTACCACTTTCAAAATTAAGCCACATCTAGGATGACAGTTTAGCTGTACGTAATACGTATCAAATCCTTCTTGCCTGCCGTTTTACTTAGTGATAATAAACGAAACAACAAATAATTTAAAAAGAATGTTTTCTTTGTGTTCTCGTCTGAGTCGATCCATCTAAACGATCGAGTATCACTCTAGAATGTGTATGTAATGAAAGCTTGGTTTGTGGTTTAACTGATTTAGATGCCTAAAATCCCTTGCTTGCTGTCTTTCATGTCGATAATCAATGAAAATTGCGAGTAGTTTGAATAGCAGGTAGGAATTCCTTGGTGACACCCTTTGCCCAGTAAACGACCGAGTACCACTTTTAAATTTCTGCCACATCTAGGTTAACAGTTTAGCTGTACGTAATATATATCAAAACCTTCTTGCCTGCCGTTTTACTTAGTGATAATAAACGAAATATTAACTAATTTTTAAAATTTCCTTCCCTTGTGTTCGCGTCTGACTCGATCCATCTAAACGATCGAGTATCACTCTGGAATATGTATGTTACGATAGCTTGGTTTGTGGATGAATTGATCTATATGTCCAAAATCCCTTGCTTGCCGTCTTTGAAGTCCAGAATCTATGGAAACCGCGATTGGTTTAAGAATCAGGTAGGATTTCCTTGGTCTCCCCCCCTTTTGACCCAGTAAACGACCTAGTACCACTTTCTAAATTAAGCCACATCTAGGTTTACAGTTAAGCTGTACGTAATACGTATCAAATTCTTCTTGCCTGCCGTTTTACTTAGTGATTATAAACGAAACAACAATTAATTAAAAAAAAATGTTTTCTTTGTGTTCTCGTCTGAGTCGATACATCTAAACGATCGAGTATCACTCTAGAATGTGTATGTAATGAAAGCTTGGTTTGTGGCTTAACTGATTTAGATGCCTACAATCCCTTGCTTGCCGTCTTTCATGTCGATAATCAATGAAAATTGCGAGTAGTTTGAAAAACAGGTAGGAATTCCTTGGTGACCCCCTTTGCCCAGTAAACGACCGAGTACCACTTTTATATTTCTGCCACATCTAGGTTACCAATTAAGCTGTACGTAATACGTATCAAAACCTTCTTGCCTGCCGTTTTACTTAGTGATGATGAACGAAATATCAACTAATTTTTAAAATTTTCTTCCCTTGTGTTCGCGTCTGACTCGATCCATCTAAACGATCGAGTATCACTCTGGAATATGTATGTTACGATAGCTTGGTTTGTGGATGAATTGATCTAGATGTCGAAAATCCCTTGCTTGCCGTCTTTGAAGTCCAGAATCTATGAAAACCGCGATTGATTTGAGAATCAGGTACGATTTCCTTGGTCTCCCCCCCTTTTGACCCAGTAAACGACCTAGTACCACTTTCAAAATTAAGCCACATCTAGGTTGACAGTTTAGCTGTACGTAGCACGTATCAAATCCTTCTTGCCTGCCGTTTTACTTAGTGATAATAAACGAAACAACAATTAATTAAAAAAAATGTTATAATTGTGTTCTCGTCTGAGTCGATACATCTAAACGATCGAGTATCACTCTAGAATGTGTATGTAATGAAAGCTTGTTTTGTGGCTTAACTGATTTAGATGCCTAAAATCCCTTGCTTGCCGTCTTTCATGTCGATAATCGATGAAAATTGCGAGTAGTTTGAAAAACAGGTAGGAATTCCTTGGTGACCCCATTTGCCCAGTAAACGACCGAGTACCACTTTTAAATTTCTGCCACATCTAGGTTGACAGTTAAAATGTACGTAATACGTATCAAATCCTTCTTGCCTGCCGTTTTACTTAGTGATAATAAACGAAACAACAATTAATTAAAAAAAAATGTTTTCTTTGTGTTCTCGTCTGAGTCGATCCATCTAAACGATCGAGTATCACTCTAGAATGTGTATGTAATGAAAGCTTGGTTTGTGGCTTAACTGATTTAGATGCCTAAAATCCCTTGCTTGCCGTCTTTCATGTCGATAATCAATGAAAATTGCGAGTAGTTTGAAAAACAGGTAGGAATTCCTTGGTGACCCCCTTTGCCCAGTAAACGACCGAGTACCACTTTTAAATTTCTGCCACATCTAGGTTGACAGTTAAAATGTACGTAATACGTATCAAAACCTTCTTGCCTGCCGTTTAATTGAGTAACAATGAACGAAATATCAATTTATTTACAAAATTATTTTCTCTTGTGTTCTCGTCTGAGTCAATCTATCTAAACGATCGAGTTTCACTCTGGAATATGTATAAAATGATAGCTTAGTATGTCGTTTAACTGATTTAGATGTCCAAAATCCCTTGCTTGCCGTCGTTCATGTCGAAAATCTATGAAAACCGCGAGTGATTTGAGTAACAGGTAGGATTTCCTTGGTGACCCCCTTTGACCCAGTTGACGTTCGAGTACCACTTTCAAATTTCTGCCACATACAGCTTGATAGTTGAGCTGTACGCAAATTGTATCAAAACCTTTTTGTCATCCCTTTAACTAAGTGATAATGAACGGAATGTCAATTAATTTAAAAATTCTTATCCCTTGTGTTCTCGTCTGAGTCGATTTATCTAAACGATCGAGTATCACTCTGGAATGTATATAATATGATAGATTTCTCTGCGATCTGAACGATTCTGATGCCCGAAATCCCTTGCTTGCCGTCTTTCATGTCAATACTCTATGAAAACCGCGAGTGTCCTGAGAAACATGCAGAATTTACTTGCTAACCCCATTTGACCCAGTAAACGACCGAGTATCACTTTTATAGTTTTGCCACATACAGCTTCATAGTTTAGCTGTACGTAATAGGTTTCAAAATCTTCTTCCCTGCCGTTTAACTTAGTGATAATTAAGAATATATAAATTAATTTTAAAAATTATTTTGTCGTGTGTTCTCGTCTGAGTCAATCCATCTAAACGCTCGAGTATCACACTGAAATATATATGTTATGATAGCTTAATTTGTGGCCTTACTTATTTAGATGTCCAAAATCCCTTGCTTGCCGTCTTTGAAGTCCAGAATCTATGAAAACCGCGATTGGTTTGAGAATCAGGTAGGATTTCCTTGGTCTCCCCCCCTTTTGACCCAGTAAACGACCTAGTACCACTTTCAAAATTTAGCCACATCTAGGTCGACAGTTAAGCTGTACGTAATACGTATCAAATCCTTCTTGCCTGCCGTTTTACTTAGTGATAATAAACGAAACAACAATTAATTTAAAAAAAATGTTTTCTTTGTGTTCTCGTCTGAGTCGATCTATCTAAACGATCGAGTGTCACTCTGGAATATGTATAAAATGAAAGCTTAGTATGTGGCTTAACCGATTTAGATGTCCAAAATCCCTTGCTTGCCGTCGTTCATGTCGAAAATCTATGAAAACCGCGAGTGATTTGAGAAACAGGTAGGATTTCCTTGGTGACCCCCTTTGACCCAGTTGACGTTCGAGTACCACTTTCAAATTTCTGCCACATACAGCTTGATAGTTTAGCTGTACGCAATTTGTATCAAAAGCTTCTTGTCATCCGTTTAACTAAGTGATAATGAATGGAATATCAATTAATTTAAAAATTCTTATCCCTTGTGTTCTCGTCTGAGGCGATTCATCTAAACGATCGAGTATCACTCTGGAATGTATATAATATGATAGATTTCTCTGCGATCTGAACGATTCTGATTCCCAAAATCCCTTGCTTGCCGTCTTTCATGTCAATACTCTATGAAAACCGCGAGTATTCTGAGAAACATGCAGAAGTTAGTTGCTGTACCCCATTTGACCCAGTAAACGACCGAGTATCACTTTTATAGTTTTGCCACATACAGCTTGATAGTTTTGCTGTACGTAATAGGTTTCAAAATCTTCTTCCCTGCCGTTTAACTTAGTGATAATTAAGAAAATATAAATTAATTTAAAAAAATATTTTGTAGTGTGTTCTCGTCTGAGTCGATCCATCTAAACGCTCGAGTATCACTCTGGAATATATATGTTATGATAGCTTAATTTGTGGCCTAACTCATTTAGATGTCCAAAATCCCTTGCTTGCCGTCTTTCAAGTCCATAATCTATGAAAACCGCGAGTGGTTTGAGAATCAGGTAGGATTTCCTTGGTCTCCCTCCCTTTTGACCCAGTAAACGACCGAGTACCACTTTCAAATTTCTGTCACATACAGCTTGATAGTTAAGCTGTACGTGATAGGTTTCAAAATCTTCTTGCCTGCCGTTTAACTTAGTAACAATGAACGAAATATCAATTTATTTTCAAAATTATTTTCTCTTGTGTTCTCGTCTGAGTCGATCCATCAAAACGATCGAGTATCACTCTGGGATATATACGATATGATAAATTTCTCTGCGATCTGAACTATTCTGATGCCCAAAATCACTTGCATGCCGTCTTTCATGTCAATACTCTCTGAAAACCGCGAGTGTCCTGAGAAACATGTAGAATTTACTTGCTGACCCCCTTTGACTCAGTAAACGACCGAGTATCACTTTTATAGTTTTGCCACATACAGCTTGATAATTAAGCTGTACGTAATAGGTTTCAAAATCTTCTTCCCTGCTGTTTAACTTAGTGATAATAAAGAAAATATAAATTAATTTAAAAAAAAAAAATGTCGTGTTTTCTCGTCTGAGTCGACCCATCTAAACGATCGAGTATCACTCTGGAATATATATGTTATGACAGCTTAATTTTTGGCCTAACTCATTTAGATGTCCAAAATCCCTTGCTTGCCGTCTTTTAAGTCCATAATCTATGAAAACCGCGAGTGGTTTGAGAATCAGGTAGGATTTCCTTGGTCTCTCCCCCTTTTGACCCAGTAAACGACCGAGTACCACTTTCAAATTTCTGTCACATACAGCTTGACAGTTAAGATGTACGTAATATGTATCAAAACCTTCTTGCCTGCCGTTTAATTTAGTAACAATGAACGAAATATCAATTTATTTTCATATTATTTTCTCTTGTGTTCTCGTCTGAGTCGATCTATCTAAACGATCGAGTATCACTCTGGAATATGTATAAAATGATAGCTTGGTTTGTGGCTTAACTGATTTAGATGTCCAAAATCCCTTGCTTGCCGTCGTTCATGTCGAAAATCTATGAAAACCGCGAGTGATTTGAGAAACAGGTAGGATTTCCTTGGTGACCCCCTTTGACTCAGTAAACCAGCGAGTACCACTTTCAACTTTCTGCACCATACAAGCTGTTTACTTGCTGTACTCATCATGTTTCAGTGTTTCCTTAACCGTCCATTTATCTAACGAAAAATTGAGGTATTTAATATAATCGATTTCGGCCGATATGTTGAAAAGTTAGCGGCCAAATTTATTTCGTGTAAATTTTTGATCAGCGTAATATTTATGTATTTTATCTTGAAATTTTTAATGTCCTATGTGGCTTTGCTGTGTTCTTAGACCTTTTTTTCAAAAGTATCGACTATTATAAAATATTGACTTCTTGATCTGGTCGGGTTATAGGCGGCCGCTAACTTTAGCCGCTAACTTCACACCGGTTAATATTGTTACCGTATACAAAGCGATTCCAGCTTAGTAATAAAGACTCCGACGCCGGACCAGCTGCGGGGTCGCACGACAAGCTTTTGTTTCTACTTCAGAACGTTTCAATTCATTTAAAATAATTTAATACCTAACAAGTTACTGCTTCTGAGAAACCTTTAGTAGTTCCTTTTTATTATTAAAGACGATGTTTCCCGTAATTCTCGATGCTGCCAATTTAAGAATGGAGAAAGACGGATTTAACGAGAGAAGTAAGCAATGGTAAGAAAATTAAAAAGCACAATGTCTTGGAGCAAAATGAGTGTAGAGATACGAGTCTTAAAAATAATGTTTCAGTTGCATCGAATAATTATTTTTTTGGTGTTGACCAAAGGTAATTTAATTACGACACGACGGTCCAATTGCTAATAATAATAATATAAGCCTTTGTTAACAATCTTATATCTAGTTACACATTTTACACGTATATATTTTACTAACAGTTTTTGTTTTAAGTAGGTATTACGTATATCATGCATACATATACATATATTCCACTTACAGACATCGGTTTGTACTTAAGATTGTTTTGCTTTCGCATAGGCCAATTGCTAATAGTTTGTTATATTAGGTACGGTCGGCCTCACAAGGGACTGAATACCTTTGCACCTTGTCACTTTAACGTCATGGTTAGACTGTCATACTATCTGTCTAATGGGTGAAAGCGACATAGTCCCAAAGTGTACTATCTGCCCGCACGCCCGCAGGGGCCCTACCGTCTGTCACAAAGAACGCATACAAAGCCGCAGTATAAACTACTGTATCCGATACGGGTGAAAGAATTACAGAAATCGGATGAGTAGATCCGGAGATTAATCCTCAATACACTAACTTTTTTTCGCCACCGCCTTCATACCCTCGTCATTAGACCCGGCAGGTTTTGACAAGGGGCGATCGCAAGCGCCCTGACAGAGTAACATTCGTACTTTGGAAACTCGGTAGGGCGGGGTGGCGATCGCAGTATAGATCTCTGCTGCTGCTGCTCATCCCCGGTGGTCTTGGTCGTAGTTTTAGGACATACTTACTCGGGTCCGGGCATCGATACGTTCGCTCTTTCCTATATTCAGGATTCACACATCCCGTCTCTAGACTCAGCGTTGCGGCTGATCAGGCCCAGTCATTTAAGCGCCCCAAATAATCCTGTCTAGTACAGAGCTACGTGTATGCGGCTCTGATAGTGGAAATCATGAGATCCTGGTCAGCCAACATGAAGAGCTTTATCAAGGCCCGGCTCGTCGCGGCTGGTCCACCCTTCAGGTGACCCTGGGGGTACGTATCAGCTCCTCGCAACGGATCGTTCTGCCGGTTCAGAGGGAGAACGCCGTCAGCATCTTGGGGTACACGCCGCAGGCAGAAGTTTTGACCGGAGTTGCCTTTTGCAATTCGTTTTTGTTTTATTATATATCTATTTTTCATGTACACCTACACAGTGTAAGTAAAGAACTGTAGATGTAGTAACGTAGGTAGTAAGCAAAGTTAGATTAGTTAGATATAGAAGTATAGATTTAGTAGTAGTTAACAGACCCCATAACTGAACCAATCAAAGTTTCGTAAATGAAATTTTGCAGGAACCGACAAGCCCTGAACTACCAATACAAACAACACTGCATGCACCATTAGTTAATATAGTAATGTCATAAGGTGCGACTGGTCAACATAATCAACTCGAAGTATGTAATTATGTACTACAAGGACGAGTATGTTTAGGTAGACATAGCAGGCGCGACTTTGCCCAAACCTGTAGCCGATATTAATTACTAAAAAACTGTAGGTGTTCAAACCAATTACTAAAAACCTAATTACTTACAGGGAAAAAATTGCTTCGTAATTTGTACTTGAACAAGCACAAAATAGATAACAATACTTATTGTTATCACATTAGCATGTGAGGGGCGTTAATTTTAGCAATGTGCTTACTCTACTTTATGCAGGAAGGCCTTGACAATTATGTATGCTTCAAAATAAATTATTTATATTATTATGTGGGTAAGATTAATATTTTTTTAGCTTAACTAAAAAAACGTACTTTATATGCACATATTACAATAAGTACATATTATAATCTAGAATCTCCCTTCAAATAGTACTTGCATGTAAATGAGTCAAACTTGGATAGATATTTTTTAAATTCATTGTGTTGTTCTTTTTCACGAATGTAACAGTCGTATTTAATATTATTTACAGTACATATGGTGCTACTTTACCGCACGAGTGCGATAATCAGCAGATTACGTGCATATGTCGAAACTTTAAAGAACCATATGTTTACAGTACATATGGTATGATAATGTACGGTAATGACGTTGTACGATACACGTGCGAACAGGTAATTCCTATTCTCTGCACTTGTATCGTAATCAGTGAACGAAAAAAATCGTAATGTACTATTATTAAATTAGATGACGGAAATAAATCACGTGTTGAGCGCTTTTTCATCTTTAATGCCATAAAACAACTTACGAGATCCACTAAGAAATGTTATTCTTTCAACGATTTGTTTACGCATGCTTGCGAATGTTGAAAAACATCTCAAATATAACATCCGGTGTTTCTCACCGTTAAAATCCCTTGAAAACACATTAAATTACGGTATTTAATACAATACAATATATTTAATACAATAGTCTTCAATAACTCACAAAATAAAATACATTTCTGAATTTATGCACAGACATCGTAAATAGGTATAAAGGTCTTACGCCTCTTGTGAGTTCGACCGTACATTTTGTAGCATTTTCGTTAGAAGCGTTGGCTTTGTATTATATAAATTGGTGTAGAAATGTTGAATAATATTAATACAAGTATTAAGGTTGAAAACTGAAGACGGTAGAATCGTTTCATCCCAACCCGAGCTTCTGAATGAGATAGAGTGATTTTATGGACAGCTATACACGTCAACTAGCAGACCCGAAGTTGGTCTGGCGGAAGACCCTAGAGCCAGATTAACCCGGCAATATACCGAAGATATCCCGGACATCAGCCTGTACGAGATTAGAATGGCTCTTAAACAGCTAAAGAACAACAAGGCACCCTGACAGAATTACAGCTGAACTCCTGAAGGCGGTTGGAAAACCGGTCCTTAGGGTCCGTTCAGAAGTTGTTCGACTCCGTCTTACTTGAAGGGAAAACTCCAAAGGCATGGAACAGAGGTGTGGTGGTGCTGTTCTTCAAAAAGGGTGACAACTCCTTACTGAAGTACTACCGACCCATCTCACTTCTGAGCCATGTCTATAAGCTGTTTTCAAGAGTCATTACGAACCGTCTTGCACGCAGGTTAGATGACTTCCAGCCTCCCGAACAAGCCGGTTTCCGAAGGGGCTTTAGCACCGTAGACCACATCCATACGCTTCGTCAGGTTATACAGAAGACTGAGGAGTATAACCTGCCTCTCTGTTTAGCGTTCGTGGACTACGAGAAAGCCTTCGATTCGATTGAAACCTGGGCTGTACTACAATCTCTCCAATGGTGCCAAGTGGACTACCGCTATATCGAAGTGCTGAAGCGTTTCTACGAGAACGCCACTATGTCAGTCCGACTCCAGGACCAGAACTCGAAACCTATTCCGTTGCAGCGGGGAGTCAGACAAGGAGATGTTATTTCTCCTAAACTGTTCTCCGCTGTACTGGAGGATGTGTTTAAGACTGGACTGGAGAAGGCTAGGCATCAACATAAACGGCGAGTACCTCACTCACCTTCGGTTTGCGGACGATATAGTAGTCTTGGCTGAGACCATGGAGGATTTAAGTACAATGCTCAATGACCTCAGTAAAGCCTTCGAGCGAGTTGGTCTAAGGATGAACATGGACAAGACGAAGATCATGTCAAATGCCCATGTAGCACCAACTCCCGTAACAATCGGACACTTTACGCTCGAAGTTGTAGACGATTACGTATACCTTGGACAGACTGTCCAGAGTGTCCAGTTAGGTAAGTCCAACTTCGAGAAAGAAGGTTAATCGTCGAATCCGACTCGGCTGGGCAGCGTTCGGAAAGCTACGGCACATCTTTTCGTCCAATATCCCGCAGTGTCACAAGACGAAAGTCTTTGACCAGTGTGTACTTCCAGTGATGACATATGGTACTGAAACGTGGTCGCTTACAATGGGCCTCATAAGAAGGCTCAAACTCACCCAAAGTGCAATGGAGAGGGCTATGTTGGGAGTTTTTCTGCGAGATCGCATCAGGAATGAGGCCATCCGTAGCAGAACCAAAGTGACTGATATAGCCCTTCGAATCGCTAAACTTAAGTGGCAGTGGGCGGGGCACATAGCACGTAGAACCGATGGCCGTTGGGGCGGAAAGGTTCTCGAGTGGCGACCACGTACCGGAAGGTGTAGCGTGGGCAGGCCCCCACACGGTGGACTGATGACCTGGTAAGGGTCGCGGGTGTCCGCTTGATGCGGGTGGCGCAGGACCGGTCATTGTGGAAGTCTTTGGGGGAGGCTTATGTCCAGCAGTGGACGTCATTCGGCTGATATGATGATGATGATGAAGGTAGGGTATTAATATTAGGATTGTTATCATTTACGACCACAATACGTAGTCAACATAAATAGACACCAATTCCATTAACACCGCTAGGATTTAACGGGAATGCTACAAAATATACGAAACATAAAATTAAAAAATAAATTAAAAATGTTTGTTTTGTTTAAAAGCTATATCTTATAAGTTATAGTAAAATAAAAAGAAGAATTAAATGATTGCTAACCGAGAAAAGCAAGTAGAAAATTAGCGCGAAAAAAAATCTACACATTTCATGTCTACTTCACTTAGTGGGGTCGTTTTATTAACCCTCTAGAGGTCAGCAAGTTTTCCCTGTTGTTTTACCTACAGTGCCAATAACAACTATGCATGGTTGGTTATGGCGTATGTTGTCAAAGTTACAAACTTTTATTTAGTTTCACCTGTCCCGTTGCCTGTCTGTAAACAAATATTGCAAGTTTTTGAGCCACTTCCCGGTTTCCGATTGGCTGAAATTTTGCATACATGTATAAATCGGATGACAATGCAATAATATCAAGCGTAATATTGACTGATGATATCTAAATTGTTACGGCGCCACTCCAAATTTTAGCCGGAATATACATAAGTAAGACCTTCCCGGGTATGTCCTGAAACTACGATGAAGCCCAACGAGGGGTGGGAGGAGAGGAGCACCCTGGAGTGCGGTGGAGATACTGCGATCGCCAACCATTCTGTATGGAATTCCCACATAACGTGTAATTTGCGCTTGAATGTACATTGGGTGGTACATAGTCTATGCCCAAAACTGGAAAACGGGTCTCTAAACAATGCAAGCGGCAAATCATGTAACAGTTGAGGTGACAGCGTTATCCGAGGGTTTTGACCCTTCTGATTATGGATCTGCCTGGCGCCATTGCGAAATTTGAACCGGAAGTACGGTAAACTCGAAAAGGTGCAGCCCCATACAACAAATTTTCGGCGTACATTTAGTAAATCATTGTTCCGGTACCTTAAAAAAAGGTCCGATTGTTATGGCTTTTTGATATGTTGTAAAGGACTATGTAGTCCTGGTTTTCGTCAATGTTGCCGTCTCTCCAGCTCTATATCTTTCTCCGCAATCTTGGAAAAACTGTCACTTTTTTCTGATTTTTGCCTTTACTGTCGTTAAAGTCCATTCTAGTGTTAATCATGGTTCTGAAATATTGTAAAATACCAAATTTTCTAAAACTTTTGGATTCAAGGTTTTTCCACGACCCCTGGGGACGAAGATAACGAATCGTCTATGGAAGCTAGCGTTAAAAATTGCTCTTTTTTTCTAGTATTCCTCCCATGTTTACGTTTTAATGCATTTTAGCGCAAACTGTAGTTCGGCAATATTGTAAATCGCAAAACTGGCTATTACTTTTGGGTTGAAATATTTTTTCCATGACCTCTGGAAACGAAGATATTGTATCATCTACGAAGAGTTACGGTCGAAAACTGCTACCTATGTCCAGTTTTCCTCCCATATTTACGTTTTAGGGCATTTAAGCACAAACTGTAGTTCTGCAATCTGTCAGAAGACAAACATACATATAATCACGCCTGTTGCCCAGAGGGGTAGGCAGAGATCACGGATTACCATCTACAATCCTTACATACAACTTTCGCTGAAGCAAATCATGAAAGAACTCTCAAATCATTATTAATGCATGCGCGCCGATTAAGGTACTCTTGACCTGGTCTCTCTGCAGAAGACAAAATTATCTACAAATTGAAAGTTTCTACCATACCTAGTAGGTAATAAGGAATGCTCAAGAGGGGCTTAGCTCGTATACCTTGTAAAATTTGTGACTTTCACACCCTCGCATCGCAGAAAATGGAGTTCAAACATTGACGAGAACGGTGTCATGTCAATCCGTTCTTCATGCATGAGCACATGATAGTCAGGCACACTGGGATAAACAGTTTTATTGTAGCATACAATATCCGTGCAGATTTTGGGGACGGGCTCGAGGGTTATAAGAATGGGAATATATTGGTTTTGGTGAAATCTACACCCATATCACTAAGGTTCAATCACCACCGGTCAGGCATGATGAGCATTTTCCCATACGTTCACCTGAAAGGTTTTTGAATAAGTATTCAGTACCGCAAAAGTAATTGGTTTTACTCACAGTTTGCCATCGTTTTTCGTGAGCGTTCCGTATTACGGTTACCAGTTAGTGATCGTACAAACTTTCAATTTGCAAATAATTTTGTCTTCTGAAAGATTGCAGGCCGATAGTTTGCGCTAAAATGCACTTGAACGTAAATATGGCATGAAAACTGGAACAGGTAGCAATTTTCGACGGTAGCACTCCATATATGATTCCATATCTTCTTTCCTAGAGGTATTGGAAAAAAATATCTCAATTTAAAAGTTCTAGCAAATTTTATGATCTATAATATTGCCCAAACACAGTTTGCGTTAAAGTGCACTTAAACGTAAACATGAGAGGAAAACTGGACAAAGGAAGCAATTTTCAACAGTAACTCTCCATAGATGATTCCATATCTTCGTTCCTAGAGGTCATGGGAAAAATATTTAAACCCAAAAGTTACAGCAAATTTTGTGATCTACAATATTGTAGACTTATGATAAGCACTACAATTAACTTATGAGACAATACAGGCAAAAAACTAAAAAAAAACGACAGTTTTTCCAAGATGGCGGAGAAATATATAGAGCTGCAAGGAAGAAAACTCTGGGTAGTCATTATTATATCGTCCTTTACAACATATCAAAAAATCATAACAATCGGACCTCTTTTAGGGTATCAGAACAACGATTTACTAAATGTATGGCGATTTCTCTTCTATGGGCGGCACCTTTTCCGGTATACCGTACTTCCGGTTCAAATTTCGCAATGGCGACATGCAGATCCGTAATCAGCAGGGTCGAAACACTCTGAAAACGTTGTCACCCTAACTGTTACATGATTTGCTTCTTGCATTCTAGTTTTTCAAAAATGGTCCTAGTCTAATATACTCGTAAATACATATGTAATAGTGAGAGATGCCCCGAATACGGGATCATCGAATACGAATATTCGATCCGCCACTTGCATATAACCGATTATTTGGTAGTATTATTAGGTTCTAATAATACTACGAATTAGGTAGAGTAAAACAGGTTGAATGAGTGGTAATACATATCTTGTTCGTGTTCAAAATGTGAAATGTGGAAAGTAAAGCACTTTGAATAACGATCATAATCCCATATTTATTAAAAAACAACCGTCCAGGAATGCTTCGTTTCAAGGCAATGACTACATTACATTCTTACAAAACAGAGTCGGAGTGAGTTGAAATAATTAATATGCAATATTTCCAAATTTGCCACCGTGCATAGATCCTCATTATTTTGTTAAATAAAAAGAAATGATTAGGCCATGCACAGATGTTTTACTTTACGAATCAAGTGTAATTAATTGCGCTTTGTGTAGTAAGACATTTTTCTCAAACATGCAATGAAATATTGATGTTATGTTCCTTATAATAGGCTGCGAAGTGTGACGTTTCAGGTGCGGCTAGGACAAGAGCTCGTTAATGCAATTTCATACAAATGTTGCAGGCCTAGGCCGGCAAAGTCCTCTTTTTTAATTTCCATTCCACATAAATTTGTGGCAAAGGCATCATGACATTCTGCCACTATGCGTATTAAAAATAAAAAAATTGATTTTTTTGTTGTTTATTTCATTGCATGTTTGAGAAAAGCACTATACATACCTCGGCGGGAAATATGGGGCTGCCGGCCTTAGACCTATCCGGCCTCGCTTCGCTCAGCCGTCTATATGTCTTCGGCCGGCAACCCCTTTTGTCCCGGCCTCTATAGTAATGTACTATTATTGTATAACATCGTCTTGTTCGAAAACGGTACATTTTCTTAAAGTATTTTTCCACTTTCGTCATCGTTACTTCGATGACTAATCGATGTAGTGGGTAGATTTTGACTAAACCAGATGCTTCACGACGATATCACAGAATGAAATGTGTAGCTTATCAAGGCACTAATTAAACGCATGCGCAATTTTAAACTAAAATATTTCAGGATAGGAATTCGGCTAAGTGAAGTTATACTTATAATTAACAGCCCTTGGTGTTATAAAAATTCAGGGTGTTTCGTAAACCAGTCGGTACGTCCAAAGGTCCTCACCTGCCGTGAATAGTTAACTACATGTCAGTCAGGGGTATCGACGCAAGTGGGAGATTTAAAGATGCCTAAAAGTACCATTATCGACCCAAAAGTAAGCGAGAAATTGTCATTGTCCGATGACAACATTTTTGACAAAAACGGGACTTCAAAATGTTTTATCCCCACCTAATCACAAAGTCAATGGGTTATGTTTGTTATCATAAACAAAGCCGGAAATGCATGTTTGGAATTACTCTCATTTTGCCGGAATAAAATTAAAACCGATTGTGTAGATAAGAGTTCTATAAGCGTTGGTTTTTTATGTTTAATATCAAATACAAAATGCGATTGCATTTGCGATAAACCAATGATAAACAATGATAACGACCACATGGACATGGCATAGCCGGCAAACAATGTTGACTAATGTAGATTTGCTTATCATGTTCTATGCAAAACTTCATTCTGTAGTTGCAGTGTAATAAAATAAAGTAAAAAAAAAGTACTAAAGTAAAATTACCCCTGGAATACATAATAAGGAAGTACAGGTAAATTACTTTGAAGACGTTTTTGCATCTGTAGTAGTATTTGTATATTTACAGGGACACACGTACACGTTGACGTATACAGACGTGCTGGCTACAGAGGTCACTACAAATGCAAAAAGGTCTCGAAAGTAATTTACCTCTACTCCCCGTGCCATCGGCAATTGTTTTTGTGATTTTTTGGGATGTCTTAATGGAGGTATATTATTTGTTTATGTTCCGAAATTAAGTATAAGGTCATGG
The DNA here is from genome assembly GCA_905163555.1 of Notocelia uddmanniana. Classification (NCBI taxonomy): domain Eukaryota; kingdom Metazoa; phylum Arthropoda; class Insecta; order Lepidoptera; family Tortricidae; genus Notocelia; species Notocelia uddmanniana. The sequence continues at coordinate 67,331,278 of LR991052.1, forward strand.
GCCATGGAAAGTATAAATGCGATTAGCAATTTATATCGGTAAAGTTAGATGTATTAACTTACATCAAATTTATTTATTATTATTATTTTGTCGCTAAAATCTTTCATAAATGAATGGGAATCTAGTACTCGTACGTATCTATAGGTATATATACATATAACATACCTACCTAATAGTTATGCATTATAATTATGTATCAGATTTACATAGCGTGACAGGTGTTATATATATTACAACGTTCATTCTGTTGCTATGGTTCACCAGAAAAAAATAGATAATGCCGGTAAAAAAAACTCAAGTATACGTGAACAAAAAGCAAACAATGGTAACACCGATAGTGATAAAAAGTAGATCGCGAAATGAGAGTCGTGCATGCTTTGTTATATAGACGAGTATGGCAAAACATTAAAGACGGGAAAGATTATAGTCCGCGCCACCATTCTGAATAGGAGAACAAGACCTAGGCCTAGAGGCCTCTAGGCCAAATGAAGAAGGTGCTTGCCGCTACAGGAAATCGAGAGATGTGAGGAAAAAGTCAAGAGTGTGGCAGGAAAATGACATGACTGATTTTTAGTGTTCCGTATCCAAAGGGTAAAAAACGGAACCCTATCACTAAGACTCCTCTCCATCCGTCTGTCTGTCCGTCTGTCACCAGGCTGTATCTCATGAACCGTGACAGTTAGACAGAAATTTTCACAAATGATTTATTTCTGTTGCCGCTATAACAAAAATTCTAAAAAAACAGAATAAAATTAATAATTAAGGGGGCTCCCATTCAACAAACGTGATTTTTTTGCCGTTTTTATAGATAATGGTACGGAACCCCTCGTGCGCGAGCCCGACTCGCACTTGGCCGGTTTTTTATTTAATTTTGTAACACGTCTAATAAACGTATTAGGTTTACATTACACAGCGAAATACTTTTCAGGCTTTCTTTTTAAAACCTCTTTTTCGCACACAGCTAATATTGCAGGCGCGACGACAAAGCTCTCAACTCAGCCATTACTAATTAACAATGATCGTGTGCCGAATAAAAGCATGTCAAACTCCTTAGCTAAACGTACACAGGAGGTACAGGTATAAAGAACAATTTAATTATCCCTCAAACTCCTGAGCACCTTGCGCTTCAGTGTTTTCAAGGTGTTCTTCGTTTGATATCCTTTGGAAGGATTGGCTTGAATCAGTTCTGTTCAGGTAACTATTGCTTGTGGAAACTTTTCCTACCGACGTCATAAAGTTCTCGAGTCTTAGCTTAGGCGCTTTTAACGAGAAGCGAGCGCAGCGCAACTAAAGCTTGTTTACTGCAATAATTTAACATGTGGTTCAAATATCTTTACAGTACATATGGTGCTATGTGCGGTAATCAGCAGATTACGTGCATATGTCGAAATTTTAATGAGCCATATGTACTGTAAAACGTTGTACGATACACGTGCGAACAGGTAATTCGCAACTCGTGTCGATTTAAAACACTCCCTTCGGTCGTGTTTCAATTTATCACCACTCGTTGCGAATTTCCTGTTCTCTGCACTTGTATCGTAATGTACTATTACTTGATTTATAACTTCAAAAAATAAACCTTACACGGTGCAAAGGAAATTTAGACATCTTGGAAAATAACTGTCACTTGCTGCTGTAATGCAATTTTAGCGCCTAGAAATTAAAAGCCAAACTGAAAACTTGAAAGAAACTCGTTATTATCTATCTAGTTTTCTTATACAACATACAAGTTCACATACAACATACAAGTTTCATTACGATACAAGTGCAGAGAACAGGAAATTCGCAACGTGTGGTGATAAATTGAAACACGACCGAAGGGAGTGTTTTTAATCGACACGAGTTGCGAATTACCTTTTCGCACGTGTATAGTACAACGTTTTACAGTACATATGGCTCTTTCAAGTTTCGACATATGCACGTAATGTGCTGATTACCGCACTCGTGCAGTAATATAGCACCATATGTACTGTAAATTAAGTTTGTAACATAATTGTGTTGCAATATAATCTGAATAGACTCTGTAATAAAATTACACAATAGTTTTAGCGGCATACAGAACAAGGGAGTTTTCTTGGAAAATTGAAATTCAACGAGCATACAATGCAAATGGCACAGGTTTAATACTCGGAATAACTTATTTAAATAAATCAATGTAATAATACGATACTTCCCGTATTCTCTTTAACAGTTTAGAAATAATATTTTGTTATTTAACTTTATACAATTTACTTTTTAAAGGGAACATTTTTGCAGACCTATGTACAAACCTGTCACAAACCTAATGTAAAAGTTTGTTATTACATATTTATTATAATGACATGATTTTAAGTAAGTAAAGTTTATTGTTTACATTTAATATTACTTCCAGAGATAAAGCGGATACAGATTTTTTTAAATATACCTACGGCGCCGGATAATTCAAGTCTTGTGACGTAATTTATTTAAAAGTAACTACAGTACCGGCCAATAATATATCATATTCAACACTTTTTAGTATATCACATTAACAACTACCAAAGATAGTTAGTTTCAATTGAATGCCCACCCTTTCTAAATAGGCTTAAATTCTACCTATCTGCCTACCTTTTTAAAAACCTACTTGGAATGGAATTCTGTTAATTACAAATTTATAAGCCAATCAAAAATCTCGAAAAATAATAACTTAAAATAAATACAAATTGAATATTTCTTTTTCGTGGGGTTTTCGGTAGTAAATTTAATGAATAATGGTCTACAACTAGTCTGTAAACCGTTTTAGATATTTTATAACTGTTAATTAATTTTCAACATTTTACTTTTTCTACTGATGTACCTAGGTACTTCAAAGTTTAATATTGTACTTATAAAAACAAAAGAACGACAAAACACTTCGAGAAAAGGTAAGTAGTGCCCTTGCGCTTCGCTTGGCTCGTCTTGGCGGGGGCACTACCGTGCCCCTGGATATATTTTTAGTATATTACAAATTAAATAAAAATACCCGACTTAACCGCTACATATTCACCGACAAGACTATCGATTAGAAAACATAAAAAAAGAGCAACATAGCCACGAAATGGCCCCAAATCAGCATGGTGCTAGCAGCCAGTGGCTAGCGCTGGTCTTCCTTTGCGACCAAAGTGAAGCCACGATGGACAGTAAAACACAAAAGTTGACAGTTACAATTCGCTAATGAGTACCTGGTGTTATATTATCCGGAAAGTTCTTGTTTCATTGAAACGAATCTGAATTTCGGTTTGAAACCGTACTAAATAGAAATAAAGAAAATTAAAATAACACACAAAATAGCATAAGTTTAGTATCCCGAGTAGTACTACTATAGCACCATAGACAGCTGACGTCTGTCACAACTAGCGCCAGCGGAAAAAGAGGTAAATATTTGCCGTCATGGAAGCGACTCACGATATGACCATAATTATGAGTACCTACGGGTTATGAAAGTCCCAATGTTTGACACTTAGTACCCAATAGTAACCTGTATTATTGTAACATAAGATTGAATTTGGGTATTGGTTTTTTTTCTTCATAGACTATTTAGGTGTCCCACTGCTCGGCAAAGGGACTGTAGACCTGGTAAAGGTCGCAGGATTCCACTGGATGCGGGTGGCGCAGGATCGGTCATTGTGTCACTCTTTGGGGGAGGCCTATGTCTAGCAGTGGACGTCTTTCGGCTGATATGATGATGATTTTATTAGTTTTATAACATTGATAGTAAGTACTGAGTATTGGACCCGTATCGAGCATTGGGAGGTGTATCTTAGGATTATGTCATCTCAAAACTCCTTATTTCAAAATATCTCGATTCCCCTTTAATTTAGCCAATAAGTTAACAATGTTTCATAAATGATTGACAATAATTGCCGGTTGCGTAGCGATGCGCTAAATATCTCAATTCACGAATATCGGAACTACATCCAACCGATTTCAGAATTTTGACATTCAAGAGCGAGTGATATGGCCGACCCATTGAATACGACTCGACCGACAATGCCAGCAATTTTCAAGGTATTTCATTGTTCATTCCAAGGGTTGTGAATAGTTTTATATTCATTGCGAATCTTAATGAATAATTTTCACTTGCTAGTGCTGCTCCGAGCTTCTTTCTATAAATATTTAAAAGAAAACGGGATTGGCTGAGACTTTGTTTACTTTTATGATTTTATAAAAAGAAACTATTGAATAGATGTGTATAAGAAATGAGAATTGTCGTAGATGTTATATCGAGTGATTTAATTTCTAGTACTAACAATCGCAGAGCAAAGCTTCGGACAGACAGACGGACTGACAGACAGACAGACGGACATGGCGAAACTATAAGGGTTCCTAGTTGACTACGGAATCCTAAACACGCCTAAGATTGTGAGCTGTGCAGGCTGTGATACCACTTTGGATTCCTTGGTATTAATTATATCGATCGGAATAGCTGTTGTAATTTCATATACACTTTGACGTAAGTATATGGAAAAACTGTTAACTCTAATCGGATTCTAATCTCGGCTAAGTAAAACTGGAAGTCCCGGCTTCTAATCCCGGTCAGGGCATTTAAATGTGTGAAAAGCACGAATATTTGTTCCCAAGTCTTGGATGTTTCTTCTGTATTTATTTATGTATACAATTACCCACCAAAAACATTTTATGTAAAATTTTGCCAAGACGGCCACATAAGGTGTGCCACGGCCTAACTCTACCGACCCTAACTTCAACAAATTCTACATATCAGTAAATATGTATGGCTTCGCCGTTTCGCTACCGTCGTGGAGGTGATGCGAATATTTAGTTTCTGATCTGAAGTAAGTAACGTCAGAAAGTTTAAGACCAAACACAAAATATGCAAATAATCAACATTGATTGATTATTCATTCAACGTTGATTCATCTATCCGCAGTACTCTCGGCCAGTTTGCAAACGTTCAATCCTTGTGCGAAGCCCATTGCAATATTATTGCCTTGTTTGGTTTGCGTAATAATTTATGAATATGAAACTAAAAATTGTGTTTGGCACTTAAGGCGCAGGGTAGGGCAAGCCATTCTCCATACAAGGGTTGTGCAAGTTTTTTGCGTTAGTTTTGGCACTTCAGCATTAAAGTTTATTTTTTATTGGTACATATTGGATATACGCAGAACTTGATGTTGAATCTTTGCATTATTAAAAAAAATACAAAAATTAATTAAAAAAGAAAAACATCAAGACATAGCTAACAAAAAAATAAGCATATGGACCAAAAATAGTAACTGGTGTGCAAACACAAACGAAGAAAAACTTGCACAAAGTTTGTATGGAAAGAGCTTGCCCACCCTTTCGGCTTAACTTTTCGACGGTACTGTACGTCCACTGCTGGGCATAGGCCTCTCCCAATTTTAATGGGGGTAAATGCCATAATAGCCACGCTTGGCATGCCAGATGTCCACCGCACTCCATGGGATGCTGCTGCCCATCCCCCGTGGTCTTGGTCGTAGTTTTAGGACATACCTGGATCCACGTTACGACACGTAAAATGTATATAAATCTTAATTAAAATGCAAACTTCTAATCCTTCTATACATTACATAGAATTGGCTAGAAAAAGTCAAGACTTAATTGAAACGAACTGTTTTTATGTTGCTACATCAAACCAGGAGCAACGACGAAAACCATATTAGATGCAGTGGAGCAGCATAGTTTTTCTAAAGACGATAATTTGGTGCTATCTATTGGCGAACATGACACAAATCCAATGGAAATTCTGAGTAGCCTAAATAGTGTTTTAAAATGTACACATGTAAGTTCTATATGTCTTTTAGGGATTCGAGTAAATAGTGATATGGATGTAAGTGTTTTAAACTATGTGTTAAGAAATAGTTGTAGGAGTGTAGAAAACTTAAGATTCATAGATACAACAAATCAAAAGTATAAATATAAACATAAACAGATGTTTTTGAGGGATGTGTGTAAAAAAATTCAATTGACGCTTGATCAAATATCCTACAAAAAAGCATATTACGAATTCGGCAAAGTTACAAATAGTCCTAACTTTATAGAGAGCAAAGATAAAGCATCAATTGACTTGAAGTTGGCATCGGCAACTATCGATGATTATTTTCCCACCTTACCACTCAAATCGTTAACAAACCCCGTAGATAACATTAATGCGGATCATAATAGCAACAGTCCCGACCCAGATAATTTTTTTCGTACCAAATAAGAGCACAGAATTTAGAATATTTCACCAGAATATCGCTAGTTTACTTGCTAAAAGAGACCAATTTGAAATAGTACTCTCTGAGTTACTCGATTCCGGTACACACCCAGATGTGATCTGTCTTAGTGAAACTTTTGTTAGAACTGGTGACGACTGACGAGAAAAACGTTATCCTAAACGGTTTTGAGTTGGCTTCAAACTACTCCAGAAACATAAAAAGAGGTGGTGTGTGCATTCTGGTCAAAAAGGGTTATGAATTTCAAACTATCAGTCTAGTAGAACACGCAGAAAAAAACGTGTTTGAATGCTGCGGGATCTATATATCAAAAATTAACCTGATAGTCATATGTATTTACAGAACGCCCACATCAAACATTAGAAATTTCTTCAAAAAATTGGAACTTCTTATGCATACACTACAGAAAAAATATTATAGAAAAAAATAGTTGTGACTGGCGATTTAAACATAAACTTGCTCAAACTAGACCAACGTGCTACAGAGCTTATAAATATTATGAAAATTTTTAACATGAAGAGTCACATACACGAAGCCACCCGTGTGAAGGGTTGTATAGATCATTTCTTCAGTAACATTAATAAGGCTTCCGGGAAAGTCATATCATTGGGACTATCTGATCACGATACAGCTCAAATGCTTAGTTTTTATATTAGTAAACCTCTGGTAGGTAGACCCAAGGCGGTAATAATGACTAGAAGGGACTATTCAAAGGAAAACATATTGAAATTTAGGAATTGTCTTAAAAGTCTCTCTTTTTCGAATGTATACGAGGAACAAGATTTTACTAAGGCCTTTGACAACTTCCACGAAACGATATGCCTGTTTTACAATCTCTGTTTCCCGCGAATAAAAGTTAAGGTTAATATTAATAGCAAACCAAAATGGATCACAAAAGGCTTAAAAACCAGTATAAAAACAAAAAGACAGTTAAGATACAGTTACTACAAACACAATACAGCTCAAAGTAAAAATGACTATAAGGCTTACTCGAATACCTTAAAGAAATGTATAATACGGGCACAAAAATCTTGTAATGCTAGATTTGTAATAAATAGTAAAAACGTATGCAGAGCATCTTGGAAAATTATTAAGCAAGAAGTAGAAAGCACAAGTAAGACGCAATCTATTAAGAAAATTAACTATAATGGCGTTGACATTACTGAGCCAAGTCTTATAGCCGAAGCATTCAATAATTACTACATAGAAGTTACCAACAAGTTAAATTACAAACCAGTGAATACATTAACAAGTAAATTTACAAACTCACTTTTTCTTAGACCACTTTGTGTAAATGAAGTAATGAAAATCATAGCTTCTTTGAATAATACCAATGCTGAAGGCTACGATAACATACGAGGCTTGCACTGAAAGTGGCGGGAATCGAATACTTATTAATTTATTTTTAACATGTATTATACCTTTTTATAATCTCTGAAGTTTCCTTATCTCAACACACTGGCCACTTAGAAAAAAAAAAGTATGGTTCGGTTTCAATTGTTTATTGAAGTCGTCGAGTCACTGCTTAAAATGGAATTGTGCCGTGAAAATTTCAGAGCTATGATTTATTATGACTTTAAAAGTGGACTAACACAAAAACAATGTGAAGAGCGGATGGTTGCTGCTTTTAATATTGAAGCTCCTTCAAAGACTACAATATACAGGTGGTATTCAGAATTTCAACGTGGCCGTGTATCCCTCACCGACGAAGTGCGTGAAGGTCGACCAAAATCGGCAGTCACGCAAGAAAACGTCGATGTTGTGCGTCGTCTGATAAATGAAGACCGACATGTGACATATCGGGAAATTCAAGAGCACCTGGGTATTGGAATGAGTCAAATACAAATTATTTTAAAAGAAGAATTAGGCGTGAAAAAGTTATTTTCCCGTTGGATACCTCACCTATTGTCTGACGAGCAGAAAATAGTCCGTGTCAATTGGTGCCGCAAAACTTTGAAAAGATTTAACAAGGGACGCTCAAATGCTGTTTTTAGCATAGTATCAGGTGACGAGTCGTGGATATACGCTTATGAGCCTGAAACTAAAAACCAATCCCGAGTATGGGTCTTCGAAGACGAGCTCAAACCCACAAAAGTTGTTCGTTCTCGCAGTACGGCTAAGAAGATGGTGGCTACGTTTATCTCTAAATCTGGTCACGTAGCTACTGTGGCTCTTGAGGATCGTAGAACAGTCAATGCTGATTGGTACACCACTATTTGTTTGCCGAACGTCTTTGCTGAACTCCGAAAAACAAACCCTAGTCGTCGCATCATCCTTCACCACGACAACGCCAGCCCACACACCGCTCGGACAACAACTGAGTACCTGGACGGTGAAAAAGTCGAAATATTGGACCACCCTCCATATAGCCCTGACTTAAGTCCCAACGACTTTTTTACATTCCCCAGAATCAAGGACAAACTGCGTGGTCAGCGGTTTCAGACGCCAGAAGAAGCAGTGGAGGCCTATAAAATAGCCATTTTGTCGACCCCTACTTCAGAGTTCAAAAAGTGCTTTATGGACTGGTTTGAACGCATGCATAAGTGCATGAAATACAAAGGAGAATATTTTGAAAAACAATAAAAATAAATAAACTCACTTATACTGCATATTTTCTTCTATTCCCGAAACTTTCAGTTTTACCCTCGTAGCGACAAAAATTGTAAAGGAATCAAAATCAGAAATTGTACAAGTATTGACATACTTAATCAATTATTCATTTGAAACCGGAATATTTCCAGGTAAATTAAAAAAAGTCGATCATAAAACCTCTCCACAAGAAAGGTGACCAATCGGAGTTAGGAAACTACCGCCCCATTACACTGGTACCGATATTTTCTAAGGTGTTCGAGAAAGCTATGCATAGTAGATTATCCAATTACTTCTCCAAATACAAAATTATATCGGCAAACCAATATGGTTTTCAGAAAAATAAGTCCACTGCAATGGCTGCTTTTAATGTTATACGCGAAATAACTACAAACTGCGATGACAAACGTTTAACCACGGCGCTTTTCTTCGATATGTCAAAGGCTTTTGACTTTGTCTCTCACAGTTTACTAATAAACAAGCTCAATAACTACGGAATTAGAGGACTAGCATTGCAATGGATACAATCCTATTTAGATAATAGAATGCAATGCGTACAAATATATAGATTAAACTATTTAAATGAAACTGAGACGTATACATCTAAATATACTAAAAATAGCTTTGGAGTACCTCAAGGCAGCGTACTGGGGCCTCTCCTATTTCTAATATATATTAATGATCTCCCAGACAGTACGACACACAAATGCACATTATTTGCCGATGACATATCGATCATAGTAACAAATGATAAATCAGTTTCGCAAGTAGAACATGAGATGGAAATTAATCAAGTTGTAAATGACGTGGTCAAATGGTTGGAAAAAAACAACCTACAAGTTAATTTACAAAAAACAAACTACTTACATTTTAGTCACCGCGAAAAATCTTTTAACATTAATTATAATGAGCACACGCTACAAAAAAGTGACTGTTTACGATTTTTGGGAATTAACTTAGACCAGCACTTAAGATGGAAAGACCAAATCAAAAATTTAAGTCTCAAACTGAATAGGTTTGTCTATGTATTAAATCGATTACGTAGAACCACTGACCACAAGACTGCAATAGCAGCATACTACGGATATGTTGAATCAAATCTAAGATATGGTCTAATTGTATGGGGAAATGGCACAAATATAAACCAGTTATTCATATGCCAAAAGAAGTGTATCCGTGCTATTTGTGGCGTCGCTCCAACTGAATCCTGCAAACCGCTATTTCTCAAGTTAAATTTACTTCCGCTCCCATGCCTATACATATACGAAATAGCAAAGTTTGTAAAGGAGCACATTGAGTATTTTAGTATGGCTAGTGACGTATACCCGAGATGCACTAGAAACCTGAACAGATTAGTAGTTGGTAAACAGCAAAAGACTGCGATGTTCAGAAAAAATTGTGTAGTAATGTGCGTTAAAATATATAATAAATTGTCAGGAGACTTAAAGCAGTTGCCAAATAGTAAATTTAAGAAGGCACTAAGTAAATGGCTTATGCAAAAACGTTTTTATTCAGTAAATGAATTTTTGACTACTTAAATTAGTGCCTTGACATTTTTATACACAATTTTAATTTTAATTTTAATTAATACCTACTATTATTCATTTATAATAAATTTTATATTATGGACATTATCTCTAAATTTCTTTGTTAATTAAGGAACAATTTCTTAGTTAAATTATAATATTATAAATAATTAATGTACGAGTATTGTGTAATTATATCCTAATCGCATAATGAATATTTAATTAGATAAGTAATCTAATAAATATTTGCATGCTGTTTGTGGACGGCTGATTAAGGAGGAAGATCAAATAAATATACCTATGAATATGAACACCTGTAATGACCCTTATCAAGCAAATAAATGATTTATGATTTATGATTTATGATTTATTTTTATATTAGCTACGACCGTCCATTTTTAACCCCCGACCCAAAAAGAGAGGTGTTATAAGTTTAACGTGTCTGTATGTGTATCTGTGGATCTGTCTGTGGTATCGTAGCTCCCAAACAGATGAACCGATTTTCATTTAGGTTGTTTTTGTGTCATAGATAATTTTATCCCGAGTGTTCTTAGCCATGTTTCATGTAAATCTGTTCAGCCGTTTTTGAGATATTGAGCTTTGTAATGAAAATGTCGAGGGTTTTTCAACTTTTCTAAGTTGTAGTTATTGAAAGTTTAGTCAATTGTTTGCATGTTGCTGGGTTTTTATATTCTAATAAGAAGTATATTCTCAGTGAGATATGTTTAGGGAAACATCTTAATCTATATTGTACTACATACTACTTACCTATATTGTTCTTCATTTGTATGTTTCTGTTTTATCTCCGAATAAATAAATAAATAATTGAATCTGTCCGTAAAAACAACTACCCTTCACGGTTACGTTATTCCACAAGTTTAATAAAGTTTGTTATCGATTCCATCCACCGTTCAAACGTCGACGCATCGCAAACAGCCCAGGTTTTTCTAAAAATTCAGACAGGATTATACATTTTTGCACGACTGTATCTGCCGGACTGCGCTGGACCGGTAAGCGAAAAAAAGTCATAGAAAAAAAATGTTGCCTATTCGATATTGTACTGAACTGAAAGTTATTTACAATCGCATATTTCAATAGCGCGGTGGGTTAATGAATGACGATGAACTCTAATATTTTTTTGCTTTCGTTTAATTTGAACGTCGCTAAAAATGCGTCTCTTCTCGCGAACACACCTAGTAAGGAACCAGACATTTATCATTTCTAGATGCTTTTATTTAACTTGCACTTATCAAAATTTGTAATCGGTCTTTCAGGCACTTGCCGGAATCCGATTGAGCTGACATTTGGCATTCTTATGTAAGTTCGGTGACAATATAAGTATGGTACCACCGAGCTGATCTGATGATGGAGACAGAAGGTGGTCATAGCTACTACTAAATTACACAAAAAAAAATCGTACCGTCTCAACGAGTAGTTGATGATTGCAGAAAAAAGTAGTCGACAGTAAAAGCTTGTACCAAAAATGATTTTTTTGACAGATACATAAGTATCGTATGGTAATAAAACTACCAGAACAATGCTCACTAGCATGAAACTCTTTAACCGTCTTTGTTTGTATTTTTTATGACTAGAAAGAAATGCTTTGACTATTCAGTATCACTTTTTTTGGCAAATTAAGGGTTTAGTATTACTATTTATTTTGTAACCTAATTAAGCGAGGCTTAGGGCAGGTTGTACCAAACCATCAGTAATCGTAAGCGGTATCCGTTAAAATCTGATTAAAATATGAAGTTTGAAAAAATCTATGAGGTGACTACTACCGACCGTCACTATATCAGATGTTGATCGATCTGTAGTTGGAAACAACAGGTATATTGACTATCAACCACCATCTAACAACGCATAGACAAATTTCGCTAGAAAACAACTGGTATTAGCTAGAAAATACTTTTAAAAAACAATACGGAGGTTGTTACTAGAAGCGCTAAAGCTTTTCTTAAGTATTGTTGAGTATATAACTAAGCAGTTATTAAGTACACCTCATCAGAAAGAAACAAAGTTAACGATCGCGTGGCTTCGTTTGTAGAAATATATAAAGGAATAATGGGAAAATATTCTCCTCAAGTATGAGCTTGTTGAAGTAACAAGGTAAGAAGAAAAACATCGGATATTAAGTTTAAAACGAGGACAGAGTTAATAAAGCATAGCGTCAAAATCTGCGAAGCGTAAGGAAAATGGTTATTAATTTCTTTAGGACCTATTGTTACTTGACTTGCTGGGCTTGTATTACGGAAAAGAAACTCATATTTATTACACTCGTTTCACTCATTTTACTATTGTTATGAATTCATTGCCGTCACAAATGTTTAATTGTAATTTTCGATTATTGCACATGCATCGACAAGTGGTTTTTCAGTTGACTAATAGAAATAAATCAACATTTTCATAAAAAACACCTTGAATTACCACCCTATCTTGCGCCTAGCTACATAAAACTAACGGTAGCGTTGAAACTCGTAATTTCGCCTTTGAGGACTATCTGTGCCTAGAACCACCACGACTAGCACGCTTTCAATTCAACACGAGGTCCAATGAAAATAGGCGCTACAAGCGAAATGATAACGGGATTTGAAGGCACCAAGAAGCACATCTGGATGACAAAGAAACCAGGCAGAGAAAGGTGCCATGATTGAATTAATTGGCAATAAGCCTGATAGTAAAATATCAGCGTCTGTTTTAATATTACAGGTTGCTTGTCAACCCTTTTCCATAAGTCAGATGGACTACAAACAAAGTGACTGCAGTTGAGTGAGGTGCTAAATACCGCCCGCAAACCGTGTCAGTTTTTTAATTTGAGACGATGCGAATGAGCCTAATCACACCTCCCTGCTCATCAGATCAGCTCGGTGGTACCATAATAATGTATAAGTATGTCACATTTCCACTTAATCAGATACCAGCGAGGGGCTGAAAAAGGGATTGCAAGTTTAGGTGACAACTTACATATTTATATACTTACATAAGAACAGTGAAAGTTAAATAAAATCTTGTAATGAAAGATACCACTTCTGACGAAGCGTGACATCCTAACTCAATATGTAAATATTCATCTAAAAAGGTCAACTTACACAATATGAATACGTAAAATACAAAATATGAATTGTAGCAATCAAAATTAAATAGTCGATATAAGAACAAAAGTAAACAATTCTGTTTGCATCCACGTCGATAGGTATCTATAGGTATAATGTATGTGTCAACTAGGACAACAGTTGGTTAGAGGCTGGATAGATAGATTATTATATTTATCGTCATAATAAAACGGCACGTCCCCCGGTGCCGGCGAGTCCTAATTGAGCATTAACCCATTGACACAGTATGAGGGCCTGTTGGTTGGCAGAAAGCTGTCGCGTTATAATGTTGAAGATACATATATGTACACTATCGCTCAATATTATATTAGTGTTATGAATAGTTTTATATTCTTAGTGCTATACTTATAGTATTAGTGTTATAGTATTCACTAATAGAGAGATCGAATACCGCTATCATTTTCTATCATAAAAAGTAACCGCTATTCTATTCTATTTCTGTTTTTGGGCACTTGTTGTGTGTTTTTGTATTTTGACAGAATAAAAAGTTCATCAGTTTAAAATTATCAAATAAACATTAGTAATTGACGAAACTATTTGAATACCGGTTGATAATGCCGATTTGAGAAACAATTCAGAAATTATGAATCCAAATTATTATACTTCACCTATAGATACATTTATGTATGAGGGATGATGATGGACTGAAATATAAATGACAAAAGTAAGCTTTTATCTATTATAATATTTATAATTCAGCATTAACTGAAAGCGCTACCATTTATTCGAGATTTTAAATAAGTACTTCGCGACGAATAGCATCTAACCAGGCCTTTAAAACGTTATGAAAATAAGCAATATTATAACGATATATTTCGTTAGTGTTTAAAATTTCGTTATAATCATTATCAATATTACTCATAACTATATTTCATATCATCACAAAATGAAGATCTTAATCTTACACGATAATGCTATAATAACGTTATAAATGTTATAATATCGTTAAATATGGTGGCGGTGGCGACAACGACGTGCTCAAGTTTGACGAGTACAGCGTACAGTAAGTCACAGCGCACGAAAGGGCGAGATTGTGTGCAAGACAGAGATAACCTAAGACGTAACCTAACCTTAGCGCTTCACAAAATATCGCTATATATATATATACTAGCTGTTGCCCGCGACTCCGTCCGCGTTAAACTCATTATATCGTCGGCTAATAGTGTAAACCTGATAACGTCATATTATGGAAATTTACAGGAGTGACAAAAAAATGATTGAAATTAAAATATTAAACTGCTGGACGTAGGCCTCTCCCAAACAGAGCCATAATGCCCGGTCCTGCGCCACCCGCATACAGCGGACTACAGCGACTTTCACCAAGTCATCAGTCCATCTTGTGCGAGGCCTACCCACGCTGCGCCTTCCGGCAAGCGGTCGAGAACCTTTCCGCCCTAACGGCCATCGGTTCTACGTGCAATGTGCCCCGCCCACTGCCACTTAAATTTTGCGATTCGGCTATGTCTGATAATTGGGTTCTATTGCGGATGGCCTAATTTCTGAGGCGATCACACTGAGATAGCCCTCTCCATTGTTTTTTTAGTGACTTTAAGCACTCTTATGAGATAGTAAGCGACTACGTGTCAGTGCCTATTATGACATCACTGGAAACACACACTGGTCAAAGACTCTCGACTTGAATAACTACAACCTAGAAAAGTAGGAAAAATCCACGATATTTTCATTTCAAAGCTCAATATCTCAAAAACAGCTGAACAGATTTTCATGAAAAATGGCTAAGAACACTCGGGATAAAATTATCTATGACACAAAAAAACTCAACGATAAATCGGTTCATCCGTTTGGGAGCTACGACACCACAGACAGCTACACAGACAGACACGTTAAACTAATAACACTCCTCTCTATTTGCGTCGGGGGTTAAAAACTCCCATTAAATTTTGATAAGAGGTTATTCTAAACCCAAAACAGTGATTGTATTGGATTTACAGCTCAAAAGCCACGAAATATTAATAAAAAACAATAAATGTACATATCTTTGCGATGTCATACTTCTTCGTTTACACCATAAACACGAATAAATCTTTTGCCACACATCTAGGCGATCAAAATTCTTACGAAAATGGCGGGTATATTTTATTATTAGCCGATAACTTTTAAACTCGTGGAGTTGACTCATCACACTCAATTTGTTAAAATAACTGGCAGTAGCTGTTATTCTCAGGCGATGCATCTTTTATTGCTACATAATGGTGGGTAAAACGAAAAAATATTAAGAAATGGATTTAGCGGGTTTACACTCTTAGCAAATAATATTATACAGAAATAATTGCTATTCAATTGTAGGCGCCCATTCAAACTCTATCTACCCTTTTCACCCCTAAATAAAAATAAAATAAAAATAATGTATTTCAGACCTTAGAGCTTAGGTGATCCATTAATTTTTGTTAGTTTACATCTTACGAACTATGTTAGTTATAAATAGAAGAAAAAGAAATTTAAAAAAAAGGATAAATGTGTGCTATTGAGAAAGCCAAGAAAGTTAGTATTGTCTATTTCGCTCTCCCAATAGCCACCTCAACCCAAGACTTAGTAATAGGGCAGTCCAACCTCTCGGCCACCACCCTGAGAAGACCGTTGCTACTGCCGCGCACTCGCCTCAGCATGGACGCGACTCTGTTACATCTTATGGCAAAAAGAGTCGCGTCCATGCTGAGGCGAGTGCGCCCTAAGGAACGATTTCCGGAATAAAAACTATTCTATGTCCTTTCCCGGGATTCAAACTATCTCTATACCAAATTTCATCTAAATCGGTTTAGCGGTTTAAGCGTGAAGAGGTAACTGAAAGACAGACAGACAGACGGGTGACTTTCACATTTGTAATATTAGTATGGATATATATGTATACTTATATATATATATTTCTTTTTATTTGTAACTTAATAGTGGATACCTTTATAAATGAGCACCAAATATAGTTTTTAGCAAAGCTTTTTATTCACAAAGTATCGTTATGAATCATAACAAAATGCAAAAATAGCGCTATGTTAAGGCCTGCATCTAACTAATAGATAGCAATATTTTTCTTTATGAAAATTCTAAGTTGGCGCTACATAACCATGTAATTAGCTTTATAATCGGTTCTATTCATTGAAATGTATAAACATCGTTTGAAAAATACACAATAGCCACTACAATTTCATTCTAGTAAGCATTTACATGCGAGTCTCTCAAACCTTACAATTTTCTGAGTAGGTAACGAGCGCCGAGGAAATGCGCGGCACATTTTCAAACATATAAATAATTGCGCGAGAATCCGTAGAATCTCGCGAATGAAATCACAATTTGAAGAGATGATGCTGGTAATAGTATTTATTGCTGCACTTTAGGTAAAATACGAAAAAAGGCACAAGGAGATTTGAACTAATTTATACGCATTAATATTCAGACACCGTTATCAGTAGATACGAGTACAATGCATATATTGAAATCACGACGCTAATTTTATGGATGCAAAATGTAGTTCTTTTGTGTACTAATCGATGACTGAATGATATTGAGTAATATAAGTTGAAAGAGATGATATTTAACTTACATTCGTCTTTTTAAATGGATCACAATGAATGGAATCGGAATGTTGTGCCTCAAAGGCGATGGATGAAACGAGACTGCAATGTTAAGATGGACGTGTGGTGTGACGAGAATGGACCGGATTTGGTAAGAGTATATAAGGGAAAGGGGGGGGGGGGATATAACAAGGGGGGGAAAGTAGCGCCCATTAAAGAAAATCTAAGAGCCTGGTGTGGTATGGGCACCGGCATGTAATGAGGAGGGATGAAAGCTATATAACAAGAAAAGTTGTGTGAGAGATGATATGAATAGGAAGGATGTCAATGAAGAGATGACGCGTGACAGAGATGTATGGAAAATAAAGACATGCTCCGCCGAAACCAAATAAATGGGAAAAAGGCAAGCGAATGATGATGATCCGTCTTTTACGAGAGAGAAGAGCTAAAACGATAAGATGGTAATTAATTAGTTCTTTGAAGAATCCTTAGGGGACTAAAATATTTTTTTCTAAAACATGCAATGAAATATTTATGTTATGTTCATTATAATAGGCTGCGAAGTATGACGTTTCAGGTGCGGTTAGGACAAGAGGTCGTAAATGGAATTTCATACAAATATTGCAGGTCTAGGCCGGCAAAGTCTTCTTTTTTAATTTCCATTCCACATAAATTTGTGGCACAGGCATCATGACATTCTGCCACTACGCGTATTAAACATAAAACTTTATTTTTTTTGTTGTTTATTTCATTGCATGTTTGAGAAAAGCACTATAAATACCTCGGCGGGAAATATGGGGTTGCCCCCCCTCAGACATATCCAGCCTCGCTGCGCTCGGCCTTATATATGTCTTCGGCCGACAACCCCTTTCGTCCCGGCCTCTGTAGTAATGGACTATTATTACAAATTAAAAAAATACCGTAGTAGTACCACACTTTGTGCGTATACGCCCAACAAGTAAAATTTATACATAATTTTTATAAACCACTGTTTTTTGTGCTTCCATACCAAGTTTTTGTATAGATTGACACTTAACTGTTTTCAATATATACTATACAGTGTGTTACCGGCAAGCGGGCTTTATTAAAAACGGACAATAGTATGTTTCATTAGCAACTGTTTGCATGTATTAGCAAATCATAATTATTTGAATTAACTATGCATATACAATTAAACTTCTGAAATCTGCACCTTCCATGTACTGGGTGCAATTGCTTATGATGACGTTGTAGTAAACAAAACATTAAGGGCTGTCCACAAAGTACAATATATATACTGTGATAGAGATACCAGTAAAATACTCCACATAGATCGTAGCGCCGTTGTGTATTTAGTAAGAACTAACCGGACGACCGCTGCATCTCTGGCACTTCAATATGCAAGTGCGATAGAGATAGCACCAAGTGACATCTGGTACAAACAAGTTAAACTAACATTTCCGTAGAAAAAATCGTACTTCGAGCAGAAAGGCCACTGGGGCTGTCATTTGTACTGTCTTGACAATTGGCTTTGCTTTACATTGCTGGCAATTTAAATTTTGCTCGAAAACAAAGGAAATTAAAATTTTAGTTTTATAATAAAACTAAGCTCATGGTTAAGTTTAGGAACTTCGTTTCGATACGCTGCTTAAAGAAAAGCCGGAAACACACTGTTATATTTCGGAACTAGCTTTTTAAACTTTTAAAGGAATACAGTATGTACATAAATGTAGTACGGTACAGCAATATCGTGTTTTAATTTTAAGCGCCAGGAGTAGCTGACATGGGGTCTAGATAGTGCACTTATAAATCCATCAATTTCACGCAATATCACAAAAAGCTAGAAGAATCACAAATCTTTTCCTACTCGTGTCCCGAATCATGCCGAGTATGATTTAACAGTTCGTCTCGTAACAAATATATGCCACCGGAAGTCGAATTAGGACTGGTCCGACGATGGTGAATTGGTTGAATAAGTGTTATGAGTTATGAACGTGACGTGGGTTTCGAGAATATTGTCAAAATCATTGAATTTAACTCAGCATTGAAGTTTAATTCGGCTCAATCAATTGGGTACTTTCCACTAGTAAATATATGTAACAATGTGTTACTACTTATACAGGTAGTATAAACTATCCACCACCACCATATCAGCCGAAAGTGTTCCACTGCTGGACATAGGCCTCCCTCGATTTCATGGGGAGTAAATGCCACAATTTCCGCGCTTGCACCATCAATTGCAATAAATTGCAAAATAATTGATTTACCAAAATTCTTTTTTATTGAGTTACCTACGTAAGATTTCAATGAGGGCGTTATTGACCGAGTAAAACGAAGGCCTCCGCTTCAGCTTCGACAAAAATGATTTCGTATGTCTGGTTGTTCTCCCCTACAGGTCGCGTTTCTCAACGGATGCTCGTGAAATTTTGTGAGCAGCTTCGATAATTATATAGATTTTTATAAACGAGTCTGATTTCTGAACTTTTTTCGCGGGGTTTGTAGCTCACAGGGCCCCTAGTGCTAAACGAAAGAAGCCGCTGAAGCAGTTTGCCTGAAATGTGAAAAACGAAAAAATGCCTACTAAGTTTAATACCTAAGTGCTTAAATCCGTACAAAGTTAAATGTCTAAGTAAAATCTTGGAATGGCGAACGAGTTGACGAATGTATAACGCAGCGTGAAAGCAGATCTGAAGAAGCTACTAAGAGCTAAAAGCCTAACCACCTTATTTATCTGTCACTTTGACATTTATGTTTGTGAGAAAGGGACAAAACAACTTTTAGTTAACAGAGGTTTGTTAAGTTTTATGAATAAGGGGGTAAAAGATTTATTCATTTCAATGTGGACCCGGGATGTACATACATTACTTATATCCCTATTTATACAAGAGCTATAAGCAACACTACAGTCACTTGACCACCAGAGAAGATTGGCTACAATTTCGAGTTAGATTCACGTTCGAGCCGCACAATGCAGCTGCGGTTATTCAGGTATTATTAAACACACTGCACAATATCAGATTGGACTAGGAATTGCAGTTCGCATCAAATTGTACGGAGAGATCCTATAACAGAATCTGGAATGATCCGGATACGTCGTATACAAATACAATGCTATTTTCAGTAATTTTCAGACGTTAAAATACTACTGACTCTGGGGGCAATATAAAAAATTTCAATAACTGACTCGACAAGAAATTCTATATTATTGTAATATAATTATCACACACAATGGCTCTGTGAGCTTTTAAGCTAGCAGAACCTACAGCCAAGTCGCATCTCGCGCGAATCAGCTATACCTGTCTCACTCGAACTCTGCGAATTAGAAAGATGCATGTGGGTTGATTTTTCTCTAGTCGCGTCGCGTAGCTTCGCACCGACAGTTGTGCTAGCCCCGCTGTAGACCACGCGATCTTATTCACATTTCAAAGTACCCAATAACTCTAGCAGAAAATCATTTATGTATGTCAAACTTGCTTAGAAATATTCACGAGAATCGGCTGAGATATGCGACCTGAAATTCGGAAAGTAAATTGATACAGAATCGCACGCCTGCAATCCGCGGACACGATAAGCGCACGCTAAAATCATTTATATTAATGTGCCATAAATGGAACGAACTAGTATATCTATTTTTTAACCTTATCCAACTCTATTTAGCACAGCAGATTGATTCGTAAATAAAAATAATTTTACAAATTAAAGAGACGACTCGATTTTTTTACTTCGCTATGCCACAATCTGTGGTTTCCGTGAGCCAGTGCTTGGTTACCTACAGAAAATACCGAAATTGTCATATGCGTGCCTATCAAATTCGAGGAGTTCCCTCGGTTCCTCCTAGATCCCATCATCAGAATTTCAACTTTCTAAGTTGTAAGTAAAGTCACAGTCAGCCAAGAAAGATGTTTACCGCTTTTGAAGCTTAATATATATTATATTAAGTAATATAAATTATACCCAAATAAAACCAACCTCAATTAACCATAGAAAATACCGAAATCGCCATACGCGTGCCTATCAAATTTGAGGAATTCCCTCGATTCCTCCCGGATCCCATCATCAAACCTTCACCAAATTTATATGGGGCCAACTTGGAAGTACCTGCTTTGAAACAAAAAAAAATATCAATATCGGACAACGTGGTCAAGAGTTATCGGGGAACATACATACATAAAAAAAAGAAAAATAAGCAAACATGCAGACGAACTGAGGACCTCCTCCTTCTATTGAAGTCGGTTAATAAATAAAAGTCATACCGATTTTGCCCTCAATATTAAAGTACACTCCAATTCCTATATTTTATTTACCGTACTTTTTACCCACGACGGAACGGAGAAGGTATATGCGTTTAGGGTGAGAGGTTGTTTGTTTGTTTGTTTATTTTAGACTATCGCAAGCTACATCACGGCTGTCAATTAGACAATTTTAACAACCTTAAATTAGAAGTCAGTCATGACTCCTTGTTTTTAACTTTCTATTTAAAATACCTAGTTGAATAAAGAGTTCAATTACTGAGATTGCACAGCGGCAGACAAAGGACCTGTAGGCCCATATCATTTAATTAACATGTCACTGGACTCTTCCGATCCTTTTATAGAATTACTACCCCGGAGTACGGCTTTGATGACAATATTTTAAACGATTTTCTTAAGCCTGCTTTCATTAAAAAACCTGCTCTATCAATTATTTGTAACTTGGTGTATTTCATGATATTACAGTCATGGACTTAATTTGGGACCCCATTAAGGTTGAGAGTCGTGTCAAACTGAATATTGATTTTTTTTTGCATAATGAGTCTCAAATTAGCGATCGCTACCGTACAGACAAAAGGTAGATACCATCTTTCTAAAATTGAACCCAAATTATGCTAAAAGAATGGTAGAGTAAAACAAGTCAACCAGCTTTCGCAGCAGTTTAGTGTATCAAGGACCACGATTACTAAGTTGCTGAAGCGATTAAAGTCACCAAGAAGTTCCATTGGCAATAAAATACGAGGCAGACCACGTTGTGCTACACATGGGACCGACCGTAACATTTCGCGAGTCTCATGTGAGAATCCTCGGTTAACGGCGACGGATATAGTCAAAGAAATATCAATCCAGGACAGCGTACTCCATCTTTACGGACTGTCCGACGTCGTTTGCAGAACGCCGGATTAAACGGAAGGCGCCCTGAGAAGAACCGAAAGATAAGAGTAGCTTGGTGTAAAGCACGCGAACACTGGACACCGCGACAATGGTCTGATACGTGGGCTGTTCCGAAAGTTTTTAGCTGCTCGCACTCTATTCATGCCATATATGTTTTAATGATACCATTATGCGGGTAATTTCAATACAAATGTGTTGGGGTGAAACTGTTGATGAAAGTCGCTTGGGTTTTTTTATTGTATTTTAAGTACGACGTGTCAACAGCCCTATCTAATATGCGATGAACGGGTCACAATACCAATTTTGTGTTGCGGGCCAATTTTGATTAATACGTCACCACAACTAAACGAAATTTTATACACCGCAAACTATGAATCTTCCCTGTCTCTACCCACGTAATTTGTTTCGATTGCATGAAAATTAGCGACAATGAGCAGGTGTGTCGAATATTAGTCTAGGACGCGAGACTAGGGACCGGTCATCATCTCAAAAACCCTTAAATTAAATAAAATCATTTACTGATTTTACATTAAAATCAGCAAAACTAAGTTAGGAAGTCATCCCGGGCAGTTTCCACTACAGCTGTTAGGGATTTCGTTGCCAAAACTATTTTTAGGTATCAAAAATAGTACTGTTTTCGCAATTTTTTAAAAGCCCATACAAAAGGCCTTTTGGTAAAAGAAATGTTGTGAAAAAAATACTTGCTACTTACTAACGATTTTATCTCAGCTCATAACTATTGAAATTACCCACATAATGGTGTAAATAAAAAATATATCGCATGAATAGAGTGAGAGCAGCTAAAAACTTTCGGAACAACCCACGTATACTCTGGAGCGATGAGAGCAAGCTTCTTTTATTTGGAAGCGATGGTATAAAGTGGGTACGTCGCCCTACTGGTACCAGATATAAACCCGAGTACCAAATTCCCACGGTAAAACACGGAGGAGGCTCTGTAATGGTGTGGAGTGGCATGGGCCCCCTTCATAGCTTCATAGCGTGTCACAGAATGGATCAAGCGGCGACGCGTTACTCTAATGGACTGGCAAAGTCAATCCCCTGACTTAAATATAATAGAGCCGCTACGGGATGAACTAGAAAGACGTTTGAAAGGTAAAAGAGCCACTAATGCGAGCCAAAAGTTCTCTCAGCTACAGGAGGAATGGCATAAAATCCCTCAATCAACTATTGACGCTCTTGTGGACTCTATGCCTAGACGCTGTAAAGCAGTTATTGAATCAAAAGGCTTTGCTACAACGTATTAATGTTGTTACACTTTAATAAATATATAAAATGTTGATCTATCACTTCTTTTGATTTATAATAGGTTCATAAAGACCGACTGCACTTTATGTTGTGCAGGTTTTAAGTATATGTGTAATGAGTATAACTGTGCTTTCACATAATTTTATTGAAATATGCATTCTATTTTTTGGTAAAGCTTTGGGTAATATTTACACTTTATAATCTTAACAACATGTTTACTTAAAAAACACAAAGGTGATATATTATTGGCCGGTACTGTACCTACTAAACCGGTAGCTAGAGCTAAAAGTATATCTAATATTAACACTTTTCAGTGCCAGGAGCTCGCTCGGCCGTCGCTCGACTCGTTATCGCTATTCTCTGTATACGATTTTTCGAGTGAGTGTAAGGAAAAAGTAAACCAGGCCCATAACCTGCCTGCCATTTCAAAACTTTCTGGGCGAGCTGTGATACTATTTTTTTCACGAAAATCTGTGCAACAGAAAGAGAGATACATAAATGTATTTCGTTTTAGGTTTGCGGTAGCTCTTCTTTATCGGGTACGAGGCTTGCACTGAAAGTGGCGGGAATCGAATACTTATTAATTTATTTTTAACATGTATTATACCTTTTTATAATCTCTGAAGTTTCCTTATCTCAACACACTGGCCACTTAGAAAAAAAAAAGTATGGTTCGGTTTCAATTGTTTATTGAAGTCGTCGAGTCACTGCTTAAAATGGAATTGTGCCGTGAAAATTTCAGAGCTATGATTTATTATGACTTTAAAAGTGGACTAACACAAAAACAATGTGAAGAGCGGATGGTTGCTGCTTTTAATATTGAAGCTCCTTCAAAGACTACAATATACAGGTGGTATTCAGAATTTCAACGTGGCCGTGTATCCCTCACCGACGAAGTGCGTGAAGGTCGACCAAAATCGGCAGTCACGCAAGAAAACGTCGATGTTGTGCGTCGTCTGATAAATGAAGACCGACATGTGACATATCGGGAAATTCAAGAGCACCTGGGTATTGGAATGAGTCAAATACAAATTATTTTAAAAGAAGAATTAGGCGTGAAAAAGTTATTTTCCCGTTGGATACCTCACCTATTGTCTGACGAGCAGAAAATAGTCCGTGTCAATTGGTGCCGCAAAACTTTGAAAAGATTTAACAAGGGACGCTCAAATGCTGTTTTTAGCATAGTATCAGGTGACGAGTCGTGGATATACGCTTATGAGCCTGAAACTAAAAACCAATCCCGAGTATGGGTCTTCGAAGACGAGCTCAAACCCACAAAAGTTGTTCGTTCTAGCAGTACGGCTAAGAAGATGGTGGCTACGTTTATCTCTAAATCTGGTCACGTAGCTACTGTGGCTCTTGAGGATCGTAGAACAGTCAATGCTGATTGGTACACCACTATTTGTTTGCCGAACGTCTTTGCTGAACTCCGAAAAACAAACCCTAGTCGTCGCATCATCCTTCACCACGACAACGCCAGCCCACACACCGCTCGGACAACAACTGAGTACCTGGACGGTGAAAAAGTCGAAATATTGGACCACCCTCCATATAGCCCTGACTTAAGTCCCAACGACTTTTTTACATTCCCCAGAATCAAGGACAAACTGCGTGGTCAGCGGTTTCAGACGCCAGAAGAAGCAGTGGAGGCCTATAAAATAGCCATTTTGTCGACCCCTACTTCAGAGTTCAAAAAGTGCTTTATGGACTGGTTTGAACGCATGCATAAGTGCATGAAATACAAAGGAGAATATTTTGAAAAACAATAAAAATAAATAAACTCACTTATACTGCATATTTTCTTCTATTCCCGAAACTTTCAGTTTTACCCTCGTAAGTACGGGTATAGCAGGGCGTTAAGACACATTATGATAAATAATATTATCTATCAGATGATCTTGGAGGCCAATTCTCGGGCCGTTCGAGACGATGTCTATTGAAAATGATCTCGATTGACGCAATGTCTATTGAAAAATCCCACCAAAATGTCGAACACAGCGAAATTTCTTATTCTAGGGCACGATCGAGATTATGTCGAATGACCATCTCAATGTCTATTGTAATACGCGTTCCGTTTTTTTCAATTGTGTTAATTTACAATCGAGTGAATGATAATAAATCATTTTATAAGTTTTTCCATTTAATTAAATATATCTTATATCAAAAACCAAAGTGTTATTAATTTTTCAATAATCTATACATAATTATGGTGATTTAACACCTCAAACATATTTACGAGTATTTGCTCGTTTATGTACTTACGTGAAATGGAACGCATAAAAACTGTTTCGACTTGGCAGTTTTGAGTCAAAACAACTTGCAATATTTGAGAGCTGTCAATATTTTCCGTCAACCACCATTCCACCACTGAACGTATCAAAAATATTTAAAAGTCTTTAGCCATTAAATCATTTAAGTGAATCGAAATAATTTTCGCAAATATGTTCATTTTGTACTGCTGGAAAAAGTCGATCAACTACTTAAGTTGTCAATATTTCCCGCCACTGGAAAATGTCAAAAAATGTGCGATAAAACCATCTCGATCGCTACCGACCACTCGTTGCATCTCGGACGCTGTGAGTAGACCTATCTCGAGTGTGAGATTTTGAGATTACGCAAATGGGTTTTCGATCGACATCCGCCATTTTTTATCGAGATATGTCTAATAGACATCATCTCTAACGGCCCGAGAATTGGCCTCCTGTGCCTTGTTTGTATTTTTTATTTCTTGTGTGACGTTAAACAAATCTATTTTCTTTCCATCTCTCTTTTCTTTCTTTCTATCGCGCGTACGGAATGCTACTCAAACACCCAGCGTCTGCTACCACCAGATAATGCATAACTGCATATACATCTTTTTCTAGTATCAATATTTCAAGAAAGACAAATGAAATAACAAGTACGTTTGAGCGTTTGAAGCTATCTAAAGTTTGCATTCAGAGTCAATTCTTATTAAAATTCCCGGAATAACTTAGCAAACCACATCATTAGTAATTTTAATTTAAACTTAATGTCAAACGTAATATAGTCTTCTTTTAAATAGCTAGCTGTTAGTAGATCGTACTACACGCCCCATTACATTATAAAGATGCGCAGTAATTATTTGATAATTCGCAAGGCATTTTATAATGATCTACATCACGAATGATCACGGTCGATCGGTCAATCCATACATAATATACATGGCAAAGCTAGAACAATTCGCATAGCATAAGCATGGCAGCGTGATTAAGACAACAATATAATCAAAATGATGATGATGAATAGAATAAAGAGGTATAAACACACACACTACATTCGACTAAAACAGAGGTATCCACTTTTTCAGCTTATTGTGTTGTAATAAGGTCCAAAAGTGTAGTGTGTGTGTGTTGTGTGTGTGTCATCTCATAGTCGTCGAAAGTAATATCGCATTTCCATCTATTGGAACTGTAAAATTTCAGCCTTCCAGCCGTCGTAATTGTATCGTTAACATCAAATTCTCTTAACGGGGATTAGGAATTATACAATACAAGTGTTTTGCATGTAGTATGTAACATTACGCAACAGTATTATTTAAAAAAAATACGTCTGTAGAGACATGCAGAAGACTATGCAATTACAAGTTTCTTTAAACGTTGTGTGAAATTCTGTGACTAATAACGATCTAAATTTATTCCCTAATTAAATAAATTTAGCATGAGTAAGACAGAGAACGCCATAGCTATGCGTACGCGTCGTTATGAGGTTGGATAACTCCACCGCATTTGCGGTCGGCGACAAAACATAAAGAATAAGAAGAGCCGTGTAGTTTTAGCCCTAGAGTCTCGTAACGTAATTTTAAAATTACCGTTCTAACATCAAGCGACAAGGTCTAACGATATTTGTAGCGTACACTGTCAGCCATAAGGGCGAATAGAGCTCACAGACAGAAGTCATGAAAAGGAACAAAAAATGTGACGCCCATTTACTATATTTTGGATACATAAGTATATTTGGCATTCTACTCAAAGTATCTTGTTGCAGTGACAATACATGTAATTTCAATATGACTTGCAACAGTGTTTTTTTTTCAATCTGTTACGTTATTTGCGTCTGTGTCCTCGTGAAAACAAGCGTTAGCGGCGTTTGTTGGCTTTTCATAAATAACTTGTAACAATATGTAGTTCGAAGTCGTAAATGTATTGTCTTTCTAAACTGCATAAAGTGCTAACAGACCTAATTGCGTTTCTTAAAAAAAACTACTTTTGTTGACTACCCATGACGATTACTGTATGTGAGTAATTAAATTACTTTGTTCAAAGTGAAGATCTAGAGTTTTACTACGTACATATAAGCAATCGCAAATATGACGTAAGTACTAACTTTAGGATGTTAGTCACGTATTGAATGACATGCACTGAACGTTGATTTATTTAGCTGGGTAGTTACATGTGTATGTTAATTTCTATAACTTCTATAGAGACATACTATTCATTCATAAATAATTTGTATACGGGTCTAACGCGACACACGATCATGACCGGTGCAACGCGTGTTGAAACGTCGGCAATTAAGGTAAATTAATAAATTTCGCGTTAAACCCGTATATAAATATTTTATGAATGTGTATAAAGCGCGAGAGCAAGTGTTATATAGACATACTATTGATTTTAACACCATAATGATTACCCAGGGATGTGGTACTCGCAAACCCTTTAAAAGGTTTTTGAAATGTGGAGATACTTTGTGTGGAATAATGTTTCTTGGTGTGAATACTAATCACTAGAGTTGGGATGTTTGGTGGCATTGGGGTGAACAAAGAGCAATCGTTGTTATATATTTTTTGATTGAATGAATGAATAAATGATTGATATACCAATAATGTATAATTAAATTTATTGGTTTCATACAAGTAAATTGAGTCGTAAAATTCAATAAATAACATAATATATTGTTGAAATATATAATGTCATACCTATTCAAGGTCTTGAACAATTTTTCATTCGAATAAGTTTCAGTAAACTACTGATACTTCAGTTTCAGTATCAATCGTAGCATGTAATATTCATTCGAAATACCCTCTCTTACTACGTCAATATTAATACTTGTTTGATTTCACTTGTACTGTACAATGACATAATGATTAGGGTCAGGACTCTCGTGGAACTTTAGCACAAGAAATGTAGTGAATCCGCCGTTATATACTTTTATAATTGAACGAATGACTGAATGGTAAAAACATTTTCTGTAGGATTTTGTTATATAACTTATATTACATACCTGTTTGACCTTTTTGGTTGACCTAAAAGTCCCAGCAACTAACTCTTATATCATTGACGTTATTATTCTGTCAATTTAGACAACTCTCACCAGTCATGTTTTTCTTACTTTGTAGGGAATAACGCATATTTCGGTTTATCTTCAACATTGAAATAAAATGAGTTCTCCACTAATTGTAACAATTCTGTGGTGGATTGAATCATACCAAGAACTTGCTTATAGTGAAGAGACTAATTGTATATATTGTTCAGCATGTTACGTACGTCTCACGCAGATGCAAAAATATAACGTTCTAAAACATATAAAACGCAAAGGTGATATATTATTGGCCGGTACTGTAATATAGATTTATCGTTCAGTTATCCATTTATTCAAATAAAAAAATATACAATGGCGGTTCTACTGCATTACTTGTGCTAAACTGCCACCAGAATCCTAACCCTACTAATGACATACACAGTGTTGAACGTTCCTTAGAAAATAAAATGACAACTTTTCCTTTTAAATAAAGTAAATTCAGGTATTGTCATTACCTAATTTGACCTCAAAACATCTATGCTAGCAAGTCATTTACATGTTAAATCTATGTCTCATATTTGTTATAATCCACATAAAATCTTTAGCCCTGCTCTTTTGAGCCTGGAGTCTGCTTGTGTTAAATCTACCCTCCAAATAACAATAACAGCTTCTGCCTAGACAACCCGTTTAATAGTGTTTTGGGGAGCCTAGGATTAATTTGGATATTCTCGGGGGAATATTTCAAAAGATCTTAATAATGTATATCTTTTTTGTAAAGTGTGTACCATAAGAATTTTATTTCTAGTGGTCCTTTTTAACTGGACTTTGAATACTAAGTTGCAACATATTCTCAAGTTTTATAAAATGTTATGTTAACAGGAATCCAAGACGAATTGTTTTTGTCAAAAATATGTATACAATACACTTTTGGTCATTGGTTGTTTGAGGACGAAAATTGTACAGATAGATATATTTAACAACCCAACAATAAACTTGTATACTGTAATGGATGATACAAATAGGAAAGAGGACTTTACAGGAATTGTGACCCAACTCTAGAACAAAACATGTTTATCATGAAAATTTTATCGGAGTTGTAATAAGTAGAGAAAAAGAAGAATAGCTCTATTGTACTCTTACTGTACAAAATATATTAATGGTGAATATCTTTTGAGGGTGTATTATGTATTAAGCAGCGTAAATTGTGTATACCATAAAACATCATAAACCCATTTATACTGTTAACAGGGTTTAAAGACATGTATTTGTGCCATCTAATATATTATGATTTACTTTATGAGTCATTGTTGGGATACCAATTGGCAGTTCAATCAAGTATCAAACAGCACTTAACAAAATATATTAGTCAATCTAGCACAATGTAGAAGTCTAGTTAGTTTTGTATGCTGGTCAGAAGACAGGTATGAATCAGTAGCTTTGGGAATGCTTATCAAATAAATGATAAATAATTTCTTTATAACAAGGTTTGTCTCTCTAACTGTAAAATCAAATATATAATATAACCAATTGTAGGCAATCAGTAACACATTCAAAACACAGACACCTAAATTGGATTTGAGTATGATATGGATACATACAAAGAGTATGAGTAATGCTGCATTGTGTGAGTGTGAGGATAACTTTATTTGCGGTGGCAGAGTCACTCACACCCAGTTAATAAGGAAAACACATACAATAACATATAGGTATAGTGCAGACACTAATCAAAGCGGCGATGGGCTGGGATAGGGTCAAAACTCGACAATACGCAAGTTTGTTTGCGGCAAAGTTTCTGGCACGCGCTTCAGGTATTTACGGCGGCCAGTCCTATCGTGCATACAATTGCATTCCTTGACAGCCGATGTGTGACAAAGCGCGTAACAAGTCGAGCGTGAGCCGTAGCCCCGATACCACTATCAGAACCCCAATAAAGAAAACACAAAAGACGCTACTCTCGCGCTTACTCGCTCGCTAAAAACATCGTCAGCTGTCAGGTATTGCGTCAATACTAGATAAACCTGTTCCAAGCCACTAGCAAATATTTTATGTGTCAACGGAGAGAATTGTCGACAACCAGAAAAAAACAACCAGACCATAATAATCGGAACAAAATAAACTAAAGTTAACAAATTATCGATCTATGGTGATCCGCAAGTTACTGCACTCTTACCTTCAGATAACTCTAAGTCCAATTCGGCTAATTTATCTCTTATTTCGTCCGGCAACTTTGATATATCAACACTTAAGTCAGTCATCGCGGAAAAACACTCTTTTCACACAAAACAAATAAAGTTAACGAGAACACTTTAGGAGACCATCGTGACACATGGCCATCTTGAATTTCGAACAATTTGTGACTCCGAGTGTACTATAGGAACTATTTATTCGTCACTACATAGGACACCAGAGGGCGCTTGCGTCGGAGAATAAACAGACTGTTCTCATTGCCCAAAATGGCACAACATTAAATTTTACGTCAATGTTTAAATTAAATTGGTGTATTTTTTTAAACAACACGGATTTTCGAGAATGTACTCAATGGTTTTTCTCATGTTCTATCAGTTATTAGTTAATATAAAATTTACGTAGCGTTGTCTATGGTTGGTATATAAAAATTTAAAACTACTTTACACTTTCCTACCTCATTTATAGCCTGACCAGCCCGGCTAGTATGATCGCTTATACCGTCACGTTTTATGTGACGTTTCAGTACATTTTGGTCATATAAAATGACGGTATAAGCCATCATACTAGCCGGGCAGTGCCTATCTGAGATAATGCCATCATTATATACATACGTCATGTATAGTCGGCACAGTGTGTATTAGCTTTTTTAAACATCTATCTTTTGAAGGTTCAAAAAATATGAAAAAAAGTAAAACTTTTAATAAAAAATATAACGGACATGATCAGTTAAGCTGTTTTTAAATTAACATAAACACTTCTTTTCTTATAAAAGGTCGTATGAGACGCTGCGAAAGTAATGCCTTTTGCTTTTTATTGATTTTTTAGTATTAAGTTTATTCTACGGAACCATACACTGAGCATGGCCCGACATGCTCTTGGCCATTTTCTTTTTATATATATTTGTTATTGTAGACTTACCTTTACATTCAGTTAGAAAAAAAGCGTACTTTTAATAAGTAATCTTCCCAATTCAATCAATCCTTACTATAATAGGAAATGTCAGTACTACCGGTTATGTCAACAACCAATTTCAAAACATTGTGCGTGGTCAATCCTTCGTCCTTTTATTGTTTTAAATAATTAATAATATTCACAATAAGCGTGTTGGATGATTTTCGGCATATTTATTTTTATAATCAAGAAATATTTCGTCTTGATGTAAGTTTGTTTACATCGAAGACATTCGATGATTCATAACGTATGTTGTAAAAGAGTATGTCTTGCCATTAAAATAAATTAGTACCACTGAAAATTCGCAATATGGCCAGGTCCAAATAAACACTGGTCAGGCTATACCTAGGAATATTTCCGTCAGCAAACCAAAATTATGGTGCCATTTTTATTGGATACTAGCTGCCCTAGCTGCCCGTCATGGCTTCGTCCGGGTAAATGTAAATTGATGTACATATACATTGTATAAAACGAACGGTCCTGCACTAGAAATAGCGGAAACCTCGTTACACAGCACTTACCCCTAGGTCATTAAGAAATACTGCAGTAACTAATGCCACGTACTAAAAGAACTCTTCTGATAATTAAAACCAATATGATTACATGGGAAATCAACGCAATTTCAAATATGTTACTTTTTCATTTTTTTTTTCTGTCTCGTGTGGTGGAACCCACGATGTCCCTTTTCATCATTTATTATATCGATGACGATAACGTTATCATCATTATCCTAGCGTTATCCCATTACAGCTGCATCCTGAAAGATAACCAGGATCCACTACATAATCTCAAGCATTAGCGTAGGCACTAGTTTTTACGCAAGTAACGGATGAAATTGACCTTCCCACCTCGGAGGAAACTTACTGGGATTATAAAGTGATTTGGCCACTTGACTGTTAGAAGTTCGCAGGCCACCCGTTGGTCTGTTATTTTTACTATACATCAACGATCTCCCTAGACATGTCAAGCATCCTATAGTTTTATTTGCAGATGACAGTACAGTTATAATTGAATGTAAGGATATTAATAATTATGAAATGGAAATTAATGATACTATAAATGATATAATAAAATGGCTTAATGATAACAATCTGATAATAAATATTTATAAAACTAAAATAATGCACTTTCGACAAAACACACCCATGCTGCCTGTAAATTGTAATTATCAAGGACTCGCTATTGATCCAGTTGAAAAAACAAAATTTTTGGGACTAACTATTGATAGCAAGTTGTCTTGGAAACCACACACGGAAGAAATTTGTACAAAGCTAAGTAAATATGCATACGCGCTTTACAGATTATCGAAGCTGGTAAGCATTGAAGCAGTAATTGCCGCATACCATGGTTATGTTGGGTCAACCCTCCGCTATGGTCTTATATATTGGGGGAATTCGACCAACAGGGAGATCGTTTTCAAAGCACAAAAACGGTGCATAAGATCAATGTGCGGTCTGCATCAATTGGATAGCTGTATTCCATATTTTAAAAAATTTAATCTGTTGACTCTACCTTGTCTCTTCATATTAGAAACTGCTGTATTTGTAAAAACAAACTTGAATTTATTTAAACAAGTGTCACAAATATTTAACAGAAATACGTACCGTGCCGACAACCTTTGTACAGTATTTTCTCGTACTGCACTAATGCGGAAAAGTGTATTCTGTCTGGCTAGCAAGATCTTTAACAAAATTCCAATAGCTCTAAGGAAGAAGCCATTGCCCTTGTTTAAAAATGATTTGAATAAATTATTAATTTCTAAATGTTATTATTCGTTGCCAGAGTTTCTTGGTGACACTTTATATTAGGTTGTAAGTAATTGTATTATATATATGCATGACTTATTGACATAAAAATATGAATAGATTATGAGTTTATAATACGCGCAATTTAATTTCGAATTTAACATGACTTTACTATATTTGACGGCTAAATTTAATGTATAAAAAAGAAACCCTTTGTACGCCGTAAGGTAGAACATAGCTGAACATTATCAATGTATTTTCAACATCCTGTATACCTATGATTCACAAATAAAATATTTTGATTTTGATTTTTGATTTTGATTTTGGTCTCGCTTAACGACTGCAGTCATAGAAAGCAGCCGGCATCTAATAAAATTTCCTTTGATATAATAATGGCGCGAATTGTCTTAAAATTAAATACAGAATCATGACTTATATTTTTTACATCTTCATCGCAAAAATCATTTTGATAAAAAAACTAGTGTCCGACCGAAACATGTTTTTTGGCGGAAACCGAAACCGAAACCGAAGGTTCGGTTTTGGTACTAGTTTCAGCCGAAACCGAAATCGAAACTTTTACAGACGTGTTAAAATCGTTGAATAAAATGTCAGTAGGCCATTCTTTTTAGACATTTGAATCATATGATCAATGAAACACCTATAATCGGGGTAGGTGCGTTGTTTAAACAAGTTTTTTTTAATACCACGTCGGTGGCAAACTAGCGTACGGCCCGCCTGATGGTAAACGATCACCGCAGCCTATGGACGGCTGCAACTTTAGGGGTGACACATGTTAGGTGTGAGGGTGAATGCTCTGCGGACGGCGAGCTGTGCGATGGTATAAAGCGCCCGTAGGCATTATATTGAACAGTTCTTAGGAGCACAACCCATTAGCCATAGGACACGCACAAGGAGGCAAATTTTCTCCTTAAACTTAACGGTTCAATATCGCTCGTCAGTTTGGGATCGTCCACGATTTGTACAGCACGTCTCTGAAGCAATTCAAAAGGCCCAAGCTTGTATGTGTATATAGGTGCTCCCGCCCAGAGATGACAGCCAACTCAGTGGGGACGGACTTGTGGCTTATATTATAGAAGTCTCTGTCCAGGGGTAATGTATCACTTTTTGGATGCCAGCCTGGCTTTGACTTCTAAGTGGCTCCGAAACGAGACGTCGCTGGAAATGTCGACACTAAGGATCCCAATAACTATCTAAGATGGAGAGGGCTGTGTCTTGGATTGGGCAACACTGAATGGGGTTTTTTTATCGTAGTGCACGCGTATACTTGTGTCTTGATGGGGTTGAACTAGACCAGATTATCCTGGCTCTTATTTACGCCTTTTTTGAAGAATCACATGGTGTAGCCCTTTGGTAATACCTTGGCAGGCATTAGCTATATGGATAGCTGTATTCCATATTTTAAAAAATTTAATCTGTTGACTCTACCTTGTCTCTTCATATTAGAAACTGCTGTATTTGTAAAAACAAACTTGAATTTATTTAAACAAGTGTCACAAATATTTAACAGAAATACGTACCGTACCGACAACCTTTGTACAGTATTTTCTCGTACTGCACTAATGCGGAAAAGTGTATTCTGTCTGGCTAGCAAGATCTTTAACAAAATTCCAATAGCTCTAAGGAAGAAGCCATTGCCCTTGTTTAAAAATGATTTGAATAAATTATTAATTTCTAAATGTTATTATTCGTTGCCAGAGTTTCTTGGTGACACTTTATATTAGGTTGTAAGTAATTGTATTATATATATGCATGACTTATTGACATAAAAATATGAATAGATTATGAGTTTATAATACGCGCAATTTAATTTCGAATTTAACATGACTTTACTATATTTGACGGCTAAATTTAATGTATAAAAAAGAAACCCTTTGTACGCCGTAAGGTAGAACATAGCTGAACATTATCAATGTATTTTCAACATCCTGTATACCTATGATTCACAAATAAAATATTTTGATTTTGATTTTTGATTTTGATTTTGGTCTCGCTTAACGACTGCAGTCATAGAAAGCAGCCGGCATCTAATAAAATTTCCTTTGATATAATAATGGCGCGAATTGTCTTAAAATTAAATACAGAATCATGACTTATATTTTTTACATCTTCATCGCAAAAATCATTTTGATAAAAAAACTAGTGTCCGACCGAAACATGTTTTTTGGCGGAAACCGAAACCGAAACCGAAGGTTCGGTTTTGGTACTAGTTTCAGCCGAAACCGAAATCGAAACTTTTACAGACGTGTTAAAATCGTTGAATAAAATGTCAGTAGGCCATTCTTTTTAGACATTTGAATCATATGATCAATGAAACACCTATAATCGGGGTAGGTGCGTTGTTTAAACAAGTTTTTTTTAATACCACGTCGGTGGCAAACTAGCGTACGGCCCGCCTGATGGTAAACGATCACCGCAGCCTATGGACGGCTGCAACTTTAGGGGTGACACATGTTAGGTGTGAGGGTGAATGCTCTGCGGACGGCGAGCTGTGCGATGGTATAAAGCGCCCGTAGGCATTATATTGAACAGTTCTTAGGAGCACAACCCATTAGCCATAGGACACGCACAAGGAGGCAAATTTTCTCCTTAAACTTAACGGTTCAATATCGCTCGTCAGTTTGGGATCGTCCACGATTTGTACAGCACGTCTCTGAAGCAATTCAAAAGGCCCAAGCTTGTATGTGTATATAGGTGCTCCCGCCCAGAGATGACAGCCAACTCAGTGGGGACGGACTTGTGGCTTATATTATAGAAGTCTCTGTCCAGGGGTAATGTATCACTTTTTGGATGCCAGCCTGGCTTTGACTTCTAAGTGGCTCCGAAACGAGACGTCGCTGGAAATGTCGACACTAAGGATCCCAATAACTATCTAAGATGGAGAGGGCTGTGTCTTGGATTGGGCAACACTGAATGGGGTTTTTTTATCGTAGTGCACGCGTATACTTGTGTCTTGATGGGGTTGAACTAGACCAGATTATCCTGGCTCTTATTTACGCCTTTTTTGAAGAATCACATGGTGTAGCCCTTTGGTAATACCTTGGCAGGCATTAGCTACTAAAGTGTTCTGGGTATAAAGTACCTATTTAAACGTACTCTATGAGAACGCAATGGCTCTAAGGTGTGGGGATGAGCTCGATTGTGAGAGGTGCGATGATGATAGGTAACCGCGGGCATCATGTCATACACAGGCCTCCCTCAGATAATGCCAAAACAATCAATTAGGAGCTACCCGCATCCAGCGGACCCACGCGACCTTAATCAGGTCATCAGTCTACATCAAGCCTCAGCAACCTTGTGGGGGCAGCTCAGCAACATCCCTTGTTCCTATACTACGTCATTCGGTACGTGGTCGCCACTCGAGAACTCACTTGCCCCACCGACCATCGGTTCTGCGGGCAATATGGCCCGCACCTGCCAATTTAGTTTGGCAAACCTTCAGGCTATGTCAGTTTCTTTGATTCGTCTGCGGGCATCGTCATTATTTAGATTTCGCAGAGTAAGTTCCAGCATAGGCCATAGCCCTCTCCATCGCTCTTTGAGTGACCTTGACCCTCATTTTTCGGAGCCATAGGTCATCAATGGCAACATGCACTGCTCAAAGACATTAACTATTGACGAGAGGATAATCGATACATGACCAAAAGATATTGCGCCACGCAGACAAGTCATTTTTGAAAATTGATCTCCTTCTCGAAATTGCTCCTGCCCAACTGAACTGTTTGTCCTAGGCTCAGGGACAGTACACAAATTTATGGACAACTCTGAGCGTTGAGTCTCTGATCTTAACTGGAGTACGTACTACATAGGTACATGGACGTTAGTTATGATCTTCGTTTGGTCCATGTTCATCTTAAGCCCAACTTCTTTAGAAGCCCATTAGATCATCGAGCATATTACTTAAGTTCTCCATGGTCTCAGTTTTGAAGAAGAACAACCAAACTCCTGTCCCATGCCTTTGAGAATGACTAAATCGAACAGCTTCTAAACTAGATATAAAATTAACTAAAATAATATTTTGATCTTAATGTTAACAGATCACAATCAGCTAGCCTCGAAAGACTTATTAGAATTCATGATCCAAAAGTAGGTACAATGTTGTAAGTTTCGGCACGGCCGAAAGGTTCGGCACTTTTTAGGCCGAAACCGAACCTTCGGCAGAAACATGATTTTTAGGCCGAAACTGGCCGAAACCGAAACCGAAACTTCGGTCGGACACTAAAAAAACCATATCGATTTTAGCACTGTCAACAGTTTTTTTATAGCACTTTAACATTTTCAATTGACATTAAATTCATTTTAAATGAACTAATAACAGGGCTTTCTTTTGCACTGCACTTTGGTTTTTTTTCAAAATTCACAATAGTTTATAAGCAGGCATCGGAAATTCGGATACTTTTATACCTACAACTAGCGAAATCCCGGAAAAAGCTAAGAAAGTGCGGAGTCACATTCTTAATATTAATATTTCTATTATTTACTTTCCAGGATTCCGGGATTGTATAAATAATGCATAACGAAAAATTGTTTATAAGGCAATGACTGTTTTAGTAGACTTTAGCAACATTCACGTTGGTAAACAGTTTTAGCGACATACAGGTTGAAACAAAAAAAATGTGGTGGTCCGTTTAAGGGCGTCATAGGTATTGTATTTTGATTACGGATTATGTATGTTTATATTTTTATTTTTAACTTACCACGTATCACCAGGGAGGCCAGGGAACAAAGATGTGCCAGTTGACGACGGCCGCTTAATCTCATACCGATATCAATAACTGATATATACACCAAAGTTACAACTCTATCGTGCTAATTATTTATTTATTTGATTCAGGAAACAAAAGGCCCATATTAACATACATGGTAGAAAGAAAATACGGGCCCTGGAGGGAAACTACCTTAAAAAGTTGAGATAACTCAATTTACTGCAAGGAAACATTATTTTATTTCTCCTAAGCAATAAAACTGCATTCACAGGGTTTGGAAAAAGATACCTTTTTTTTTCAATACTAACTGTGCAAAATGTCTTTATTTTTTTGGGCTCTCTTGTATCCTAGACTACGTTTGTCTCTAATAAGTTTTTGTTCCTTGATAAAAATAGGATCTATTGGCATCAATTGAATCAGAAACTTTTTTACAATAATGACAAAAAAATTGCTATTTTTTGCTATCTGTACATTTTTTTTAAAGAATCTGTGAATGCAGTTTTTATTCTTAGGAGAAATAAAATAATGTTTCCTTTCAGCAAATTGAGCTATCTTCTAACGTTTTAAGGTAGTTTCCCTCCTGGGCCCGACTTACCTTTCCGCACTGTATACCTTACAAACTAACAAATTTATCAATGCAAAATGTTCTTAGAAACTTAGACATATTATTAAGGCGACGTAATAGCGTGAATCCGTTGCGCCGTATTATGCTGGAATACATTTGAAGCGTTTTTCTTAAATGTGGTATATAGTAAACATGACTTCAACGTTTTTTATGACAAAATGTTACTCTCATCCAAAGTCTAGTTTAAAGATTTTATTTTAAATAATTTTACTCTAAATAAAAATTCCGATACACGAGTGTGTGTCAGCCAAGTCCAAAAAGCAAAATTAGCCAAGTCCAAATATAAAATCAGGGTTTTAAACCTTTGTTATTTTATTACAAAATGAGTTTGTTTTCCGTGCTGGGACTCTGAGACTGAATAATTTGAGCACCTGCTGTTAGTTTAATATTAAGCCTATTTAGTTAAAAATAATCAAATCCTAGCTCAACGGATAAGCATTGCGATCCAGCAAGGAAACGCTGCCAGCATCCTTGGTACCTTGCCACAGGGGCCAATTTTAGAATTTAACAATTAGTATTTTTTAAATATTTATAACTGTATATTCAGTTAGTTTTAATTAGTTAGAAAATTTATTTTTAATTCGTGTTTCTTATTATTAATTACCAAAAGTTTATTGTTTAGGTTTAATATTTATATAAAATTTCAACAGTTACCCCTTTCTATTTGACAAAAAGTATTACAAGTCAAGTATTTAAGTACCAAAAAAATATATGCAATTATTATGAACGAAAATAACTTAAATCCTAAATCGGCCCTTGAGACATTGTACCGAGGATGCTAGGGGCATTTTCATCGCTGTATCGCAATGCTGATACCTTGAGCGAAAAATTCACAAAATAGTGATATCCCACCAAAAACAACAAATGTGCAGAAATGCTAAGTTTGTTTACGGTTTCACTAGTAAAAGAAGTGATGTCTAACTGGAAACCAATTTCTTTTAAAGCATCTTAAATGTCAGCTCCTGTCAATTGACATCGTTACAGCGGTTTCAATTACAAACCAATTAATATACAAATGTGGATCGTTTAATAGGATAGGATAGAATAAATGCAATCCTGTCACTTGACCTATATATATAGGTCATATAACTATATAACTTTTGTCCCTAATGTTTCACTAGACCTAATTTATTCTTCCAAACAATTAACTTTTCGGGTTAAGTATGATCAAATAGAAGTCATTTTGCGATAATAGGGAATGTCTGAAAATTTTAAAAGTCCTTGATTATTTTTGAAATATTCGACGGACTTAGAAATGTCTTAGTAGTCCGATACGGGGCAGACGTGAGGTGATATAAAATGATTGTATTTTTAAAAAATATATGGCGCAACCGAAAAATCTGAAACTTTTTTCTGTTAATGGCGACGGTTATTCCTACCATTAGAAAAATAATCAAGGCTTTTAAAAATTTCAGACATTCCCCATTACATAAAACAATAAATGTTTATAATTATTAAAAAGTTAGGACCTCGCAATTTTTTGTTCCACCAAGTTTAACCTTTATGTCTGAGTACAACGTAATCTACTCAGCATGTCAATGGCAAAGATCTAGTCAAGTATTCGAATAAGTGTGTCAAAGTTTTGGAATGGTAAGTAAAGTATGTTATTGAATTTCCACATTAATCAAGTAGAGGAATTTAACAAGGTATGTACAGGATAAAATGGGTTTTACACACGAGTTAGTTGAGTACTCAGCTTTTCACTTCGATTGCGAGAAAATGAAACAAATTAATAATATAATTTATGTTAACAAATTTATATTTTTGTGCTCCACGATGGCGGATGGAGTTGTGAGGTGTGTTGGATTTTAATGTATGCTCTGGAGCATAAAAAGCTACTGTATGTCGCCTATGCTCAGCATAAGAAAAAGTATTTATTTACATATCGCTTTGAACGATTAGTCAGTTTAGATAGTGTGAAAATGCTTAATGTTAGTTTGTTCTCATTGTCCTTTTCTATCACCATAAAGAAAACAGCAAATATAGACCAACAACACATGGCAACAATATTCAGTGAAGTTTGTAGCTAGGTGGCGCTGGGTGTTTTCTTCTTCCCGAGTTCCCGTCATTCGCACCCGATAGTTTTTTACTTTTTACAATTCGGTAGTTTAGTTGGCTGTAAAATTATTTTCGTAATGGCTGCCACGCTAAAAGTGTAGCTGATTGGTTATGTCATGTATATAAAATCATTATTCGTAAGTGGTACATGTGTAATTCAACAAGTGTTATGAACAATTATCGCATGAAAGGAGTCCTAGTATCATTCTCGCAGGGACGTTTCTTCTTTCATGTTTCCTTTTTTGGCAATTAAGTTATGGACTCGGCGTTTGTGTACTATATGTAATAAAAACATAATCTATGCGTCGTGAAAAGTGTTCCCTGGGACCATATTGAGTGGAAAGTGTTTCAACTGTCTTTAAAATGACGGATACGCGGTCGTCGTCAGCGTTATTCAAACGCGCCGAGCAGTTGCGGCGATGGGAGGAATCTGACACCAATAAACAGAGTCCGACTCCCAAGCGGGCGTCGAGGATTCAGTTCTCGTCGGGGATCGTGTTTCTGGCGGCTTGTACCTCGGGGGATAAGGACGAGGTGCAGCGTTTGCTGAAAGCGGGAGCCGACATCAACTCAGCGAACGTAGACGGGCTGACAGCCCTGCACCAGGTCAGTGCTCCGAACTACTCCCCGTCCCAATCTCTCCTTGAACCCTTGACGGTGATCGTAATACGCACGTACTCACTTGTTTGACAGTTTCGAACTGGAAATTAACTTTCGTCGTGCGTAAGTTTGTGATTTTAAAGTGATTAGTTTGTTAAGTGACGATGAATTGGTCGAACAACGTATCTGTGACCTTATTTGTTGTAGGAGTATCCTAATTTTCCAATATACTACAATACCCTTTAACAAATTACAAGTAGCATTTTTGCTCACAATTTGTGGGTAGGAAGAATAAATCAATTTTCATTTTTCAAATGCATTTAAATTCTTACCATAACAATCATTTATATATGTATAAATATGATTTATGGGTCATAAAGAGCACCAAAAACAAAAGTCGTCTTTCCTGTGGTCAATCACTGGGCAACACGTGGGCAATGGTGCACATATATAATCATTTTATCACATTAAATTATATAAGATAAGATGCCTTTTATGCGGATTATGAGTCCATACAAAAATTAGGCTTTATAGCGCTTAACTTTGGCAATGTCCACAGGAAAGACGCGTACCTAAATCTCTTTATGACCCTTATAATTCTTTGAATGTATAACCATAGAATAATTAATTAAGTCTAATATCTTTTACTCTGTGGGATGGGCAATGTCCACCTGTGGACAACCTTCGGCTGATCTTTTAGCTAGCAGTTCTTGTATGTCTATTTATTATGTTGGGGTACCTAGAAATGGCTTACTAAATACTCACAGTAGGATCTAAGGCACATATGCTGACTGGAAATCAGGACAGAGTACTTGAACATCTACCTCACTTTGTAAATTAATGTCAAACACTACCCTCATTGTCCATTATATAACATACCTCCCTGACTAAAAAAAGTTCACTGGTTCATAAAATTCACTTACACTTTACACATATAACATTCACATCATAAAACTTAACACCCTGTCATCATCATCACCATCATTTAAGTCAAAAGGTGTGCACGGACATAGACCTCGCTAAAAGACTTCCACAATGACGGGTCCTGCCCCACCCGCATCCAGCTGACACCCGCAACCCTTACCAGGTTGTCAGTCCACCATCAGCCCACACCACCCAGTGCTTCAGATGAAAGTAACAATTGCAATGGAATTTACAATTCAATTATTTACAGGGGCGACAAATTGATGCTAGGTCACGCACGTCTTCTAGAAAGCACAAAAATGCTGAGCAAAATCTAGTCACCAAGGTACTAGTACTTTGGTACAGAAGTTTTTCTGTCTAAAAACAAACAATATATGACAGCTACCACCCCTGACCTGGGTGTGGATCCGGGTATGTCCTAAAACTAGGACCAAGGCCACAGGGGATGGGCAGCAGCATCCCTGGAGTACGGTGGAGATACTGCATTCGCTAATCTGCATACCAAGGATGACAATTATGGCATTTACCCCCTGTGAAATTGTGAGAGGCCTATGTCCAGCAGTACACATCCTTCGGCTGATATGGTGGTGGTTGATATGACAGCTATAAAACACTGGACCATGCTATCCTACTCTACCACACATGCAAAGTGCATGCTTTGTTGTCTAGAGTTTATGCATTTACACTGTCATCAAGTACAGATGAAAAATGAAAATGAAAAATGATTGACAGCCTGTTTAGCCTAGTTGGTAGTGACTCTGCCTCCGAAGCTAGAGGTCCCGGGTTGGAATCCCGGCCAGGGCATTTGTTTGTGCATTTTTCGCGGATATTTGTTCTTGGGTCTTGGATGTTTTCTATGTATTTAAGTATGTATTTATCTATATAAGTATGTATTTATCTATATAAGTATGTATATCGTCGTCTAGTACCCATAGTACAAGCTTTGCTTAGTTTGGGACTAGGTCGATTTGTGTAAGATTGTGCCCCAATATTTATTTATTATTTATTTATTTTATTTATTTATTGATAATCAAAAAGGTTAACAAAATCAAGGTTGTAGTGCATAATGCTTTCCCATTGGCTAAACTCAGAATATGATTTGACCCAAAGTAGACCTTACTTATCATATTAAATGATTGACAAGTTTGTATCTGTTAATGTTAAACTTTAGTAGTCAATGTCAGATGTCAGAATGAAAACTGGTAGTTGCCATTGTTAAAAGATAAGGTAAGGTAATTGATTGACACTTCCTTGACAAGTTCATGTCTGTTAATGTTAAACTTTATTAGTCAATGTCAAATGTCAGAATGAAAACTGGTAGTTGCCATTGTTAAAAGGTAAGGTAATTGATTGACACTTCTTTTACAATTTCATGTCTGTTAATGTTAAAGTTTATTAGTCAATGTCAAATGTCAGAATGTAAACTGGTAGTATTTTTCCATTGTTAAAAGATAAGGTAAGGTAATTAATTGACACTTCTTTGACAAGTTCATGTCTGTTAATGTTAAACTTTATTAGTTAATGTCAAATGTCAGAATGAAAACTGGTAATATTTTGCCAGTGTTAAAAGATAAGGTAAGGTAATTGGTTGACACTTCTTTGACAAGTTCATGTTTTTAATAGTAAACTTTATTAGTCAATGTCAAATTTCAGAACGAAAACTGGTAGTATTTTGCCATTGTTAAAGATAAGGTAAGGTAAGGTACACTCTGTGCTGAAAAAGAAGAGTCGTGAAATGTAAGGGAGCCCATACATTCTATATGTCTTCTTTTTCTGCATTGAATGACACTTCTTTGGGTCTATTTGTGTTCTGAATTTAGCGGATGGGAAAGCATTATTCAC
Organism: Notocelia uddmanniana; assembly: GCA_905163555.1. Classification (NCBI taxonomy): domain Eukaryota; kingdom Metazoa; phylum Arthropoda; class Insecta; order Lepidoptera; family Tortricidae; genus Notocelia; species Notocelia uddmanniana. The sequence continues at coordinate 67,375,531 of LR991052.1, forward strand.
GACATCTGTAATATGTTAGTAGAAAGGTACATGAAGCCGTTGAAATAAAAAAACATCGTAATTTCAACCAGCCCGGCTAGTATGATAGCTTATACCGTCACGTTATATGGCCAAAATGTACTGAAACGTCACATAAAACGTGACGGTATAAGCTATCATACTAGCCGGGCAGGATGAGGGTTTTAAGATTTCATCTTCGTGGAATCCAGTTATTATTAAGGGCAAGCGTCAAAATACGTCTTCCATTACATTAACGGATGTTGTTAGTGTTGTGTGTCGGGCAAGTGACAACCTTTGTGTAAATGTTAATAATAAAGACCAAGTGCGGGTAGTACGGAAAACCCGTGCGGCTAGAAGATGTTGATACCCGCTGAAGCCAGTCAGCTCTTGACCACGGATGTCACTGTAATCTAATTAAATATATAACCTACATGGGGTATTGAAAAAAATTGGTTAGTTGAATTTTTTCAGGATATGGATTTTTTTGGCTCATTCCATTCAGAATCCGTAACAATAGAAGAAGAAAAAAAGTGTTTCCAGAAAAGATTTGTTACATTTTGTACATTTATTTCTTAGGCCAGGGTACGAGTATGTCCTAAAACTATGACCAAGACCAATCAATCAATCAATCAATCAATTTATTTGCCGAGAATACAGTCTTATAAGATATTAATTTTTTTTTGTTTCATGTATTCAGCCATGTAAGGCGTGCAAATATTTTACAAATCATATTAATTATTGTAAGAATTAAACATTTTTTTTAAATATTATATTAGAATTGAATTTGAATGTCACATAATTAATTACAAAAATATAATCTAATACTGTTGTTCGAGAAAATAACGAACGCGATAGAAGCACTTCTCCATGAGCCAGCTATTTAACGTGGACTTAAAAATATTCCCTTGGAGCTTTCTCAAGCCTTCAGGCAAACGGTTATACACCTCAAGACACATGTTGAAGACATTGCGTTTATACATGGCCTTACAACTTTGCGGCTTATACAAAAGGTTTTTTCCTTTGACTCTCGTTTGCCTTTGCACAGTTTCTCCACGTATTTGGAAGTAGTACATATGAGTATTCACGAAAATACACACTTCTCTGATGTATAAACATGGCAAAGGGAGAATGTGAAGTTTTTTAAATAGTGGAATACAACTCTCATCAGTCCTTGCATTGCAAATGGCTCTGACACACTTCTTCTGTACTCTAAAAACTCTATCTACCTCCACTGAATTTCCCCAGAGTATTAGACCGTACATAAGCACTGACGACACGTAACCGTGATAGGCGGTGAGTGCAGCTTCTACTGAAACGGTGTCTCTTAATCGTTTCAGAGCGAAAACAAATCGATTTAAATTATTACAAATTTGGTTAATATGGGCCTTCCAATTTAAATGTTTATCGATCACGATGCCCAGAAATTTAAAAACGTTGACCTGATCCACATTTTCATTATTATAAGATAAAATTATAGGAATGTCGAACGAATTATAAGAAATAAATTGCATTGATTTAGTTTTATTGATATTTATACGTAAATCATTAATATTTAGCCAATTGATAATGTCAGTAAATGATTTGTTTATGTCCCGCTCATATGTCAACTTATTATTACATTTTAACAGCAGCGTCGTGTCGTCAGCGAACATGACGGTCCTACCTAAGGTTGCGTTCGGGAGGTCATTAATATATATAACCACCGGGGGATGGGCAGCAGCATCCATGGACTGTGGTGGGGATACTGCAATTGCCAATCCGCATGCCAAGTGTGGCGATTATGGCATTTATCCCCCATGAAATTGGGGGAGGCCTATGTCCAGCAGAGGACATCCTTTTGCTGGTATGGTAGTGGTGGTGAATACATTTATTGACAGTTTTTTTTTTTTTTTAAATGGGATTGCTCTTGGCCAGCATCTAGCCAGGGGGCAAAGATGAGGCCGACGATGAAGCGAGCTCACCCAGAAGATGCCTATTCACTCATGCCTTAAAAAGGTCCAGGTTATATGAAAGGCCTACATTTCAGCTTTGGTAAAAATGTTTTTGTTATTCCGTCCGGCAGATTTCCGGATCTCCCACTGTTCTCCTATATGGATCGTATTTGTCAAACAATTCTCTTGACATTTTTAAGTAGGTTTGATAATTATTCAGATTTTTGTAGAGTCAGTTGCAAATAAAACTATTAATTCGCGATATCTACTACTCACAGAGTCATTTGTGTAAAGTAACAAAACAAACATCGAAATTTATTATGTAAATTCGGGGACTCTCTTTCTTCTTTTAGAATCTATAGCATTTGGATTCTGAGTTGAATAAATCCAAAAAGCCTATTTCAGTAAAATATGAAATAGGTAAATATTACTTTTACCTGGTTCTTTTTATTCTTTTTAACACTGATACATGCATAGATATGTAATTTTTTTGTTTGTGTTTTATTTGTCCAGTTTAGTTGTCATTGTAGCTCTATAAAAAGGAATTGATTTTAATTTTATTCATGCCTTCTAGTTCTATGCCTTATATTATTTTATATTTTAGTTACTAACCATAAGCATATCATTATTCATTTTGCATTTTATCTTTGAAACACATCAAACTAACTACTGTAATGACAAAATCAATTAGTAGAAGGAAATTACCATTTATATATTGGTTTAGAATTTTGGCCATTTAGACTGACATATTGAATTTAACTAATTAATTGTTTAATGTTAATTAACATTAGTTAATTTTTAACTAATGTTTATTGACCGAGTGGAACAAAAATAATTTCGTATGTCCAGGTGTCCAGATTTTCGTTTGTTCTCCTCTACAGGTCGCATTTCTCAACCGATTTTCGTAAAATTTTGTGTGCAGATTCGATAATTCTACGCCCTTTTGTTTGAGCAAGACAGTTTTTCAGCAATAACTCAAAAACCGTTAGACCTTTCTTGTTCAAACCAAAAATCGTTAAAAGTATTTATTATTGTACAGCACCTTAATTTTTTTGGAATTTTAAACTTCACAGTTTGGAAATTAGATAGAATGTCCCCCCCGACACACTTTTTACGACTTTGACAGCTAATATCTCACCAACGGTTGACTTAAATGGAAAAGTTTTTTAGAAACCTCTATGTCATCTTTAAAGGCCTATGCTATGAACCGCTATAGAAATATTATGTGAAATTACGAAAAAAATATTAAACTGGAGGGGCGGGCACTGGTTACTAAGTTCTGTTACTCGATTTGCAAACTCTTTTCTTGCGTTAAAACAAATGCTACCGAAAAAATAAAAAATGACATATAATGGCGGGTTGTCAGTTATAATTTTATAGCACACACAACACTTATCTCGTCATATTTATAATGGATTGGGGTCTAAAAGAAAATCGTGTCGCTGTAATTGCGTTGCACAAATGCGGGCATCCGCCAAACGTGATTTTGAAGTTGCTTCAAAATCTGAAAATCAGCAAACAATTCGTTTATCGTACCATTAATAGGTACAATAGTACCCTGAGCTTTGATGACCGCAAGAGGTCTGGAAGACCACGCACCGTTCGGACTCCAGCTCTAATAAAGGCAGTGAAGGCGAGAATCGCAAGAAACCCCGTTCGGAAGCAAAAGTTGTTGGCAATTCAGATGTCTGTGAAGAGAAGCTCCCTTAAAAAAGTTATCAATCAAGACCTTAGACTACACGCTTATCGTAGACGGAAAGGTCATTTGCTTAATGGACGATTGAAGACTATGAGGCTGAATAGAAGTCGCGTGCTACTGAAGCGGTACGCACAAAATGGCCACCGAAATATATTATTTACAGACGAAAAAATTTTTACCATTGAAGAATGTTGTAACCGCCAGAATGACAGAGTGTATGCAAAAAACAGTCAAGAAGCGAGTGTAGCTGTTCCGAGAGTGCAACGAGGCCATCATCCCTCATATGTCATGATTTGGTTAGGTGTGTCATACTCGAGGTTAACACAGGTCCATTTCTGTGAAAAAGGTGTCAAAACTGGGGCTAAAGTTTACCAGGAAACCGTTCTGGAACCAATAGTGAAGCCTTTAAGCCACTCTCTTTTCAAAACCAGCCCTGGGTCTTTCAACAAGACTCAGCCCCTGCACATAAGGCAAAAACAACTCAAGCCTGGTTTCGAAGCAACAAAATTGACTTCATTGCCCACGAAGACTGGCCCTCCTCCAGCCCGGACCTCAACCCCCTGGATTATGCTATATGGCAGGTTATTGAGGAGAAAGCCTGTGCTAAACCCCACACAAATCTTGACTCCCTCAAGCGGGCCATAGTCAAGACAGTGACGGAATTAGATATGACAACCGTGCGTGCCGCTATTGATGACTGGCCTCGTCGTCTGAAGGCCTGTGTTCAGGCCCAAGGAGGCCATTTTGAATGAATTTGACAAATGTAAATCCTGATTGTGTGTACTTCATTTTAATATATAATTTATTTAACTTTCGTTAGAATATTTTATGTAGATAAGGATTATTACAGTAACATAACTTAGTAACCAACTAGGTACATAGGTGTATTATTTCATAATTGTAGTGCTCATAGTCTCTGAGTAAATCGGCTGTGACATACGGACCGACGGACGGACGGACAGACATGACGAATCTATAAGGATTCCGTTTTGCCATTTTGGCTACGGAACCCTAAAAACCGCAAATCGATGGACCGTTTGGCACACGCATACTAGAGGTAAACAATTTTTGTGACCCGCAGTTCTTAAAAAAAACCCTTAGGCGGGGAGTGCCGAGTCATTATTGTTTTTTGTATGGGATTTTTATTTTCAGAAACCTGTTGTGTGTGGTAATATTGATATTCTTTTGTTTTTTTTTTCAGAAATCTATTGTGTGAAAGGGCTTTTTAGGCGATTCTAAAAACATAGGGACCATTTCGTTACATTTTAGCCATTTTTAGGGTTCCGTAACTAGAAAGGAAAAAACGGAACCCTTATAGGATCACTTTGTTGTCCGTCCGTCTGTCTGTCTGTTAAGACCCTTTTTCTCAGGAACGCGTGGATGGTAGGCTTTCTTCACATTTTCGTGAATGTCTTGAAAACGAAGAGCTATAAAAATAATAATAAAATATTTTTGTGTTTTTTTTAATGATAGACTGACCAGCGATTGGCCTTAGTCTCACCTGATGGAAAGCGATGACAAGGCCTAAGATGTTGCTCACTGATTCAGTAATAGCCTATTCACTCTTGTCTTGAAGAGACCCAGATTGGATGTATCAGGAAATACAGACGGCGGCAGTAAATTCCAGTCCTTGGCTGTTCGCATTAAGAAAGAAGAAGCAAATTACTTCGTGCGAATAAATGGTAGGCTGACAACGTAAGGATGCAGCCGCTCACCGCGTCTGGACGTCCGGTGATGGAATGGGGAGGGCGGAACTAAGTCATGTAATTCCTGTGCACACTCTCCAAAATGTATCCGATAGAACACAGACAAACAAGCGACTCGACGACGGTGTTTCTTGTTGAGAAGTTAGCGAAATGAGTTAATATTTTATACTACTTACTTGAAGTAATGTTGTCAATTATATACTATTAACGCTCACGACTACAAATCTCTTTTCCGTTAGGAATGTTCTAGCAAGTGCTTGAAGAGCATACGTTTGAAAACTAATTTGCTTGGGGCCTGTCTTATCGTCAGAGGGAGTGCATTCCAGAGACGAATTGCTTGAACAGCGAAGGAAGATGTAAAAAAACCACCATGGTGAGGAAGTACAGATATATTTTTTCAATATGTTAGGCTTTCCATGAACCCCTACCGTTCGTTATATGAATCTTATAGTTCCTGTACTATATATATTTACCGCTCAATAATGATTGTTTGAAACCGAGCATTATTGTAGCTAATAGGTAAACATGACTCACTGGTTTCCTCTATGAATAATATGACCCAATTGCTTTATTTACTCACATACTATTACTATACATCACTAGTCCAGTCCATTAAAAAAAGTTTCGTGGAAAACCAGTTTGTCAAGCTGGTTTAATTCGACAGATGTACTCTTTGAGTAATGATTGCAAGGAGTATGTTATGCAAGGCAATGATTATTAGCATTTACAGCTCCAGTCCATATTTCTCTTTCGCTTGCTCTTATGCATTATTATGACAAAATAAACGATAAAGCGAGTGATCCCGAATGTACTAATTCGGCTAATTTTGGACTCACTTGGAACCAATGGCAAATAAAGCAGTATCTTAATTAAGGCTCATTTACAGTGGTCGTTACGACCGGCAGTCCGCGTGTGGAGGAGTTTACGCTTTCAATCTACTTAGTAATTGACGATTAACTATCTTAATCGAAATATCTATATAAATAATATCACTATCCATGGAAAAATCTTCCCTGAAGAGTTCCGGTGGCCAGTTCTGGTCTACATCATCTTCACTTCGCCAGCACATGCTGGTACATTTAGACAGCAAATGCACGTGTTACTTTAAAAATACTTAAATAGCTATGATGTGCCTATAAAATTTGAGGAAGTTCCCTCGATTTCGCCAGGATCTAGACTTCAAAAAAAAATCGAATTCGGTCTATGGTCTCTGAGTAATAATCGGTGAACGTATTGTAGCAGGAGGCCAATTCTCGGGTCGTTCGAGATGATGTCTATTTAAAATGATCTCGATTGACGCAATGTCTATTGAAAAATCTCACCATTATGTCGAATACAGCGAAATTTCTTATTCTAGGGCACGATCGAGATGATGTCTATTGTAATACGTGTTCTGTTTTTTTGATTGTGTTAGTTTACAATCGAATGTATGATAATAAATCATTTTATAAGATTTTCCACTTAATGAAATATACTTTATATCAAAAACCTAAGTGTTTTAATTTTTGAATGATCTATACACAATTATGGTGATTTAACACCTTAAACATATTTACGAGTATTTGGTCGTTTATGTACTTACGTGAAATGAAACGCATAAAAACTGTTTTGACTTGACAGTTTTGAGTCAAAGACGACTTGATATATTTGAGAGCTGTCAATATTTTCCGTCAACCGCCATTCCACCACTGAACGTATCAAAAATATATAAAGGTATTTAGCCATTAAATCATTTAAATGAATCGACATATTTTTCGCAAATACATGTGTTCATTTCGTGCTGCTGTAAACTGTCGATCAACTACTTAAGATGTCAATATTTACCGCCACTGGCAGATCAAATGTCAAAATAATTGTGGTAAAACCATCTCGATCGCTACTGACCACTCGTTGCATCACGAACGCTGGGAATAGACATATTAGACATATCTCGAGTGTGAGATTTCGAGAAATACGCAAATGTGTTTTCGATGGACATCCGCCATTTTTTATCGAGATATGTCTAATAGACATCATCTATAACGGCCTGAGAATTGGCCTCCAGATTATATGTCAATATCGCACGGGTTGTCTAATGGGCCGTACTTGAGAATACCTAAAAGCAGCAATCACATGGTCATTGACATGATGAAGGAAAAACCTAAAGGTATCAAAAATGTTACCAAGAAGGCACGGCACTCATTATAATGGCAAAAGCAGAACGATGAATGCATCTAATAATTTATATCTAATAAAATAAAAATAAATAGAACTGATAGAAGGCGACCCCTCCGCACTCCTTAGTTAAAACAAAATCTTAAAAAATGTAAAGATTAGTCTTAACTAAGAAATAGAATATGTAATTGTAAATCCTTAATTTGAAATAAACAGATTAAGTAAAGAAAAAAAAAATTAATGGAAAATGTAATTTTAATAAATTTTAGGCAAACGATTTGATAGGTATTGTTTCTCTTGGGATCGTAATTAATAACAACGAGCGAGAAATCTCCACTTTTCACCCACCATACTCACTCACTCATTCACTTCATATAGTTTATTTAAATATTTTTTTAAGCAGTAGTATCTTGTAACTATTTATTGTAATAAAGTGTTTATACAGTTTAAAATTAATAATAGTATTAATTTGGCTTATTTATTTACTATTTAAAGCCATCATTTAACTTAAAGTAGCGTACTATATCCTTTTTTTCACGCTCATCGTGCAAAAACTAAAACCTTGTGTGGCGAGGCGCGGGTGTTTTTTGCTCGTTCAATTTCCTGGCTTTTTGCGGCCTCTATCAAGTCTATGTTGTGATTAGTTTCAGTTACTTTAGCCTATATGTTGAATGATCAGTTTAAAGCAGTAATATTAATATTCATTAACAAAGCTAGTCTGTCCGTGACTACGTACGGATGAGGAATCAATATATAAAATTTTATTTTATGTTACAATACATACAGTCCAATTCGAAACAGTTATGTCTAGTGGATAATTTTGAGTACAGGTAATCCAGTAAGTAGCATGTTGCAGCATGTTATATATTACACTTCTTATCCTTCAATTTCCATTTATCGAGGGACTTCCCTGTTGCACTTACTGGAATGCGTTACGTTATTTAACTTAATTACCTAACACTTTGCATAAACATTTATGTTCCCAAAAAGGCATAATTTTCAAAGAAAACCCCTATCTCTAACGACATTTAAAGACTAGATGTTTAGTTGACATCTGTGCGTTTCGCTTCCGCACCGAATCAGAATGCGGTACCGAACGTTTGACGCGCGAATAACTGCTATACAATTCACAAGTTATTTTAACTCGTCCCGCCGATAATCGCCAGTGTATTTTGATCCCGAGATCTTCAACAAATACGCGTTATCATAATAGACTGGTTCGTCTCAAGCGACAGGTTGGTAAGCGTTGTGAATATCAGCCCTGGATTGTCGCGACGTCATGATACAGATTTAGACTGACCGTCTGCCGTATTACCGTGCTAATTTAAAACGACGGAAAGTCATTTGAGTCTAAACGGTGTGTACGCTCTTCTTAGAACTAGGTGCCTCACTCACATAACCTTTGCCGCAGAAGTTTAGCCAAAAGGTTTTTTTTTTTAACTACGCGCTTGGATGGTGCTTTGGGGGATTTCTTGAAATGCTTTGCTATTGTTGAGGACTAAGATGGACTGTCTTATCTTCACTAGCTCAACAGAGCAGTCTTGCATCGATCAGGTGGCGGGCAAAACTTCACATTTCGCTGACTATCAAATTAAATAGTTCGTTCTCCGGTTATATAACAGTGGTGTGGTATGCCACATAACCATTTTCTATTATTTTTGCGACTTTCATATAGATCATGGACATGAGGCTTTTCAAAAAAGGCGAGAAAAGGTTTCTTACGGATCGGCAAGACGCGAGGGACGCCTCTGGTGTTGCAAGCGTACTTAGCCGACGACTGACTATCTAGTGAAAATTTCTTTCAAGATGGTACTGGTTCACTCCGGTACTGGTTGATTGCAAGCATAAACACATAAAGACACAATGTCTAACACTAGCGTTAGTAGGCAAAGCTATATTCAAATTTTCTGCACTAGAATATAAAATATCCTGCCTTACACTTCTTTTATCGGATCCACTAGATTCAGCTTTGTCAAATCAGAAGGTTAAATGGCGCATACATTCTAAAGATTTGTCAGTCAGTCAGTGCCCTGAGAGCAACGAGTCTTAATGGATGTAATTAATGCAATCCATCCAATTGGACAAACGACAGACGACATAACTTAATGCCGTTCTTTTTCAAAGTATACGTGGATCGACAAGGACGACGAGTTTTATTATTATAGGATGGCTAAATAATGAGAATATTCTTATCCATGAGAGGATAGACCTGTGCCCAGAAGTGGGACATATACAAGCTGATGAGTTCTTTTACTGATTATTATAATATAGCAAGGGCTGAAATGGATGGACGGATAATTGAAGCACGCATGATTGAAAGTATTCGCCTACCCACATTATCTTGAAAACACCTTGAAAGCGTCAACGTATTATTTCACAATGAAAATAATTTATAGTAGTGCCTATGCCGATCATATCTGAGGTTATACGTCAGTTGCACTTCTCGTCTACACATTTGCACACCGACAATAATAAAATAATACGTGAAGTGATTCATCTCATCTGAATCGCATCATGTTCTTACATTTTGAAATATATACCAATATAATCATAAATGAACGCAGCGGTAAGGTGAGATATGCACTTCAATGCCGATTTGTGAACTTTTAGCTTTCAAGTGAACTTTATGGACCTAATGTGAAATCGGTAGTTTCGAAGTTCTCACCTATCGAAACCACCTGATTCCTCAATTTTACTATGATCGCTCGATAGCAAATTGAATCGAGAATTCCACAAATCGGCGTATTAAGTTACCAGGTGCCTATTTGTGGTTACTCACATCCACATGGATCACGGTAGAATTTGATTACTCTGAGAGCTGGGTAAATGTAGCATTGCCAACCTAAAAACATATAACAATTGGTTAACTAGTTAGTGCGGCGGAATTAGCACATTAATAAGGCCTACGCTAATATGCCCAAATCCTAATATATTCTTTTATCTCCTATTTGGGCTTCGGCCTCGCGAAATCTGCCTATATCGACCACTGTATGACCCGTGTATATAAAATGGGAGTAGGTCAATTCAATCCCTACCATCTGTTGATCCCGTGGCAAACAAACTTATTAGTTGCCAGACGCCAAATGTAAGAATCTAGAAGATGGCAGTAACCGCGTATGAGTCGCGTACGAGTATGTAGTTGTAGCTTTTTTGAAGTGAGATCATTAATATTGTGTTGTATTTGGTCAATGTGTGTACAGATTAAAGGTAGTTGGATCATTTTAGTAATAGCATGGTCGCGGCGATTAGGTGTGTTATAATTATAAACCATTTTAGTAGTAGCATGGTCTCGGCGATTAGGTGTGTTATAATTATAAACCATTTTAGTAGTAGCATGGTCGCGGCGATTAGGTGTGTTTTAATTATAAACCATTTTAGTAGTAGCATGGTCGCGGCGATTAGGTGTGTTTTAATTATAAACCATTTTAGTAGTTGCATGGTTGCGGCGATTAGGTGTGTTATAAACAATTTTATTAGCAATAAGCTCGATAGCTTATTGCTTCTTAGCATCACGTGATTGTTATGGTAAGCGAATTCTCCAGTCTATGGGCGTTGGCAAATCAAGTAGTATCTTAGATTCGTCGTTTTAGCTGCTGAGGGGTCAATATCCTACCGTCAATTCAATACAAAAGTCCATAAGCTTGGTTGATGGTTCTTAGAATGTCTGTGACTGAAATATAAAAAAAAATATTCATATCATATATGTATCTAGTTAAGCTACATGTTGTACAATGTTTGTCCGCTAAAGCAATTGCTTCTGTAGTCTCTATTACCCCAAGTTTTCTTGCCCGCCCGATGCAAGCATGCAGTACATTCGTACGCACCTAAACTCATAACCGTAGTGATTTACTGACCTACAAACCAAATTCGTACTCTTCTGATTGTACAGAGATTCCCGCATATACGCAGTTATATCACTCTAGGACTTCAGAGTACTTCACTTTGAAACGAATCGTGTTGATTAGATCTTAAGGTTCAATTTAGCCATGTAGTCCCGGTGGAAATACGACAGATGCGAAATGAGCACTTATGACGCACTGCAACACTATACCGAATCGCTATGCACTCTTGCGTTTCTTGGGCTGTCCAGTTCGCTTGTTCCAGAGCACCTATGGGATGAATTGTGACAAGTTACTGCCATATGTCTTGTCTTGATAGTTTAGTTTGGATTCTTATTGAGACTTGAGGCCATTCTCAAGGTTTTATTCAAAAGCATTAACATTTTGATTCATTTTTGACATGTTTATAGTCAGGTTTACTGAGAGGGCCATTTGCCTCTCCCTAGTACCGGCGTTTCTTCTGATAAACTAACTCATACTCACGCCCCTGACTACGGCAAAACAATGTAGGAAGTAGCATTTTTCTTTCCAAAAAGGCACTAATTTGTAATACCAATCATTAATTATTAAGGCTTACAAACCGCACTCATTTTCTGTTCTTACCGGCCTCCTCTCAAATAAAGAGAAAAAATATATAGAAACTGACAACATAACGAACCCTTATATCAAATAGGGTCGGCAGTGCGCTTCTTCTGCAATCGCAAGCGTCCATTGTCTACGGTGTATGCTTGCCGTCAGGCAGGCCGTATCCTTTTTTGCCACCGTCGCAGTATATAGAAAATCCGGCAAGCATAAGTGTTTTCCTTACTCATATGTTATTTGGTTAGTTATCTAGACAGAGTATACAAATAAAGAAATGCACCGAGTGCCTGCCATGAAAACACCAATAGGGTGGTTTCCATAAAATATTAACGATGCCATTGCGACCAGTTTTTAAAGGGGATTTAATGTTTGTATGGGATATTGTTCCTGGACACCAAAAACGCTTCATACTAATCGACAGAAAATTACGACGTCACAACGCAACCGGTTCTAACGTTGTATGCAAAAACGAGAAAATTGCTATTTGAATCGTGTAATACTGCGTTTAACTACACAGTTGTTGTACAATTTATTTTTTATTGAATCATGTAAATTCTATTTGTAGCCTTTCTTTAACTTTTAGATGATAACAAATATCCATTTTTCAGAAACTTTCAAGGCTCGTAATAGCTTGTTATAGTTATTATTATTTTCATTTTATTTTGTAATTTTCATTTTATTGGGTTAATTTGTTGGTATACTATCCATATAGCGGCAATATATTATAAAGTTCAACATGAGGAAATTACCCTATTATTCTATCTCTTCGGAAAAAATACCCTGTTAACAAACTGTTTCATATTTCCCGACAACACCAAAAAAAATGAAGCATCTTCGGGAGTGAAATGAATTTACTTACTAAGAGCTCGAGTTCGATATTAATGCATTTACATTTGGACAATTCGTGCCTGTATATCGGAATTTTACAATTCTGAGCATTTCTTTGCAAATGGACGATGTATTATTTCCAAGCTTTGCTACTTATTCGAACTTTAAAGTAATTATTCGTCCTTTGACTCTACTTGTCGAAAGCACTTATCGACATTTTAATACAAATTAAATAAACAATTTATACTTGTGTACTTAACCTACTATATGTGCCACACCATTGAAAAATGAATTCTGTAAATACAATAAGCACCCAACAGCAAACAGTATATTCTTATAATAATTTGGCAGCTCTCAAGCCTAGTTATAGAGTACAAGGACAAAATTTCATTAGACATAAAACTACGCACATCATCATCATAATTCCATTAGATATTAAGTGTCATTACCTGGTAAGTCCAGACTATAAATGCCAAGTATGTTCGCTGCTTCACGGCCGCGGCCGGTGTGTCTAATAAGTAATAACTGAAATGGATTCACATGTAGAAAGAACCTTTTCCTAGTAGAATCAAATCTAGATTTATAGACAATAAAATAAAATACAGAGGAAGTTGCATAAGTTTACTCGATCGATTTTGCATCTAAACATCTCATTTCAACTTGATACGAATTGCAATATCAGTGCGTCCCCCTCGCTTACGCAGCTATGCGCTGGAGCTAGTGCGAGCAGTCCAGCAGGGTAATTGCACGGTATCTCATGTTTCATTATTATATTACTTATAGAAAAGAGAAGTAGAATTATTCAGTTAGCCCTGATTATATGTTAGAGATAATTCTGAAATAAGGAAACAAACCGGCCAAATGCGAGTCGGACTCGCGCACGAAGGGTTCCGTACTATTATCTATACAATATTAGACGCTTCATTATAATTTATAACCTTTTTTAATTTAATTTAAATAATAATATATTTATATTTTTTATCAGTAATAAGAACGTTAAATAATATCATGTAGAATTTTGGTTAAGTGCGAGTCGGATTTTAGTTTTTCCATACATTTTGGGGCCCCGAGCCTGATGAACACAACGAGCAACTTCCTAAAAGTTTTTCTGTGTGGGAGGACCCTTCCCTTAAATATTTATTTTAATTTATTTTTAGTATTCTGTTAAAACTTCAACTGTCTAAGTATCACGGTTCATGAGATACAGCCTGGTGACGGACGGACAAATGGATATATTTTTTTTTATATATATTAGGGGACATTTTTACACAAATCGAACTAGGCCCACAGTAAGCTTAACAAGGCTTGTGTTATGGGTACTAGACGACGATATATTTAATAGATATATACTTAAATACATAGAAAACATCCAAGTCTCAGGAACAAATGTCTCTGCTCACCACAGAAACAAATGCCCTTACCGGGAATCGAACCCGGGACGTCTAGCTTCGGAGGCAATGGCACTACCAACTAGGCTAAACAGGCCGACTGCCTAGCCAGCGTAGTCTTAGTAATAGGGTTCCGTTTTTAGGGTTCCGTAGTCAACTAGGAACCCTTATAGTTTCGCCATGTCTGTCCGTCCGTCTGTCCGTCCGTCTGTCCGTCCGTCCGCGGATAATCTCAGTGACCGTTAGCACTAGAAAGCTGAAATTTGGTACTAATATGTATATCAATTACGCCGACAAAGTGGTAAAATAAAAAGTGGAAAAAAAATTATTTTATTAGGGTACCTCCCCTATACGTAAAGTGGGGAGTGTTTTTTTTTTCATTTTAACCCTAACGTGTGATATATTGTTAGATAGGTATTTAAAAATAAATAGGGGTTTACTAAAATCATTTTTTGATAATGTTAATATTTTCGGAAATAATCGCTCCAGAAGTAAAAAAAAATGTGTCCCCCCCCCTCTAACTTTTGAACCATAAGTTTTAAAAATATGAAAAAAATCTCAAAAGAAGAACTTTATAAAAACTTTGTAGGAAAATTATTTTGAACTTGATAGGTTGAATAGTTTTTGAAAAAATTACAAAAATAATTTCTGAACTAAGTTTGTAATTTAACCGTATAAACAGGTGTTTATTGTATCTGTCATTTCTACAAAATCACAATGAAATGACGTGCTTTTTAGGGTTTTGTGTTTCTGTACTTAATATGTCAACTTAATGTGACGGACGGAAAACTACGGAACCCTACACTGAGCGTGGCCCGACACGCTCTTGGCCGGTTTTTACCTTTTGGGTACGGAACTCTAAAAACCATAATATAGAAATGTATATATATTTGACATCTACTACACTCGCCAATAAGCTAACTTGTGATATGCCAATAATCTTCCTTTTAAGGCGCAGGGTAGGGCAAGCCATTCTCCATACAAAGGTTGTGCAAGTTTTTTGCGTTAGCTTTGGCACTACAGCATTTAATTTTGTTTATTTAAATTTGTTGGTACATATTCGATATACGCAGAACTTGATGTTGAAATTTGGAATTATTAAAAAAAAAATAGAAAAATACAAAATAGAATTAAAATTAAAAAAGAAAAACATCAAGACATAGCTAACAAAAGAATAAGCATATGGACCAAAAATAGTAACTGGAGTGCAAACACAAACGAAGAAAAACTTGCACAAAGTTTGTATGGAAAGAGCTTGCCCACCCCTTCGCCTTAAGAAACTCTGTTGTTTACAATGGGTACAAATAAATCCGAGCCCTTCGTAGGTACACGTAATTATTCGTTTTACTCCATGCGTTCTGTAGAGTGTACTAGTATATAAGATGAATAATTATGTACGAGTATTTAATATTCCTAATAATATCAGTCATCGTCTATACATTCATAGTTATTACTAATGACATACGTCATTAGTTGTCGAGCTTATAACTAACTAAATTGTGTCGGCACGAGTGCACGTAGTACTCCAGTTATTTATTATCATTCCTAAAGATTCTAGCCGTCACCAGAGCAATCACATGCACTGTTAGGAAGTGATGGCAATAAATTTCAAATACACTATACTGGTAATTTATATCGTGAGGTGGATCTTAAGTCAATGCATTAAAAGCTATAGTGAAGTGTATGGCTGATATGTTTTAATGATATACCGCTTCAAGTCTGACTGGGAATTAGCGTTAAATCAATTGTTTTGTTGAGTTTAGTGTATAAATTTGTGTATTGCAAAACGATACGCACATGTCAAGTGCACCACATGTAACCTTTATCCTAAAGCAGAATTAAAAAATAATGTTAGGGTAAGCCACAGATGGTACTCTCCTTATACGTAGTATCTCTTATTTCTATGGCGAAAACAAACTGGAGAAATGAAAATGTCCAGATTGTAATAAGATTTCGTATTTAACAGTTAATATAAAATTATATATATGTATACTTTGCTTACCCTTCATACTCGTATGTATAGGGTTATCACTTATCAATGTAGTTTTATTAATTGATAATATTAAGGGCGTACAATGAAAAATATTGCGTTCTTTAAAAACGCCGCTCTAACGAGATAAGAAAAAAAGAAGACTGATTTTCAGGTATATAATTATTGACTATATAACTGTTTCTCTGACTAGAGCCGAAACAAGATTGTTTAAAATTTTCTCTCCCAAAGTTTTCGAGTCATTGATTTTCGTTATTTGCCTACATAATAAATTTAATATTAAATGACACAACAAAGTTAAGTTGAATAGTCTAAAATCTCTTAAAACACGAATACGAATAACGCTTCACAAATATATAATACTTATTGAAATTTGTACAAAAAAACCATTTCCGAAGAGCACCTGAAGTGCGCGGAAGTCATAATCATGACTTATACAGGGGGTGTGGTTTACAGAATCGAGACATCCCCTTAACGCATAGCCATTATCCTTTTCATAATTGGTCAGTAACGTTAAATTTACGTAATAATTTTGTAATTAATCCCTTCAAAAAAGAGAGTGACTCAATGCATACAAAATAAGTATGCTCAGGTGTACTCCGAGCGATTTTGCTAAGTCTACCTATTTAATTGTATTTTGCTTGCTACTGACATTAGCTCTAAATGGTCTTAGAAATTGTACGAACTCGTAATAACCACTAATTAAAGTGTATACAGTCCTGTACGCTTTATTATATTTATTATCCAACAGCGTTGAAGCGTAACTACTCGCACTTAGCCCTGAATGACATAACATAATGAGTACATACCTGTATTAAATGCCACGAACATATATGCGTGACTTATTGCCGTGCGGATATTCCAAATTAATTGCGTTGCCTATGTTATTATGCCGTCCAACTTTCCTGGCAGGCAAATCTATCGGAATGATAGTAAATAATTTCACACTTCGTGATCTGTTAATACAATAAATATCGAACAATATTTCACACTTGAAATTAGAGCTTTGGGAAAGCGACCACAAAGTCGATATTTCTTCAACGTCTGGTTACAGTTGGGACATTTCTCCTGTTATATACATGACGTTGTTTTGAGTGTTAGGTGTGCATAGTTTCTGTATTTCCTATAGCGTCTTGTTCCAGCTTTCAGTTAACAAAACTGTCGCTTGGGCTATGATTCTCAGTATAACCTTCGGAGTGCGGTTTGCGAATGCTGGATAGTGAGGTAGATTTAAAAAAAGTCTGCAATTAGCCGGTTTTAGCCCCATTTCATGTGAAGTACCATACTAGAAGTGGGTAAGTTCTACAAATATACCCGATATTTTATTTTTTTCAAAGTCAAAATATTCTTATTCAAATAGGCCTACAACAACCACTTTCGAATCGTCAGTAAAAACATTAAATTAACTTTATTATTTAGAGCAATTTATTGATGCTATTATTATTAAAAATATGTATATTGATGTAGGTATGTCAAAATTAAGAAATGATTATCTAGTTAAATTCAAAATAGGATAGAATATTAATTTAAGAGTCCGCAGTAAGCTCGGTTCTCCATACAAACGTAGTTACGCCATGCTATAATAACTGAGAGCGTAACTACGTTTGTATGGAAAATCGAGTTCAGCCGAGCGTACTGGGGACTCTTAACACATTTACCCAAGCATAATTGGGATTGCTACCGAGATATCTTCCACATATCCATCTCTTTTGCATTTAATTTGCCAAAACGATTACACACTTAAGAGGTCAGTGACGTTATTAGACGACATTATTTTAGAGTGTCCTCATAAAAATCCTGACACAACAGCTGTCTCTATGCTTCCAATGATAACGTCTCAATGACCGCAGATCTTGATCCAACTGTTGGTGCTACAAATTATATAGCCACAGAATGTCATCTTAAACTAAAGAAATAAAAAGATACTGAAGCAATGAATATTATTTTTACAAGTAGGTATATTATGTATACGATTATCAATGTACTTTTTCCGCCGTCTTGCCGTCTCAATCAGCTTTATATGCGCGAAATAATAAATACGTAACTAACAATTAAATCTTATTCACCTTTGATATCTCCCATCGCAACTGGTTACGAAGCATAGTCGCGATGACGTAAAGGATAGTAAATACCTGCTTTATTATTATTATTATTTTTTAAATAATAGTACGGTTTCTGAGTAATCAGCACAATCGCCCTCGAGTGTAGTGCAAAAGGTCGCGCTTAAAGGAGGCTTTGAAGTCGATACCTAAGCGATCGCTCTTCCGGCGCAGGCATTCGGTCGCGTGGCAAATCCTGCTACCAGTACCGGACCCTTTCTATATTATCTATTCTGTGTAGCGCCCAGTAGTAAATCGAGATTTATAACTTGGCATGATTCGGTTGGCACCGCGCGAGCCGACCCGGCGCCCGGTGCCTCGATTTTAAAGTAATATCTGCATGGACTCCGTAAAAATAAACGTTGAACATCATAGATAATTTAACAGCAATATCAACCCTACGAGTCGAGCGATAAGACTCAAATTACCAGTACAACATTATACAACTTGCGACTTTCTTATGAAACGAAACGATTACACGTGGATTTAACCTAGAAACTAATAAAGCGATTTGCCACTTATGAGTACAGTTTAATCGAATAATGTCGGGAATCATTAAAATATTTCTCATAATATATTAATATTCTCATTATTATTACCGAAACTTCTGGAATTATAATAAAAAAAAAAACCTACACTATGGACAGTTTTTTTTTGCAAAACACCCCTCTGGTTCATCCGTTAGGGAGGTCCGATGCCACAGACTGGCGACCACACACATACAAACACACGCACGCACCGACGCACACACACAAAAGCTTATCTTTAAGGCCTCGGCACACCAGATGCGTAGTACGCTTTAACGTGCATGTGGACGTGCGCGTTGTAAAGTATGAATCGTTATAAGGCATGTCACACCGCTTGCGTGCGGGTACGCCGTGCATGGTTGCATACGCGACGCAAGCGACATAATAAATCCTTGTATGCATGTATGTACTTAACTACTCAGCGGAACGCGCACGTCTACGCTTACGCATCTGGTAAGCCGAGGCCTTTATTCTAGTTTTCTAGATATGTAATATATCAATTTAGTCATTTGTAGATGTGGACGTAGCTACGAGTAGCATGATTAACACGCAGCCTTAATGTTCAATTTTCATACCGAAATATTGCGATAGTTGAATTTTGTTATTCGATTTAAATAATGAAACAGACTTGAAGCGGAATGGTAGGAACACTGTGAAAAGTGACGTCGGGATTTCAGAGTCGAAACAGATTAGGAATAAAGTGAGAAAGTCCCGGGATTTTTGGGAGTATTCTTATAAGTCGGTCTTTTGACTACAAGCCCTACCCCAGACAAAGTTTTAGACATTGTTCTCCGCGTTTGTGGCGAATTCAAAGATGCTGCATGTATTAAAGCGGTGTATTATGCCTACGTCAGAAGCGTCCTCGAATACGCCAGTTGTATTTGGTCTCCCCAATATGCCATATACAAACAAAAAATTGAAACAATACAACGTTCTTTTTTACGCCACCTAAGTTTTCGTACCAAGACATGGGAAACAAGCTATACGAATTGAGATGCAATCGTCACCGTTTATTGAGCCTGGAAGACAGACGTATCTTACTAGACATATCTTTTTTGTATGACATCCTTTCGGGCCGTATCGATAGTTCATCGTTATTGGCGGAGATTAAATTCTCGGTTCCCACACGTAGAACTCGTCATGCGGAGCGTTGCCTATTCAGCCTTCCTATGGTTCACACCAAATATGCCCAAAATTCACCAATTACCCGTATTTTGCGCCAGTATAACAAGCAATTTAGCAATGTCGACTTATTTGATTGCACCAAAGCAACGCTGAAAAACCGTGTTATGTCATTATTGACGCATAGCAGTATCGATGCAAAGTGAATATACTGTTGATTAAAAAAAGTTATGCACCGCATACTGTCTTTTACTGTCATACACACACACCTCATGAACCACAAACACACACTATACTATAATCCACGCATTCCCACTCACACACACTTGTGCATTATTATTATTCTTATTTTCTGTGTTACCACTAAGGTTGGATTTATGTTTTGCATTTTTTGTGGACATCTGTCATTGGCTATTGTTATTGTAGTTTAAGTTTTGTATTTTTCATATTGTATTGCTGTTGATGCCCCAAATAAAGTAAATAAAATAAATAAATAAATTGATATATATAAGATTGATTTTCACCTGGCCCGCGGAAAAGGCTCTTTCACTAAACCGTACTCGTAGAGGCGTTGACGATGGTTTCCCTTAAAAAACTTAAAGCACTCACTGCTTAATTATTACGCAATGACAATTTCAATTCGTTCCGTTCAACACGTCAAGAATACCCGTACCGTTATAAACAGCCTTGTATTTAAAAATATCGGCGCCGGGGCCGTATCTCGGGAAGCGGAAACGTGGACCGAACGTTTGTCTACGTCACCAGAAACTTAGATGTTTTGTGTCACGAAAGCGGGTTTATATCTTGATCTTATCTTATTATTTAGGTATGTCGTGTTTAATGGAGATTAAGGTCGCCTGAGCTCCCTACGATGCGTTGTGTTAAGAATGAGGGATTTACACAATTGCATACGAGTGGCTCTGCTGTAGACATCGCGAATAGAAAAATCGTATATTCAAATTTAATAATTTCCATAGTAATTATTGAACAAGCTCACAAAATTTCACGAGAATCGGTTGAGAAATGCGACCTGTAGAAGAGAACAACCGGAAATCCGGACATACGAAATCACTTCTGTCCAAGTTCATGTATTTAAAAATCTTTAAAATAAAGACTGTATCGTTAAGTATAGAGACAACTTTACCTGACCGTATTCCTTCCCTAAAGTATTTTTTAAATTAAAATTGCACATGCGTTTAATTAGTGCCTTGATAAGGTACACATTTCATCCTGGGAACTTGACGTGAAGCATTTGGTTCAGTCAAAATCTACCCAATACATCGGAGTAGCGATAACGGAAGCGGACAAACTAAAAGAAAATGTAATACTGTTAAAAACAACACGACGTTACACAAATTAAAAAATATACTACGCAAACTGCAATTACACATGATTCGTAAAGCAAAACATCTGCGCATGGTCCAATCATTTCATTTTGTTAAAAAATTATATGGGTCTATGCACGATGGCCATTTTGAGAATATGGCATATCGTTCATTACAACTCTAACTTTGACGTCTAATATAACTATCAAGGAGAGTTTCTATCGAAGTGCTCTACCGATGGTTCGACGCCATGAATTTCCATTGTGATTTGGTCTCAGGCTGATACCTTTGCCTAGTCTCCAGCCTTCCGCTTGCACCAGAAATTGATGGGAACCCAAACATTACGTAAAATGTCGCTTATACGTAAAAGTTTAAATCCACCACATTTATTCTGAGTCAGCTCAATTGGGCGTTCATGAAGAGGCCACTTAGATAACATGCTTTGGCAGCATATAAACCTGTTGTATTTTAAAATGTACATAAGAGTCGCTGAATATAGTCTCAAATCAAATTCATATGCTTTGTCCCAACTATGTTTTCTGGACGATTTTGAAAGCATCATTAATTTTCTAAGATACAAAAGTTAACCACATTATATCAGATGAAATGGTTAAAAAACAACCTTTAGATTATACCCTCAGAATATTGTCATAATACGCATATCAAAAGTCAAATTAGGTTTTTTCTGTCTGTATACTTAACGATACGGTCTTTAGCATAAATAAGCTGTAGGTGGATTTTATTCAAGTATTTTCGTATTATTAGTAACTTATTTAAAAAAAATGTTTAGTGTTTCAATTACCCTATTGTCAAATGACACTGGAAATTCGCCGTACATTTCTTGGTCTACTAATAACGAAAGCTGCATGGCGCCACTGTCAGTTGTTAACCCAAGAATGTAGAGTGATTTTGATTTATGATCGAGTTGATCAAATAGGAGCCAGTTTTGCTGACCCACCTAGTGTCGAAATACAGTCAACATTTACATCTTTCCGCAGATATATAACAACATTAATAACCACCTTAAAAACGAGTGCCTATCTAGGTCACCCAGGAACTGGCGGACAGCAGCCGTGTGTTATTTTACACGAACCGTTTGGAGCCACTTTTGACCCCCCAATAACTCCAAAACTATCGAACACAAAAAAATGAAATTTGGTACATGTATTAAGATCCTTTAGAACAAGTAGAACCCCAAATTTCATAAATATAGGTTTAATAGTTATTGAGATATTAAACGGCATTTTTACCACTGACTGACTGACTGACTGACTAGTAATCAAAAACCTAACCCACTTCCAGGTGACCTAGAAAGCTGAAATTTGGCATGCAGCTTGGTAATTATGTGTGTACTCGTACACCAGAAAAAAACAGAAAACTGTGATTTTTTTATTATTATTATTTATGCTAGTTAACTCAGAACTCCGTCATTTATTAACCGATTTGGAAAATTCTTTTTTTGTTTGAAACTGTATACTTCAGGGGTGGTCCCATAGTTATCAGGCAAGAATCTGATCATAGGGTCCTGGAGAAATCGAGGGAACTCTTCAAATATTTGAGGTGCACCTATAGCGATTTGGGTATTTTGTATAGTAACTCGTGCATACGCTCTTAAAAAGCACCATTTGGCGAAGATTGACATAAAGTAATTTTATTTTATTTATTTATTTAAAAAAGTAATGATATCCCATAAAAAACATAAATGTGAAAATGGGAGCCAAGTTCAATTGTCGTTTTCACCGATGCAGTATGTTATAATACCATAAAAGCTATTGGATATTTAAGAAAACTGCCAAGTTAAAGCTCAAAATGCATTAAGCCGCAGTAAATTACTTTTACTGTAAACAATGTAGTGCCGGACTCTCAATTCTTTTGTCGCTGAAAAGAGTATTGAAATTGGCTCCCATTTCCACATTTATGTTTTTGTGAAGATACGTATATATATATACCGGGTGACGCTGGGATGATGAGTACTAAGAAATAGAGTAAAACCAATATTAACTGAACGCCCCCGTCCAGTCTACTGTCGCTCACATCTGACGTATAGGCATGATAAGCATATGTATACAGGGTGAATTTTAAGTCGTGAATCTTAATAATATGATATGAGATCCTTCATAATTCTGATCAATTTTTATTATGGGACCAATCTTGTTCATGCGCAAAAAAAAACGGCTGTTCCATAGTTTTCGACTTTCATCTGAACATGTATGAAATGAAATAGCTTTTTTTGGCACAGACAAGATTTCTCCTGTAGTAAAAGTTGTTCAGAATCATGAAGAGTATCATATTCTATTATTACGATCCATGACTTAAAATTCACCCTCTACAGGTGCAATACACAGAAATTCACGAATTGAAACTACTACTACTACTATAAAGCGGGGCGTTCATTCAAAAAATGGTTACTGGGTTACTGTAACTCACACAGTGTATAATTCACGAGTCTTATTTTTAACGGCGACGAACAGAAATACCATCTTTCGGTAAACGATATTAGATCGAAACTCGCCTGCACCAGAGATGTTTCTTTTACTTATTAAGTCTTTTATATCCTGTAGCCAGTAGGGCGTGTTCAGATCTGCCCTATATGATACCACTCGTAATGTTTACATCATCGCCTCCGATCACTATCGATAGCTGTGTATTTTTAGTTTTTATATGCACAAGACATTAGCGTGTACCTATTACCAATCCTTTCTTTGATATCATCGAAACAAGAGAGGAATGTATACTTAATTTGCCGTCGAAACCCGTGCCCTACTTGTAAAGTTCAGATTGACATCTTTGACCAGTTTTCGCTATAGGTTATATTTATAAATATGCCTATGTGAACTTTTTGGCATCTTTCGCTGAGAAATGGCAGACTTTATAGCGGTGATATAATACAATTGAAAAACGTCTTTTTTAGTTGGCTTTCGCTTTAAATTGACGTTATTTAGGGGTTCCGTACCGAAAAAGTTACAAAGAATTCCGTATGATTCGAGTTGCGACCCTCTGTCCTTCTGGCAACTGAAAAATATAACTTTTTCGTTAAAATATAACTAAATCACAAGTTCATAGGTCAATGGGAAGTTAAAAAGTTCTTCGGATAGTTTTTACGTCAAACGGACACGCGAGTGACAGCAATAGGACTCCGCCGTTTGGATCCTTCAGGTACGGAAGGGAACTAAAAAAGCGGGCGGACCTTATCTCATTATGTAATAGGGTAATAGATAGTACCCTGTTATATACACTACATATTTCTTTTGGTGAGCAGTCGGCGAAAAATAAAACCTTATCGACGATTATATGTAGAATCACCAAGAAAAGCCACCATAACATAACGACTTTGCATGTCAGGTTTCGATTATACTAGAGCGTGGCTTGTCTATTGTCTGGGAAAGCACTTATCATATCGTATCGTATGTTAGTCATTTATGTTTTTATAATAGTAGCAGAGTTCGCAATAATATTCGACGACAGAAATGAACATTTGCTATGGATATACCAATGAGTCATGCCATTAAAGCAGGTATAAAGGCGGACCCTGAAGCAAGACCCTCGACTAACTGCTCTGACTAGTAGGTTGCCCCTTACAAACAATAAACAATCGAAAACCCTAATCTACAAAAAATTACAATATCAAAATCACTTAAAAAGCAAAAATAACTTACTACCATCAAATAAAATGATCTAAAGAACACTTGTGTAAATAATTTTAACCTCTTGGAATGCGCAGCTACTTCTGCTGTCGTACTGTACAGCATTGTTATAAAACTGCCTTTGAAATTCACGTTAAATCTGAAAATAGATTGAGAAAAAACGTTTCAATTATATGGTAGCTATAAACTAACTCTTCTACTAACTCGCAAAAAACATTTTGTCTTAACCAAGATTTTAAAGAATTTACTTGTTACTTCCAAAATCACGTTGGATGACATTTGTAGGGCTTTTTGTTTATACTCAGAAACTTACTTACTTTAAGAAACATTAAAAGTTGGTAAGATTATTTATATAATTTATTAAAGTTTTATTAAATGAATCCGTGGAGCACTCCGTGCCCGGTAACAGTTTGCTTAATGTCGAACCTACACACTACACAGTACACACACACACACACACGTAGCATGCCTGAGGGTCTAATTCGAAATCCGATCTTCGTATTGTGCCCTTCCTTTCACTCTCCTGTCTTACTAAATGAGTGAAAGGGACGGCACCATACGAAGTTCGGATTTGGACTTTCGGAGTAGACACCCTGTTCCTCTTGCCACTTCGGGTAAACTCGGCTTTCAATTTCTGCTTGAGCTCATGCATGAGAGGAGGTTTGTGCCCAACAGTGTGAGTACACTACCGCCCATAATTATTTAGGCACCCATACCTTCTTCCATACATCTGTATACAAAAATGACTTTCAGAAATCCAGAGAGAGAGAATCCCTTGACAGTTTAGCGCGTGCATTTTGCATCTTTTATTTAGCTGACTTATTGAGCCTTAAATCGGTGCCAGATACCTCCCTTTTAAAATGGAAGTTTTCTTTTTGCAATGACTTAAATAACTACTAATTGCTGGTTCATAGAAAAGTGTAGTGTTTTTGTATTGCAATTAGCTAATTACAAAAAAAGTACAAAATGTGTTATCTTTGTCGTTAATGAGAATGAGCCAATAATTTATAAATGGGTCATTTGTAAATAATCAAATACTATACAATTTTAATTAATACCTATTAGTAGTTATAATTTCCTATAAAAATGTATTCAATTACATTTTTACTGTATAGGAAAGTTATTGAATTAGTTCTTTTTTTGGGACAACTATGTGTAAAACTAATTATGTCTAGTCTAGGTGATACCGTCTGGCACCAGTCTGCGAATAAGCGTGGCCAAATGGTACTCGTAGTTTTATAATGCAAATTTTAAAATAAGATGAAGTGTGCTCTTAGCGTGAACGTGAACTTCTCTTAAGTCGATGCCATAAAGTTGAATATCATACACACAATTTGGCAAAGTTAATACATCTACTGTCGAAATCGAAATTATTTCTGTCAGAACCTAATACCGCAGTCCCATGACATCCGTGAGGCATTCCGCGGTATCAGAATCATCGTTTGTTGCTACGATGACCGATAAGCATTTCCGGTGAATTGCCTTGCCTCTATGTCCTTTGCGACAGGGCAAAGCGCATTTAGATTCAATATTACAATGGACTTGTTCGAGATTTCACAGTAAAATGGGTAAGTGGAGGGGGTCTATTAGCTATTTTTTGTGGTTTTTTTCCCAAACCGGAAAAAAATGTTTTTTAGAAAACCCGTTAAGCGTCTATGCTGTACATTCATAGAATTTGCTAAACATTCATAGAACTGAACTTTATCATAAGAATGGGGTTAAAATTCCAATTAAATCCTACATTTGGTGGATTTAAATCCATAAAATCACAGTTTAATACATGTATATTAGACCAGTAGATGTAGGCAACTAGCGACAGAAAAAGACAGATTACACTGAAAAAAAAAATAGATTTGTTAACAGTAGCCCAAATGTTAGCTGCTAGTAACTAAATCGGAGGACTGGCAAACTGAGAGTTTACTAGTAACCAAATTAGTTGTTGAAAATTAGCATAATTTTGGTTACTACTAAGCACAATTTGGCTATTTCTCAAGTAGCCAAACTAGTTGAGCTATCCTTTTTTTTCAGTGTAGTCCTATTAAACCCTATATGTAAGTACAAGCTTCAGGTGATTCAGATATTAATTTTATATTGCTTACAACTACATATGGAGCATTAAATTATAGGTACGTACCGGTAAATCTAACAACCGACTGTCAATATTAAACTGACTGTCTGGTAAAGGGTTAAAAATGTAGCCTATTTTAGACATTAAATGTAGTTACTTTGCAGATTTCCCGGGATCAATTAGCAAAACTTACGGCATTGTCCCAAAAGGACCAGGTACTTATGACCTTCGTCAATCTACTACACTTCTAGTGAACTCACGGACGAGTGCAAAATGTATACAACCATAGTTTTCGCCCCTACTTGCCAAGTATGTATTTAAGTGCGGTTTTACGGCCGGATAAGTTTGACCGATTCATTTTAACACCATATGAACCTGACTCTCGTTCGAGATTGGTGCAGTCATAGTTTCCGGAGCTCAGATCACGCATGGCCCGGCCCATATGATCCACATGGTCGCGATTGTCCTGCGATAAACGAGAAGCGTCACTTTCTAACAAGCTGTGACAAATTACGACAGCTGCTCTTTTTTGCCGGTCAACAGTAACCTTAATAAGCTAAGCGTAATTATCCCGGTTGCGAAGGCGAGATGGCTGGCGTTTTGTCCGTTCGTTGCACGGACAAGACGCGTAAAGTACTGCGGTTAGTGACGATCACAACCAACCAATGTATTAGGAAAAACGCTGCTGGCTTCCAAGCTAGAGATAAACCCTGTATACTCGTATATGTCATATTTAGTATGAAAAAAGTAGGTACGCGTCCATAAACGTAACGTTATCTATTACCCTGTCGGTAGGGCACAACACAAGCCAACCACGATATATGAAAATATTCAACACAGATCTGTGCGATCTGACATGTCCAGATATTATTAGGCGTGACTGTACACTGTAAAAAAAGCTTTCAGACAAATTCCTCAAAACAACTGAAGCTGTCATCAACGCCCACATTTATTAATATAACCTCATTTAGAGAATTTAGAACAATGATTTATCTTAAACCGAACTTTTAGAGCGTGTTATCCCACCATTGTCTTGAATTCATACGTTTTTTTGTTTACATTAATCATTGTACTGGCACGTATATCATGAACTGCGGAACACAAAATGCTATCGGTATACTAAGGTTGTCAAAAAGGAATGTAATATTAGTTAGGAAATTCTACATATATTATTGTTTTTCGGGCTGTTCGTGCAAGCTGCGCTTGACACACGCTACGAACAAACAATGTGACAGCTTGTTAGACTATGTTAGATAATTTATTAGTATTGTGGTATAAAATAGAAACTTTTACGAGTAAAGCTATTACGACGGTGACATTTAGGGTTGCCAGGTGTCATGTCCGGCTTGTACGGCTTTCGTCCGGCTTTTGCAAAGAAAACAAAAACAACGTCTAGTTCGGCTTTTGAAGTTTAGGGCCTGGTATAAAATTGTATTTCCGACTTTTTTAACCCCATGTCCGGCTTTTGAAGTTTAAGTCCTGGCAATCCTAGTTTCATTGGGATACGAATATAAGCAGTTCAAACGATGACGAACCGATTTGGCCACCTTGTTATTAAAGTATGGGTCGTAATGTCGGAGTGCATTAGCTAAACCTGAAGAGAATCGTTCGGTCGCGTCAGACAAGTGGATATTATGAATCCGGCTTAACAAATTTGAGGTCGAATACAGAAGTATTACAGTAAACTGCAATTACCACCGATGTTAATTTCTTTTAATTTTACTAGTAATGTACCAGTACAGTTGTATTACTGCAGTAATGCGGGTTGGTCATCTTTCTTAGTGTGAGTGTGGCACGAGTAACTTTAGCATTTTTCTTAATCCACCCACACAGAGACAGTGTGTACTTTATTATAGGTGACCCAAGGGTGAGAACTGTTCAATCCGTGAGCTCAAGAACCGTCTTCGGGTTCGGTTGAAATAGCTTGACAGAACGTGTAAGGGCTAGCGAGAGGGAAAGACCCAGACAACATTGTTCTTATGTGGACACATACTGTAAGAAATTGGTGTGTGTAGCATTGTCTTGAATTATTACATTATTAGATTGGCGTCGCCGGTGCATCCGCGTTTAGTTCACCTGATTTATTCTTCGTTTTGTTTTTATAACGTGTATTTTTAGCGCGGTCATAGCTTTAGATGCTGGCAATTGGGTCGCTGACTTGACGTCTATTTTATAGCTGTGCATTGCATACGATTACGGTACCTTATGCCTCTGCATATCGCTGTAGGTAAAGCATTTTGTGTAATTGGAGAGAAATAGGTGTTGTCTGCGTCTTAGATAATCTAGAATGTATTCTAGATTATCTATTTATTTGCATCTAAATCTTGATATACCCTTGAACTAATTCATTTGCCTAAATAAACCCATTATCGCATAACTTTTGCTCAGTGTAGGTAGAGCAAATCATTTATTGTGTTGCAAAAGTCCTTTAGCTTTTGAAATACTACTGCCAAAGGACTGACTGGTCGATATATGCACTCATAGCTAATTATTGTGTATAGAATATAAAAAATGCTAAACGGTTGCACACTTTTACTGTAAGCGATTAGGAAGAAGAGTGGCACGCGTCTCCGTGGATGACACGAACTATACGAACGAACACAATGCCAGTCAAATATTGAAGTCCTCTTAAGTTTGTACTCCCTTTCAAGTTCTTTGTCGTTTTTTGACTATAGGTACTTTGTCAGTGTGTTTCGGCCAATTACAACTAACGACGGAATGCTCCAATTATGTCAAATTCGCCGTCTAGCACCAAAATCCTGTTCAACTGCTTACTGAGCTCAAGTCTTATGAAACTATACTGTTCATCCGACGTTTTGATACCGCGATAAGTTTCAGCCGCTGTCACTGACCGACCCGAATATTTTTCTGGTGGTATGATGTAGTGTAGAGTATATATAGAACTGGGCCGGAAAATTTTTGCCGAGGTCATAGTGGTATGAGCTTACGTCACTAACTAATGCTGTTTTGAATGATATCCCGGTAGGACACAGTGTTCTCATTGGGGAGTATTTTGTCGAACAATGACAATGTTCGAATTTGGTTTCATGATACAAAGTTCTATAGTGGCGTCTTCGTTCAACGGCTGGCTATAGCCTTGACCAAAAGTAACACTCACGGGTTTTCATATAAAACTCAAACTTTACATCAAGCATTTATATATTTTTTATTATAGAAAATTATATCATTAAAATACTAGTTACTTTTATTGATGTTGAAGTTCATGCGCGGGAAAAATGCATTAAGAACTTATATTGGAAACCCGTCTTATCTTATCCTTCAGATTTTTAATACAAAACGGTACTTATAAATGTTATCTATTAGAGTTTTCTAGATATTTATGTTATTATAATATACCGTTTAACTCTTTGAACGATTTCATATTTGAATGAAGTGATCACTCAGACGCCAAGGTACCAAAACTTTAAATAACGTTTAAACCAATAAAAACAATTCCTAATAGATTTTTTCATGATCATAGTACACCTTCACACTGACCTTTTTAGTGGTTGTTGGCGTGGCGGCCACGAGGACACACGACCACTTTATAGGTTCTTGGCGTTCAAAGGTTTATATTTTCCGTCATTGAGTACATTTTAAAATGGATAAATACTAGTTTATTTGTAAGTTACAAAGAAAAATAAGGTGTGCTTACATACTTTTGATCAAGGCTGTATACTCGTAAAAAAGGAGCTCATGTATTTGAAGCCCTTGTACACTTGGGTCTCACTCGTCTCTTAAGGATCTTACAAATTATAATTAATAGGGTTGCCTTGTTTGCCAGTGGTCACCGACTTTGTGTGTTATATTTTATCATATTTCTAGCTCTGAGCTAGTAACAGACGCGGATTACGAGACCTGGTCGAACAGATTTACTATCCAGTAATGGTCTTTTTATTCGAGATTACGATGAATTTACGGCCATGGCCCAGGCGAGTTTACGCGCTGTGTTCCATCTTGTATTGATGGCTGCCGTTGTTTTTACAAGCTGCTATTCAATGTCGAAACTTCTTAGAAGCTGGCCGTGGTGGTTGGCGTTATTATTTAGGAACTTATTGTGGCTGATAATCGAATTCAATTACAGTGGTTTAATTTAAGTCAAACCTGATTTGCCTGATGATCTTGTTTCGAATGAACTTAATGTTTCTGAAATAAAAGATCCAAAGTTAAATCAAAAGTCTACAGCCATTATCTAAACATGGAGCTGTTCATGAACTTCCATCAAACGTATTTTAGTTATATGCCGTTAAAATTAGTTTGTTTTTATCTGTGACTTTGACATTTATTTTTGGGAGAAAGGGTGAAACAAATTTTATTTAACAAACGCTTGTTAGGTTTTTGAATAAGCGGGACGCAGTATATCAGTTATATCGGAAACGTGAGAGCGCGTTAGTGTTATTTAGGCCTTCAGTTTTTTGCCTTTCTGTTTTTCCTTCTGACTTTCCCTTGGATCAGAAAGGTATTGTTATTGACATGTTGTATTGACTTTTCACTCCCATTCAATAATATACGTATTATAAAATCATTAATCTGCGTAATATTTAGTCATTAAAACTGAGTAATGTCATGACACTTTTGTGAATTCCTAGTGCGCCTAACTAAATACGCCATTAAAATTCAACAATGAACTTTGGTTTAACTAACAAAGTACCGCCTCGGATCGTACGAGGGGCGTTCAATAAGTTCTCGGTATCGACACCTTTTAAACCTTTTTAGTAAACTTTTTACTATTGTCCGGTAAAAGTCATTCATTAATATTTAAAAAAAGTGAAATTCAAACGGCGATGTCGATTTGTTTTTCTGTAACTGCCGAACAAACGTGATCGCTATGAGCGTTTTTTCAATTTTAATTAAATTAGAGCACCGAGCGGTAATAAAACTCTTGACAAACTGGTAAAAAATCAAATAGCTATAAAAAAGAAATAGATTATGTTTACCGTGAGTCTGCTCCTATTTTATCAACAATTCAGAAGTGGTCAAGTCAGTTTAAGCATGGAGGAGAGAGTATCGAAGACGACCATAGAGCTGGTAGGCCCGTCGATGCTTCTTCATCAGAAAATTTTAAAAAAGTGGAGAAAATTATATTTGTAGATGGTTGAGTGAAGGTGAAAGAAATAGCTCAAAGAACCAACCTTTCTATTGGTACCAGACACGATATAATTAATGACCATCTTAATATGTCAAAAATCAGTGCAAGATGGGTCCCGCAAATCCTGACACCGCTTCAGAAAAATACGCCTGTTGCTTGTTGACCCGAATTTCTTGAGGTGTGCGGTGAAATTCCTGATAAGATACTGCACAATTTTGGTATTAGAGATGAAACGTGGGTTCATCATTTTGTCGGCCTGTTTAGCCTAGTTGGTAGTGTCATTGCCTCCGAAGCTAGAGGTCCCGGGTTCGATTCCCGGTAAGGGCATTTGTTTCTGTGGTTGTTCCTGAGACTTGGACGTTTTATATCTATTAAATATATCGTCGTCTAGTACCCATAACACAAGCCTTATTGAGTTTACGGTGGGACTAGTTCGATTTGTGTAAAAAAAAAATGTCTCCTAATATTTATTTATTTATTATTTATCATTATGACCCTGAGAGCAATTAAGAGGCCATGCAGTGGCACATTAATGGAAGTACTTATCCCAAGAAGTTCAAGGTCATGCCTTCAGCTGGCAAGGTCATGGTCACAATATTCTGGGATTGTGATGGAATATTGCTGATCGATTGTAAAGACAAGGTTGTAAGTATTGAATGAGAGTACTACGCTAATATTCTACGCCAAATAAGAGAAGCTTAAACATAACAGAAGGGGAAAATTAGCCAAAGGTGTTCTGCTTCTGCAGGACAACGCCCCTGTGCATACTGCTCATATTGCCAAGGCTGCTGCTCTTGAATCTTGTTTCGAAACTATTACATATGACTATACGAGTCCAGATTTGACCCCGAATGACTTCTTTTTGTTTCCCAATCTCAAAATGGTCCTACGTTAAAATTGATTTTCTAACGATGAAGCATTGAAGACAGTAGTGTAGGAGCATTTTGATACCAAAGACAAAAATATTTTTATGAGGGGTTAAAAAACTAATTGAACCGTCTAATAAGTTGATAAACATAGTGAAGGAGTATATTGAAAAATAAAGATAAAAACCTATCGTATTCTTTTGTTTTCATTCTAATGCCGAGAATTTATTGAACACCCCTCGTAGATGGCTCAAAAGTTCCCATGATGCTTCATTTATAATTATGGAAAAATCATTACATTATGGAAATAAACTTGGCTTGATGATACGCTGCCGCGTTTCTTGATTACAATATTATTAATTATTAAATATCACAGTCTGATAGTGCTTGGTACACATGCCGATCGGAATAAAATTTGGAAGAAACTCGTTTCCAAAAATATCAGTTACCGTCGGGAACTTTGCATTTTATTATGGTGGAGTTAAACTTTAATTCAGTTCCAATTAAATTGATTCCATTGTCTCACTAATTTTTTGTCATAAAAGTCATATTGGTTCGTGTCACACAGGACCAATTAAATTAGAGACAAATTAAAATTGATCCATTCAAGCCCTTATGGCATGTCAATAAAAATTTATAATAAAATCCCCAATAATGTTAAATACATTGACAATTATAAAATATTTAAAAATACAATAAAACTATACCTAATAAGGAAAGCTTGCTATACATTAGATGATTTTTTTAATGATGATAAAGAAGAGAGGACGTATTAGTAACAAATTAATATTATGAATTATTTTAATTAATTATTGTGACATTATTTATTTATTTCTTCATTTAATTAATTATTTTATAAATTATGAGATGTTTTATCTTTTCATAATATTATTATTTCCTTTTTTGTCAGTTACATTATGAACATTACTCAAAAGTTTTCGTAAGAAATATAAAACTAGAATATAACAACAATTATTATTATGTAAATTATAAGCTATTTAATTGCTGTGCCCTTACAGGGTTCATGTTGAACTGTAATCTATAATTGAAGAACAACTGTATACTAACATGAGTGCAATAAATGATTTGATTATGATTTTAAAAGCCTTCATAATTCGACCGCCTCCTACCTCTCCCAATTATTATTTAATCCACTTATTTATATAATTCACCATCAGATTCACTGGGTCTTAATTCTAAATAAATTCGAGCGAGTGTCATCTCAGTGACAAGTTCAGTGCTTCTAGATATTGCTACTGGTCTAAAGTAAATTAGACTCCAGATTTTCATTATTTGTTATCTTTATCACTTAATAATATTTTGTGTATATGTTACATGTACACATCAATTCTTCATGAATAGTCCAACCATTTTGATTCACATACTATGATTTGTTGCCGTAATTGTTATTTTAATTGTATTCTGTAAGTATTCATTCCGGTATTCTCCTGAATTATTTAACAGAATGACATAATTGTGTGGGCCCCGTTCGCACAACGACCGACATCCGGACTGATAATGCAAATGATAGTTAACTCCAATGTCATCGTATATAATTTCTACTATTTTGTGATACACTATTTTATAACTACAATATACCGTACAATATATGTGATTAGATATATCGTAGAAGAAAAATAAGCTCTAAAATGTGGCTTTTGAATCAGTTATGTTCAATCTGACTAGTGAATCGACTTCTTACTCAAAACTTGTGTGAAATACATTGATTTGAGTGAGGTATCATAGGTTTTTTTTTTATATTGGGGGACAATCTTACACAAATTGACCTATTCCCAAACTAAGCAAAGCTTGTATTATGGGTACTAGACAACGATATACATAATTATATAGATAAATACGTTCTTAAATACATATAAACATCCAAGACCCAAGCACAAATGTCCGTGCTAAATGCGTAAATAATGCCCTGGCCTGAATTCGAACCCGGGACCTCTACCTTCGGAGGCAGTGTCACTACCAACTAGGCTAAACAGGCTATCGAAAGTTGAATGTTTTAAAGGGTGGGTGGCACCAAATCGTTTGTAATCGTAAGTGGTGTTCGTTAAAATCTGATTGTATGGCAAGTTTGACAAGTTACTGGCCCAGTAATACCGGGGGATGACAGCTGCCGGCGCCATATTTAAAGTTGATCGGTCTGTAATCGTGAGTTGCTGCAACCCGCCCTAATTAGTAACAGAGTTCGTTTAATCGATATTTATGCTTATCGCTACATTGATTGTATTAAAATTTGTACCATATACAATAGTATTGATACAAGATAAATATTGCATTAATCGATACCATAAATAATATACCCTTTCATACATTCTATAAGATTACGTATGTATAATATATATTGCAATGCGAAGTTAGTGTTTCTTACTAAGTAGTTAAGAAGCATTGCGACAGCTGATTTATTTTTATTTATGTTATTTAAGATATGTGAAAATGTGTGCTAATCTGAATGTCCAAACGCATCCTCCGCTGCGTAACATCTAATTCTCCGTTATATCAAGACTTGGAAAGTATGGACGTACTAATTAAGTTTATAGGGACTTCCTTTACAAAAAAACTCCGTGTTCTGTCTTGCTTACATAAAAGGCGTATGTTAATTGTGAAATAATGCAACTTACGTCATTTTGTATGGGATTTGGTGTGCTAACAAGTTGACCGCGTTATATGCGATGCGGGTCCCGTCGATGAACGCTCCAGTGGCTCGATTTAGGGTTGTCTACCATGTAATGTGTGATCTGTTAATTATTTATTTAATTGGAAACCATGCACTATGATTAGTTCTCTAAGTTTGTAGAACAAACAAGGATTTTCCTTGACCCTTTCGCAAGAACTAATTAAAATTCAACGTAATAGGATTTCAAACGTTTTTATCATATAATATGCTACCTGACCTAGGAACAATTGTCATTTCATCTAGATATCGTCACACCGCGTTCGCTAACAAACAAGAGTCTAAACAACAAACAAAATGGAATCTTTGGGTAGCAGTAAATAAAAACTCACGACAGGTATACGCAGTCTGCCTGTTGGTAAACAGAAATAGACACCGTAGGCTAAGGACGCTTGCGACACAAGAGACGCGTCGTGACGACCTTTTGTTGATTTGAGGATTCCTTATGTTGACAGCAAATACAGGGCCTGCACTCTAAAGTCTCTCAACATAGCAAATCGGTGTTCGATCACTTGATTTAATTTAAACCTGCTTAAATTTGTGACAGCCCTGGATGGCACTGACCCTGCCACGGTTCCGTACTGCTGAGCCTTACTTAATGCACTATTCTTATGCGATGCTGAGATGCAATGGCGAATCTTCAATTATTACTGTTGTATAACAGTAGTAATTGAATGCGTTTATATATAATCGATCGTGCCATATATGTACGTTTCACTTCTGAGTGAAGATCGTATGCTCTGTTTAAAATTGGCAGTTTGTCTTATGCTATTAATGTTCACTTTTAAATTGTATAATCTGTCTATAAAGGGGGCTGGACACAGTCTAAAAAGTAAATCGATGGCTGTGGCAACTGCAAGGCAAGCAGCAGCCAAAAACTTCCCTTACACCCAACAAAGCCTCGTGAGCTCTGGCTACCTTACTCACCACCAGAAACACAAACTCCACATAACTAACTATGTAGAGCGAGTAGTATAAGTGTTATTAAGGCTGCGTTTTCTTGTAAGGTGGAGGTATTCCTTCAGTCGGGTTGCTCCAAATGTGAGCGACATGAAGATTTTCTTTGGCCCAAATCTCTGTATCTCTACTTATTTATGGGATTACTTTAAAATTTATTTTATGTAATATTTACGAAGAAGCGATGGTTTTATTCATTGCAGAACCATATTGCAATGCTAATGAATAAGAACCTAAATATCATTAAAGTGCATGTGCAGTTGTTCTCTTTCAGTTTAGCAAGGCGGTTATGAATCTAATGATCGTATTAATTTACTGTAATTGCTTCAGCGAATTCTAAAATGATTGCTGCGCTCGTTTCATAATTTGATGTCAGTAAATTTGGTACTTACAAACCATTAATACACTGTAACCACATTAGTTATTAGATAATGAGTTGACCCACCCATGTCACAGGGTGTTGAAGATGAGTCCCCGCGTTTGCTCTGATCGGGTTGTGACTTCATATACACCGTTAAAATTCTTCGCAACGATACTTTCCTCATTATGTTTTCGCATATCTAGTGTAAATATAATTTAGGTAATAAGTCCCATTGCTGGACACAGGTTGCTCTGAACGATGAATCCCACATTTCCAGTGCCCCCTTCACATACACCTTCGCAATCAAAGGCAGTTCCTTGCCGGAATTCTAAAGATCCCTTTTCTCATCGAATACTAATCAATGATATGCGAATTTATATTATTTATTATGTGTATAAGGATTTAAGGTTGTTGTTTTTTTGAGATGTTTCCTATTCGGAATTTAAGGACATACAGTATTCGTAGTAATAATTAGCTCTACGGCCGATTTAGGCCACGGCGACTGCTCTTAAACTCTCCACTCTGTTGTTGTCACTGGTACAACTCGCAAGTGGCTAACGTAGCCAATCTTATTGATGTTTATCAATGTGCGCGAACATTGCGGACATGCGAGCACAAGGGCAGACAATTTAATCTATGCGGACCAGTTAAACCTGTGACTGTCCCTATTACATCTCTGTCCTTATCATTAACCTTCTAATATATCATTTTGTTCTCACTTACAGCAAACTTCTCGTATTTTAGGGTTCCGTACCCAAAGGATAAAAACGGGACCCTGTTACTAAGACTTCGCTGTCCGTCCGTCCATCCGTCTGTCACCAGGCTGTATCTTAAGAACCGTAATAGCTAGACAGTTGAAATTGGCACAGATTATGTATTTTTATTGTGGCTACAACAACAAATACTAAAATCAAAATAATAATAATAATTAAGGGGGGCTCCCATACAACAGAGTTGGTGTTGGCGTTTTTTGCTGTATCTCATGAACCGTAATAGCAAGGAGGTTAAAATTTTCACAGATATTGTATTTTTATTGTCACAATAATAACAAATACTAAAAATAAAATAAAAATAATATTTAAGGGCCCCCCTTCAATTCTTCCATACAACAAAAGTATTTTTTTACCGTTTTTTTTTCTAGTACAGACCCCTTCGTGCGCGAGTGCGACTCGCACTTGGTCGGTGTTTTTCATGTTCACGAGCCTAAAACCCCTCGAGAGATCTAACGCAATGAACGAATTTTTCCAGGCATGCATTGACGACAATCTGGACATGGTGGAGTTCCTCGTGGACCACGGGGCGGACGTGAATCGGGGCGACAACGAGGGCTGGACGCCATTGCACGCCACCGCCTCCTGCGGCTTCCTTAGCATAGCCAGGTAAGCCAAATGGGCGTAACGTATGATAAACCTTCAGGCATGCGTCGAATTCCTTAGCATAGTCAGGTAAGAAGGCGTAACGTATGGTAAACCTTCAGGCACGCGTCAAATTCCTTAGCATAGCCAGGAAAGAAGGCGCAACGTATGGTAAACCTTCAGGCATGGCATGCGTCGAATTCCTTAGCATAGTCAGTAAAGAAGGCGCAACGTATGGTAAACCTTCAGGCATGCGTCGAATTCCTTAGCATAGCCAGGAAAGCAGGCGTAACGTATAATGAACCTTCAGGCATGCGTCGAATTCCTTAGCATAGTCAGTAAAGAAGGCGTAACGTATAATAAACCTTCAGGCATGCGTCGAATTCCTTAGCATAGTCAGTAAAGAAGGCGCAACGTATGGTAAACCTTCAGGCATGCGTCGAATTCCTTAGCATAGCCAGGAAAGAAGGCGTAACGTATGGTAAACCTTAGGCATGCGTCGAATTCCTTAGCATAGTCAGTAAAGAAGGCGCAACGTATGGTAAACCTTCAGGCATGCGTCGAATTCCTTAGCATAGCCAGCAAAGAAGGCGTAACGTATAATAAACCCTCAGGCATGCGTCGAATTCCTTAGCATAGTCAGTAAAGAAGGCGTAACGTTTAATAAACCTTCAGGCATGCGTCGAATTCCTTAGCATAGTCAGTAAAGAAGGCGCAACGTATGGTAAACCTTCAGGCATGCGTCGAATTACTTAGCATAGCCAGGAAAGAAGGCGTGACGTATGGTAAACCTTCAGGCATGCGTCGAATTCCTTATCATAGTCAGTAAAGAAGGCGCAACGTATGGTCAACCTTCAGGCATGCGTCGAATTCCTTAGCATAGCCAGGAAAGAAGGCGTAACGTATGGTAAACCTTCAGGCATGCTCCGAACACAGTCTGGACATGGTGTCATTGCGTAGCTAGGTAGCCGGACATAGCCATAATATAAAACGTTATGTACTCTGTATAATTAGATGTGTGGTGTTCTATTTCTAATGACGAGTAAGTAACCACAGAGATCTCGAGTGTGCGCTGCATTGAGAAGGAATCGACACAGCAAATCCTTAAATTGTCTATAGCCTTAACTAGCCGGGCTATTTATGAAAAATAAAATGTTTGCATGGCCTACCACGAGACACGCAAGGCAAGAAAAAGGTAAATGTGGTTAGAGTTTCATACACGCAAGTAGCGGTGTAATTTAGTAACTTTTTCACACACTTCCTTCTTACGCAATGCAATGTTTACTCACTGACATCGCCGATAGCTACTCCAAACAGTGAGTCACAGTGTACAGGAGCTTTTCCTACACTAGAGTGATCATTTGTGGTCTTTATTGTTAATGCAATAAGGTGTACTTATGGTCTTGTGAGTTTGTCGCCGGTACACTATTGCCTTAGATTTTTTTTGCATGATACTTCATCCATTAATAACCAGTAAGCATCAGAAGCTAATCGGGCGCAGGCCTCAAAATTATGTACCTACGCAAGCTGTTATTGCCTCATAATAAAGACGTGCGGAGATCATTTTGGGCTCTTCGTACGCGTAACAATTTCTGCTACTGACAATATTATGGTTATAGGTTTAAGAAGACGAATTTTTACATCTTTACGAGCATTGGTAGAAAATCAAGTGACAGCTGTTTAATTTGTGGCTTTTAGAGAATGACGGTGCTATTATGGCATAGGATGCCTTTCTAGGCGTGTACGTAAATGGGATTACTTTCAAAGTCACTAATGTAATGAAATGAGTACCACGATTCCAGGTAAACTACGAATTCCGCACGCTATTGACGTGCTTAGAAAATTTTAAATGATTGACGCGTAAATCTGGATTCATATTTGGCTGACGTGACGTGCGTGACGCGACAGAACTAAATCGGTTTCATACATTTAGTACGGTTAGATTCACATTGATTTGGTCAATGCGCAAACATCGCGTCAGAAAGATTTGAGCTGTGGAGTAGGTGCGGGCTGAAAATCAGCTCTGTACATCCGACCAGTCTCGCAGCAAACGCTAAGCCCGAACCTATTGTCGCACCGATTTTCTTTTAATTTAGTTGTGTTCCTCCTCTGTGTATTTGTATTCTTTACTTTTTGCGACGGTACTTTTATTTTATAGATAAGCGTCATACCGGCATTAGCCAGTCAAACATTCATCGAGCGTCAAAGTTAATGCTTAAAAACAAAATACACCATTATTTAACTCAGAGAAAAACGCAGTAACGTATAAGATGAAACGTTAAAACAAAAAAGTAGCGGGTTGTATCAGAGATACAACCGTAAATTATAGTAAGAGGATACTTCTTAAGTTACCTAACTATTTATGTTCCACACTGAATAGAATAACCATCAATGTAAAA
This sequence comes from Notocelia uddmanniana, assembly GCA_905163555.1. Classification (NCBI taxonomy): domain Eukaryota; kingdom Metazoa; phylum Arthropoda; class Insecta; order Lepidoptera; family Tortricidae; genus Notocelia; species Notocelia uddmanniana. The sequence continues at coordinate 67,416,146 of LR991052.1, forward strand.
TAAACCCAAACATAATAGAGTTATGCTTTGTTATTTGTCTGATAATCACCGATACAGTCACTTTTACTTCAGCCCCACCTAGCGTAAGTAACGGTACTAAAATTAAAAACGTTAAATGTACAGAGCAGCTTACTCATACAACTTGCCCACAAAGAAATATCCACATCGAAACTCCCAATTTGTTAGGTAAATGCCGCAAAGTATCAGCTTGTAATAAACATGAACACGTAATACTCATCCTAAACATTAATAAATTATTACTCACTTACGTAGTTTTGTGTTAGTCGTAGTATTATTTTCTTGGTCATGGGTCCATGTTTGATGTATTGTGACGTCATTGGAAACATATATTCCTCGATTGTCAATTGTCATAATATGGAACTCGGCGTCCCGGAAAGTACGCTCGATTGTGCAGACTGCATGCTTTGTAATGTGTGGCTTTACATATTATTAAATAGGCTTTTTGTTTTTAATAAGTAGGGTGGGTTGCACCAACTTACGATTGCTGACCGATTAACGTCAAATATGACAGCCACAGCGGTTCTCCCATAGAAACTTGTCTAATATGAATGTGCATGTTTAGCCTAGTACGAGTACACTGCTTACGAAGCTAGAGGTCCGGGATTCGAATCCCAGTAAGGGCATTTGTTTCTGTAGTGAGCAAAAACAGTTGTTCTTCAGACTTGGATGTTTTCTATATATTTACATACAAGCCTTATTGAGTTTACTGTGGGACTATTTTGATAGGTGTAAAAAAAAGTCTCATATTATTTATCTAGATACGCGGCAGCGTGTCCAGCCAAGTTCACCCCAGCAACTGGCGGACAGCAGCCGTGTGTTATTTTAAACGAACCGTTTGGAGCCAGTTTTGACCCCCCAAAAACTCCAAATCTATCTAACATAAAAACATGAAATTTGGTACATATATTAAGATCCGTTAGAACAACTAGAACCTCAAATTTCATAATTATAGGATTAATAGTTATTGAAATAATAAATTTCAAAAAACGGCATTTTTACCACTGACTGACTGACTGACTGACTGACTGACTAGTAATCAAAAACCTAACCCAACCCCAGATGACCTAGAAAGTTGGAATTTGGCATTTGGTAATTATGTGTATACATCAGAAAAAATCAGAAAACAGTGATTTTATTATTAGTTTTATTATTATAATTATTTATGCTAGTTACCTCAGAACTCCGTCATTTATTAAGCGATTTGGAAAATTCTTTTTTTGTTTGAAACGGTATACAGGGTCCTGGAGACATCGAGGGAAACCTTCAAATATTTTAGGTGCACCTATAGCGGTTTGGGTGTTTTGTATAGTAACTCGTGCGTTCGCTCTGGGAAAGCACCATTGAATGAAGTTAGACAAAAAGTAATGATATCCCATCAAAAACATAAATGTGAAAATGGCAGCCAAGTTCACCGAAAATAGAATTGAGATATAAATGGGCGCCAAGTTCCGTAGATTATCTGAAAAGTTGCCAAGTTTGGCACTAGATTGTTTACAGTAAAACTAATGTACTGCGGCTTAATGCATTTTGAGCTTTAACTTGGCAGTTTTCTTAAATATACAACAGCTTTTATGGTATTATAACATACTGCATAGAAAACTGCCAAGTTAAGGCTCAAAATCCATCAAGCCGCAGTAAATTAGTTTTACTGTAAACAATCTTATGCCAAACTTGGCATTTTTTCAGATAATCTTCTACGGAACTTGGCGCCCATTTAGATCTCAATTATTTTGTCGGTGAACTTGGCTGCCATTTTCACATTTATGTTTTTGATGGGATTAGTTATTACTTTCAATGTAAATTCATTCACATATGCCATGACATGATAGATCAGTGGATCACACTATGCTAAGCCTATCCTGTGACATCACCTTGTTAAATTATGCAGTATTGCAAATTACTTACACGAAAGTACTACTTTCGTGGATAGTTATTTGTTAGTTATCCTCCACCACCACCATATCAGCCGAAAGCTGCTGGATATAGGCCAATTTCATTGGGGGTAAATGCCTCGCTTGGCATGCGGGTTGGCGATCGAGTATCTCCACCACACTTCAGGGATGCTGCTGCCCATCCCCCGGTGATCTTGGTTGTAGTTTCCGGACATACCCGGGTCCCGGTTGTGTAATATTGTCCCCTAACATTTATTTATTAACAGACTTCAAAAAAAGGACGAGGTTCTCAATTCGTCGGTTTTTTTTAATGTATTTTCATCGATTACTCGTAGACTAGTGGACCGATTTCGAAAATTCTTTTTTGTTTGATAGGGAGTGTTTTCTAGTTTTTTTTATCACTCCGGATAGTTTTGCGCTTGACCACAAATCACCTGATGGTAAGCGATATTGTGGTCTAGGATGGAGCGCGCTTACCTAGTAAAGTTGGTCCCATTATTGTCACCAAAACTGAATCTGATGACGGGATCTTGGAAAAATCGAAGGAACTCCTCAAATTATAAACCAAGAGGATGGGGTAAGGCAAAAAATAAGAAACTCCTCAAATTATATACCATGAGTTTTTTTGTTAAAAATTTACTTGTTTATTATATCTAATCCTGGATGTATGAATGTTTCAGGTATCTCCTGGAGAGCGGGGCGGATGTCGCAGCGGTGAACTACGATGGTGAACTCGCGGTGGATATTGCCGAGAGCGACGCCATGGAACAAATTCTGCAAAAGGCTATCGATGAGAAAGGTAATCCTTGTATTAAGTAGTCAGGGGCGTTCTTCACTATTGTGAGGCTCCGAGTGGGTAGATTTTTTACCGACTTTAAAAGAAGGAAGGGCTCTTTTCGTCTGCACGTTTGCTTGTTTTTTTATGTATGTATGTTTCCCGATAACTTGACCACGTTGGCCGATTTTGATATTTAATTTTTTGTTTCAAAGCAGGTACCCCGACATTGGTCCCATATAAATTTGGTGAAGGTCTGATGATGGGATCTAGGAGGAATCGAGGGAACTCCTCGAATTTGATAGGCACGCATATGCCGATTTCGTTGTTTTCTGTAGGTAGCCAAGCATTGGCTTACGGAAATCACAAATTGTGGCATAGCAAGTACAAAATTCGATTCTGTTTTTTTTGGTATATATTATTGTTTAATTCTTTGTAATGCTCATCATCCTAGCGTTATCCTTATACAATTGCATCCCGTAGGATGCCTGGGGTCCGCTACTTAATCCCAAGATTTGGTATAGGCACAATTTTTTACGGAAGCAACTGCCATTTGACCCTCCCACCGAAGTGGGAAAACCTTATTGTGTGACTGGGCAACTTGGCTGTTACAAGTTCTCAATCCGCTCCTCCGCTCAAAGTGCCTTCCAAAGAAAGGGAGCGCTCAGTTAATAACCACTCGAAGCGGTCACCCATCCAAGAGTTGACGACGAATGCCCTTGTGTTTGGACTAACGTCCGTGTTTTTACTATTACAGGAATCGACTGCGAAAAGTCCCGTAACGCTGAAGTGGACAACTTACTCAGCGACGCCAAGAACTGGGCGGCGAACGGCTATGTGGAAGTCAGGGATCCCAAAACTGGTGGAACACCTCTCCATGTCGCCGCTGCCAAGGGTTATATCGACGTAAGTTATAATTTCAGTTGGCCGCGTTGCATCAGAGTGAGTCATTGAAAAAGCTTCTTTACCATTCAAACAAGAAGCTTTAGATCTACGAGTAATAGAATTTTTTTAAGGTTTTGGCCAACAGAAATAACTTCAACCTTAATACACAGGCCTTCAGCTAGGCCTATTATTAAAGGATTGCTTATCCACAGTACAGTAGAGTCTCCTTTGCCAGATCAAAATGCTCTAAAAGTTTGATCTTGCCAAAGCAAGATCAAACTTTTCCTCCTTCGTCCTAAGGACTTTGTTATTTACATGTTGTGTACACGTATTTACAATCCATCATCAATCGATAAACCTAAAATCCGCTGGGCAAGCTCAACGCAAATTTACTGAGAACTGGTCGTGCTCTTAAAATTTTTGATTTTCTGTACAGTTAGCCAACCCTCTCAACCAAGGGGGTCCCAAATTAACGCCCTTGACCATACTCTGGGATATCAACAAAAAATGTCTTTTGGCTAGAATGATAAATAGAATCTTGTTCGTAGTCGCCCTCATCACTGAAGATCGTATCGTATATACATAATTACTCTCCGTGCAATTCGCACCGCACGCGAATGGCTGCACTTGGCAGCCTTCTTGACTGCATCGGTCCAGCGTACTGGAATCCTTTCTCTAGCGCGTTTTCATTCCACGGATCTGAGAATTATTAGTTACTCTAGATCATTCCTAGGTAAACGAATGATATGTGAGAAACGAAACAAAGAATTCATGATGCAGTCAGATTATTTTTGCTACGGTTAGAAAGAGGGACAAATATTCAGCCCTTTTAATTTATTATTATTTTGTACCTGTCATATTTGAGACGTCCGGGTGATGAGGGTTTGATCATTTAGCCTTCATCAAGGTAGCGAAGCGACGTATTAATGAGAAATCAATGCTCGCGCGTGTTCTTGCCTGATGCAAAGGTTATCCGGTGCCATCCAACGTGGCAACGCGGCAAGTCTGATTTTGGGTTTGTTTGACTAGGTTTAGCTCCTAGCGACTCACCTAGTGAGTAGCTTAGTATATCGAACGTTCTAGAATGATTGAAACCGGTCGCATTGCGCGCCTAGTACAATACATTCGTTAGTCGCCTAGCGCGTGTCATTGCGGTTTTGATTTTAGGCTATGTAGTCTTATTTTTAACCGAGTTTAAAAAAAGGAGGAGGTTCTCAATTCATCGGAGTATTTTTTTATGTATGTTCACCGATTACGGCGATTACCTACTCGGAGGGACTGATTTCAAAATTTCATTTTTTGTTTGAAAGGGTGTGTCACCAAGTCTGGATCTGATGACGGGGTCTTGGAAAATAGAGGGAACTCCTCAAATTATATAGCAAGAGGATAGAGTAAGGCAAAATCGAAGGAACTCCTTAAATTATATACCAAGAGGATGGGGTAAGGCAGAATCGAAGGACCTCCTCAAATTATACACCAATAGGATGGGATAAGGCAGAATCGAAGGAACTCCTCAAATTGTATATCAAGAGGATGGGGTAAGGCAGAATCGAAGGAACTCCTCAAATTGTATATCAAGAGGATGGGGTAAGGCAGAATCGAAGGAACTCCTCAAATTATATAGCAGGAGGATGGGTTCTGGCAAAGTTTGGAGTTGGTGTTTTTTTGTTAATAATTTACTTGTTATGTATCGTGTATTTGATTGATATGAACGAATTCATCCCATTAGAAAATCGGTTTATGGTAATAATGCTTTTATTTCCAGGTGGCGAAAATGTTATTAGAAGAGTGCGGCGTTGAGCCCGATTGCTTGGACTACGAGGGCTGGACCCCGCTCCACGCCGCCGCTCTCTGGGGACAGAAGGAGGCGTCGGCGCTGTTGCTGAAGTGTGGCGCCGACCCGCAAATCAAGAACTATTCGGTACGTGTGGAGATACACCAGACAAATATTTTATTTTTATTTTTTTACCACGTCTGTGGCAAACAAGCTTACGGCCCGCTTGATGGCAAGCGTCACCGCAGCCTATGGGACGCCTGCAACTCCTAGGCGTGTCACATGCGCGTTGCCGACCCTTTAAAACTTTATACACTGCTTTATTGAAGAACCCCATACTGTAATCCGTCGGGAAAACCTCGGCTGGGAGCTCATTCCACAATCGGAGCGTCCGAGGGAGGAAATTCCTCTGAAACCGTACCGTACGCGACCGTTTAGGTTCGAAGGCGTGAGGATGAATCGCACCGCTCGCCGTCGGCAGGGCTGCCGACGGCGAGCGGTGCGATAGTAGAAAGCGGCCGTGGGCATCATGTCGAACAGTTCTTCGGAGCACAACCCATTATATAAGCGATAGAACACGCACAAGGAGGAAAAGTTTCTCCTTAAACGCAACGGTTCAATATCGCGCGTGAGTTTCGGATCGTCCACGATTCGCTCAGTACGTCTTAGAAGCGAGATAAACAGAAGAAGATGGCGTTGCCCCCTATTTTTGCTTTTTGTTGTGCTATAATACGCTATTTTACTTTAGTTAGTTAGTACGAAGTTTGTTAGGAAATATTATAATACACCACAAACAAAACACGCGTGACGATCTCCTAATCGCCCCGCGCCGCCGACTAGCGAAGGCTCGAAAGTCACTATGTGTCATTGGTGTAAAGTTGTACAACGCCCTTCTGAAGGACATTAACTCGGCAAGTGACGCAATATTCGTCAGCCAACAGCTTGTTACAACATAAGAGAGTTTACGTTGACTCCACAAACTACAAAATAATGAATATCTATAAAATGTAACAAAGTGGTCTCCACAGACCACTTTGTTATCTCGGTAGAGCCCCCGCCAAGTCGAGTCAAGCGAAGCGCAAGGGCACTACCTACCTCTTCTCGAAGCGAATCGTCATTTTTTTTTAACCATCATAACTTGGGGTTTGATTCAAATCAAATCAAATATTTATTATACTAGATAAACAAAATTCTCGGGATATTTCCATTGTATACTTATTAAGCATACCTGTATAATTTCATTGCATAGCTCTTATCCTTTCCTCACTGAATCACTTACTCACTTACTCACTTACTGATGATCATCAAAATTCTTAGGGTACTTTCTGATGTCCTAGAAAGCTGAAATTTGCTGTATTTTTAACCTCCCAACCCCTTAAAAACGGATTTCTATAAACCTTTCTAGTTATGTAGCTTAGGGTGGTATTCCACTTGTCCAATATCTTTGTCCAATCTTTGATCAAATTTCTTTGACAGAGGCCCATTCCACTCGTCCAATATTATTGTCCAAGTTATTTTTCTCATGCGTAGCCATATTGATTTAACTGTCATCGGAATCTTTGATCAAATGTCGGGGTCCCATTCAAGTTTGATGAAATCATCCAATTTCTTTGATCAAAGATATTGGATGAGTTAAATACGGGGTGGTATTCTACTCATCCAATACCTTTGTCAAATCTTTGATCTAATTTCTTTGACGGAGGCCCATTCCACTTATCCAGTATCTTTGTCCATGTTGGTATATTGATTCGTATATTTTTTTTCATGAGTAGCATATTGGTATATTGATTTAAATGTCATCAGAATCTTTAATCAAATGTCGGGGTCCCATCCAAGTTGGATAAAATCGTCCAATTTCTTTGATCAAATGTATATTGGACAAAGATATTGGATGAGTGGAATACTTCCCTTAGACATCTGAAAAAAATCTAAAAAATCTAGAGGTATTTGCGCTTGTAACACCTTTACTGTAAACTTTTGTTAACAGCAATGTGTACAGGCTCTTATTTGATTTCCTAAAAATAATTATGACACAGTAATCAATGGATTCCTTTTAATAGCCATCATCAATCGTAATAGGATATTATGACAACCGTTTAGCATTAGCCATATCACAGAATATAGACGTATTGTAAATAGACATTTAGAACTGTCAACAGTCCATCCTTATTTCTCGTAGACTGTAGTTGGTTCTGTACAGACATTTCATCCTGTTCAAAAGATGGTTCCTTCGGCACCTCGAAAAACTGGTCAAGTCGTCAATTTCTATATTATTCCAGGGCCAAACCTGCATGGATGTCGCAGATCCGAGCATATCGTCCTGGCTCGCGGATGCTACCCTCAAAGCGCCCCGGCGCGTCAACAACAACAACAAGCGCAAACTGTCGCCACCGAGGCACGAAGTGAAACGAGTCGAGCTGCAGATCACAGGAGATGGCGTTAATGGTAACAATATTAGCCATTTTTATACAACGGCATTGGCGAGCAGGTTTATATCATGCCTGATGGTATCTTATCTAGATGAGGGCCCTTGCGCGATGCACTTCGGTCCAATGTGATCTGTTGTGCAATTGCCCCCTCCTTTAGACCTAGAATACCTAATCCAAGCTGCTCCACAACACACACACCGGGTGGAGCTCAGCGGGAGTACTCGGAATCCCTTTGGTTCTGGGTAAACCATTGCCAAAGTCATGCTGCACTGCCGATGCCAAAGCCATGCTGCAATGCTGACGGTAAGCAGACACCGTATGAACGCTTGGGACTCGATAAGAATCTCATGCGCATTTCCTTCTCAGTATTTTCATGGACAGTACACCCTGTTTTTTTCATAGTTCCTTTGCCATATAGACCGTGTTTTTTTTTATTCCTTTAAATTCCACGCGTTTGATACATTAAAAGAAGCTAACTTTATGTTGTATTTGAAAAAATTTTTTTTATACCAAGGTCGTTTAGAGTTACACAAAAGATACTGTCAACTAATATGACATTGAAGTGACACATAAAATTAATGTCACTTTGACTTCGAACATAATAACGAACAGCCTTGATCGCTCACAGATATCAGAGTAAAGCAGATCCGCTCATTTAAGTTGAACGATTTCTGTACATCTGATCTATTCTCACTAATGCACAAATCAGTAAGTTTGAGAGAGACAGACAAGTGATATCTAACCGGTCCTCACCTGTCATTGTCTCCGCTTTCATAACTACAAATTATACTGGAGTGACGTTTGTGATGATTTGACATTTTGGTGTACTTTTAAATGGAGACAATTCGAACCCGGGACCTCTAGCTTCTTAGGCAGTGTCACTACCAACTAGGCTAAACAGGCCGTCAAAATGAGGACGTACACTTTTTACGCGGGTTTAGCCTTTACATTTATTTATTAAGGCTGGGTTGCACCAACCCATCTGTAATCGTAAGCTGTGTTCGATAAAATTTCAATGTATGGAAAGTATGACAAGTTTCTATGGAATGACAGCTGCCGGCGCTATATTTAACGTTAATCAGTCTGTGAGCGTAAGACTAGTACTACGTAATAGTTAAGACACTAGTTACTTAGAAAAAATATGTTTTCCTTAAAGTTAAATAACGGAAAAAAAAACACGGTTACAAAACATTCAAAACGATCATGATTGCTGTAAATTATGTATATAACATACTGTTACATTATAATTGTCTGCATTTCTCCTATGCCATGTCATTATGGAATCATTTCAATTCTTCTTTAGACTGATCATTACAATCTTCGCTGTCATATTTTGGATGTTATGTGGAATATTTCATGTTTATATGTCATTTTTACTTTTGGACGTGTTAATGTTTAAGAGTCTTTTAGGTTTTAGCGCTTTGTCTGTTATAAAGAAAGAAACAAAATATCTTTGTTAGGTTTATTCCCAAAAATAATTTGACGACGAGATACTCGATCGCGGCATATTTTTTTAACATAAGTATACAGGAATACACAAACCACTTAACTTAGGGATGAGTGTTGGTCTGTTAAGGGATACCTTGAACTCTGTTGAGTACCACTGCTATTTATAAGGCCTACATATATGAGAACGAGTCTCAGGCGTCTAAATAAAATTGCCACGAGCTCGCGTCACGCTCAAATCTTCAGATCAATAAACGAGAGCTACTTTTCGGGTCTACTTGAAGTCCTCTGTGAATATCTGGCGCCTTCACTTTTTTTCTTCGCCAATAACACTAGTTTGAGCTCTTCCGTACAACCACCTTCGCTAATCAAACCGGCAGATTTATATACGTCCATTATCAATTTATCAGATACACCTGGTGCGTACACTATCAATATCTGAAACGCGCGAGTGACCGTTTGTCTTTACATTGCTATTTATTTGTAGACGCTCTACCCACCGGCGGTTATGTGATGTGTATATAATATAACCTTTTTTATTTCTACCATCCATCATCATCCTAACGTTATTCCCAGTACAGTTGCATCCTGAAGGGTGCCTGGTGTCCGCTACCTAATCCCATGAATTGGCGTAGGCACTAGTTTTTTACGGAAGCGACTGCCATCTGACCTTCCAACCCAAGGGGGAAACTAGACCTTATTGGGATTAGGCTTGTCAAGCAACTTGACTGTTAGAAGTTCTCAAGCCGCCCGAAGGCCTCTAACTCGGCTTAACGGCTGCTATCATAGACAGCAGCCGGGATCAACGGCGTAACGTGCCTTCCAAAGCACGGGTGCGCTCAGTTAACCACTCAAAACGGTCACCCATCCATGGACTGACCCCGCCTGACATTGCTTAAACTCGCATACCGCACGCGGTATGTGGGCGCCGCAGGGCTACGAACGCTTTATTTCTACCATTCAATCTTCAAAATCTAATAGGTCCCAACGACGCTCAAGTAAATTCACATTTAGCATCGAAGGCTGCACTGTCTAATATATTGATTACATTTCACACTAGGACGGGAATCAGTAGACGTTTACTTAGGGGTTGCACCGACTTACGATCACAGACTGATCAACGTTAAATATGGCGCCGGCAGTTGTCATCCCATAGAAACTTGTCAAACTTCCCATACATTGAAATTTTAACGAACACAGCTCACGATTACAGACGGTTTGGTGCAACCCAGCCTTAGTCTTCCTAATACTTATAATCAGAGCTATGTATCACACAGTGAAGGTTATTATTTTAAAGCTATAAAAATATTCCACATGGCACCACCTAACACCATCACAGCCCTATGTATGTACACCAGACAAGCCGCCGGCTGAGATCATCAAAGACAGCAAGCCACCGAAGGGACGTGCGCCCTCGCCCGACGCGACTCCCGAAGACGAGGCGCCATCTTGGAGACGTACCGCTAGCTTCAGAAAACAGCCGGAGATCAAACGTTAGTATAGTATACAGTGTTTTAAGATCCTACCCATAGTAGCTCTTCACTTTTCCGTGTTGTTTCTTATCTCATCGTCTTTAACAATACACTATCTCACTTTACCCCAAACAGCCACTGGGCCACTGGAACCAAGATATTAGCCATCAAACTTAAACTTTTCACTATAAAAAACTAGTTTTTTTTGTACTTTTCTCGAAAAATATTAAGAAAATAAATAAGTACAGATGAAATTACGGAACATGTGGTGATAAAATCAGGTTGTAGTTATCTTGTTCATAACTAATGAGTATGTAATTCCAAAAACATATATCTACGTTTGTTGAGTTTTGTTATGCCTACCCGGAGATTTTTTGGTGTTAAGTGTACAGGTGTTAAAAGGACGGATTGGGTTCGAAACCTGTAGGCACAAAAACTGCCAGGCTCAAGTGGGATTTTAGTGGTAGCCGTACAAGCCCGATTTCAGAGAAATACTGCAAATCGATGTACAGTTTAGCCGTTTGGCACACGCATACTAGAGGTCAAAACAATTTTTTTAACCCGCAGTTCCTAAAAAAAATTCCCTTAGGGGGGGAGTAATGAGACATTTTACTTTTTGTATGGAAAAAAAAAGAATAATTTTTTTCAGAAACTTATCGTGTGTATCATATGAAAGGGCTTTTAAAGGCGATTCTAAAAATATACCACATCATTACATTTCAGCCATATTTTTTTAATTAAAACAATAATGATTTTCGAAACATATCAAGTTTGGGCTCATCCAGACACGATATGGCTGATTTTTATTAAATACAATATACCACAAATGATACCTGATATCCTCATATCTAACCTCAAAAAAGCAATTTTGAAAATAATGTCACTAAGTTTTTTTTTTCAATATTACAAAGTGACACGGTTCTACTTCAATACCTATTTTACGTGACTTATGGAACTGTAGTGCAGATACGGTACATATTAATCATAAAATGATACGTAGTATATCCAACGGGAAATACCTCTTTAACCCTTTAACTGCGCCTTTTCATCAGTTGGTATAGTTTGTTTAGTTTTTGACATAAAATATCAAGGTTGGACTCCTTCAGATACGATATACCCAACTAACTAGGTTAGATATCAAGATATGACGTATCACAAATGATACTTTATATCTTAATTTAATATCTAACCCCAAGAAAGCAATTTTGAAAATAATTTCATTTAGTATTTTTATTTTTTATGTGTATAATTTTTCACTCATAAAATTTTTTTCCATACAAAAAGTAAAATGTCTCATTACTCCCCCCCTAAGGGAAATTTTTTTAGGAACTGCGGGTCAAAACATTTGTTTTGAGTTCTAGTATGCGTGTACCAAACGGCTAAACTGTACATCGATTAGCAGTTTTTTTAAGCGTACAACTATTTGGCCGGCCACGTCTGTCGCATGCATCCGTATAGATGTGCTAATGCAGCTACCAAGTGAGTGCCATATGACGGGCGACGCAGAAGGGGCAGCCCTAGACGGAGATGGCGGGATAACCTTAATGTATTTCACAACGGCTGAGAGGAAGAAGCATTCAGTAGGGGCTCATGTAGATCAAGTGGAGAGGCCTTTGCCCTGCAGTGGAACACTCAATAGGCTATGTAATAATAAAGTGTACAGGACTTATTTCTAAATTCTAACAGACAAAAGTGTTAAAAAAAGGCCGCCATACAACGTATACATACTTTTTGGATGCAAAAACTTAAGACCCTATGAACTAGTTACGATGTAAAATTCACTGAATGCCGCTCGCAGTTGTTGCTGAGCCGTTATATAAAACCGTCGATAACAAAAAGAAAAAGTAAATCGGCCGTCCCGTCCACGCTGAAATGAGCGATGTCAAGGCACTCGACTCTTTCCTCTTTAAAAAATGTATTGTACAATCGCCAACAGCTACATGAACTCTTCACACTACGAAAGAAATATCTAAACATGCACTGTAATACTTAGAAAATAGAGTCATGTTCAGATGTTTGTGAGCACCTCGTTCGCTACCGACTTCTGACTGACTTTCGACCTATAACGATTCTTCTATTTTAATTCCAGGCGAGAACAAGCCAGCGAACAACACTGTCGACAGCGACACTTTACTCAGAAGAACGCACAGCTTCGAGAACGACAAAACGTGAGTCTAATATGTATGGGGAAATATTAATGTGTTTTGTTTTTAAATTTTATCCATATAAACCTTTAACAAGAGTACGTTTTTCCTTGGAATGAGAACTTGCAGCCGACACTGATAACCGCGCGATCAAATCTCACCCATCTCTTTCTCACGCTTAGTAATGCATCGCTGGTTGCATTATATTTTTTCTACATCCTAATACCGTGATGGGCTGATAAAGTGATAGATATCTCCCGTCTCTTTCTTACGCTTGTTACTGCTACGCTGTATAACGAGATGGTTGTATTTCATATCGTTTCTAATATCCACGACTGGTGACGCAAAACTTCGGCATTATCAGTGTTCGCTCACGATCGTCATTTGTTAATTTCATCGTTGATTATGATTACTGCTGGCATGTCAAGTTATTCGACATTCATTCATTCAATCTTATGCTTATAAATCATTAACACTGCGAGATTATTTTATTAAATGGATAAATATATGTATATAATGTAGACGCTATCGTATATTCGTGCTGAATATGATACGGTCGCCCGCAAGAATATCTGTTAGCGTAAAGCCTTAGTATAAGTATATCTGAGAAAAGTACCCACTAGAATATAATTACGTGTTGTTCTTGTTATACTCAGTACGCATAGATATTGTTAAAGGTGACGTGCTGTGCTTGAAGTTTTTATTAAGCCTGATGCTTCCGTGATATTCTCAGCCGGATTCATACCGCGCTATGACGCAGTATGAGGCGTCACGTCCATAGAACAAATATGAATCCGGCTTTATTTGTTTTTAATAATGCAAGGCGATACTTTCCATTGAACATACTACATTACGGGTTATCATAATCATCCTAGCGTTATCCCAGTACACTTTTATCCTGAAGTATGCCCGGGGTCCGCTACCTATTACAACATTACGGGTCTTATTATTTTTAAATTCGCTACTGTGACCTCTGTTTTTAGTACATTGTGCCAGCACTATTCATGATACAAACTTCTGATATATCGTTAATGTCACTAGTGTAAGCTAATTTATATGTAAACGTGTGACATTTACGTTATGTTTACCTTCAGAACATTTTTTAGAAACATACAATAATGCTAAAACGGCCAAATTCATTGTTAAGGAATAACATTGTGCTAACTGGATCGCTACAGCTTTCTAAATGCCAGGACACCAGGATCTTAAGGAGTCTTCCATCTGATTGAAGAATGCTGGGAAGACTAATGCTTTGACGAAGATCGTTTACTGAAGCTTAATAACTGTTAATTTTAAGCTCATTAAAACGGCTAAAGGGACGGTTGCGTTTTTAGAAAGGACCATGTAAACAAAGCTGGGCGGTATATATCTACTATTAGCTCATATTTACTCTGATTAAAATATGAATATCTCAAGCTCTGCCATGGGATATCGACTTGGTGCCTATAGATCAAAATGAAGTAGATTTAAGGAGCTATCTAATGACCTAACTCACAGCTTTGTTGGTTTGAGGACCAGGCTCCATACAAAGTTGCCGATGGTCGTTTATAGCTTTAATATTGCATTTTTCTCTGCTATAGAAGTACCAGAAACATACTGAAGGAGCGACCTACAATGTATACTAAAACAAACAGATCTATAGACGGCGAATGCGTATTTTCGAATCAACTGTATTAGACCGTCCTGTAGGTGCCGAATAACGAATGTAGCCAAGGAAACGTACCCAAACTACGTGACTCGTTTAGGGGGTGAGGGGGGGTCGTCAAAATACCACTCTTGGTCACCGTGGGGTGGGAGGGGGGTAGATTCTCGTCACGTAGCTAGTAGAATATTTTTGAGAATCATTCAAATTGAAGCGTAGTCACGCGCCACGGTTTACCCCACCACTAAAACGACTCGACTTAAATACAATTACAATTTAACTACATGCCCATGCACTTTCGACGTCATGCATTAGGGGCCATATGAGAAAATACAAACAAGAGCCATTTATTAGCTTTCCGCTAAAAATGATTAATAAATTATACTACGTGAAAACTAGAGGGGGAGGGTGGGGGTCTTGACATATACTACGCTTGGTCACCGGAGGGGCGGAGGGGCAAAACTGTAAAAAGTTGGTCACGTAGTTCGGGTATGCTCCCCAATGTGTGATGTTCGTAACGCTCTGCCAGTGAGAAGAGTTTAGCCAGTTGTGAAGATACCTATGTCCATCTGTAGGACGAGTTGAAGATACACTATACAATAGATGTCAGGTCTATTTTCGTTCGTCTATTCCGATCAAATTCACATTTCAATCCGTTTCGTGGAAGCGCTGACAAAATGAACTCGCAAATAGTATTGAAATGCGTTTCTATTCTGTTAAAATGAAGACGTAAGAGATCTCGATTTTTGTATTAACGAAAGGAGCAGTAAGAGTGTCCATTGTTTTCAGACCAAGACGGAAGTTCAACCGGGTCAAGGCTTTAGTAGGCCACTTCGACTCTTTGAGTGGCATGCCTCGAGTGACCTTCATCCGGTCTTATCCGCCCATGAGCGAGTTAGTTGCATACGTGTATATGTGGCGTCTTGCTCGTAAAGTCATGAAATATATCTGTACTCTTCACGGTGATCAAAGATATGTGAATATGCACGAGCGCTTAGAGTCGTTTTTAGATATTTGTGAGCTCCTTGTTTGCTACGATGTATACGGCGATTGTGCATATTCGTATTTCGCCATTGTAATATAATATCAGTCGACTTTTGTATCAATGAGGGGTTTTAAAAATGCTGCTTAGTATCATACTTTTTGTTGCTATCTGCACCTTTTGATTTTTTTTTCTTAGAATTGTGAAATTACTGGGTTTTCCTGCTCAGAATAAAGAAGAAACCCAGCTGTCACCATTTTAATGAGTAAAGGTAACCAATTCTTGACAAATAAAATTAAGAAACGATCGGCAAAGCACTTGTGAATTCCCCTGGAGTCGCAAGTGTCCGTAGGCTATGGTGTCTGCTTACCATCACACAGGCCGGAAGTTTGTTTGCCACCGTCGTAATATAAAAAAAAATAACTTTAGTGGTAACAGCTTGGAACACACATATCGCTTTTGATTCGTTTGTAGGTATCAGGCACAATGAAATCAGAAGTTAGTGAATAGCTTTTCGCCTCATCACAATGGAATCAGGTTTAAAAGTGTATTTGCACTAGACCGTACAGCCCGTGCTACAAAATCGACTGATATTACAAGAACCGGCGAGGTTGGAAGGGTAACGTTAGTTTGGTGTAGGTAACTGTGCATGAGGGTAGTGGTTGGTGTAACAAAAGTTGCGGTCAATATATTGCGTACGTTTCAATTCGTCTGGATCTAACGTCATACATTTTCTAGTCAAGTGACGTTCACGGAATCGTCGGCAGTTTTTGTAAATAGGATCTTTAGAGGCATTTGATGACCTTTATTTTTATAATTATGTGCACTCAAAAGCAATGCATTTCTAAATAAATATTGTTAAGCATGTGTCTAACGTTATGGCAAAATAATGCATTACGACGATAATTGCCAATGCGTAACTGAGCAGCAGGTTGGAAGGTTTTGGATTAGTACATTACACAACTAGGGTGGTAAAGCAAAGAAAGGCTGGGATCGCAGCTTTTGCGGCCCGAGCTGTAGGCGAGGGTCGTATATATATGCGATCGAGGGCTTTAAAATTATTACCTCTCGTGTTGTGTACATCATTTTATTACTACACTTGGCCAGAATGTGACTTTTTCCGTACGCGTAGCGTGCGGTAAAAGCCACTTTTTGGCCAGGTGTGGCATAACTGCATTATCACCAGCTGACGGCAATGTGGGGAGAGCCCTTTTTGACAGCAATGTCTAAGGGTGAGTGGCACCAACTTACGATAGTGAGTAATCCGTTCCCACCGTGAAAACTCTGAATACGATTAGACTCGAAGAAGTGACAATTCGTATTATCCCGTAATAGGGCAGAGGGTAACGCGATTTTTCATTGGTTTTCCATCTTATCTTACAGCAATAAGGTTCAAAATAAGGTGGTAACTATTTTACCAGTGCCCTATTAAGGGTTATTTAACATGTGTCATGTTCAGTGATCGTAACTTTTGTACCATTTTCGGTGCAGCGTAGTGGTGTTAACGGAATTGGGATTAATGATTTAAATTCTTCTGATTAATTAGCGTTAATAACGTTAATATTAATCTTAATTAACGGTTTAAATTGTATTTGTCCATACCAACTCCGTTAACACCACTACGCTGCACCGAAAATGGTACAAAAGTTACGATAGCTGGTCATGTTAAATTGTTAATACCACAGACATCAGAGAAAAGCAGACTTGCAGTATTACGCCAGATGATTTTTCATATAGTCGTCACGTTAAATCCTTATGGTACACCAAAATGAGTTAGAATTTGACAGATAGTACGATCATTTTCGGCTGTTAACGAATTGTCTCCATTTGAAAGCATACCAGGATGTTAAATCCCATATAAACTTAACATACCACAACGTTAGTTCTGTATAATTTTCAGTTATGAAGACGGAGACACTGTCAAATGTCACTTGTCTGTCTCTCAAACTTACTGATTTGTGCATTAGTGAGAATAGATAAGATTTATAGAAATCGTTCAATTTAAATGAGGCCGGCGGCAGGCCTTCGGGCGGCGTGAGAACTCCTAACAGTCAAGTTGCCCACTCACTTGACAAGCCTAATCCCAATAAGGTCTGGTTTCCCCCTTGGGTTGGAAGGTCAGATGGCAGTCGCTTTCGTAAAAACTAGTGCCTACGCCAATTCTAGGTATTAGGTAGCGAACCCCAGGCATCCTTCAGGATGCAACTGTACTTGGAATAACGCTAGGACGATGATGATGATGATGGCAGATTTTTTAATATCGAAAATGGCGCCAATATATTCATGTAGCTATCAATTATTATGCAATTTTAATAGTTTCACTAGTTATAGAATATTTTGATATTTTAGTTATATAAAATTAATAGTCATCGAATATATTAAAGTTCCCTTTGAACTGTGAATTCGAATACAACAATGATTGCTTAGCCTGGCCACCAAGCTATTCGATTATATATTGTATTTACAGATTTAACAAAAGTAAAGTAAGTTATAATATGGACCCCTAAATTGAATTTAGGAGGCAGTTAAAAATGGATTCTTTTGAATGAGATGCAAGTGGGTATTCCTTAATTTATGTCACCGACTATTGACTTGTTTCCAGTAGTTTTGTAAACTAGTACAGATACTTACCAGTATTGGGTATGAAATCACACGCGTACAGACCTACAAGTTTGCCCTATGATTCAATGTAAAGTAAAGAGGTAAAATAATTTATAATTTATTAGAATACTTGCCAATAATCGTAACATGTGAGCCATCAAGGTCCAATCTTAACTTAAATATTATTACATTTGCCTTGCTTTGTTCATCTGCGTATGAGGGAATCAGCAGGGCCCGAATAATCTAGCGGTGTTATTAACTCTTTGACCGCTAAGAACCTATAAAGTGGTCGTGTGTCATCGTGCCCACCACGCCAACAACCACTAAAAAGGTCGGAGTGAAGGTGTACTTTGATCATGAAAAAACCTATTATGAATTGTTTTTATTGGTTTAAACGTTACATCAAATTTTGATACCTTGGCGTCTGAGCATCACTTCATTCAAATATGAAAGCGTTCAAAGAGTTAAAAACATAGTCGGGACGTTGTATCGAAACTTAGGTACGTTAGATCCAAAGTATTCCTTTTTTCCGATTCAGATTACATGCAAGACTTCATTTTTATATAAATTACGTTCTTGTCAATTTAAAGGATTTTCCGTTGTGATCGCCCATTATTATATTAATGTTTAATGGGCCTTTTTATACCTTCTTTTTTATTGCAATCTATTATACAACTTTACTCTTTAATAGCACATAAATGGGGATATTTTTATAAAGCTCCGGTGTATTTCAGACATTGAATCGGATCACTTACGTCTTTAGTCGAATATCGCTTGACGTTTTACGGCCCGGTACGCGCGGCACGAGCGTGATTAACGCGTACCGGTCTCAAACACGTCGAGCGACATTTGACCCTAAAGCCGTGAGGATATTTATGAATATAAAATTACTATCGAAACATAACGCCCAACACTGGCACGGTCCCGGCGATTCCCCCAGACGCGTCAGTCTTCAACCTAACCACTATATATATAGCCAAAGCAGTAAATCAAATTTGGAGCTATCTAAATTCATATTTGTGCCAGTACGCTACAGTCTATCGACAACTAAGGGTCCCTCGCACGCTCGACTGAACACAATTCTCCGTACAAACGTAGTTTCGCTCTGAACTAAGCTTCTGTTGCTAGAAATCGTAATTGAAAAAATAAATAGGTCTTGTATGAAAACCTTAATAATCGCTGTATTTTTTCTCCATTATAATTTCAAGCAACAGAAACTAATTTCCGGCCTAGATACGCCGGATCCCATTGTATATACAAAGTTTCACGTTAGTCCAGCAGCATGCCGTTTTAAAATAAGAGTGAAACTACGTATATATGGAGAACCGAGCTTCCAGCAGACTTTAAAGGCTACGCACTGTCAGCCGTCATGCTTAGCGCCTAAAGCCTAGCAAGTCGCCTAGCGAGTAGCTTAGTAAAACGAACGTTCTAGATTATTCTAGAACGTTCGTTTTACAACGGCTCTAGGCGCTACGCGAGCCGCCTGTCAGTGCGTTTGCGGCCTAACAGTTTTTTGTATGTTTTACTGCTTTAAGCTATATATCTACCGTAAGCTACAAGCGTCGGCTCCAGCGCTTGATCAGGGTGCAGCGATTTATTGCGCGCCACACAAAACGCGCCTCCGAAATTCTATCTTACCCTTTCTTCATTCCTCCGCTCCACCCGTTCTACCCTAGGGCCGGCACTGAGCTAACACTGTAGCATGCTTGTGTGTTGTGAACAGTTTTTACCAGCGGTACCGGGACGTCACTGCGCGTATAAAGGCGTCGTCCTGCCCTTCTATACCGCCCGCGCCGCTGGCTGAGAGGGACACTAACAGTGATACTAATGAGGATGTGCAGACAAGGTGCCTCTTTTGTTCGTGCCGGTTTTGGGTTCATTGGCTCGCTAGGGAATAATATAAGTTAATTGACAAATATAATTTAACGGGTTTTTATCTTATCATAATCTCTTTAAATTAAAAACCAGGTTTTTATCGTAATCTCATCACGTTATATAATTTAACACCCCCGACTTGCACGATGGTCCTCTTGTTTTGTTCTAAGTTTTTTGATCATATCTGTGCACACATATTTTGAGTTGTATTGAGTTGGTGCATAAGTTCTTGGACACTCAAACATATTTATTAAAAATAATTTTATTTATTACTCAAGAAATATTAATCTACAATATAATGACCGTCATGTTCAACGACATGTAACCATCTCTCTGGCAAAGACATTATACCGTGTTCCCAAAAACCAGGAGGCTGGTGGTCAAAAAACTCGGCGATGTCGTCTCGGATTTGTTCATAATTTTCAAACTTCTTCTTTCTTAGATGGAACTTTAGAGCCCGAAACAGACAATAGTCCGACGGCGCAATATCAGGGCTGTATGGCGGGTGAGGTACCACTGTCCAGTTCAGCTTTTCCAAATGTGGCGGACAGACTTCGCAATATGTGGTCGAGCGTTGTCCTGAAGAAGTGATACAGACAGCCTTTTTGGTCGCTTAGTCGTTATTTCTGAGGCTAACTTTTGCAGTTGCTCTCTATAAATAGTAGCGTTAATAGTCTGCTCCTCGTCCAACAGTTCCCAATAGAGAATGGCCTGCCAATCCCAGAAAACTGATAGCATTATCTTTCGTCCATGACGATCTGGTTTTGGTTCTGTTGGCGCCTTTTCTCTGCGTGGGACCCAATAGGCCTGCCGCGTTTTGTTGTTATAGTGAACCCAGGATTCGTCGACAGTGACAATGGACCAGAGAAAGTCTTGTCTGTGTGGTTGCAGGAGGAGACTTTCGCATATGGTCACACGTGCTGCACGCTCGCAGTCTGTTAGAGCGTGGGGTGTCCACCGACTCATTATTCTGTGGTAGTCCATTGCATGCAGGTGCCGAATTATAGTGGAATGGTCGTATCCAAATTCTTTCTCCAAGTCCCTGGTAGTCGCATCCGGATGTCTTTCCAAATGTGAGCGTAGAAGGTCTTCTTCGAAGACAACTGGCCGACCGGAGCGAGGTTTGTCTTCACAACTCGTAACCCCCTTATCGAAAGACTTAAACCAATAACTCACTGTGGATGAGCAGTAGTGCCTTGTCCAAACACAGTGTTAATTTTCTCGGCCGTTTGTCTTGCACTCGTTCCTAGATTATGCTCGTAAAGCATGATCGCTCGTAGTTGACGCGGTTCCATTTTGAACTGAACTGAACAACTCGGAACGCGCGCGTCCTTTTATACCGCTTGGCTTAAAGCTCCTCGAACATTTTGGAGAATGATAGGTTGTTCTAGCGTGTAACCGAATTAAAACCTAGAATTTTTTTAATGAAATCCAAGTGTCCAAGAACTTGTGCACCAACCCAATAGTTCAGATCTGAACTTTCTTCATACCCTGTAATTGTGAATATGTAGACTATAACTTGTTTTGTGAGCCTAATTAAATAAATAAAATAATGGAGCAAAGTGCAAAAGTGTTACTTGGGCTCGCCCATGAGCGTTTCACCCGCTACACTTTTATGTAACGTGTTTTATGTAACTATTTTAATTATACCAGTACCTGTGGTACATAAACGAACGTGTTTGCGTTTAGTCTCAATTTGTATGGCAACTCGAAGCTTTGGTGACAACTATTTGTTGCCATACAAGTTTCGAAAAAAATATACTAGAAGTACAGTACAGTCCATGTAAACAAATCACATTTCTGTACTTAAAGGGATGACTTTAAGTTGATTAAATAAAGAAATACGATTACCCTAATTTTTAGGGTTCTGTACCAATATTTCCGAAAATGAAAATATTCACTTTATCAAAAAATGTTTGATGAAGACCTCTATCCATTTTGAAAGACCTATCCAACAGTACCCCACAAGGGATGAAGCAAAAAAAAAGAAAACATCCCCTCCTTTAAGTGTAGGGGACCTCCCCTACCCTAAAATATATATATATATATATATTTAGATTTTATTTTACGACCTTGTCAGATTTATTGATTTACACATCCATACCAAATTGCAGCATTCTAGCACTAACAGTCACAGAGCAAAGCCTCGGACAGACAGACGGACAGACAGACAGACATGGCGAAACTATAAGGGTTCCTAGTTGACTATGGAACCCTAAAAAGAATTATCAAAATCGGCCAACGTGGTCAAGGGCTATAGGGGAACATACATACATAAAAAAAAACAAACATGCAGACGAACTGAGAACCTCCTTCCTTCTATTGAAGTCCGTTAATTTTTCAGTTAACAGTTTTTCTTTTTTCTACGGTACTGTGATTTTGATTTATGAAGGAAAATGTGGAAAAAAACACCGTTATCTCCGAAGTTTACCATGCAACATTTTTGAAAATATTTATTACATGTTAACATTATCGTACCTTTTACAGGATAAATACGAGTATCATTATAAACCTATCTAGGTTAGTTTTTTTAAATACCAAATATAACCCAAAACCGACATAGACACTACATATTTTATATAAACATACTTACTGAAACTTCACATTAAAAATGTCACATTAACTTCATTTAAGATCAATCATACACCTTTTACTAACTTTTAATAAATTCTTACATGTCATTCTTACATTGATTGCATTATTTGATGACATTGGTCTTGGATGAACTACTTTGTTCGTTTGCCTCGTTTTAGTTCTATTCTATGTGTCGTACATGTAGGTAATACAGTATATACATGTGTTAAACATTTACAGGGATTTAAATTTATGTTTATTTATTTTGTAGTTAAACGGGACGGCTTTACGTGTAGAATTTATGTTTTAATAGTTTATATGTTGAAAGGTTAATTCTCGTTATTTTTTATATCCTAGCGTCCATAGGCTACGGTGTCTGCTTACCGTCAGGCAGGCCGTACACCTGTTTGCCACTGTTGTTGTATTAAAAAAAAAGCATACCAGACGAGGACCCTAAGAGTATCCTACCCGATTAAGATCATCATTAATAATGGGTGTTTTTTTAGAGGTATAGAAATTTGAAATGGAATAAAACAAAGATGTTCTTTTTACATTGACATGAAATTAACTTTCTGGCATTATAATTTAAATATGTCTTCTGGCATATGACCGCTACGGCTGGCTAGGACGTAGTCTAATCTGGAGGTCCAATTTTTGATTACTTTTTTCCGACATTTGTGGCCGTATATCGGCAAGAACGCGGCGAATATTGTCCTCCAAGTGGTCAATGGTTTCAGGCTTATCGGCGTAGACTAGCGATTTCACATATCCCCACAGAAAATAATGAAGTGGCGTTAAATCGAACGATCTTGGAGACCAATTCACGGGTCCGAAATGTGAGACTATGCGATCACCAAACGTTTCCTTCTATAAATTAATTGTGGCACGAGCTGTGTGGCATGTTGCCCCGTTTTGTTGAAACCACAGCCCTTACACATCATGATTGTTCAATTGTTGAACGAAAAAGTCAGTAATCATGGGCCTATAGCGGTCACCATTGAATGTAACGTTCTGACCAGCATAATTTTTAAAGAAGTACGGACCAATTATTCCACCAGCCCATAAAACCCACCAAACAGTCAGTTTTCCTGGATGTATCGGTGTCTCAACATACGCTTGAGTATTATCATCACTCCAAATACGGCAGTTTTGTTTATTGACGTATCCATTCAACTAAAAGTGAGCTTCATCGTTAAACAAAATTCGCTTATGAAAATAGGGAACAACGCCAATCTTGTTTTGGGCCCATTCACCGAATCTACGCCTTGCTAGGTGATCTTGTGGCTTCAATTCAGGCGTCAGTTTATTTATGTTGAAATGCCAAACCAAACTAAACATAAATCACTTGACAACTGACAAAATGGCCGCCAGTTAAAAAAGTGTTGCCAACTTAAAGTTATATACCTCTAAAAAAACACTCTTTATATATATTTAAAAAAAGTACGTCCAGTAAAATGTTCGTTTGCACGTCTTTTGAACGATCCAATTTATATATTAGAGTTATGCTAGTAAACTTATATTCTTTTTTATGACATTTCGCCCTCAAAAGGAATCTGGCACACATACCTTTTAATGCTTTTTGCCCAAGTAACAAAAACGAAAATGGTATGTGTTACAATTTCCTTGACTGTATATAGAGATATGAGTATGACGTTCCACTCATCCTCTATCAAGATAAGAATTCACAAATGCACTAGCTAACTCTTTCATTCTCGTACAGACTATACTGGTCAGGGGAAAAGCGGGAGCGAGACGTGAACACTTGCGGCCCTACGTCTACCACCGCTAATACCACCAACCCGACCAACACAACGACACAGACCACCGTCAGGAGGTATGTACTGTTTAATCACTTGACAATAACACCAGTGTTTTAATTAAGGTCGCGTTTTCAATGGCGCACTCCACTCCACATCGAATTTAATGGATTAAGACGCTGACAAGATTTTACTTGGCTTTACTTTAAGAGTATTTTAACAAAAAATATTTGATTTGGCAAAGAAAAAATAAATATTTAATTTCATTATATAATGAAATAGTTTGCTGCCTCTAAAACACCGTCCCATGAGTAGGTAATATTCAAATTTCAAAATTTCCTTAAACAGCCCTTGACAAAAACATTCTACTTGTATATATTTATCGAACCTGCTTACAAAGTTTCACGAGAATCGGTTGGGAAATGCGACCAGTAGAGGAGAACAGCCGGAAAACCGCCGGACTTAAGAAAGCATTTTGGCCGAACCTGTGGCGGAGACCTTCGGTCGCTTGGAAAATTATTTAGTCATTAAAAAGTGATAAGAGCAGTTTTTTCCTGATAAGAATTTTCTTAAGTTTATTAATTTAGTATCATTTACATATAATAACTACTGTGTGATGATTCGTTAAACTTTTGTATGTATTTTTCTATAAATTAAAATAGTCTTTTTATTGGTGACGGGTGTAACTTAGTAATTGAAAATGGTTTGTTCTTGTCTATGACTGATTCTAAAACTTGTCTGAATTGTTATATATGTCGATGTATTTCAAGAATCATTGTAGATATAATCAAAATCTTCATGTGGAAAGATAGATACATGTGTTAAGTGAAAGATAGCCGATTCAGTTGTGAGAGAAATACATCGACATATTTTAAAGTAAAGTGCCATAAAACAGTACCTTAACTTAATACAAGCGCTTCGTAACAATGGAAAGTCAGTTTGTGGTAATACTTTTAATTGTATTAATGTATTTAACATTTGCATTCTACTCACATTGTGCCCGGCCTCCGACGCTTGTATAAAGTTGTACTTCTGTGAAAATAGTGCATTTTCCCTAAACTGTAGGTTAGATGCAGTGTGGTATGACTCAGAGGTGAAATATTTTATGACGGACGATAAATAGCTAGCAAAACTGCACAATGGGACAATGGATTGGATACAACTAGAAGCTAACAACTATACGAGCGTCAAACGTGGAATTGTACCTTTACGTACGAGACGTATATTTATGTGGGTGAAACCTCCCGAGTCGTGACTCATTGTATGCAATCCCTGAGTTCTAAAATGTCCTTCTGGCTTTTAGGGATTTATGAGGTTAGTTCCTTTTGAAGCTGGGTTAAATTTAATGTTTTCATTTTCACTAGAATACGACCAAGAACAACAGAAAAATGATAATTGCACGTACAGTATACACGGTGTTTTGGCTTTATGTACCTCTAGTATGCGTGTGCCAAACGGCAAAACTGTACATCGATTAGCGTTTTTTTTTTGCCTACACCTTCCACTTATCGGCTAAACTCGAAATACGACTAGTCCCGAAGAGCTTATGAATTATCGTATTAAATAATTGACAAGCTCATGTCTATTAATGTAAAACTTTATTAGTCAATGTCAAATGTCAGAATGAACACTGGTAGTATTTTTCCATTTAACACGACAGATGTTAAATAATACGGTAATTGTTTTTTAGGGTTCCGTACCTCTAAAGGGAAAAACGGAACCCTTATAGGATCACTTTGTTGTCCGTCCGTCCGTCCGTACGTCTGTCTGTCTGTATGTCTGTCTGTCTGTCTGTCAATACCCTTTTTCTCAGGAACGCGTGGAGGTATCAAGCTGGAATTTATATCAAATACTCAGGTCTACTGTCCCTTAGAGCTGTGGAAAAATCATACTTCTAAGCCAACGCAATCAAAAGATACAGCCGCAAATTTCCGCAAATTTTCGACACTCGCAAGGGAATCAAAACCTACAGGAAGTACTACCGTGGACTCAGAATCTTGAAATTTGGTACGAAGCAACGTCTTATAGCACAGATAAAGGAAAAATTGTGAAAACCGTAAATTTTTAGTTACATCATATAATAAAAATATTTTTTACGGAACCCTCGGTGCGCGAGTCCGACTCGCACTTGGCCGTTTTTTTATGATTGTCTGACGAACGATTGGTTCTGGTCTCACCTGATGAAAAGCGATGACAAGCGCTATAATGTTGCTCACTGGTTTAGTAATATTCATTCTTGCCTTGAAGAGACCCAGATTGTATGAATCAGATAATACAGACGACAGCAGCAAATTCCACTCCTTAGCTGTTCACATTAGGAAAAGAAGAACCAAATTGATTGACACTTCTCGGGTTTGGTCGTTTCCCGAGTTTTGCCGATAGGGAAGATTTATTCACTACTATCTGTGCCTTTCTTCGTCGTATCGTGAAGGACATTTTTAACACCCGTCATGTCTCAGTAAAGTACTATATATAGCATAGTGATATGTCTCAGCAAAGTACTATAGCTTAGTGATATGTCTCAGTTCATCGGAGACGGAGAACAGTAGCAATTCCACATCGAGTTCGGCCACGCCCACCAAACTGTCGCCCGGGAACATTTTCAAGAATTTCTTCAAGTACTATTAAATGTTGCTTGGTGTGTTTTGCTTGCGACGTGTTTTTGTTCAGATCACTACTTTTTTAACCTTTCGAAAACTGTGGACCTTGCCACTCTGGGCAGTTGGTAAGTTTTGAGACTTACTTCTGTCAAAATTCGGTATAAATTTCTTCTTTTGGTCTTATTAACCATTGCAAGTGTGTAGGTTATTTTTTAACTTATGTATTGCGAATGTCCACGAGGTTTTTAAGCTACACTACCACTCATACGTATTTAGGCACCCATACCTTTTTCCATACATCTGTATACAGAAATACACTGCCAAGTCAGAGGCCCTTGACAGTTTTGCGCGCATTTTGCATGTTTTATTTAGCTGACTTATTGAGCCTTAATTGGGTGCCAGAAAAGGGGGTCCTTTTAAAATAGTAGTTATCTTTTTGCAATGACTTAAATAACTACTAATTGCTGGTTCATACAAGCACACTACACTTTTCTATGAAAACTACCTTTTTAAAAGAGGGGTCTCCGGCACCGATTTAAGGCTCAATAAGTCAGCTAAATAAAAAATGCAAAATGCACGCAAAACTGTCAAGGGACTTGGCAGTGTATTTCTGAAAGTGATTTTTGTATACAGATTGTATGGAAAAAGGTATGAGTGCCTAAATACTTATGAGCGGTAGTGTACATTAGGGAATTAAGATGTTATAGGCAAACAACTTCAGTAATGCGCCTCTTGTATGTAGTTGCGGCGGGTTCTCCCTTGTTAGATCTAACTACTTTTTCCGTAAATGCTTCATTTCTGTCGGGCTGTTTAGCCTAATTAGTAGTGAAGCTGCCTCCGAAGCTTGTGGTCCCGGGGTCGAATCCCGGCCAGGGCATTATTTGTGCATTTAGCACGGATATATGTTCCTGGGTCTTGGACGTTTTATATGTATTTATCTATATAAGTATGTATATCGTCGTCTAGTGCCCATAGTACAAGCTTTGCTTAGTTTGGGACTAGGTCGATTTGTATGAAATTGTCCCCCAATATTTATTATTATTATTATTTGATCTAATGCATTTTTTCTTAAATAGTTATTTTTATAGGATGACATTCTAAGGGAACCCGATAAGTTCACTGTTCTGAAGAAAAGTGCATTATGTCTAATGAAACATTAGGGCAAAAGTTAGTAGGTCAAGTGACAGGATCCTGTTGTGGAGTATTCCAATAGACATTACAAAATATATATCAAATACTATAAAATAAACAAAAGGTAATAATAGATATTTAAAATGTGTAAAACAAATAACGAATGCCTATTCGAACACACCAAAACTACATGGAAGGGAGGCTTTACTTTTTTTTACCTATACGGTCATTAGTTTATAAGTTCCATTTCTTAAATTTTAATCCTATTTTGTACCACAGTCCATAACTAAACGTATACTTTCTAAAAAGTAGTGATTTGATTAAAACCAAATGCGAATAACTGCGTCCTTCCACGGAACGCTTCGCGTAGTTTTTATTTTGAAGCGTTGTCCCATACATACTTATAACCCGACCAAGCGAAGCAGATAACAGGCACGGACGAATAGCTATACATTTAATTTGGCTACTTAGCTTGGTCGGTAAGTATGTTCAAAACAGCCAGTGATAATTGTTGCAAGATAATGAATACGTTATGAGTTCCAGTTCCAACCGTAAAACATACAACTACTTTTTCGTGCCCATTGTTTTCTGTTATTCAGTATATTCGTATTATTACTTGCAATAATATCCCAGTCAACTCTCTCACACTGTATGGAACAGAAAGAGTTGTGCTCAATCCACAGATAACGTCTTTCAATTGTGTGACGATTTTTATTAACGGCGATTTGTTTTTTTTTTTAAAGCGGAACAAGCATATCTGCATTTTTTTGTATTATTTCAGCTCCTCGTAGATTTAGTGTATTTGTTGTTATAAGCTCGCATGTATGCATGTGTTTTAATTTATATAGCTATTTTACAGAATTGAAAAACAAATTTATCTGATCTAATGGCAGGGATAGATTATTTACTACTTGTACAACGTATTTCAAACCAAGCAATTTTGATACAAACATGAAAACTGTTCCGTTCAGAAAAGTTTGTAACTGCAATCAAAACAAGACTACACATTCGGTAATAAGCTTGGATATACGCAGGTCGTTCGTGCCACCGGTGCGCGATGAAGAGAGCGAAACGCAACGAAAGGCGCACGCCAAGCGAGTGAGGGAGACGAGGCGATCCACCCAGGGCGTAACTTTGGACGAAATCAAGTCGGCCGAACAGCTCGTAAAGAAGAAGACTGGCAATGGCACCACAGAGGTATCACTGATAATAATAACCAGGCTCATTCATAGATTAGGGCTGGAGTATGTTTATCAATTGGGCACCGCCTCAACTTGGAGCTCTATACTGACGAATGGCGGATTGCATAGGTAGACGAATATGTATGCAAGAAAGATGCTTAAGTGAGGTGACGCGCACCACGTTCTGAAAACCGGTTCGTACAGTTGATTTTGTAAATATAAGGGAGTGACCCTTAACCATAACGACGTGTTCTCATATTTTTGATCACGTCCGTGCACATATATTCGAACTCGACTGTACTAAGATTGAAACCCATGTATGTGTCTACTTACAAGAGTGCCAATTTCATACAGTTCAATTTCATACAACTTTTTTTTACATTCACGATTGCTTAATATAAATACTTTTATAAATACATGGCGATGCTTGGTGGAAGCAAGAGGAAAACGATAGTCAAATGTCAATTTACTGCAGCCCTCTTCTTCTTTCTAGACCAGGGTCCCATTTACTTGGGGTCGGCCTTCCTAGTCCGCATTTTCCATTTAGCACGATTTTGTGCTACGTCCGTATCTAAATGAGCTTCGTTTAGATCTTTTTCGATCGTCGTTAACCATGTGGCGGGTGGTCTTCCACGAGAACGAAAATCTTCATATTTTACCTCCATACCTACTTTATGATATTTAAGTTTTAATTATTTTGTACTACATAGATTTTATTATTTTAGACACCCCCGCCAGCTAGTCCGAAGAAGGAAGAAACTCCTTCACCAGCCCTTGTGGAAAATAACACGGTATGTCACTTTCCAATTACAAAGTAATATTTCTATGGGTTAAAGGCTATCTCTATGGGAATATATATGTAACTTTCTCGAAGCATCTAACGGTTGTGGGGTAACTTATAAATATAATAAATTGACAACATTAATCGGCTCTGATTACTACGAAAATTCCATTAAAATACTTGGAATATTTTAAAATAGTTCTGTAAATACTTTTGAGTTTGATTTTTTTTCAATAATGCTGTGTTCACTTCAGTTTGGTCATTATTCACCGAACCCCGTTGTTTGTATTTATTAATTGATTAACTTTACAGTAATTAATACCGCAGTTGTAATTAAAAACAGTCAATTTGGCCACAATCAGTACCATCGTCATTTTGTGTTATCATTGTTTTTTTACGTGTTATAACAGATATTCAGTATTTCAGGACGTATGTCTGTATGTTGACATTTGTTAAACATCGTATGGAAAATGAAGTTAGAATGTTTATTATATACGTCCGTAATGTGTAGGTACATGGAAAGTTTCAAACAATATCAGGCGAACACATTGTTTAATGGATACCCCAAATTCAAAATTATCAATTTATTCCAATAAGAATAGAAAGCGTACAGACGCGGAACTCATATGATAAAAACTTTCTAAAGATTTTCACTCAAATTGCTGTATCAATTGATCAACGAAATATGTGTGCTATGAGTAGGGCTGCCATCTCTAAATTCGCCAAACCCGAACAAAGACTTCAAATATCCCGGACATTTGGCGAAAATAGCATTTTTTCCCTATACGTGTCCGATAACAATATTATTAAAAAAAATTAGAGAGCAAAAAAGAACTCGATAAATGATGATTAGTTACGCACTTTACCCATTAAGTTTTGATAACCCCCCCGGACGGCCCCCGGACGCCCTCCAAACTAAAACAAATCCGGGGAAACCCGTCGGATGGCAGCCCTAGCTATGAGTATTAATTGTACCTTTTTCTGGACGCTTATTATTCTTATTCAATTTACTTCCCCTGTAGACTTCTAAATTTCTTGTTTCCTTGACGCGTCTTCTAAAAAGAAGAATTCGATGGTTATGAAATAAAACAGCCCTGTACCACCAATATCGACTGTTGTTGAATTTACATGCCACAGTATTGTCATGCCTGTTTGTGGACCACTTTGATACTATGACTGCTATTGTGTACACTGTTATAAATTCGATGTCAAAGATACAATCTTAAGAATAGTGGAAGTAATCGATAATCGATGAGTAAGTTGTGACAGTACTATCACTTGTAAAATTTGCAATGGTAAGATCGCACATGACATTCAATACAGTGACAATTCAAAATGAGACAGAACAACACGATTAAAATGGAAAATGTTACTAGAAACATTCCCAGAATGAAATGAGCAAATTTTTCGACACTTTCAGTAACAGGCACATTACTAGTTGTAGTTAGCACAAGACATCAAGATACGACGTGTCTTTGTCTAAGTGTACTAGTTAGACAAACCTGGATGGGTAGATCTCGCCCTTGGTCTTAGGGTGAGCATACACCAGTGATGTGCAAAGATATGTTTCAATAATTTGACACTTAGCTGCTTATTTCGAATTCCCTGTTTATTTTAACGTTATTTCTGGTTATTTGATAGAGGTACCTGACCTTCACTATGCAACCGAAAATACCATGAATAGCCACAGGGACTTCGTCAAAAAAAATCTTACAAAATAGCGAAAGCCGTTAAAACGCATTGGGTAAAATGAATTATAAGTTGTAATAAATCCTAAGCTTTAAATTAAACGGCTCCCAGCTCCCTTGAATGTCATGTGCCGGTTTGCGTTGTTTGGGCAGACGCGGGACGTAGCGGTCACTGTCGCGCTCGCGTGCGCGACCGCCACCGCCACCGCGACCATCGCGCCGCACGAACGTCGCCCCTCGTGGCGCCTGAGGCTCGACCCGACCAATAAGGTGGCTAGCGGGACGTGAGCAAACGCGACCGGAAAATTCACCTCTTTTTACTTCGGGGAAATACAATTTCACACCAGCTATTCAATATACCCGGTAGCAAAATTAATTAACTTTTGAATCCCTCGCTACGCTCAGGATTTTTTTGTAGAATATTTACCTTCACTCAGGATTCAATATATCGCCCTCGCCGTAAAATATTTTGATCCCTTGAGACAATCTACTATTACGTATCCCACCCGGTAAAGATCTGGGCGGGTATGACAGACTATCCGGTCAGAGCGTACTACTTTCTAATAAACCAAAGAGTAACTAGGCCTTCAGTGGGGTGCCGCAGGATCGCAAATAGCATTCTACTACGACAACCGGGAAATCGTCGCAGCGCGCAGGCGCTGGCGTCGTCGTCGTCTTTGATTTTAACCTACGTGACCACTTATTAACGCTTTCAGTGCCAACCCGTTAGGCGCGCTCATCTTGTATAGTTCTACATAGTGAATAATGTTTTTCAATCGGGCAAACTCTGAATACGAATAGAGTGTTAATATGAAAATTGAGAGCCACTTCGGCTATCAATTATCGTATTAGGTTAAGGGTGAGGATCTATTTTTTGGACTATAGTTGAGGCTTTTATTCGTCTGGATTTTTATTGATTCCGTTGTAACACGAAAGTAAGCCGTGTACGAGTAAATTGTATGATAATTTTCGAGTACAACGGAATCAATAAAATTGTAGACGAATTGAATTAAAAGCCTTAACTATGGTCCAAAATATAGGTCCTAACCCCGTCTGTGTTTGATAATTGAAAAAGATCAGTGCCATCTAAAATTAACTATATGACACAAATGAAAAAATCTAATTCCTTCAGCACTGACAGTGTCATGTCATAATCATAAATCATATCATATGTACGAAAAGTTACATGATTAACAAGTTCATGTTGGTTAATGTGAAAGTTTATTAGTCTGTTGTAAATGTCAGAATTAAAATCGTAGATTAATAATACCAACAGATCCGTAGTGTTAAGCAATATATAATAGTTGTCTCTTTGAATCCTTATGGTTAACCAAGATGAGTTAAATAGGGTCAGATAGTACGATTATTTTCGGCTGTTAACGAATTGTCTCCATTTAAAAGCCCACCGAAATGTCAAATCATCACAAACGTCACTTTAGTATAATTTGCAGTTATGAAACCGGAGACAATGACAGTGAAGACCGGTCAAATATCACTTACCTGGCTCTCTCAAACTTACTGATTTATGCATTAGTGAGAAGAGATCAGATGTACAGAAATCGGTCAACTTAAATTTGTGTATCTGCTTTACTCTGATGTTTGTCAATTAGGCTGGGTTGCACCAAACCGTCTGTAATCGTAAGCTGTGTTCGTTAAAATTTCAATGTATGGAAAATTTGACAAGTTTCTATGGCATGACAGCTGCCGGCGCCATATTTAACGTTGATCAGTCTGTGATCGTAAGTCGGTGCAACCCAGCCTAAAACTGGTACTATCTCTTATTATTTTCCAATTGTCAGGCATGATTAAATAAATAAATGATAGATGTCAAATAATACGGTAATTGACAGGCACTTCTTCGGATCTTGTCGTATTTCGAGTTTAGCCGATGGAGAATCACTCTCCTCTACATACTACTTTCCCATCTTATCCGTTACGAGCATAGCGCTACGAGTTAGAGTGGGAGGGCTGCAGCCCATCTAGCTTGCACAGGTCGTGTTTTCCTAACCATAGTAGCAAAATAAAGTGGACTTTATTGATTCGCACTGTCCGCGCAACTAAGTGCTACAACTGTTTTTATAATTACGAAACACGAAAATTTGAGGGAATTTAACGGTGAAACGGATCATGTTTGCTCAATTCTCGAATAGTTTAATTTAATAGTTTTGACATGAAACCTCAGCCAGATAGGCTATTAGGTTACCCATTAACAACCCGCGTGCCGTGGCTATGGCATATGATATGACAGTTGCATGCAATATATATGTCCATAATAACTGTGCTAAAATATTAACGCTTTTGTCCCACTGTGCACGAGTAATACTTAGTCGTAGGTCTCCCGATGACGTTATACGTACAGTCAAATAAAAAAAAATGTATCTAATACACTTTCTCGTAACTATGTACCGAAAGTACCGAAACTTTAATTCGCTATGGCACAGCGATTGCAAAGTTACAATTTTTTTTTATGCTAAACCAATAAAGCACAGATATATATTTTTGTAACTTTGGGTGGATCGATATCTTTGTCAACGACTGTACATATAAGTGAGTAAGATGTATGCACCCATATTTTTGCACTTGACTGAACGCTGCTACACGTACAGATTAGAAACAAACAGTAAGCTGCAGAGAAACTTGACTTCCTTGCATACCAACTTCTATGCAAGGGGTCAAGTTTATCTGCAGCTGACTGTACATTGCCATCACAGGGTGATCTACGCCTGGAGAAGTCCCATGATGAACGGTTCGATAATAACGACCTTATGAAAATATAATTGAGGTATAAAGTCGATTGGAAATTTCTCCAGGTAGTCTGCTCAGGCTGATAATATACAACACGCAAAACGCTAACTTTGAGTTGCACGCAAAATGTGCAAAAAATATACAAAATTAAACCTACGTGACGTAAAGTGTACATCTTGACAATTGTACGTATGCAAAATGTGGAAAAAATGTATTATACATCTGCAGAAATAGCTATAAGCACTATAACACATTCACAATTGACAACATTTCAAATTTCCAAGTAGTATGAAATCTTTACTCATTTCGTTAATTTGTTAACAAGGAGCCCAAAAATATTGTTTATATTTATTTATAGCTATTAGTTTTCAAGATACTCACGAAAATGTGAAGAAAGCCTACCATCGTCTATACGAGTATGACGTCACAAGGCTGAATTTAGGTAGTCACAGCGCATGAGCGTACAAACAGAACAGCATTACAATTTCTTTAGTAAATCCGCCTACTAATGGGGCTTCTGTATGATTTTGTACGATGTGCCGCCTTACTCGTTACTTACTCTTTTCTAGAATGAGGAACTTTTGAAATTGTTTTTTGTATATGAGATAGGGATATTTTAGTGAATTTAAAAAGGCGGTTATATTTGATTTCATAGAGAAAAGGCCCGCTTAAATAAATATAATGTGGCCAATTATCTAGGCCCGCGTAGCTACTTCTGCTGTTGACTGTACTTACCTTTCGCCAATTGTTTAATATAAATGCAGAATTCCTTGCATGTTGTGTATTTTCAGCCGAAGCGAGTTATTTGAAATCAACGCGAGAAACGGAGTGTTGATTTATTAATTTGAAGTAGGCTCTCAGGCGCGTATAAATGGTTTTAGATATATAATTCTTCTTACTTTTGAATAATCCTTATATGGTGCTTATTATTAACTCATTTTTACTAACACTGAGACCTTAGCATGTATGTGTAAATCACGTTTCTTAATAATGAAATAGCCATTTCTTAAAAAAATGTGTATCGGCTTGGGAAGGTACTCTAAACCTTACCTTGTCTTATATAACCTGTCAGAAACTTAGCTTATTTTTTTATGAAATGGACATCATATTTCTGTTTAAGGTAAGTCCATTCCTACTCGTTTAGTTTTTCTCATACCAAGAAACATATAGACGTATACCATAAGATCATCCCTACGTCACCACACTCTCGAAGTTCAAATTAACGTCCAGTTACATTATTACGTACGTATTTCAAAGGGCAATTACATTGACCTATGCAATTTTCTAGTCGTCTGGCCCGAAACTGCTCAGAACCAGAACGACTGGAAGTCAAGGGTCCTCCCTTGCTTAGCAGAGGGTCACCTTACAAGATAAAAAAAATAACACTACTTCATTCGCCGAAGGAGACCGCATTCAGTGAACGACAGCTGCAGTCGCCGTACAGTAGCCGAAGTACGGCGAACGCATAAAGGATGATTCCCACTAAACCGCTCTGTTTACGCTCACGGGCCGGGCCGAAACCGAGCTGCTTCCGTCCCTCGGCCGTAGCTGAATCGGCCGTCAAACGCTTGTAATGTCCAATGAGCGGCGGGATCGGACCGCTTCCGAGCGTCACCGGGCGACCCGGCCGCAGAACGACCGGCGTCTTCCTGTCATAGAAAACGGGCACGGCCTACTGTGAATCATCCTTAAGGCGAACGACGTATTGTGTGCCCCTTGATTTACTACTGAACTGAATTTATACATCAAATTGGGGATTTTGTCAATCCCGGTCACAATATCTGTACTCCTTGTCACGTGACGTCATTAGTGTCATTCATTACGGAGGTGCAGTTATCATGAACGGGTATATTGTATACGTCTATTTGGATCTATAGTGTTGACCCTTAAAATACAGTGGCAGTAGGCGAATTCTCCGGATCTGATGTGGAAAAAAAAACATAACAAAGCATATGGTTTTGAGAAATTGCACACTACACTGTTGAATGTATCCCGTCATTGTGTTGTTCCACCATGTGTGTATGTTTTTCAAGCACTTTTTAAATCTGTGTATGGCTACGGGCAACTGAACTAATAGAGATATTTATATTAGAAGTGGATGAAAGTGGAATTATTAGTCTGCACTGTCGCTTTTCGTGATTTTAACTATAACTGTCTTTATTACTTATTATCATACATAGTAACCAAGGTACGCAAATATACCGTAACACGTATTATTTATTAAAGGAGAATTTATCATACAACTTATATGGGTAACTTTTGGTGTCACAAATTTCAATTCCACCCATATTTGCCTGCTTTGACCAAATATACGAAGTTGTCTGCACATCTTGGTCAATTTATGAAGGGATAGACACACACTCCCAAAATTTCGCACTTGCGCATACTACCAACCATCAATTTATAATTAAGTCAGATAAATAGAGATAGCTCCACTGAGAAGAACCTCTTAAGTTTATAATATAGTTCAGTTGTCTGTGTTAAGTCCACGAATACGCATGTACCTATTGCCATTTGAACCATTAGACATTTGCGTGTGTATACAGTTTGAATTGGAGGACGCGGGACGGCCACGAGTTGCGACGGACGCCACAGTTACGTTGCCGCTTCGGCGTCCGCCCGCCGGCTCCACAGCTAACACCACTTCACCGCCTCCCAAGGAGGAGAGTCGCGCTGGTAAGCCACCATACAAAATAAGTAACGTGCACACGTATAGTTGAAATTTCAAGACAAAAGGCGATCGCGAGTCTTAACGGATGCCACAGTGGCTGTCGCTTCGGCGTCCGCCCGCTGGCTCCACGACTAAGTAAGCCATCAGACAACAGATGTCCACTTTTACTTCGCATTGAAAAATAATGGAGCCATGTTACATTGCGCGAAATTGTGTTAGGCCCCGGTCTCCTATTTTATTCTATGCGCGACGTCTGACTTCAGCATCAACATTTCTATGGACGCAAGACGCCTACGTCGACGTACAGACGAAATTGTGTAGGCCCCGGTCTCCTATTTTATGCTATGCGCGACGTCTGACTTCAGCATCAACATTTCTATGGACGCAAGACGCCGACGTCGACGTACAGAGATCACTACAGTACATCTCTATAGTAAGCATTGTGACGCTATCGTTAGACGTCGCGTATAGCATAAAATAGGAGACCAGGGCCTTAGAGAGATACTAACGTCGCGTTTCCATGTTTTCGTAGACCTAATAAGGCTGCTGTAAAATATTGCGTCTACGAGTACTTGAGTTGAGGCCACCGCTTAAGTTTACCCATATAGCAGTATCACTGATTGACTTGGCTTAGGGTTGCTTTGGTAGCTGTTGATATTTGACGCAAATGCCGTTGTGAAACTGATTTTATGTTGTATTTTTTGTTATCATTCTGTGATATTAATAAATTTTCATCACATTTGCTCGAGGGTCTTATCCTACGCAGGCGTGTAGAGCAGTTATAACCGATTTATCTCCCGCAGGAGTCATGGATTTTATAACTTCCGAGGGAGTGAGTTCGTGTGTGATCTGATTGATTTAAAAAAATCTAGTTGGCCGCGCTCAGCAAGAATACTGTTCTTTGATTAGTTAAAATATTTAAGCTGAGAAATTTAGTAGGCCGCGCCACGCAAGAATACTGCTTTGTGATTGGTTGAAATATCGAAGATAGCTCCTCTCGCAAGGACGCCTGGGCGATCATGCACTGATATTGGAGGTGAAGTTGTCGATTTGGAATTTGGATTTATTTCCTCGCAAATGTGATGAAAAACATTGTGATTAACTCGAGTGTAAGGTAATTGCCAACTTGAGTCATCAAAAGCCCTCCGAATTTGGCGTCGGGCTTCTGATAGACGCGTTCCCAATTTTCCCTTACGTCCCTAGTTAAAGAATGTACTCTGTTTTTATTCGTAGGCGAAGATGAGACTGAGCGCGATAGCAGTTTCGAGAGCAAATCACCGAGCGCGTCGCCGGCAAGCACGCAAGCGGCCTTGAACGTGATCCAGCGGCGTCGCAGGCCAAAGCGCCGCTCCACCGGCGTCGGCCATGTCGACATGGACGTGAGTAAACGTTATGTCGTTGCATTAAGATTCAGAATGGTGTAACGTGGTCCACCGGCGTTGCCTTCTTCGACATGGTCGTGTTTAGATTGTGTCGTTGAAATAAAGTTTACACGCACACTAAGAAAAATATTATATCTAATGCGGAAAGCCATCAACAAAAATATAATAACCCAATAGACTGGAACTATAATATAAAGCCATCTGCCCCGGAGCAACAAGAATGCCGTTTCGAATCCAGCTGCATCGGAAACATTCTCATTGTGATCTCTCTGTGTTGGTTGAGTAATCTATGTATG
Organism: Notocelia uddmanniana; assembly: GCA_905163555.1. NCBI lineage: Eukaryota > Metazoa > Arthropoda > Insecta > Lepidoptera > Tortricidae > Notocelia > Notocelia uddmanniana. Next base: position 67,454,890 of record LR991052.1, read on the forward strand.
TACAATTTATCGGTTTCAATAGAATTTAGAAATTTAACTCTGATACAAATTTCATTAACCAAACGTTACGTGGTGGGCCATACGAGCTTAAAGATATGGACACCGTTAGGAACGATTCAAACCAAACGGCCGGAGTGGGCGCGCACTTCACCAGAGTAAAAGGAAACGGCAGTGGTAGAGCCGGCGGTAGCCGACCGGCGGCTGGCGAACCTTTCAAATATGCACTATAACTTCTGTATCGAGGGTTCGAATTCCTTCGACTCTGGTGCGCTGACTACGGCCGTTTCGTGTGAATTGTCTCTAAGAGTGTACCGCGAATCGCGCATTTATGGCCTATGTTTGATCGTACGAATATCTAGGTTAGCAATGCCGGAGTTATCAAATTAATTATTATACATATTACCCTCGCATGGTTAAACCCCTAAACTAGAAGTGACAAGTGCTAACGATCTTCTATTCCGGTAACACTTTTCTTCATCTAATCTCTACGTCTTTAAAATTAAGATAAAATTTTGAATAGCAGAACTGACCATTACTTATCCTATTTTACTACTACTAGCGATGTCAAAATAGAAAGCAATGTGCGTAATATCAATTGCTTTCGAGTTTGCTATTAGCGTGCCTTTAACTAAATGTCACGCGTCGCGTAGATGTTGTTAAATATAAAATAAATAGACAATTGCTCGTAGTGAAACGTATATTATTCAAACCATCCGAGGAAAATATTGAAATTGAAGGGATGTTTACAAAAAACATATTTTGTAAATGCAACTTTATGGTAACATTCTGTTAGCCCTTGAATGGGCTACAATTGGTGAAAAAAATATTGATTGAAATATTGATGATGATGGTCCTGTTTTCCAGAGTTAACTTCTTATGCCTTTAGAAATGAGAATAGTAAAGACAACAACCGTGGAATATAGAATTAACATAAGCTAGAGTATTCAAATACCATAAAAATAGACTACATTTTCCAATTAGACCAGAACATACAAAAAACCTGTATATACGTAGGATACCTATAAAAACATATCTAATTTTGTTACTAAAACAACTAACAAAATTTTTACAAAAACAGCGCAGGTGATAGAGCTATTTAATTATTATTTCAAAAAATAAAGATGGTAGGAATAATTAATTATGTATTCATTACTTTGTGGCCATATGTCTATATTATGTATATAATGAACAACTCTAATAAGTAACACTTTAAGAGTACCTAATTTAGTTTTATTGACCTCCTGTAAAATCACCTCTAGTGCAGTTAAGTGGTTTTTGTAAACACCCCTTCAACTGGAACCTTGTCCATATAAAAAAAACTGAATAATATTTTCATGATGGACCCTTTTCGGTTTCGCATACTAAACTACATAACATTCCATGAGCCAACCCTCGTTTGCGACATGTAAAACAAATAAATATAATTTATACCCAAATAAAACCGACTCCAATTAACTACGTAGTCAGTTAAATAAAATCAACATTTTGTAAGCAAAAAATTCTAGGTGCACTACCGCTCGTAAGTATTTAGGGATACGAGGGTAAAACTGAAAGTTTCGGGAATAGACGAAAATATGCAGTATAAGTGAGTTTATTTATTTTTATTGTTTTTCAAAATATTCTCCTTTGTATTTCATGCACTTATGCATGCGTTCAAACCAGTCCATAAAGCACTTTTTGAACTCTGAAGTAGGGGTCGACAAAATGGCTATTTTATAGGCCTCCACTGCTTCTTCTGGCGTCTGAAACCGCTGACCACGCAGTTTGTCCTTGATTCTGGGGAATGTAAAAAAGTCGTTGGGACTTAAGTCAGGGCTATATGGAGGGTGGTCCAATATTTCGACTTTTTCACCGTCCAGGTACTCAGTTGTTGTCCGAGCGGTGTGTGGGCTGGCGTTGTCGTGGTGAAGGATGATGCGACGACTAGGGTTTGTTTTTCGGAGTTCAGCAAAGACGTTCGGCAAACAAATAGTGGTGTACCAATCAGCATTGACTGTTCTACGATCCTCAAGAGCCACAGTAGCTACGTGACCAGATTTAGAGATAAACGTAGCCACCATCTTCTTAGCCGTACTGCGAGAACGAACAACTTTTGTGGGTTTGAGCTCGTCTTCGAAGACCCATACTCGGGATTGGTTTTTAGTTTCAGGCTCATAAGCGTATATCCACGACTCGTCACCTGATACTATGCTAAAAACAGCATTTGAGCGTCCCTTGTTAAATCTTTTCAAAGTTTTGCGGCACCAATTGACACGGACTATTTTCTGCTCGTCAGACAATAGGTGAGGTATCCAACGGGAAAATAACTTTTTCACGCCTAATTCTTCTTTTAAAATAATTTGTATTTGACTCATTCCAATACCCAGGTGCTCTTGAATTTCCCGATATGTCACATGTCGGTCTTCATTTATCAGACGACGCACAACATCGACGTTTTCTTGCGTGACTGCCGATTTTGGTCGACCTTCACGCACTTCGTCGGTGAGGGATACACGGCCACGTTGAAATTCTGAATACCACCTGTATATTGTAGTCTTTGAAGGAGCTTCAATATTAAAAGCAGCAACCATCCGCTCTTCACATTGTTTTTGTGTTAGTCCACTTTTAAAGTCATAATAAATCTCTGAAATTTTCACGGCACAATTCCATTTTAAGCAGTGACTCGACGACTTCAATAAACAATTGAAACCGAACCATACTTTTTTTTTTCTAAGTGGCCAGTGTGTTGAGATAAGGAAACTTCAGAGATTATAAAAAGGTATAATACATGTTAAAAATAAATTAATAAGTATTCGATTCCCGCCACTTTCAGTGCAAGCCTCGTACATTATTTTTTCCATACGAGGGTAAAACTGAAAGTTTCGGGAATAGAAGAAAATATGCAGTATAAGTGAGTTTATTTATTTTTATTGTTTTTCAAAATATTCTCCTTTGTATTTCATGCACTTATGCATGCGTTCAAACCAGTCCATAAAGCACTTTTTGAACTCTGAAGTAGGGGTCGACAAAATGGCTATTTTATAGGCCTCCACTGCTTCTTCTGGCGTCTGAAACCGCTGACCACGCAGTTTGTCCTTGATTCTGGGGAATGTAAAAAAGTCGTTGGGACTTAAGTCAGGGCTATATGGAGGGTGGTCCAATATTTCGACTTTTTCACCGTCCAGGTACTCAGTTGTTGTCCGAGCGGTGTGTGGGCTGGCGTTGTCGTGGTGAAGGATGATGCGACGACTAGGGTTTGTTTTTCGGAGTTCAGCAAAGACGTTCGGCAAACAAATAGTGGTGTACCAATCAGCATTGACTGTTCTACGATCCTCAAGAGCCACAGTAGCTACGTGACCAGGTTTAGAGATAAACGTAGCCACCATCTTCTTAGCCGTACTGCGAGAACGAACAACTTTTGTGGGTTTGAGCTCGTCTTCGAAGACCCATACTCGGGATTGGTTTTTAGTTTCAGGCTCATAAGCGTATATCCACGACTCGTCACCTGATACTATGCTAAAAACAGCATTTGAGCGTCCCTTGTTAAATCTTTTCAAAGTTTTGCGGCACCAATTGACACGGACTATTTTCTGCTCGTCAGACAATAGGTGAGGTATCCAACGGGAAAATAACTTTTTCACGCCTAATTCTTCTTTTAAAATAATTTGTATTTGACTCATTCCAATACCCAGGTGCTCTTGAATTTCCCGATATGTCACATGTCGGTCTTCATTTATCAGACGACGCACAACATCGACGTTTTCTTGCGTGACTGCCGATTTTGGTCGACCTTCACGCACTTCGTCGGTGAGGGATACACGGCCACGTTGAAATTCTGAATACCACCTGTATATTGTAGTCTTTGAAGGAGCTTCAATATTAAAAGCAGCAACCATCCGCTCTTCACATTGTTTTTGTGTTAGTCCACTTTTAAAGTCATAATAAATCATAGCTCTGAAATTTTCACGGCACAATTCCATTTTAAGCAGTGACTCGACGACTTCAATAAACAATTGAAACCGAACCATACTTTTTTTTTTCTAAGTGGCCAGTGTGTTGAGATAAGGAAACTTCAGAGATTATAAAAAGGTATAATACATGTTAAAAATAAATTAATAAGTATTCGATTCCCGCCACTTTCAGTGCAAGCCTCGTACAAGTATACTAAAATACTTTCAGAATTAGACTGCCAACTCTGAGTCAGTTGGGCAGTTTTCAGTGCAGTTTGATTTTTTACCTAGCTGACTTATGGAGCTTCGAAATGGTATGCAGGATGTCCTTATAAATATTCTACTTACGTACAGACAAGCGTTCAAACTTCCTTTAACCTATTTCTAGAACAAAATTGTTTCATTTTGTATGGAACGGCAAATAATAGTCTTATAATCGCTAAAGAAAACTTTAAGTTTAATAAGGATGTCTCTGGTGCCAATTCCAGCATCAGTATATTAAATAATCATCCAAAATAATCAATGGCCTCTGATTCGACAGTATTAATCTGAAAGTTTCTGTATAGAATAGTATGGAAATAATAATGTGTGCGTAAAAAATACTCATGAGCGGTATCACAATAAACATAAAAAAGTAGGGTTCATTCTTCGGATGGGTACTTCTCTCGGTTGCTCTTACACGTTATTATGCCGAATTAAGCGATTTCACCTCAACCCCATGCCCTTTCAAGATCTCCCGAACTGCACCAGGAGTTCATGACGTTATGCTGGTATGAGTTGATGAGTTAGTAATTGATCAAATTCTTGCAGGACATCGTGAACGATCGCGGCGGGGGCGGCGAGAGCGACGGCGAAACGGAAAATCTCCAGGTAAGGAATATTATAGCGTAAAGGTTTTTTTTATTATACAACTACGGGGGCAAGCTTACTTACGGCCTGCCTCATGGCAAGCGGACCCCGTGGCCTATGGACGCTTGCGACTCCAAATGAATCAGAAGCGCGTTACCGACCCTTTATTTAAGGCTTTTATTTAACTGGGTGTCCGCTAGATGAGGGTAGCGCAGGACCGGTCATTGTATTTTCTTCACCAAATGTATTTAATGATTATTTTCTTCACCAAAACTCGACAGACATATTGCCTTGTAATCAATATAAGAATGTATCTGAATCGATCTCCAATAGTCTCTTCTTACGGCCTGTTGACAAGGGTGAACTTAAAGATATTATAAAGTCACTCAGTAACAAAAAAAGTTGTGGCCATGACTTGATTCCCGTACAAGTCATTAAGGCTAGTGTTGATTATATTCTTGATCCCCTGATATATATTTTGAACCTTACGCTTGAAACAGGAATATTTCCTAATGAACTAAAAAAAGCACTTATCAAACCATTATATAAAAAAGGCGCGAAAGATCAAATTGGCAACTACAGGCCCATTGCACTACTTCCAACTTTCTCGAAAATTTTTGAGAAAGTAATATACAAACGTTTATTTGATTATTTAGAAGCTAACAAAACATTAAGTCCTAATCAATTCGGGTTTCAAAAAGGTAAATCTACTTCATTGGCAATGTTTAAAATTTTTATGCATATTTGGAATGAAGTTAATAATAAAAACCCTTGTTATGCTTTACTATTAGATTTGTCTAAGGCATTTGACTGTGTTGTTCACGAGACTGTTCTGCATCAGCTTGAACATTTAGGAGTACGAGGAAATGCTCTCAATCTCTTCAAAACCTACTTATGTCAAAGAAAACAAGCAACAGTCATTGAATACTATAATCACTCAAGCAAATCCATTGAACAACAGCAATCTGAATTTGAGGTTGTCAGTGTAGGGGTTCCACAAGGGTGTGTATTAGGCCCACTCATTTTCCTAATTTATATCAACGAGTTTCCTAAAATTGTAAATGAGTTATGTGTCTTATTCGCCGATGATGCTACACTATTATTCACAGGTTCAAGCATAAGTCAACCAATTCAAAATAATATTAGCAACACACTGGGTGTTGTAGTTAAATGGCTGAATAGTTTAAATCTAAACGTTAATCTTAGCAAAACTAAGATCATGCAATTCCGTAATTATAGGACTGAACCTATAGCTTTAAATGTAACAGAAGGAGCGGTAACTATCGAACAAGTTGATAGCGCTAACTTTCTAGGAATTAAAATAGATACGCACTTAAACTGGAAAGCTCACATTGTGGATTTAAACAATAGATTAGCGAAAGCCTGTTATGCCCTATCAGTACTTTCTGAAACCTGTTCAGAGAGCATTATCAAAAGTGCATACTATGGTAATGTGTTTTCGCTGCTCACATATGGCATTATCTTTTGGGGTGACTCCGTTGACGTTCTAACTACGTTCAGATTGCAGAAAAGATGCTTACGCACGATGTACCACTTGCACAATCGCCACTCCCTTAGAAATACTTTCAAAGAAAAGAAATTCCTGACGCTTACTGGAATCTACATTTATGAGCTGTGTCTCTTTGTCAAACGTAATGATCAGTATTTTACAAAAATGTCATCATCAAATAATAATTTGCGCACTCAATATAAATATAATTACCGCATTCCCAAGGTCAACAATAAGATTATGTATAAGAGTGCTTTTATTGCTGCCATGAGGGTATTCAACAAATTACCTCTTGATATAAAATGTTTAGACGGTATAAAGTTTCAAAATACCTTGAAACGCTGGCTCATTAGTAAAGCCTTCTATAGCATTAATGAATTTTATATGTAGATGTACCATAATAAATAAATTTAAATGTATATTTGTAATTTACTATTTAATGTTTGTATTGTATGTCTGTGATAGACAAACTGTTGGATCTAATATATATTTAAATTTGTACACAGTTGAACAATAAACGTGATTCTGATTCTGATTCTGATTCTGATTCTGATTCTGTAGAAGTCTGAGGGAGGCCTATGTCCAGCAGTGGACGTCCTTCGGCTAACATGATGATGGTGATGAATTGATGATGATTTAACTTGCAATGTAAAATGTTGCAAGATAATTTTATGCCAGTTATCCTCAGTCGAGCTGACATTTTGCATCGTATTTAAGTTCGGTGACAATGCAATAATATGGTACCACCATGCTAATCTGATGATGGAGACAGACGGTGGTCATGGAATTGTTATTAGATCAAGTATCATGACTGATAAAGTATGAAGACACTTTTTCGAAACTACGCTACATGTAGTTAGTTTTTTTTAAATTTACGGACAAAATCTTTATAGGTATATGTTTTTTTTTTAAATTTGACACCTACCGTTAAACTTGCATATATAAACATTTAATATTATAATTTAAACAACTAAGGTTTCTAATCGACACCTATAAGGTGCGTTCTCTATCAAGACAATTCGAGATTTCATGTTATCATTTGATATTTTCTTCCAAACTCGACTTTACATAATTCTAAATACGACTCATATTCCCAATCATACAGGCTATACGATGTAAATTAAAAGTTATGGCACAGTAAAGTGCATTTTTGGCAATAGTATCATAACGCACCCACGGTAAGTTCTAGAAGCAACGGGTTATACTGCTATACAGTTGTTATGAGTGATTTATAGTATTTTGTTTTCTGTTGAAGCGGTTTTATGTATGGTTCCTAATGGCGTTATTTCTCGCAAAGTTTGGTTAAGGATACCAATTATTATAAACATGATTCAATTCTGCCACAGAGTAATAATATAGTCCTCTGTCTGACAAAAGGGTGAATCGCATAATTATTGTACATAGTTAAGAACTTAATTGGGTTAGGACTAAAGAAAAAACTTTGACCAAGGTTATGGCACTTAATTCGTCTACAATTTACGTAATTGATTCCGTTGTGACACTAAAGTTACCCATATACACCGTGTCCAATATAGTATAGCAGTAGCAGTATAGTATAATATATATAATAATATTGGGGGACAATCTTACACAAATAGACCTAGTCCCAAACTAAGCAAAGCTTGTACTATGGGTACTAGACGACGATATACATACTTATATAGATAAATACATACTTAAATACATAGAAAACATCCAAGACCCAAGAACAAATATCCGTGAAAAATGCACAAATAAATGCCCTGGCCGGGATTCGAACCCGGGACCTCTAGCTTCGGAGGCAGAGTCACTATGTTCGAATACAGTTTCAAACTCTCATTAAAACAAAGTTCTAATAACAAATGCAATAAAAACTATATTTTATGAAAGAAATCCTTATATACAATATTCATAATGATCCTTTTTTTTTCTTTGTTGTTTCGGAAATTCCGTGTACTTTTCTTTTCTAGTAAGCGTCTGCTCTCATGATGTTGTGTATTGATCCTCTTGAAATCTTTAAGTCTGCAGCTAATTTTCGGATCGAATGGTGCTTTTTCCGGCGGACACGCTCTCTTACGATTTTCACGACCCTTTCCATTGCTGCTGAACGCGGGCGACCAGATCTCTTGCGGTCTTCTAACGAGGAGGTCTCCTTGTAACTTCTAATTATAGTATAAACTAGGTTACGCTTAATTCCAAAAAGTTTCAATGCCGCAAAAATTGCACTAGGGCGATAGCCATTAAGATATTTTGAGATAAAAGGTTCCCGAAACTGCTTCATCATGGATTAAAAGCGAATGACTTTAGCAACAAAATATTTTTAAAATATCGTTATTTGTTCATGACAATATAAACTTTAAACTATAATGACAAAAATTTCTGAAAGTGGTCTAGGTTTATTTTTAATCAGTGCTAAAAAAAGTGTATTCGAACATATTGAACACGGTGTAAATCGCCAGGTACAATTAAATTATAGTTGAATTCAATTCTTTAATGGCGGCTAAAAATTTTATCCTCATCAATTGGATGCCTACATTTTAATTGATTCCATTGCGTAACCAATGTCACCCATATAAATTGCACCACTAATTTTCGTTACACAATGGAATCAATTATAATGTCGACATGTAGAATAATAATAATGCATATGAAGATAACAGCAGTGCATTTATCGCTAAAATCGAGCTTTGGTTCAAAACTGAAAACGCTTGTGCGTTTGATAATTATTGACGGACAGTGTGCTGAAATTAAAGAAGAAATACAAGAGAATATGGAAAACTTAAAAAGTGAAATCGAACGTTACTTTTCTGACTACGAGGACGAGGGCATTTGTAAACAGGTCCGCTATCGTTTCATTCTCAAAGTTTAAGAGGTGCCTGATAGAATTTAAGAAGTGGTTAAAATGCAACACACATTTCAAATCTGTAGCATAAGTCTTGCGATATTTAGGAATATGACAGACAGACACACAGAGTGGCACCATAAGGGTTCTTTTATTTACCACTTTGGCACGCATCCTAAAACCAGTACAGAAATCGATTAGATGCTAGTGTTGACATGCATTTTGCTTTAGTAGCGCTAATCCAAGCATCCTGAAGTTAGGAAAGACAATGCAATCACAAAAATCGCATTATAATATACATATACTATCGCTAGCAATCGCTATAATGTTAAATTTCAGTCAAAATTTTAAGAAAATGTTTAGATTGGCCCAGTTGTTTGCATATTTTATTTATGTACAGAACAATCCTTTATTGATTTTTGTTTATCGCATGTACATCCAAACAGTAAGTGGTCCATTACAAGGCAAAAAAATATCAATCATTGCTAAAAGGCAAAGAACTATTATAAATAATATAATAAATAATAATATAATAAATATTAGGGGACATTTTTTTCACAAATCGAACGAGTCCCACAATAAGCTCAATAAGGCTTGTGTTATGGGTACTGGACGACGATATATTTAATAGATATATACTTAAATAAATAGAAAACGTCCAAGTCTCACCACAGAAACAAATGCCCTTACCGGGAATCGAACCCGGGACCTCTAGCTTCGGAGGCAAAGACACTACCAACTAGGCTAAACAGGCCGACCTATATCATATATTGATCTATATCATATTCTTGCTACAATAGATTTATTCCTATTTAATTCGAAGCCGCTTCTTTTATATTTCTGAAGCAAGACGTATATTTTGATACAGGTACAAAAACTAATAAATATGCGAACAACAATAAACTGTGAGCGTGCTTACACTGGTCTGACGGATTAATGTAGGTGAGATTTATGACGCCAGTTTATTTACACTGTAAAGCTTTATATGAAATACACTAGTCGTTAACTACCTTTTTGTAATGTTGGCTATATCGTCGTAAACGCGCGTGGCGAGCACTACAGTAGTCTTACGTTTATTACTTAGGGACAGTTTTAGAAACATTAATGTGGGAGAAGCGACTAAGCGGTAAGATACGCGAGTTTTCTCCTGTGAGAGTGACATGCTTAATATGTATTTAGAACTCTCAACTCCAATAAAGCTGTGCCTGTGCATTAATTGCCTCTTTCATTAAGTAGACGCCAAAGTTTTGAAATAAAACTGCGAACACATAAACAATTTATGAAATCACCAAGATGTTGTTTTAAATAATATCAAAAGAGAAGTTGGCATGATTACAGGGAATATGATTTAAAGCTTGCGAAGAGAAACGGGCAAGTGTCAACGCTATGTATAAAACGCTGTAAGATTATACGAAATTTGGATTCGAACGTGTGTAGTGGTCCTAACATAGATTACATACACGTCGTCTCGTGTATTGCAAGTCACTGTTTTATAAATACAGCAAGGGCGTCTACCCGCAGAAGGACAGATATGGAAAGTTCAGCTGACACTTCAATATATATGGAAATTATATTCGCATTTTAAATAAATTGTGGCCACAACCTAAACATGGAACATTTTTATGGGTTATTTGATTAGCAAGTATGGTAAAAGCCTATCTTGGTTAAGATTAAGTTTGGTTTTATAGAACTATTGTGTTTATATTTACATATAATATTTTGCTTGAAATAAAGTTATTTATTTAAAGTTCAGGCATTTAGCCTACAGTTTAAATTCAGTTCGATTTCATCGGTGCTATAATTAAAGGTCAGCTTAGCTGTCCACGATACTCTATTAACAGGCTCCCACACAGTTGAAAAAACAAAAGAAGTCTCTCCTGTGAAAGACACGGAGATGCCGTTTATGTACATTATGAGTCCAACCAAAAATTAGGCTTTACATTACAGCCCTTAACTTTGGCAAAGTCCACAGCAAAGTTGCGAACCTAAACCTTTTGTTGACCCAGCAATATGCTTTACTGACCCAGCAATCTCTCTGCCAGACCGCTCCCCCTCAGTAACACGTGTGGAGGCGTAAACATATACGCGGGGCCGGCAGTGAACGCCTTAATGGTTGCAAGAATAGTACCAGCGAGAGCCCGCATCCACTGAACAATAGGTGGAGTATTTTTAGGGCGGCGATTTGCTTCTGCGAATCCGTTAAACATTTGACAGTTTTGAAATAGCGCACAGATTACTGTATAAATCCACCGTGCTGTGACACTGCGGCAAGAAACTCAGCAACGCTGTAACGCTATGAAACGACTTAAGTTACCTTGGGCTTTCCACGAAAATATACATATATTCTCTTTAAATAAGATTCAATCTTAGGTGTACTTTTTGTCGGGGTTTGTTAGTGGTTGTCTTGAAAACATAGCTTTCTTAATACGCGTAAGTTCAATGCGATCGTAAATTTTACTAAAAATAGTTTATGTTTGACCTTGACTCAGTTTTGTAATTTATTTCCTTTTACTTCGTTTATGCTGTAGTTGATCGTCTCTTGCAGTTAAGTATATTGTTTTTCTCAGTACCATATCGGTCCAACCATCTGTATTTAAAGTTTACGTTTGTTCAAAAAGCGACTTATTCGTATTTACACAATTTTATATATCTGGCTTAGATAACATTCGGTTGAATTAGTTTAGGTTTAGATTAATTTGTATTCCTCGATCATGATTTGGAATGTACTGCGTCTATACCCATTCCATACCTGTCGCGTCGAAAACTTCGTCTTGCTGCTGTTTATATACCTATGCGGCTGCATTTCGAAACCAAAAAGTGAGCCCCGGTGCCCCCGGTGTTCTTAATTTTCACAACAGGCTCATACCTATTGATTCTCAGTCTACTTAAAACCCTTTTTATCTCCGTTCACCATAACTTTCATTTCACTTCACTTCGTAAAGGCAATCCGAGTCAAGATCTATTTACGTTGGAAAACGCAAGGCCGCTTACAAAGTGCGAAAGGGATCCAGTTCTGGCAACTCGTGTCGTTGCGTTGTAAGGGTGTTTACCCACTACAGCTAAAATAAACAATCAAAATTTACACTAGTGACAACACGTTGGTTTGCAGCTTAGCTTGGCTAATTTATAGGGAAAAATATATACATTTCCACATATACTTTGAAGAATAAAAGGAAAGCTGCGCGTTAACTAGTGATGTGCTATTCTGTGTTTCCGTACAAGTGAAACGTAGAGCTATAGACATACTTACCATTTAACTACGTCGGTTCCTGCTATAGTTCTACGGTCTAAGTTCTATATTTCAACCATTGACAGCGCCGGGAAAAGGGCACTAGACACACTAGGCACTCCTCCTATGCTTAGGTGCGGAACCTATTGTTATACATCTCAAAGTCATCATTTGATTTGTCAATTTGACATACGTATACGAAAGGGTCAACGATAAGCATAAAGGTGTCTATTAAATGGATACATATCTTATCTCTGGTGAATAAGCAGTCTAAATGTCACGTTACGTACATCCACCAACAGACATGAAGTATGGTACAGCAGTATCGTGTTGATGCTCTTATTTTGAGTTATTTTGATGTGAGTTTCCCGACATTGAACTTTATATTTAGAAATTATTCAAATCTTACACTGTCACGTTAAACGTACTGTCATTATATCTTCAAGATCAGAGCTTTACTGAGGAAAGATTCGACCTAATGAATAAATACAAGAGTATATGTGGGATAAAAAAAAACATTCTGCGATTTTATTCTCGCTTAAAGTAAACAGGTAGTGTTTTTGTTCAAGGACAAAAGAGTGAATGAAGAATGACTGTAAATATTATCCGGTAATAAAATATTGTTCTGTGTTGGTAAAATGTACGAGTTAAACTTCGTATCATCCTACTTCTAAAGGATCGTAGTATTCGCAGTGTAATGTATTGACATTAGTTTTCTACGTTTAAGGCTGGGTTGCACTAACCCGTCTGTAATCGTATGCGGTGTTCGTTAAAATCTGATTGAATGGAAACTTTGATAAGTTTCTATGGGATGACTGCCGTCGCCATATTTAACGTTGATCGGTCTGTGATCGTAAGTTGGTGCGTGCGGCTCTAATTGTATTTGAACTAATAATATGGCATCAGGTATATGCAGTTGCGTATCTCAATATTTACAGGTTAGATCTATTATACCCCGAAAATTGGCGTTATAAATATTTATTCAGGAAATTTACCATGGTAAAACGTAAATCTTGTCGCCGTAAAATACGCAAAATTGCCAGCAATTTAAATTTAGAATGAATGTTTATTCTCTTCTGGGCCAACCGACCCTAAATGAGTTGCGAATATACGAACAAGATGACTGCATGTTACACGGGTGATTTTTAAATCTTTAGCGTGCAGATGACGAAGTGTCAAGCTCTGTGCAACCGATCTATAGGCGCTTTTTTGATTACCTTTGCAGGTTGTTAATTACTTTATGTGGGTACTTGATACTTAGAGTAGCATACCTAACTAGTAAATTTTATGGATACAAACTTAACTATAATTATTTACTAATAAAAGACCCGCTCCGTCTCGGTGCCATGCGGTATAGTATGATGTCTATTAGAAGAAGAAAGAAGTTGTTAGAAGTTGGTAGTTAGTTGGTGAAACTTTCGCGTATCGTAAATGCAAAACGTCCCGTGACCAACCCGTTTTATTTTTCGTTAGTGAATCATATCTAAAATTACATAAGTACTCATTATAGTTTCAAAAACGAGGCAGCTAATAAAACACGCTTGGCACATTACTCTTCTCATTTTGGTTCGTGTAGGCAGAATCACGCGGAATAATCTTTTTGAACCTTGGCAGGACTATAAAGGGTAATTTACGTGGAATTACCCGACTTCGGAGAAACTTGGATGTTTCGGAATATGTTTCGAGTAACCTGTCTTAAAGTTGCTAATTTAAATGCATGGGCATCACTAAATGTAAGAAAATATAGTGACGTACTGACGTAAATAATGAAGTGATATTATTTAATACAACATTTTATTTGATATTATTTAGAAGACGTGCGAATGAACTGTATCGTGTATTGTATGATAAATATGAATAAATAACACGGGACATCTTTACGGGACATTACGGGACATCTTTTTACAAAAATCGAACTGGGCCCATAGCAAGCTCAATAACGCTTGTGATACCCATATCACGACGATATATTTGATTGATATATACTTAAATACATATTAGAAATCATACTAGTCTCAGGAATCAATGATTTTCCTCACTACAGAAACAAATGCCCATACCGGGATTAGAACCCGCGGGACCTCCAGCTTCGTAGACGTGTCACTAGGCTAAAAAGGCCGACAGAACATACACATGATGTATGTAAAGTCTTTTCTAATAAATACCTAAATAAATAAATTAGAATCCATTACACCTGATTTTGAGTCTTTATCCGTGCGTGTCACTACAAGTTTATGTATCTTGTCGTTCGTCTACTATGTCTTGTGCAATTAGTTTTAAAAAGAGAATGAAAACAAATAAATGTAAGATGTTTGTATCGAGTGAAATCTCGAATATCCTTGTAGATTTTTTAATTGAACCTTCTCTCTCTTCGAATTTGTTTGATTATGATAGAGAAATCAAAGTTACAATAAAGCGGTTCAAATAGAACAAATGGGCTAGGGTTACTATGATACGTTGGCCACTAGCCAGTTGCTGTATGACAGCGTAACGTGGGCCGGTGATCCGTCAAATGTGATGCGACGTTTAGACTACTATTTGTTTGTGTCACTATTTAATACTAGCTCTTAATCGTGCAACTCTTTAATCGGGCTCCCATAGAAACTTCGACGAATTGCACCTCCGTAGGGGACGGTTTTCAGGATGATAATTTTTTTATGTGTTCTGAAAATCGCGATATCGCCATGCCAAATTTCACCGGTACCGGATAAACAGTTTGACAAACAGACATATTAATTACATATCGTCATCAGTCGTTGGTTCTAAGTTAGGATTGTGACATCATCTCCTATGCTTGCTGATCATCCTCCTCCATATAAACCCATTACCGCCTTATCGCCTTACGCCTACGTACATGCGCGGCTCAGGTAAAGAAACAATCCACATGCACGCTAAAAGATTCTTCATCTTACAAAAACCGGCCAAGTGCGTGTCGGACCACGCACAAAGAAGGGTTCCGTACCGACACCTCCTAATCTACATTTAAAACCACTATACAATACATTGAATCAAAAAAAGGTCGTATTTTCATAGGAAACTTACGGCACTTACGCCCTTTTGTTTGGGCAAGACAGTTTTTCAGCAATAACTCAAAAACCGTTAGACCGTTCTTGTTCAAACCAAAAATCGTTGAAAGGAGTTATTATTGTAAAATATCTTGAATTTTTTCAGAATTTTAAACTTCATAGTTTTGAAGTTAGAGGGGGGGGGGGGGGAAGTATCACACACTTTTTACGACTTTGACAGCTAATATCTCTCCAACGGTTGACTTAAATGGTTTTTTTAAAACCTTTGTGATTTTTCAATACCTATCCATTGATACCCTACACACATATGTGCCTTGAAAAAAAGTTTTTGACCCCCCCCTGTTACATGTATGGGGCCCCCGCAGTTAAATTTTTTTTTCGTAATTTCATATAATATTTCTATAGCGGTTCATAGCATACACCTTCCTACCAAATTTCATAATTATAGTGCTCATAGTCTCCGACTTAATCGGCTGTGGCATACGGACGGACGGACCGACAGACATGACGAATCTATAAGGGTTCCGTTTTGCCATTTTGGCTACGGAACCCAAAAAAAGATGTCTTTGAATTTCGGTGAACATTACTTCATTGGAAAGTTGTATGCCACACTGCACGTAGTCGAAAATATTAACATTAGTGTTTATATGCGACATCTCGTTGCAAGGGTGTAGTCATGTGAGTGCTTCATCTAGATATGTTTCTTTTGATACGCTAATACTGGTACTTATGGATACTGAAATGCCCGTGAAGGAATACACGAGGAGATCCAGTTCACTCCTGGCATGTTTGTCCTGCTCTAGCTTACGTCCCTTATATTACGAACTGCATAGAAAGCGTTACAATGCAGCCTAAGTACGGCGGAATAGGGGCACCACGAGATTCGCGAACAAATGGGATTGACAAATTGCTACAAGATACACTCTGCTGCTAGCCAAGTAGGTATCTGGGGCCGTGTTTTCGAGGTTTCAATGACAACAGCTCGTGGCATGGCCTTCTTAGGTCGGCATTGAGTAAGTTCTTCGTTGTCACAGGAATGCTCTATAGCCGATTCATACATATTTGACCTGATACTCTCTAATACGCACAGTATAAGCCGTCTCGTCAGGGCTTATCAGATGAATGCGAGTCTAAGCACTGTAGTACTGCCGCGTCACGATATGTCACGTCAGTTAAATATTTATCCGGGTTATTACTGCTATTTAGAGTGCAGACGACAAATGGAATGGACGTATCTCAGATTCCATGATATATATCGAAACTATTGTCGCATACATCAATTAATTTCATATTCAACACTGAGTATCAGGGACACTCCAGATGCAGTCCCTATTTGTAACACTTCATACATACAATATTTCTGTATGCGTAACCTTGGGGTGCTCTTAGAGGCCAATTGACTTTTGAGAAACTCTTCACACAAATTTGACAGAAAGTTCAGAAAACAGATACCACTGTTTTGTGAACTAAGCGTCTATATCCATCTGAATTTCGAGTATTTCGATATCTGAACACGAAAGTACGCCCTTGTTATCAAGTCGTTTTTACCAATTACGTAAACGCAATGCTTCGCGGGTAATCACGTCGATCCTTACATTAGAGTACATATGAAATGCAAATCCCGAAATCCGTTAACAAATAACATAAGCGCCGTGTTTTTATTACTGAAGTGAGCCCTTTTTGTAAACAGTACACTACGCTCAATCGCGCATACGCAAGAGAATCTCCAAATGCGCTCTCCAGGGAGTAGATGTCAGATATATGTACATTTCTAATTCCAATTAGATTGCAAAGTGTTTCGCGCTCATTTTATCACTTTAACACGGCGCGTGTGGAAGTCAGCAAGCGGAACACATTGAGATGTAAATGGGATCTGAAGCGACGAATAAAGACTTCCAGATTATTAATATCAGACGTTATTATACGTCAACAATGTTAGCGTGGTGCGTCATGGCCATGTGTGGTCCAGAAATATACTGAAGTTTGGATCGATTGATAAGATTATGGGGTTAGCAATGAGAAGGTACTTGTATTGCTTGCGCGCAGAATTAATCCAAACAAAGTATCTAGATTTGCACGTCCTATTTGACCCTTCGCCGCCATTCACCCACTGTTTGTAACTAACAAAAGTACACTACCGTCAAAAAGTTTAGGACCAAACACAATTTTTAGTTTAATTTTCATAAATGATTACGCAAACCAAACAAGGCAAAAAAATTGCAATGGTCTTTTTCTCACAAGGATTGGACTTTTGCAAACTGGTTGAGAGTACTACGGACAGATGAATCAAAATTGAGTGGAATCAATGTTGATTATTTGCATATTTTGTGTTTGGTCTTAAGCTTTCTGTCGGTAGTGTACTAACAGGGACTAAAAAAGAAGTAAGCATTATCCTTAGTTGAAGCATGAAAGAAAATTGGTTTAGGAATACACGCTATGACTACTTTCGACTAAAATTAAAGGTTAAAATTCCATTTAATCGTACCCTTATAGTTCTTCTTTAGAAACCAGCGAACCGTCGTCTCGTTCCCGTCGATATAAGTTTACTTGACACAACACAACGCGACACTGCGGTTCTGGAACGCCCATCTCACCAAACAGTATCCCTGTTAATCTCCCGCTGGAAAAAAAGGTTACCCATTGTGTACTTGGCGGACTACCAGCAGTAAGTACAAGGTACTCTGCCAAGTAGACATGGCTTGCAAGATTTCTTTTTGAGGTCTACGTTCTTACTAGAAGCTGCTTTCCTCGTAAAAAGCTGGCCGAAAATTGTCATCGTTAATGCGGAGCCTAGATAAATTATTATTTTACTGGTAGGTTTTTCAGGAATAACGATGTTGATTTCAAATCTTCCTAACATCGCCGGAAATCGGGTTATGAATATCACCCCGTCCTGCGTCATTTGACTTGCGGAAATTTACTTTTTATGCGCAGCTTCCGGCTCGGATGGCGGTCGCAAATAGAAGAGACATTTCGCACTCACTTTGACGAAGTAAATATTTTTTTGAGAACAGTGAATTTGTAATACGTACTATGTGGTTTGGTTTCGCTTGGCCTAGTAATTTCTTTCAATAGTTTTGCCGCATGACATCTTCTTGATGTGGCTGAGAAGTTATGGTTTTTCTATAACTGTATATTGATATTTGAAATATGGGTATGTACCCGTAGTACCCGTGCGTTCAGAGATCCAATCACAATTTACTTTTAAATGGACTATAATTCCAAAAGACATTTAAAACTAATGGTAACAAGCATAAAAGCAATTAAGAATTCGGAGCTAGCCCATTCCGGATCCTAATGTAAATAACAGACTTTTTGTGACTTCATATAAATTGTTTTCCGCCGTAGCGCTTAAGCACGCAATAATTACTTTATATACAGAAGACACAGATGGTTTTGTGTCTAACAAAACCCATCTTTGGCAGGAAGAAAATTTAATACATGACATCCCGCTCGCTTGCACGGGCCACGTAGGGCGCGCCCTTTCGTTCTTATCGTGGCCATCTATATGAACACCCCGGGGGTGTGCAAGAGCCGAGTATAGTCAAAGTAAGTTGTCCCCTAATATAATATTATAACTAACTAACTTAGAACGGTGGAAAACCCCTAGAATTTTTTTTTATACCACGTTGTTGGCAAACAAGCGTACGGCCCGCCTGATGGTAAGCGGTCACCGTAGCCTATGGACGCCACAACTCCAGGGGTGTCACATGCGCGTTGCCGACCCTTTATAAATTTATACACTTTTCTTGAATTTCATTACAAAGTTTATTATCTCAATAATGGCTTAACGGATTTTGATCAAACGTGTCTAAGAACCGTTGCTAGAATACCTGCTTTCAATTAGAAAAAACCTCACTCGAAGCGGTTTATCCATTAAGGAGCTATGGTGTAACAGACAGAAACACAGATACACATTTTAAACTTCTCTTTTGCGTTGCGTTGGGGGTTAAAAAACGGTCATGTGGGACGTAAAATTTACAGCGCCAATCCTCGAAAATTTACTACGAAAGTAAAACTTATTTCCCGGCTTGCCGATGTGACAAGCAGGTTTCAAAGCTGTCTCATTCGTTGCTCGTTATACTCGTACTATGTCTACTTATATCTGTAGTCACATCGTGAACCGTTAATCAAATGTTGGCAAAAATTGTCTACTCGCTACGTTTTTTTGTGACGCCATGTCTAGAGTTCCGTAGAGTAAAAATAAATAAGTAGAGGCGAGTGGAAAGTTTATAGAGTC
Source organism: Notocelia uddmanniana (assembly GCA_905163555.1). Classification (NCBI taxonomy): domain Eukaryota; kingdom Metazoa; phylum Arthropoda; class Insecta; order Lepidoptera; family Tortricidae; genus Notocelia; species Notocelia uddmanniana. Next base: position 67,474,494 of record LR991052.1, read on the forward strand.
CACTACAAACTACTTCAAAAGAATATAGAAGTCATACCACAACATTTACTCGTATTAGATCTAATGTTCGTACTTACCAACACAAATTCAATGGTGTATGCGATCACGAACCGCACTGGGCCAGGTGTGGGGACTATTGTCCCCCTTATCGATGAAAGGAGACCTGTGCCCAGCAGTGGGACGTGTTATGGTTTAGTTTGGCCCAGTGGCGGCTGCTGACTACGAGAACCGGTGGTGCGCTAATTTATGGATTTATGAAATACTATAATATATAACTCAAAAATTGCAATTCATCTACATTTTCCTACTAACAATCAAATTTTATATGTATTAAGTACCTCAATCCGTCGATTTTGATTCCTGGAAAATGGTTTTAAATTAAGGCATGACCTTGGCAGCCCAGCCGATTTTATTTCTAATTTATCAATCACTAAAAGTTTTAATATTGTTTTTAATATTCTCGATATTCAAATTCACACTTATTTTTTTCCATTAAACACATAGTCACACTCACTTTACAAAACAAACAATAAACACGAATTACGAATAATGGCGCGATACGAGAAAAGTGAAGTGCAGGCCATGTTATTAACCAACTAAGCCAACTTGACAATTGAAGCGCAAGAAAAGGTTTATATTTTGAGCGTTAACTTCACTTGGTCGGGTAATATCGCCGCCTGTCCCTCGAGTGGGCTCCGTGCGCCGCACGAGATTTACCTTTTTCTTCATTCAGTTTGTACGGAGTATCTTCCGTCTCACGCGCCCGGCGTTCTAACGTGATTCTCTTAGAAATTGTACTGGCTAGTGCGTGCGCTCCACGAAGCGCACGGAGAGGTTTTTTGAGACTGAGCGAAAAATAATTTTATAGACTACGACATAGCGTAGTGGTTTCTTTGCATTTTTTAAATGTAATTTATGTATGTATATTACATATTATTGAAATTGTTTTATTGATGACGATGGTATTGATGGTGTTAAATTTTTGGTAGTGCAACGCACGAGTGCACTCAAGGTACAGCCGCCACTGGTTTGGCCAATGAAGGAAGAAATGAAGGATAGGCAAAGGTGTACTCGTATGTCAAGTCCCCAACACTCACGGGGCCCGTGGGGACTACAGCTCGTTCCTTTTTATCAATGAGATGTGGCCAGTGCCCAGCAGTGGGACGATAGGCGAAATGATGATGATTAAGTGATATGGGTTGTGTTGAACATTGTTGATAATTTAGCTAATAAACCGTATGTTGTGAAATAGCTCGTGGTTGTATGTGCCGCTCCCGCAGTCAGAAACCCTATCCTCTAATTATTACACCTATAATATGTCTGGTCAGCTTTACTGTCCCATCTGCGATATAATTTTTAAAAGTAAGTTTTGATTTGCAAGCTACATTCGCTCGTAACTAGCTACGGTCACCGTTGCCGATCACGGCATGGATAGCTATATCTTACAAAGCCAGCATAAACGTCGTCTCCCTACTTTATGACCCGTCAGTTCTTTTTTTTCAGTTTTCGTCGTTATTGTCTTGACAGTCTTATTCCTATGACGATCGTACAGGCAATAAAAATTATTGACGTTGGCATCGTAAAAATAATAATTCACGGCGAATTAGATTACGCACTATTATTTTCAGTAGTTAGTCGAAAAAGTCATATCTGCTATTTAAATTTCGATGCAGTTACATCATTCTAGAAACTAGTAGGACTGGCAGTAATATGATTATGATCGTGATATACTTTCGTCACATCATCACACTGCCATTTTACCGCGTTATTTATTAAGTATCTTTAGTGAGTCTTGCGTACAGTTTAATCGACTTTTCTTGAATAATTTTTAACTTTTGAATTCGATGTTTCATTTTTTCTGACGTCGGTGGCCCTTAGGGGTTAATTTTCTCAAATCATTTGCTACAACTTGTAAATAAAATGTGTAAGAAGATTATTGTATTAGCTTAGCGCCCATTGTCCAGTCTACCTTTACTTCTGAGTTGGAAAGTCAAAGTCTAGATTTCCGTCTGGCTTAAAAGCTTTTGTGAAACCAGTGGTTACGGCAAATTTTAGATTAGTTGCAAATGGACCTCTGGTTGCTTCAGGATAGAATCGAAAAACCTAAGTCCTAGCTATGACGAATTCATGACATTAGTACCTTTTTTCATCAAGCCTCTTAACAGCATATGACATTACATTACCGTCTGTTTAGAGAGATTCCGACTTGCGTGAAAAATGGTACGTTTACAATCTCACTCAACTCGAGAAACGATTTAGGTATGTACCTTACTGAAACATGTGACGATCCCATATGGGTTGCTTTTGTTGTTGTTCCTTGGTGTTGTACATTTGTATTTGTATCTCTTACCCTTCTTTGTACGTATCCGGGGCGACCGGAGTGAAATATCATGATCATCATTATTGATCACAAAATCAGCCCACGAGGAAATGGGCAGTCCCCATGCTGGCCCTGCAGAGATTTCACTTACAACTTTGAATTTCTTTGCAGAACTAAGGGTTACCTCGCGATGTTTTTCTTCACCTGAAATTAAATTTCTCGTAATTTTACGCTTTACTCTTACGAATATTAGTGTCCAGTGTTTTCATGGGCTGCACGATTTCTAACTCGAGTGCAGCCCTAATTAACTAAATCCAGAAACAATCGAAAGCGCGATCGCATAAACGGCGCGCACGCCTTTTTCTGGTTCGTTGCTCTAAATATAAATTCTATTTTCAAGTTTACACGCTACACATTTGTTGTGCTGTGACCCAAATACGCGTGTTTTGAGTTGACCGGAGTTCAGAGTTTTGAAATCGCCGGGAAGCGTTTGTATCGCGAGCTTGGAATATTTGAGTGGGAATTCGGTTACTTAACTAATGCGTTTTGTACAGTCGGCGGTGAAAATATATATTCGATTTCCATTAAGTGCTTTACTGTGGCGTGTCATATTCGTTGCTTCGAAAAAATAAAATTAGTAGTTTGAATCAGGGATCAGAATCCGTTAATTTCAAAATTCCGAAATAGTAAAATGTTTTGAATTAGCTTATGCTTTTTATGTAGGAATCAATAATGTATTTAGGTAAAGAATACCGGTTTTCGAACCCTGGTTTGAATATATAGGCTCAAACATTTCTAGTTCAAGTATTAATACTTACGTATTGCATTACTTAAGGGAAGTTACTGCCAATTCAGATATTCCTACTAAGTGCTGGCAACGCCTCAAGCAAACGAAGTAGCATGATATTAATACATATATACATATCAACTTTCAAATGTACCTCTACTTAATATGAATATGACTTCGTTGCGATAATATGCTAAAATTAGTTCATTTTACAAGTTCAACGTTGAAGCTTTACGAGCTCGCTAACTACACTCATTCATTTGTTACTTTTCTCATACGCATTACGCATTAAAGAGACAGTTCTCAAGGACGGGACGGAAATAAGGATTACACGCTAAGTACTATTGTTAGACTAGTCATCAATCAGTTGGCGGTTTCCTTCGGTATTGGCAACTGTAACGAAGGCCACTTAACAGGGTCGATTTCAGTTCAGACACTGCTTCTAAACACTTTTTTATTAGATAATGACCGGGAAATAGTATATTACATACTCCTAGGTAATAAGATTATATATCAATTAGAGAGATTAGAAAGTAGCACCATATGTACTGTAATAGCTATTTACGATACAAGAGTTGTAAAATAAAGAAAGGCCGATATCGTAGATGTTTGAGGCCCGAGCCGCAGGCGAGGGTCATAAATATGCGAGCGAGGGCTTTCTGTTTTACGACCCGTGTTTTGTACACAATTTTACGTCACCACTTGGCCAAAAAGTGGGTTTTTCCGGACGCTCAGCACAGCGTGCGGAAAAACGCGCTTTTTGGCAAGGTGTGGTGTAAAAATATTTATGTCCTCTTTACAGCTATTTTGACAGGCGATAAACATGCGATTTGCAAGCCTATTATGTTGATCAGATATATAAAGAAGTAATGTCTTGACGACACTTGGTTAAAGCAGATGATTCATCATCGCATCGTTGGTGACGTGTTGTTATGCGGTCTACGTCCTTTCCTGAGTCCTGAGTCGGGTACTGACTTTTCGCTCTCTTGGCGACAGTATGTAAAGGAAACAAAGTCTTGTAATTCACACAAAGCATGTGTCCCATTTCGTACTAATTTGTGTTTTATCCATTACGTAGTTAGGAGTGGGGCGCTTTTTCGTAAAGCTTTTGCCATTAATAAAAGACGATAGACAAGTTGTTTCTGAAAACAAGGAATATAATATACTCTTACTCTTTTTATTATCAATATACTTTACGTTAGGTCTTGGCCTTTAGGGCCGAGTCGAGGCCAAGAAGAAAAGAAAATGAAAGGAAAACAGTGTAGAATCAGAAAGAAAGAGGAAAAGTATACAGATAAGAAAGGCGAAGAGAAGGAGTGGTTTGCTGCTTTGTATAGCGCCATGTTTGTTAATGCAAAACGAGAGAGAAAAATTGTTTTTGACAATCCGCATAACAAACACCCTTTCCTGATGCCATACGTCGGGCCCCTTAAAATGCGTCCGCGGTAGGTATAAACTAATAATAGCTCACAAACGCACGTCAGGAGAACTAAGTGTCATGAGCACTGTAAATAAAGCTCACATGGAAAATTAGCTTTTCCCGCTAATGCAAGAAGACGTTCGCGTCGCGCGTAAATTGAATATATAATAATAATAATAATAATAATAATATGTTTATTGATTTCTAGAGACTTATAACAAGTACATTCTTAGACATAAATACAATGTTAGTTTTAAAGTCTTAATAGGCCAAAATTGTGTCGCTGATACTTAAAATAGGTCAAACCTGTGCTATAAGCATCAGCTTCCTTCCATCTGTCTGATGTGATTTATTAAGACTATATTGTACTTAAAACTCCTTCAGGCTTAGTAGTCATTTAAAGTAATAGGGTATTTCACTAAAATATAAATATTTTTTACGTTATTAGTTATTAATAAATAAATCATACGAAAGTAGTCGGTAAAAATCCAACTTCAGCTTATTTATGCAACATCCAACTTCAGCTTATTTATGCAACATCCAACTTCAGCTTATTTATGAAACAACCAACTTCAGCTTATTCATGTAAATTAACATGAAATAAGCTCGCAGATTGACTGTCGAAAATTGTGACGTCATTGGGCACATTTCCCTAAAAACTTCATACCAAGCGTTTTAGATGTTTCGTAAAAATTTGCTGATTTAGCTGTCAGTGAAATGCCGTATTCTAATAATTAAACGGAATAATTATTCTAAGCATTTTCTTGGATAGGACGTAGTTATTTTAAAATGTAATGTTACTGTTGATCAAGGAATATATGATGTTTTGAAATGGATAAAGCTATAGATCTTTAATTGCTTATTAGATATAACAATCTCTGTATTTATTATACCTGCTTGACGAAATTTACGTACATATGTTGATTCAAGACGGCGTGGAGGCGGGTCTGCGTCAGCTTCTGGTTGACAACTGGCAGAAAGTGACGCAGGCGATCCTGGCTTTCCCTTTTTCCGATGGAAGGGTGGCGTGCTCTCGTTTCAGAGGCCGAGAGCCAACAGCCAACAGTAGTAGTAGAAAATTCATTAATTTATAGTATGGTATTTGATCATAATTGTAAGCGTGAATTATTGTTATATTACCAACGAATAAAAATTACGAATATGCTCGATGTTACTATAAATACATAAGGCATAAAGGCGTATTTTTTATTTGTTTGTAATGTAATAATATTTTTCTTTTACAATTATGATTTAATTATCGTGTTATGGCAATGAAATAGTATAAAGCAATGAGATAAATAAATTGTAAATAAGAGGGCGCTTTCATACTAAAAGAGCGTTTTGGCGTTGCATGAAATGTTGCTGATTTGATTCGTTCAAATAACGCATTTAGGCTCTACCACGATCAGGTTATTTAAACTGTAATCATAATTATCGATCTTACTGCTGTTTGCTATTTTATGTTTTATGTAACACAGGGTTTCCTAGATCAGGACACAGGGTCGTGATTCATATTGTAATGTTGCCCTTATACAATAAACATTTTTAATTTTTTTTTCACGGACATTAGCCGAAGCTTTTTGCTGTTAGCTTCTCCAAGCGTCCGTACGTAACGTTAAATACAGGTGATGGTCTCACGCCCGCGTCACCCGCCGTCTCGGCCGTCCGCCGTGGGCGTCCAGTGGTTGCCCAGCGCCGGCCGCGAACGCGCGTTTCATGCGAACATGAGTCGCAAACAAGATAGATACTCCTCCCGACCGCGGAGCATCTCCACACACTATGGCTCCTCCCCGAGCGTCCTCGGCTCGATGTACTCCAGCCCTTCACAATACAACCCGTACTCAAACTACTCCAACTACGGAACAAACTCCTACAGAAATTACAACCCCTACAGTCCTGGCTTCCAACGCTCCAGCCCGGGGATCTACGGAGGCACCAGCTCGGGCTATGGCGGCGTTTACCTTAGAGGGGCCGTGCTCGGCTCGCTCAACATCATGACGCCGGTTTTAAAAAAGTTAGACAAGAAGTTGTTGGCTAGTAAAATAAACTTTAAACCTAAAGCGGTGCCGCCGGCTAAAGTGCAGGAGCCGGCGCCGGAGGAAGTGCCGGACGTGCCTCCGGTCCGGCCGGAGAGGAAGTCGCGGTCGGCGAGTAGAAGTAACCTGAACAAGGAGCGGTCCCGGTCGCTCACGGCTATAGAGCCTGGGGGGCATCTTAACGCTCGCACGCTCAGTCTCACATCCCTCGCTTCTGATGGATATTGTGTATGTAGTTCTGTTATTTGTTTTTTTTGTATGTATGTATAATTTTGTATATGAGACCTTACATTTCTAGAGACATTTTCCAGTTGTTCTGCTACGTGTTCTTGAATACAATTTTTATGTAGATTGGCTTGTTGAGGTCTACCGCAACGCCAGATTCGATTTTGGACACTCAATTAGTGGTGTTTTGACATGCAAAATACGATTGTAATTTCTATAATAAATATTAAAAGAGCATGTTGTTATCAAGCCTACCACAGACAGTTGCGGCCTGGCTGCGACGGTCAATAGTAAACTTGTCATTAGCTGTCAAATTTACAATTGACCGCCACCGCAGGCCGCGCCAGTGTGAGTCAGGCCTTACAGTTTTTAGGGTTCCCTACCTCAATAGGAAAAACCGAATTTGTTTGTTCCGAAACTACTGGGCCGATTGAGTTGATATTCGGTACGCATATGTAAGTCGGTGACCCATCGACGGACGAGTAACGTAAAGAAATTAATTTTAAACAGAGAGGTCACTATTTGGGGAGATATTAGGAAGTTAAAAAAAGTTTTTGTTGTGTGACATACAAATGAAAGGGCCTGTTGTGAATCTTAAATATATATTTTTGATATTAATAGTTTTGAAATTATTTAAGAAAATAGGCAAATATTGACTATCCCCCTCATCTTATAATTCTTTACCTATAAATTACAGTAAACCCTATAAGAAGTCTAGGGTATTTAAAATAACATCGAGCTTAACCCTCTCTACGCGAGTTTAAATTGCACTTGATCATTTTTTTTCTACATTTGAACACGAACGTTTATTATTAATTCGTGACATGTATTTTATGTGTTGGATTCATAATTTCCACACCTTTCCACAGGCCAGGTGAAACTCAATCTTATCTCAATTACTTGACTGGGTAAAAACATTTCCCATCGTTTTTCACGTGGCCTGTGGAAAGGTGAAAGAAAAGGTGTGGAAATTATGAAACCAACACATAAAATACATCTGTATGCGAGTATCTTGCTTTTTTAACGCAGGTAAAACATCCAGTGTTATTTATATATTGGGTGCTAAAGCAACGCCATTGTTTACAATTCGGATGTAGTTCACGTTTACTTTAATATCTTCCTAGAATAACTACGCCTGTCTTGAATGAGCGTCAATGTATGAAGCAGACATCCTCAATAATAACAGTATGTTATAAAAATAAATAAATATTAATAGACAATTTTTACACAAATCGAACGGGTCCTATAGTAAGCTCAATAAGGCTTGTGTTTAACGGTACAAGACGACGATATATTTAATTGATATACTTATGTAAATACACAGAAAACATACAAGTCTCAGGAATAAATGTTTCTGCTCACCACAGAAACAAAATAATGCCCTTAGCTTCGGAGGCAGTGTTACTACCAACTAGGCTAAATAGCCGGACATTAACTGGCTGGCCAGTTACGAGTTGACATAATGTAAATAATATCCTATGGGAAGACATTCTAGTGCAAATTCAAATAAACTGCGATTGCGTATGATATAAATGTGTGGATTCAGATATAATTAAAAATAAGTTACATGTGTACGAGATCGCGTTGAAATATTTGTTTATTTAGTCAGTTTTATTAATGTTGGTTATCATTATCAGCTAAACCCACTATAGTTGCTTATTTCATGGTGAAAGGTTTTTGTTTTTCTTGAATCACCTCTCGCTTGCAAGTATCCTATTTACTTGGGTTCGACGCAGCATGTCGGTTTCTTGCATCTTATCTATTGCATGTCATGTCGTCATTAGCGTTTTAAAGCATTTTCTTAATATTTTTCCTTAAGCGGTTTGTTGCTGGCTGTCACATTGAAAGATAACTGTCGTGAATTTTAGTGGAAGATATACTTATAGTATTGTAGGAATATGATATGGGAATCTTGTTTAGTAACTCGGTTGTTATGGATTCTGTCAGTTATTTGTGTGATAGAAGGTCATTTTGTTAAAATATACATATATTGTATTGCGACATCTACCCACTTCCACTTGAGAAATGAAACGGTAGAGATATTTTTTGTTTTAAAGCATTTTCTTAATATTTTTCCTTAAGCGGTTTGTTGCTGGCTGTCACATTGAAAGATAACTGTCGTGAATTTTAGTGGAAGATATACTTATAGTATTGTAGGAATATGATATGGGAATCTTGTTTAGTAACTCGGTTGTTATGGATTCTGTCAGTTATTTGTGTGATAGAAGGTCATTTTGTTAAAATATACATATATTGTATTGCGACATCTACCCACTTCCACTTGAGAAATGAAACGGTAGAGATATTTTTTGTTTGTGTTATACTGATATATTATATTTTTACTAGGATACATTATATGATGATTTATAACTGTGATAGTTTAGTGAGACCAATGTTAAACGGGTGTATCATAATCATCAACAAATGAAAAAAGCATACATATAATTTCGCATATAATTACGTGAATGTCCTGTGTATTTGCGGCTAATGATTTCAACCGAGGCCTTTTTTAGGGTTCCGTAGTCAACTAGGAACCCTTTTAGTTTCACCATGTCCGTCTGTCTGTCCGAGGCTTTGCTCTGTGATTGTTAGTGCTAGAAAGCTGCAATTTGGTATGGATACATCAATCAATAAAACTGAAAAAGCTCTTGCTTTTTAGTATACAGTCAGTCAATTGGTGTACCACTTTGAACCATAATGTACTTATCATAGTTTTGAAAAAGGGTACACCATTTTTTTGTGTTACTGTACCCACGTCTAGCGCTATCGATATAATTTTAGCCTGTACGCATTTTTATCTATTGTACCCCTAACTTATAGTCGTGTAAGTTTTGGGAACAGGATAGACATTTTTTCTGTGAACGACAGATTTCATTCCGAAAACACGAGTATCGTACCCGTATCGTGTAAAGTTTATCCGCCTAATAATCTGTCTATCCTCTGCATCTATAGCCCGGCGATTAACTACTGTATAATCTTTTTTTGATAATTGGTGCCCTGCCAAACATTTCGTGGATCAGCCGCGTTTTAATTATTTTCCTTTAAGCTTTCGTTGACTATGATTAATTATTTTGTTCGTAACCAAGAATATATATATATTCAGTATTATAGTGATCATATGATCACTTTTCCGGTGGCATCGGCCGGGTTAAAAAACTCAACTCTGTCGATGTAGCTGGTATATATGGGTAGAGTGATATGTGGAGGAACCTTTGGGCTCAAAACTTTAGTACTGACAACCCAAACTCTTTTTAGTATATTCCACGGTGTCTTGTGTCAATGAGACAGCACTAAAAATTTATAGGCTTAGAAGACGGTGCTCGTGACGATAACATCCTATAATTAATATCATGTACTTAGTCGGCTCATAAGTTCTGTCATATACATAGTATCAAATAAAAACAAAAGTTTAAGTTTATTCCGTATAATTTGTACAGCGTTTGAAAGCTTATAAACTAGAGAATCTAAATGTATAACATTTATTCAAAATGACCGCCATAATTATCTACACAGGCTTGAAGTCTGCGTGGCCAGTCTTCAATGGATTCACGCACCACTTTCATGTCGATATTGGCCACTGCCGTAGCAAGGGATTTTTTCAGCGAGTCTAGATTTGCATGAGGTTTTGAGCACACCTTTTCCTCTAAATACTGCCATATTTTATAGTCTAACGGATTAAGATCTGGGCTAGAGGAGGGCCAATCTTCATGCCGTATAAAGTCGATTTTATTGGAGGCCAGCCAGGCTTGTGTAGACTTTGCCTTATGGGCTGGAGCAGAGTCCTGCTGGAAAACCCAATGCTGGTTTAGAAACATCGTATGGGATAGTGGTTTCACAATATTAGTCAACACCGTGTCTTGGTACACTTTGGCACTAGTTTTTACTCCTTTCTCACAAAAATGCATACTAGTGACGCCCGCATAAGAAACTCCCAGCCAAACCATCACAGATGAAGGGTGATGACCTCTTTGAATACGGAGAATGCTATTAGACGCTTCTTTACTATTGCGAGCGTACACTCTATCATTTTGTTTATTACAGTTTTCTTCTATGTCAAAAATTTTCTCGTCCGAAAACAGTATACAACGATGCTTATTTTTAGCGTACTTCTTCAATAAAGCTTTAGATCTTTTAAGCCTTAAAGCTTTAAGCCGACCATTGAGAAGATGGCCAGTTTTTCGTTTATAAGCACGAAGTCTCAGGACTTGATTAAGCACTCTTTTCACCGTGTTTCTGCTCAAACCCATCTGGAGGGCCATAACTTTTTGTTTCCTAGCGGGATTTCTGGCAATGCGTGCCCTAATTGCTTGTACAACCGCTGGAGTCCTAGCTGTACGCGGACGACCGCTTCTTTTCTTGTCATTTAAACTAGAGACCTCACTGTATCTTTCTATGGTACGATACACAAATATAAGAGAGAATTTTAAATTTTCAAGTAGCTTAAAAATTTTAGTCGGCGAGTGTCCACAACGATATAGTGCAATTATTGCGGTACGGCTATCTTTAAGCGTCCACTCCATGTTAAAGAAAACAGAAAATTGCAAAATTATACTACTCAAATATTTAAAAAAGATTCGAAATTCAAATGCACAACGGTTTTTGTTTTAGGAGTTCCAAATTTAAATTTTAAAGGCCAGTGACAGAACTTATGAGCCGACTAAGTAGATTAAACAAATCTAAATTTCTTAAACGTACCGTACAGTTGGCGTACAGTATGATGCTCATACAGAGATGACTCAGTTTCACATAGGTGACTACAATTTTATATACTTTTCGATAGTACATACAGAGTATTCGGTACATGAACCGTTAACTTTTTTTTGGGGTGTTTGTAGGGTCATTTGGTACCTTTGAACCCTGGGTCCTATAAGTTTCTTTATTTTTTATTTACCGAAAAGCTGACATTCGAAGTACCATAACTTTCTTTTTGTCTGACGACTTTCTACACCCTTCTGACCAATACCTTTTTTTGAGTATATTTTATTTATTTATTGAAGCGTGTAGCATACAGGTAATCGTGCCTCTCAGAACAATTAATGGACGATCACTCCTGATTCATACTGTTGACTGTATTATAAATAAACTAGCTGTTGCTCGCGACTTCGTCCGCGTCTTCGCTCCTATTGGTCGCAGCGTGATGTTATATAGCCTAAAGCCTTCCTCGATAAATGGACTATCCAACAAAAAATATTTTTTCAATTCGAACCAGTAGTTCCTGAGATTAGCGCGTTCAAACGAACAAACTCTTCAGCTTTATAATATTAGTATAGATAAATAAATATATTATTATAGCACGTCTTCGACTGGACGCCCGCTTGAACTTGCGGTCAGATTTGCGGTTCGACGTCGTTATAAATAAGGATCGCGATCTTGAATCACCGGTTACCAGGAAAAACGTTTTAACATATTCAGCGTGACGTCAATATTGTGTTTTATGCTGCCTTAGAATTTACTCGCTCTTCAGTTTTTTCGGATTATCTACTAAACATTGCACAGACTGTTTCGTATTACGTAATACGGTGATTTGGGTTCTAAAATATGTTATTTGTTAGTGATAGTAAAGGATAAAAAATGGTGGCGAGAAAAATAAACATCGAAAGCAGTACTCAGTTGATTAAAAAAACGAATCCTTTAATTTAAGAAAAAAAAGGGAGGATTTTTCAGTCTGTGTAAGACTTATATCAAGTTAGAGATTCTTTATTTACTAATATAGATTATAAATCAGTGTATTTGGCACATTTTTACCATGCCTAGGGAAATTAAATCTTAAGGCAAATACATTACTTAATTAATATCATTACTTAATCTGAACGTCCTGCATTTTTACATCCACCACCACCATATCAGCCCAAGGACCTCCACTGTTGGACATAGGCCTCCCCCTATTTAATGAGGGGTAAATGCCAGAATCACTGCGCATGGCATTTTTACAGGCGTTGAGTTTTTGTAATCCAATATTGTATTTGTCAATTCCAGTCGGGAAGCGAACGCACCGAAGACGGCGAGGACATAGACTACAAGGCGCTATACATAGCGTCCATGACCGAGGTCCGCCGCTTGCGCTTGCTTCTCACCACCTCCGAGCAGCAGCTGAGGGACGCGCGCGAGACCATCGCCCGCAGCAGCCAAGTGGTAAGCGAGGTAACACTAACGACGGGAGGACACAGCCTTACCCCGTACCCCGGTCACATACTAGTCGAGTACCATGGGAACTAGCGAGGAAAGGAGGCGCATACGTAGTGTGGCAACATTATGTTCGTTAGTTCGAATTCCTCTGGTGGCGTGCGCGCCGACTCCGGCCGTTTGGTGTGAATCGTTCATTACCCACCGCTCCCTATTTGACAGTTATTGGGGCGCAAAAAGGACCTAGTGCTTCCGTCGCGATTAATTGCGCGAGTAAAGCAGTGTGTCCGTAGTGTGGCAGAGCCATGGGGCTCGAGTGAGAATCTCATGACCATTCGCGCGCACCATCTAAAGAGCAAGTAATGTGCAACAATGGTTATACCCTTATTATTATTATTCGGTTGTCGGTTATTCCTGGCTACCAAGCCGTCGTATCACTGCGACCATTTATGATCTATTCTGATCGGAACGTACTACGATTCTCGGTCTAGTGCTGTTATTTCGAGGAGCTACATAATGTTGCTGAACTCGAGAAACCTTTTGTTGGACCCTTACTATTGTCCACCAGTTATGAAGATGCTGCTACAGCGAGGATTGTCATGATATTTCGCGCGCACCTGCCAAGCAATAAGCTATATAACCTAGTGACAAGGCTGGCTAGACCACTATCTTCATAGAGCACGGAAGGTTACATACATACATCAAGGCGTTAACAGGTTAGGTAACTACTCAATACGAAACTTCAAGACATGTTGCTGTTTTATAACATTATCCACCATGGGTAATTAGTACATTACGACACAAGTGCAGAGAACAGGTAATTCGCAACGAGTGGTGATAAATTGAAACACGACCGAAGGGAGTGTTTTTAATCGACACGAGTTGCGAATTACCTGTTCGCACGTGTATCGTACAACGTTTTACAGTACAAATGGCTCTTTATAGTTTCGACATATGCACGTAATCTGCTGATTACCGCACTCGTGTGGTAAAGTAGCACTATATGTACTGTAAATAAATTTAAAACGATAATTGGTAATCATTTCGGGTCTAGTCGTATTCCGAGGTTTGCCGATGGGAAAGCGTTATTCACTATATTACAGGATTTATGCTTTTGAAGATTTAAAGTGTTAAGGTCCGGCCACACCGCTTCTTAAAACGCAGTGACGTGCCTCATGCGTGACGGTTTTAACTTATAAGTTTCTCCCTCCCGTTCACTGATTCTGTACCGTCACCGTATTTTGTGTACCGGCGTGGCCGCCGTTTAAGATAAAATATACTAAGTTTAATCGCATCAGCATTTTTGAAATTCCTGTTATAGAGCCAGGTATTAGTCACCAATGGCATCATGTATGCACATGCGGTGCGTTGCGGGTATCTAGTTACTAATCGGTGCTTCACAGTACCGTAGTGTTTGTCTTTTAGATCCGGTTGCGCCTCACATACGCTGTGTGTCCATAAATGGAGTATTAATTTAATACTACCCCACAAAAGGCGTAGAACATCTTAAAGTTGTATTACGTATTATCTTAAAGTGTGTTGTCCTATTTGCTATGATTACCGGCCTTTATACGTTCCTCTGCTACTTTCCTGCTATGCGACCTTAAAACTACTATAAACTGAGTGCAATGCCAAATCGACTCATTAATTCGCAGCCGCAGCAAATGTTCTAATTGGTGCCTGTAACACGTGTTCACCCACACAAATTTGAGGATGAAAAGGTTCTCCCTAACGACCACTGGCGAAAGCAATTATAGTCTTACGAAGTATATTATACAGTTGATAATTCCGTAAAGCTTTTATTGCCAATTGCAACCTTTTTATACACGGGTAACTGTCCAAATTTCCTATGACATTTGAATCACCATCGTTAGATTAATCTATACTTAATATTATAAATTGGAAAGTAGCTCTGTCTGTCTGTTACCTTATCAGTCTCATCACGCATAAACATCACTCATATAGTGTATGACATGAGAGTGAAAGGGACGGCAACATACGAAGTTCGGATTTCGAATTTCGGAGTAGACCCCAGATCGACATGAAATTAGGTATGCAGATAGTATGAGACCCTAAGGACATTCGATGGTTGGCACATACCTGTCATGAAGGGAGAACGACTACAGTCCCCACTCTAACTCAGCCCAGTACGCACTTTACCTATGTAAATACATATTTCATATTTTAGGTTTGCTTTATTAATGACTAAGATTTAATATTTTTATTATTTCTGTCGTCTCTAACATGGTTGCCACTAGCCGCTAATGTATATTTTTATGTCGACCGTATCATCTCCCCCACGGGACAGGCCTAGTGTGGGGGTCAGCATAAAATGTCACTGTTTTAGTAATTTTTTGGGAATAAACTATTTGTATTTGTGAATAACCTTACACAAATCGGCCTACTCCCAAGCTAAGCAAAGCCCTTATGTCCCACCACCCCTACCGTTTTAGAGTGCCTTTCTACTAGAGCTGTGCTATGCAGCTATGCTGCGAGGATAAGCTACGCTACGAAAACCCGTTTCCACCAGTGCTGTGCTACGGGGACCAATGAATATGATTGGTGGATCCGAACGCATCCATAGCAACGTAGCATAGCACATCTCTGGTGGAAAGGCACTCTTAAGGTCCCTTTGTTCGTGGAATGGAATGGAATATAAGCTAAGGGTGGTATTCCACTCGTCCAATATCTTTGTCCAATTTCTTTGTCAAATCTTTGATCAAAGTTCTTTGACGTAGGCCCATTCCATTCATCCAATATCTTTGTCCAAGGTTTATTTTTTTTTCATGCGTAGCCATATTAATTTAACTGTCATCAGAATCTTTGATCAAATGTTGGGGTCCCATCCAAGTTGGATGAAATCATCCAATATCTTTGATCAAATGTATATTGGACAAAGATATTGGATGAGTGGAATGGAATACCTCCCTAACTAAATAACTATTGACTACAGACTATACAACTTTCCTTTTACCCGACTGCAGCGAAGCACTTAAAGCCAGGCGAAAGTCTTATCTCAATGCCAGAGAATTCTTAACCGCGTCTGTAAAACAGCTGTTTACAAGCATTTTGTATTAGGTTTAAGAGTGGATAAAAAAAAAGACTTACAGTAGGTTATCGTAACATAAATCGGTTTCTCTTTTCAGAATCAGAATTCGCTCTCAGACACCGAGAAACGGGAGAAGCGAGCTATGGAAAGAAAACTATCTGAAATGGAGGAAGAATTAAAGGTAACCTAGATATTTCTTTACACACAGTCTAACGGAGAAGGCAGTCCTTGCTTGCAACAGTCTTGTTCGACTACTGTATATATCTGGAAGATGGTAGGATATGAACGGTATACAATATAGGAAGTCTGTTAGTTAGGTTGCCGCGGGCCGCTGCTTTAATGACTTGTGACGTGTAAAACTTCTTTTTAACCCGTTTTATTAGGCGTGTTCGTATGTTTTACCAAATACAAGTTGTTATGCAACAAGCTTTTCGTATACACAAGGGAAATATGTCAAAAAATTCTCCTGCAAATCATATTGAGCATATATAAGTAGTTCTGCTTGATTAATTATTGACTGTTCTAAATATTATTTTGATTAGTGAAACGAAGCATATTATGATTGGGTTTAATCATGAATAAAACTACTTAAACCTAACGCAACTATTATCTCGCTGCGATTAGATCTGACAGGTTTTTACATATAATTCCATATGACATAGCCCAGTCAAGCACATTCAACTACAACAGATGTATTTAAATTTTCACCTAATTGCATTGTAATTTCACGCGTCCAATATTTTTACCAATATTTTGATCATATTTCTTTGACAGAGGCCCATTCCACTCATCCAATATCTTTGTCCAAGTTTTTTTTTCATACGTAGCCATATTGATTTAACTGTCATCAGAATCTTTGATCAAATGTCGGGGTCCCATCCAAGGTTGATGAAATCATCAAATTTTTTTGTTCAAATGTATGTGGAATACCAAGGGTGATATTCTACTCATCCAATATCTTAGTCCAATCTTTGAGCAAAGTTCTTTGACGGAGGCCCATTCCACTTATCCAATATCTTTGTCCAAGTTTTTTTTTTCATGCGTAGCCATATTGATTTAAAAGTCATCAGAATCTTTGAACAAATGTCGGGGTCCCATCCAAGTTGGATGAAATCATCCAATTTCTTTGATCAAATGTATATTGGACAAATATATTGGATGAGTGGAATACCACCCTAACATCCACCAGAGATGTGCGAAAAATGATTCCATACATTAGACACCGAGCTGTCCATCGTGCAAGGTGTCAAATACACTAAAGATCTATTATAAAAGGTCACTTTGTTTGGAATTTCGATACAAATGTTACCACATTTATTTGCTCTTGCCTATATATGAAAAAGCAGCTTCGCAGATCTCAGGTGGATATTTACCTTAATAAGGCGAAAAAAATGAGGTATTTTACAAGTCTACTGTAGTAGTAGTGTAATAAAATTTTCTTATTAACTCATTTGACGATTTTATGGTAAAGTTACGTTTGAAAACTTGATGAGTTTTTTAAATGAGATATAACAGGATTTTAAATTCACTTGTCAACAATTCAAATTAGATACTTACATATGACGAGTGTTGTTCATTTAAAATATTACATATCAACCAAATAAGCAAGGGCTGTCTTCGACGTTACCAACAACACATTATATCCACACACACTACATTATGTATATCAGATCGTAAGAGTACAATAGTAAACCGATAATGTTCGTTTTGTAGCAATTGCAAAAACTTAAAGCCGAGAACGAACGGTTGAGGGCCGAGAATCGGGCCCTGACACGGGTGGTCAGCAAACTTACCAACTCTGCCACGAAATAGGTAAATTGTGTTCACAAGCGACGTCGCGGCTGGCAATGACAACTGTTTGTAGCGTTCCTTTAGTAACAAAAGTGTTTCGAATTGAAATTAGTAATATTTACACTGCCACAAGAAAGAGCCATCTGAAAGATGACGAAACTTGTTTAAAATCCAGCCTTAGCTAAAAGGATTGTGCACTCTCGCGTTTTTTATATAACAGTCAAACATTTAGTCAAGCTTTTTATATCTTTTACTATAGAAAATAGTAATATGTTTCAAAAAGAGAACCATTCGACCTTTCGTGGTCCTTTTATTGTAAACACGTTTATTTATAGCCTTCAGTTTTCTATTGAAACTACTAGCTACTTTGAAATGATATCTACTAAAGTTTTCTCCATGTTTATATTATATTATATTTTTTTTACTTATGTGTATTTTAGTGCTCAATACTTTTTGGCAAGGTTAACAACTAAAAGGAAATTACACAAATGAAATTGTCATAGATACGGAATCAGAAGAATAAGATACGGATAGGAAACGGAATGTTTGTCAATTTTGGACTCTGATTAAATAGAGATAGGGTCCTAAATTGGCTAGCATTCAGTATCCTGGAGAGTGATTCGCTCACTAACTCGAATTAACATGTTTATCATGTTAGAAAGAGAGTGTTTGATGCAATGACATTTTAGTGTGGTAAATTAAAAAAAGAGTTGGCTTAGTTACTTCTAACTGCTAAACAAAAAAAAATATTTAACTATGATACTTTTCACCTTTGCAAACTAATATTAGTAGATAGTAACGGTGTGAAAGACGGCCCTGTGTCGTTTTTTTCTGTGTGTATAGTCAAATGATACGGAATGGTTTAACACTCATTATATACAGAACCTCATTTATCACACTGATATTTTCTGGGAGTGAAATATTTAGTTACCTAAATCAGCAGTAGTATATTTTTTTCGAAAGTCCAAAGTCTGCCTGGGGCGCTGTTTGCGCCGCCAACACCACCTTTAGTACAGTGCAGAATCTATTGTATCAGTCTCAGTGTCCGTCAATAAAGTAAAAATAAACAACAACAAGTAGCAAACAATAGTTATTGCACACCTCAATAAAGTTACAAAACTGTTCAAAAATATGTCATTACGGGATATAAGCAGAACAAAAAACGGGGGGTGTTATCGCTAAAGAGCGATCTCTTCCCGACAACCTTTGGTTGTATAAACGTTGTGATTCCACTTATAATTATTAGTTCGATATAATGTCCTCGAACGCGACAGCAGTTGTCTCCAGTCAGCCACCGACGTCGCCCTGTGTCGCGCGCTCCCCCCCCCCCCACCACTTAATGCAATCTAATATGTGTGTTCTGGCAAGCATGCTTTGATACGTTTCGTTTCTAACATGCGCCCGATTTGTCTACGCTTTCGTACGATAATCTTATTAGTGAGATTAACTGACACTTGAGGTCTGACTAATACCTCATCATACCAAGTATCGTACCTAGGTATGGCTTGGGTATGCCATAGCAACCAAAACACTGTATTGTAAAGTGTGTGAATTCTGTTGTACGCTAAGCTGTTACATATACGTTAAAATTAAATAGCCCATGAACAGAACTGATATAGAATAGGTTTTGGATCCACAGAGTCTAAATTCCTGGAGAATAGAGCAAAAACTGTATAGTTTACAAGGATCAATATTTTATTTATTATGGTATGACGTAGACTTTTCGGTGTGCACTGTGTTTTATCAGAATATATATCTGTGAAAAAAAAAGTAAAAATATAATTTCACAGTATTAAAAGTAATACAGATCACGATAAATTTTTAGTAACGACGAAAATAAGTTAAAAGATTGCAATACTTAGATTACAAAATTTATTTACGAGCGAAGCGTCTCTGTTTCAGCTTTCGACAAAAAATATTTCGTATGTCCGGATGTTTTCCTCTACAGATCGCATTTCTCAACCGATTCTTGTGAAATTTTGTGAGCAGGTTCGATGACTACATAGAATTTTTAAAATTTGAAAAAAAATAAAAAATTTTTTTGCGAGTTCTAAAGCAGTGCCACTAGTGTATATTTGTGTACAGTATGCTTTAAATAATTACTTGTCTTGTCTAAAAGATAAAAAAAAATACAGAGCATAAGTGTAAAGTGACGATTCTTTACGTCGCAGTTTTGGATACGTTGAAGCTTTGGCCTGTAAAGTCGAATGTACCACCACCACCACCACCACCACATCAGCCCTAGGACGTCCACTGCTGGACATAGGCCTCCCCCAATTTCATGGGGGGTAAATGCCATAATCGCCACGCTTGGCTTGCGGGTTGGCGATCGCAGTATCTCCACCGCACCCCCTGCATTCCCCGGTGGTCTTGGTCGTAGTTTAAGGACATAACCCGGGTCCATTCGAATGTACCAAGTCTATTTATCTCGTTCTCAAATCTTTATCAATGATCCACGTTGTAGGTTTTCTAAATAACCTCCAGCTACCCACCATACGAGCACAAGAAAAAATTACACTTATTTTTTATCTTCAAATATACATAAACTTAAGTTTGATTTGTTTTAAAATCGAACGTAACAAAGCAAATTCAACTTTGTTCCGAGTTTGCAGGATATAAATTCCATTGAAGAGGACACCTTTTAAGAGGCGTTTGGGTGGCTGGGGAATAATAATTATGTAATATATAAGTTGAACATATTCTGTATGAAACACAGTGCCCGCAGTGTTCGCTAGTGTGCTGCATGTCTTGTAATATCCGTAAGCCATGCGCCGACGCAATGACAGCTCATCCATACAGTAGCTAGGCCCATTGTACAACAAACATGTCCCCATCGTGTCCAGTACACGTACATTACTTTTACTTTACCACTGACATTGCTACTGTAAAGTAAGGTCGTGTTTTATGTGTTCATTGCGCGCGAGACGCGCAACGCACTGCGGTTAGTTGGGACCACAAGTAATGCATTAAGAAAACCGTTATATATAATAGAATAGCCGCTGCCGCCGCCGCTCGAACTCGTGGCCGGGCCCGTAAGACGAAGCGTGCGTGCGACAAAGAATAATGTAAGTGATTGGGGGTATGTGTAATGTATGTGGGTGTGTGTTTGGTAGGTGGATGTATGTATGTAGGTGGGTGGATTGGATGTATGTGGCTGGGTGGATGGATGTATGTAGATGGGTGGTGGGATGTAGTGGGAACGAAATATTTTCTGTTACACGACCGGGCATACATGATGCAGGTAGAGCTATAGTATTATATGAAACAGTTATTACATAATAAAGTTAAAATTCGAGGGTCACTGTAACAAAACGAGCGTAGCGTATATTGTTATTGGTATACATGAATTTTAAGACCTAATTATGTAATGTTACATACAATATTTTATCTACGACAGCAAAATAATTTGATTAAAATTAAACATCCACATGGTGGCATAATACGGACAATGACGAGTGCCTGTTTAAAAAAAAATTGTATATTAGTGTAAGGAAATCATTTTCGATTCTGCCACCAGTCATGTTATCATATACAATCTGTACTGGTATAGACCGACTTCAATAGAAGGAAGGAGGTTCTCAGTTCGTCTGCATGTTTGCTCTTTTTTATGTATGTATGTTCCCCGATAACCCTTGAACACGTTAGCCGATTTTGATAATTCTTTTTTGCTTCAAAGCAGGTACCCCCAAGTTGGTCCCATATAAATTTGGTGAAGGTCTGATGATGGAATCTAGGAGGAATCGAGGGAACTGCTCGAATTTGATAGGCACGCATGTGCCGATTTCGGTATTTTCTGTAGGTAACCAGGCATTGGCTCTTGGAAACTATATTTTTGGTGGAACGGAACTGGTGATGATGACCACAGTTGTCATATGGTGATGACCACAATAATATAGGCACTTCACAGATTCCGATGAAATTTTGTTGACGTAGTAACGAATGCTCCTAAAAATACACATTTGAAGCGGAACTTATGATGAGGAACTGAAGGTCAGTATGGGTTCCCTGAGGAATCGACTTGGTTGGGATCTGTAGTAACCACCTCATTTGGTATCGGAAAGGAGTACAGGTGTTGGAGTGGGAGGGATATGTAAAAATGTCATGTGTGTGGCATAGCGAAGTACAAAAATCGAGTCGGTTTTTTTGGGTATAAATTATTTAATTGACAGTTTACAATGATGGAGTAGAAAAAATTTATACCGCCAATTATTGCGCTTGTCGCTCTCACTGTCCCACCTACTGGCCATTATAAGCTAGACAGAGAGTGCAACAGACGAGGTCCCATTCCCCCATGTTTTATTACTCCGCGTGCGCGTGTTTTTGATACTCTCAAATCTATTTGATATTCGATTTTAATGCCAATATAATAAAACACTTTTTAGATACAACACTGACTATTATAATTATTGCAATAAAGGTTCTATTATATGGGTGTTAATATGTAATACTAAATGGACTGATCGAATTGTCAGTGGCGATGTCCAAGTAATCGTACTGTAGGATTCAGAATGGATTGTTACTAATAAAGACGACTGTTAGTTGGGAGGTACTCTAACATCACGGACGCACTTTGTACATAATTTATTGTAAGTGTTATGAAATAAAAAAAAGGCCATCAATGGTTTGAATTTGGCCTACATAATGAATAAATTTTTCCACTGGTCAGTAGATCAGGATTTTTAATACAGTGTTATTGGTGAAAAAATTAAGAAATTGACCGGTTGTATGTAGTTGTGACGTGTTTGAATAGAAATTTGTTTCGTTTGTGTGACACATTTGTTTCCTGAAGTCATTTTATTTCTGACACATTATGACACACTGTACAAAATGAAATAAAATGTAATCGTAATGACTAAAGATAATAAAATAACCTATACTTATCAAAAACGTACAAAATAAATAATTTAAAATAAGGTGTCCAAGATGCTGGCAAATGCTGCCTCGCTGTATAGCAGTGCGGATACGATACGTTGTGCGAGGAAGCTTTCAAATATGTAATATCTATTGGAATAAAATCTCAACTACATACAACATGTCATTTTCTTAAGTTTTTCACTAATATGTTAGAAAGAATTGAGATTATTAGGTTTTTTTTTTCATGAATAAGGTACTAAAAATAGTTACTTTAGCTAATTTGGACTATTTTCTATTATGAGAATGTGGCAGAATTTATTCATATCTTTTGTGTAAGGTAAACGACTTTTTTTGTGTCCTAATAACTACGTCAGCATACCGATTTTCTTTTTAGACTCGATTCATGTAAATAACCACAAATACATCAATTGTGTTGAAGCATATCAAAAAGCCCAGGTTTTGGTCATAAATAAATTTAAAAAATCCTTTAAGATTATTGCGTGAATTTGGACAGGTTTGATCTACTCAATTGAGTCTATCCATATCAAACTAAATACACAACAAATCGTATTACAATTTATAGTCATGTCACAGTGAAGAATAAGTCAAATTAGTACAGTCAGCTTCATCTGTAGCAGCTAAGGTAGCCAAATATCACATCTTTATTATTATAGGATGGGGCAATGTGCAGAGTCTACTAAAGTTAACAACTCTCCCTTTTCCAAAACTCTAATACGCCGCCATCAACGCTGGGCGCGACGCACTGTGCGTACAAGCTTAGCCCTTGTCGAGGCGTCAGTCACCAAATTATCCTGAAGGACTCTTAGGCTGGGTTGCACTGACTTACGATCACAGGCTGATCAACGTTAAATATGGCGCCGGCAGTTGTCATCCCATAGAAACTTGTCAAACTTTCTATACATTCAAATTTTAACGAACACCGCTTACGATTACAGACGGTTTGGTGCAACCCAGCCTTAAGAGTGCGCAGTACGTTCGGTTCTCCATACAAACGTATTTATGCTCTCATTTTAAAACGCCATGCTAGAATAACATGAAACTTTGTATACACAATGGGATCCGGCATATCTAGGTCGGAACATAGTTTCTGTTGCTTGAAATTATAATGGAGAAAAAATACAGCGATTATTAAGGTTTTCATACAAGCCGTAAAAAACTCAAAAAACCGCTGTATTTTTTTTCTTTTACAATTTCTAGCAAAAGAAACTATGTTCCGACCTAGATATGCCGGATCCCATTGTGTATACAAAGTTTCATGTTATTCTAGCATGGCGTTTTAAAATGAGAGCATAAATACGTTTGTATGGAGAACCGAGCCAGACCGAGCGTACTGCGCCCTCTTAAAGGATGAAATATAGACATCCCCCGTGTCGCGAGTGGAGTAATATTGGTTAGGCTAGACCCCAAAATACGAGTGAAAGAAGTGAAATTCGCACTGTTAATGGGAATACTTAAAGGCTTAAGGCGTGAGTAGTTTCTCTTAACTCGCCTACTTCCCCTTACACATTGCCACAAGAAGTAAGGATGTGTCACGATGTATTTAGCTTCTTTGGCTGCTACTATCTACTGACTAACAATAGAACATTTTCACGACTTGGTTAATTTTGATATGCGTCGACACTGTTTATTTCCCTATGTATATTAATTTATTTCAACAAAATTCCCTACATTTCCAGTACCAACAAGTGCTGCAAGCTGAAAACCAGCGGCTAAAAGACGAGAACGGCGCCCTAATCCGAGTTATCAGCAAACTGTCTAAGTGAGGGCAGCGAGGCACTTGAACAGTATTCGACACTATCCTTTGCTCATATCATGTGGTACCTAGTCTAGCTTCACACCGTTGCTGTACGTCAAACTCATAAACTAAGGTCACTGTTCATATGTCGCTTATATCCGTTGATGTTAAAACGATAATGTACAAAGGCGTTAAGCCCCTTAATTTCGACCGTACTTGCATTAAGAATCGATAGAAGCATCATTGGTTATAATGTTATGTTTGGTATTTAGGTTATGTGCATTAACAGTAGATTAAGTAATAGTTAATTTTCCGATTCGGGCTAAAAATGGCACGGATAGTTTATAAGATACTCAAGAAGTTTATGAAATTATGGACCGACTCGCGCACGAGATAGACTATCCGCCTCTATGTAATAAGTACAAACGAAAAGAGACGGATAGTATATCTCGCGCGCGATATAGCTCGCGTGCCGTCTTGTGCTAGCCGTGCTGTATTCTTCTTCTTCTAACTTCTCCTTACACATACAGGTACTTTGTACCGAAGTCCTTCTTTTCAGTATAGTAAAAATATAATCAAGATACCCTCGCCTTGGTGGCCCTTGATCTTAGTTTACTTTACTAAGCATAACTTTTACGAGCCTATTCACTACATCCTCACCTATTCCGCTTTCTTCGCTTTCAACACTATAAAAATCACACTAAAAACAGTATGATACATAACATAAGACGTTGCAAAATGAGATGTGAGAGAATAATAGCCAAGATTATTCTATGTTGGCTATTATTCAGCAAGACTACGAAACGTTAATTGTATGTGACAATGACGCCTCTATCGACTCTACGCAGGTTTATGCAGTCATATAGTTAATTATTAAATAATTATATAGGAGATGAAAATTTATTATGATAATTTACTACAGCGCAAGCTTAATTTATTTAATAATACCCTTTGTCTAAATTGTTCTCGCAATAGTTTATGAATTTTGAAATGAATATTGGCAAAGTAATATACTTAACTGGTGTGAAGCTATAGTCAGTTATACATACACTCAATGGCATCGAAAACGGGGCAATTTGTGTGGAAACTCCACACAAAATGTTCCGCTGATTGCTCCCAACTATCGCCTGTTTAACACTAGTTATATCGGTCGGCCGAATATTTCGGGTGTCCCACGGTCTTGCCACATTACTTATAAACATATGAGTTTTTTAATGTTAATGTTTTAATCGACGAACGTTCAGCCATTTTATACTATTATATCAATTGTGAAAATAAATTTGACCTGTGGATTGATTCTTGTCTTTTATGTAAATGAAGCATTTCTTTTGCTTTAACTGTTTTAATATATTACATGATCGAAGGCAACGATCGTCGATTCACATTATTTATTATCAGAATAGAATCAGATCATTAAAAATAATATTTATTTCGAAATCATAATGAAGTTATTTTTGTAAGACAAAATGTATTTATTTTTAATGTGGTATCAGTTAGGATCAGTGTCTGTAGATTGTAAATGATTTTCATAAATTTAAAAACAGAATGTGCTTCAATGAATTCTTCCTTTTACGTTATAAAGTATTATAATATATTTATTCATCAGACGTACTTAGGGGTGACTGGTTGGTTCGGCTTGATTTGTGCCCTAATCTTTGTGTACTCGAGGAATACGGCACAGTGATCTTATTGAAAAACTGAACGTAAAAGTATTAGACAAGTTAATATTCCTCGAGGTTTTACCGTGGACAATTTACTATTGTTTGATGAAACTTTGTACTTTTACAGTCAGTCACTATTTCACTATTTAATGAAATTGTGCGCTCGTTATGATAATCTGCAAATATCACAAAAAATGAATTGATTCTTATTGCCAGGGAACAATATTTCTTTGTACCTTCGTTGATTATTTTGGCGAGCATCTTAGAGTGACAGTCATAGGTATGTATATAAGAGTGTTTTCATCGTCTCTTCCTATAATATGATATGAGATTAGAGTACTAAATAAAATGCCATTTTACTTACTGTCGGTGTCGTCACCACTAGCATTTGGGCTGACGAAACTCAAGTGACATTTCAACCGTGAAATTAGAAGGCAAGAACTTGTGCGAACGGGTTGTCTATGAATTTTTGAGATGTTCTGCTCAGATGTACGTGGAAGTGGCAGCACATTAAGAGTCAATCATTTATTTCTCAAAGGTTCTAAGTATGTTCAAGTTACTGGTTCCGTTGCGAAATAAATGTTTCATTAATGGTTGAACGCCGTCCTTGTAGCCAGCCTGCAGCAGTGTTAATCCTGATGTATTCCTAGAACATATAAGACGTGTAAAATAGATTAGTTTTATGATAGTTTATGTTATTTTGAACAAGGCCATAGCCACGAAAATCGAAGAACGAAGTTTGTAAATCCCCATCTCTCGTTCACTTGCTTTTTTGTAGAGATGGATGACACTAACTTCGGTATTCGGGACTTCGTAGCTCCGCCCCTAATAATTTCGTGTAGTTATATATATCTCGAATTACTAATATCTATTTATATACGCATAGAGTTTTTAAGCAATAGTTGAGAATTGGAAAATGTGATATGTTGATTTTGCATGCATCAAGAAGTATGTTAAATGAATTTGATTGTATTATCTTGTGTATTTTTAATGTGCGGCCTCGGATTTTGAACGAAGGGGCCATCCGGACTCCCGTAGGATGGTAGGTAGTCGTTGCATCACATAATGACCAAAACAGAATAATTATGCATTAAATTATATGTTCACAGGGAAACTAAGGTCTTTACCCCTTTTAATAAATACACATAAGACGCGCTATATCGTACGTTTGTGACAATAATTTAGTAACCCCTACCTTTATGGGTGTTAGTATAGACTTGGCTGAGCGAGTATGATGGACCTCTGAAAAATTGTGTGTACGTCAAGTCATAATCGCAAATCTCGTGCATGCGTTTACTTAATTTTAACACTGTGTAAGTTAATGTCAATTCAACGATTTTATTTACGAAACTGAATATTAAAGCGATTAGGTATGTTTTCGAATGACGTAACCTTGATCAGGGATGGCTCGGTGAGTCATTAGTCCGTGTTCAGTCCCCATCAAATATAGCAATACTCTGGGGTGGTCCGAAAAATATAAACGTGCACCTAATGCCATATCACTAAACGGCTAAAACTCACGTGTCAACTGTCACTGTCGCCGGACGACATGTTTCGAACTCTTCGGGAGTTGTTCCCCAGGTTAAGTGCATCAGCGTCAACGATGACCTTTGCAACACACTGATAATGCACTCAACCTGAGGAACAACTCCCGAAAAGTTATGAGCATCTTGTTCTCGGCTGGCGGTTGTACTCGTAGCTTGGCCAGACTAGTCGTCTTATCAGCATCGTACTTAACTGAACATTCGGTGGTCAGTTAACTAAACGCTGATAGTACCTGGTGACGTGGACACGCCCTCACCATGATTGCTTTATCCGATAACCTAAACATTAAGGGAAGTATGCGTGAAAATGTATCTGTATCGCTCTGACATGTAGTTGCGTCCCTCATTAACAAGGGGTTTCTACTAAAATGATAAGATTATAATAATGTTTACGTTTCTGATACCATACATTAGAGATATTTTGAATTATATTTGTTTAACTGATGCCGCTCGTGCGAATGTCTAAAGCAAAGAATGTAAATGAATGAAATTATATTAATTTAATATTATTTAAAATGTATTGTTTACAATGCCGTCAACTTGGTCTATTGTATTGTATAAATTCGTAGCATTTTTTAATTTAGCGATTCAGAATTTTTGTTAATTAAAGTTTTTTATTTATTTAAACAGATAAGAGTTAAATGAAATAAATATCTTGATTAATTTATTTTTTGTTTTGTTCATTTTGTTTAAATAATGTTCCTGATTTCAATTCGCGTTTATTTGTTCATAACTAGCCAACACTATCGACGTATACTAGGTGAAATCGCCAATCATTTTGTGTGACTGAGGCTGCCGGACTGTTCGTATATAATATTAGTTATTACCAGTTTTTACAGCAGTGGCATATGAAAAAGCTTTGTCAATTTGTTTAAGTATTTATTAAACTGAACGGTTTCAACTTTTTTATAAAATAGAGACCCTGTAAGGGCGCATCAATCATCTTACGTCTAAGATACCTCTCATGAGATTCATGAGTAGTCATTTACATAGTAGTTTTTACTATTAATAGCAAAATTATACATTCTCTCAAACAAGGCTTCTGCCTTATTGTCTGGCCTCACTGAAATGCTATGACGACGTTGCCGGTACCCAAACAATTTTTACTGAGATGTATGTAATGGTCTCACTCACCTGGCGACGGTTCGGCGACGTCAAAATGTAAGGGCGATGTCGTCATGGCCGCTCCGGCCGCCGACGAAACCAATGCTACGTGTGAAGAATTGTTTACTTGCTACGAAACTAGTTACGTACAAAGAAGATTTTTTCTTCCTACGAAATTAGTTTCATAGCAATAAAAATAATTCCACACAACAGCTAGGTAGGTACGACGACGAGCGAAGCGAGGAGCAGTGTTAGGAAGAACTGCGAATCTTACAGCGCGCGAGCCGAGCGAGCGAAGCGAGCTTGCTGCGGCAGCGGCCGGCGAAGCGCCAGAACTGAATATTTCCTACGAAGTTTTAACCGAGCCTCGCAGGCTCGTATTTTTGGGTAGTTTGAATATGTTCGATTCTGGCGCTTCGCCGGCCGCTATGCGGCACGCTCGCTTCGCTCGCTCGGCTTGCGCGCTCTAGGGGTCGCAGTTTTATTAACACTCCTCGCTTCGGTTGTCGTCGTACGTACCTAGCTGCTGTGTGGAACTATTTTCTGGTTTCGTAGGCAGTCGTAAGTAACTGGTTTCGTAGGAAGAAAAAAAAATCTTTGTGCTTAACTAGTTTCGTAGCAAGAAAAACTATTCTTCACATGTAACTGGTTACGTAGAATTGGTTTCGTCGGCGGCCGAAGGGGTCATAGCGCCCCGGTGAAGCAGAGGACTTACCCTATCGTGCCTTCTTTTGAACAGTTTAGGCGGAGCTTCCAAGCCGACTGATTTAAGTATTGTCTCTATATATTTAAGGATACTTGTAGTAACTATTGGTACTCTAAATTCTTTCAAACGCAAAGCGACGCTACAGAAAAATATTAGAATCAAATGACGTGGATTTTAAAGGTTCGAGTTTCCAACTACATATACTTACCTAATCCAAAAGTATTTAAAATAATTCATTTCTATCAATACGGAATAATTATATATGTAGGTCTTTCAGAACAATCCTATCTAATTAAATATATCCTTCTGAGGTCCCGCGCCCTATTATGTCAAATTCTGAGGTGAAAGAATTGCAGCTTATTGCTTCGTTTGGTTTAGAACGAATAAAATTCGGCAGCTGACTACATATACATATGGGTATTTACAACTTGTTTCCCCCAGTTTGTTACCATCGGTAACAACTGAGAATATTTCCCGTGTCTGTTACCAGTGATAACTACGTTTTCTTTCTCCCGCTACCCTCTGCTGCAAAGTATATAATACTGCTCTGCATGTAGGGCTCTGGGATGTAGGGCTCGAATCAACTCTCGATTATATATGACTAAATACGATTAATATACGATATATTGGGGAAAAAATCCAGTTGTTACGTCCAACTCTTAAGTGGTATCAAATTGGTGGTAACCCTGAAAGATGACAAACAAAAGTGTACTATTACTTATTCTGTGACAAAAGTCCGTCTCAGCAGGTACTCATTATAGTTTAGCAGCCAGTACTACTCGTATGCAATATACATAAATAATATTAGGATTGGATAGACAACTTCATTTGCTAAACCTAATTCTATGCCTGTTACTTTTAAACTTATACTCGTAAAGTATTGTTTACAAAAATCTACGAAAAATCTGTATTTTGTTCAGCTTAATGTTTTTTTAATGTTTAATTTCAAACAAAACGAAAAAAAAATACAAACGAATTAGGGACTTTTTTTTTGCAATCTGTTTAAACCTTGCCAAATCATGAAGTAATAAAAAAAGTATGTTTATATATTTTATTTATTATACCCACTTGATTTGTTTTTATTTCCTAAAATCACTGCTACATACCACATCACGTACCTAGTTCAGAATGTATGTATAAATATGTTAGAAACTGGCGTAAAGTAGGCGAACAATGTGAGATACGATGGCGTTTGGACAGTAATCATTTTAGAAAGTATTGTAGGTAAATGGATGATAAAACGAAAAAGGGTTCAACTACTAATTGTTCTAATAAATTAGTACTATTATACATATACAAATATATCAGTGCAATAAGGTTTGTTAATGGTGTTCATACGCATTTGTAATTGATAATGTTTACTCCTACTTAACTGCAAATATAAACTTTATACTAATTGTACCTACATTATCGATTTGTACCTAAACTGAACGAAGTAGATTTTATGTCATATCAATAACTATGTAAATAATCGTTGAAATATATTATAGTCAGCTTCAATATTGTGTTCAATACCGACGATTAACATCTTGGCACCGACTTTATCCTTTAGCCGCCAGAAGGCCTTTTATAGGCGTGCTGTGTAACAGTTCAAACGGGTCCATTACGAGTAGCGGGGCAGGAACCTTCGGAGGCTAGTACACCTATAAAGGGTATCGTCCTCTTCGATCGATAGAAATAATGTATCTAATTAGCTGTATGTAGCTTTGTCTACAACTAAGCTACAGAGGAGCCTAAAACGGTCTGAATAGCTTCGAGAAAATACTAGTAGGTACGGCCCTGCCATCGATTTAAAAATAAAACTGATGGTATTCTGTTGTTTTTTTTTATTAGTTGATAATCTTTCAAATTTTTCTTGTATGTGGGTGGTAAGAGAGGCGGTGTCTGGATATTTTTGTGCACGTCAGTTGTTAAGATAATTTTGCAGCCGAGTACTCTCGTCCATAAAGAGAGTTCAGTGAAAATCAATAGATTGTTGTTATCTTATTACTTAATATAAACTTCTACCTAAGTGTATTGTCTAGTATTTTTTATTAAAGTTAATTGGTTAAGCTAGCAACATATTACAGCATTTAAGACTACCGACATTGAATCATAAGAATAAATGCAATCAGTCGGACTAAATAACTAAGAAACGTGCAGCAAACATGCCCATTATTAACGTCAACGCCTTTGCTACTTTAAAGCAAAAAATGATAATTTCTTGTAAGTAAAATAATGTTTCGTTTTGATAGACTGAAATTTGCTATGTCTTCGTACAAAAATATATTGACCTATGCTAGCCACAAACCTACCTATAATAGTCACAAAGCGGTGCCAGCATTAATTGGCATAGAATGCTCTGACATATGCGCAGTATACACGGTGATTTTCAAGTGTCGGTGATCTGTACGGCTAGCCGGCTAGCACAAGACGGCGCGCCCGCGAGTTAGACTATCCGTCTCTTTCCGTGTGGATCCATTAGATAGAGACGGATAGTCTATCTCGCGCGTCGTCTTGTGCTAGCCGTGCAGGAGTCGAAAAATATCAACCGAAACCAGTGGTAGACTAGGACCATTTTTGAAAAAGTAGAATGCAAGAAGCAAATCATGTTACAGTTTGGGTGACAACGTTTTCAGAGTGTTTCGACCCTGCTGATGACGGGTCTGCCTGTCGCCATTGCGAAATTTGAACCGGAAGTACGGTATACCGGAAAAGATGCCGCCCATAGAAGAGAAAGCGCCATACATTTAGTAAATCGTTGTTCCGGTACCCTAAAAGATGTCCGATTATTATGGTTTTTTGATATGTTGTAAAAGACAATATAATAATGACTACCCAGAGTTTTCTTACTTCCAGCTCTATACATTTCTCCGCCATCTTGAAAAACTGTCATTTTTTCAGTTTTTTGCCTGTACTTTTTAAATAAATTTTAAATAATATAGGGGACTATCACACATTTTTTCCGTGAACTCTAGGAACGAAGATATGGAATCATCTATGGAGAGTTACCGTCGAAAATTGCTTCCTTTGGCCAGTTTTCCTCTCATGCTTGTTGTTTGTTTTGTTGTGTGTGTGTGTTTGTTTGTTGTTGTTATGTTTGTGTTTTGTTGTTGTTCTCTTGTGTTTAAGTGCACTTTAGCGCTAACTGTAGTTTGGCAGTATTATAGATCATAAAACTTGCTTTGACTTTTGAATACAGATATTTTTTCCACTACCTCTAGGAAAGAAGACATGGAATAATCTATGGAGTGCTACTGTCGAAAATTGCTACCTGTGCCAGTCTTCATCCCATATTTACGTTCAAGTGCAGTTTAGCGCAAACTATCGGTCTGCAATATTTCAGAAGACAAAATTATTTGCAAATTAAAAGTTTACGTTACTAGTAACCGTAATACGAAATGTTCACGAAAAACGGTGGCAGTGTGTGTAAAATCAATTACTTTTGCGGTACTGAATACTTATTTTAAAACTTTTCAGGTGAACGTATGGGAAAATGCTTATCATGGTGGTGATGGAACCTGAGTCAATATGGGTGGAGACTTCATCAAAACCAAAATATTCCCATTCTTATGACCCTCAAGCCCGTCCCCAAAGCCTGCACGGATATTGTCTCTTACAATTGTTCATCCCAGTTCCTGACTACCATGTGCTCGTGCATGAAGAACGGATTGACATGCACCAAGTTGTGCCATCGTTCTCGGCGTTCTCGCCAATGTTTGAATTCTATTTTCTGCGATGCGATGGTTTGAATGTGACACGTTTTACAAGGTATACGAGCAATGCCTCTCTTGCACATTCCATATTACTTACTATTACTATAGGTATTATAGAAACTTTCAATTTGTAGATAATTTTGTCTTCTGCAGAAAGGCCAGATCAAGAGTACCCTAAATTGGCGCGCATGCATGAAGAATGTTTTGATGAAGCAAAAGTTGTATGTCAGGATCGTAGCAAATGGAAATCCGTGATTGCTGCCTACCCCTCTGAGAAACAGGCGTGATTATATTTATGTATGTTTGTCTTCTGAATGATTGCAGAACTACAGTTCGCGCTTAAATGTCCTGAAACGTAAAAATGGGAGGAAAACTGGACGTAGGTGTAGCAGTTTTCGACCGTAACTCTTCATAGATGATTCCATATCTTCGTTTCTAGAGGTCACGGAAAAAATATTTCAACTCAAAAGTTATAGCTTTTGTGATCAACAATATTGCCAAACTACAGTTTGCGCTAAAATGCACTAAAACGTAAACATGGGAGGAAAACTAGATAATAATAATAATAATAATTTTCAATAATATAATTTTTAATTTCATATCTTTGTCCCCACGGGTCGTGGAAGAAATCTTTGATAACAAAAGTTTTAGAATTTTTTGTATTCTAAAATATTTCAGAACCATGATTAACACTAGAATGGACTTTGACGACAGAATAGGCAAAGAATAGAAAAGTGACAGTTTTTCCAAGATGGCGGAGAAAGATATAAATCTGGAGAGGCGAAAACCCCTTCATGGTCAACTGAGCCCGCCGGTCACTGAGCCCGCGGGTTCAGTTGAACAATATTATTTTTGTCGTGGGTGACTGGGCCGCACTGATCAGACAACTCAGCCCGCGGGCTGAGTCCACCACTATATATCGCTTAAGGGTCAACTCAGCCCGCGGGCTTAGTACACCACTATATATCGCTTAAGGGTCAACTCAGCCCGCATGCTAAAATACCCATATCTATCTCTACAGCTTAAGGGTCAACTCGGTACGACAATCACAATCGACTATTAATTATGTATCTGTATTGGTACCCATCTTTCTGTGGCCTTTAGAGTGACCTTGTTACTATGCAATCTCTCAGATCTATTTAGAAGGAGATTGCATATCGTTCATAATAACGTTGGTTTATTTGAGTTTTTTTCTTTTTTTTTTTTCATTGTTATGTGTATCATCATAACGCGGTCTGAGAAAAGGTTGCCAGATCATATCGCTGGTTACAGCGTTTCTAGTATAATTTGTACG
The DNA here is from genome assembly GCA_905163555.1 of Notocelia uddmanniana. Taxonomy (NCBI): domain Eukaryota; kingdom Metazoa; phylum Arthropoda; class Insecta; order Lepidoptera; family Tortricidae; genus Notocelia; species Notocelia uddmanniana. The sequence continues at coordinate 67,508,859 of LR991052.1, forward strand.
TATTTTAGCCCGTAGTCCAATGCAAAAAACGGAACCCTTATAGATTTGTCATGTCTGTCTGTCTGTCCGTTGTGTATGTCACAGCCCCTTTTTTCCGAAACTGGCCCATAAGTGATAGATATTGGGTTATTGGGTGACTTAGCCAACGGCCTCAGCCAACCCCTAAGTTCAGATAGTGGTAAACTTAGCCCACGGGTTCAGCTAACCCATAAGTTCAGATAGTGGTGAACTTAGCCCACGGGCTGAATTGACAATTTAAGCGGGTCAGGCTGCCCGCCAAGAAATCAAAGTGGTAAACTGAACCCGCGGGCTCAGTGACCGGCGGGCTCAGTTGACCATGAAGGGGCGAAAACTTTGGGCTACCAAGACTATGTAGTCCTTTACAACATATCAAAAAACCATAACAATTGGACCTTTTTAAAGGTACCGGAACAACGATGTACTAAAAGTACTACGATTTTTTTTTGTATTGGCTGCCCCATTTCAGGTTTGCCGTACTTCCGGTTCAAATTTCGAAATGGCAAGCAGATCCGTATTCTGCAGGGTCAAATCCATCTGATAACGTTTCACCCCAACTGTTACATGATTTGCCGCTTCCATCGTTTTTCAGTTTTGGGCCTAAGTAGACTATGGTACGATCGATAGAAGAATTTCTCTTTGTTATGTGAAGCCCGTTGGGATCGTGAGGCATTTAGGCTCTCAAATGTGTATAGTTCAGTGAATATGCTAAGGCCAGGTTTTATAACGGCTGGCAAGTTAATACGTAACTTTTCGAACGTACGATAGATTTAAACTGAAATAACGTGTTCGATCATAACTGATTATGAATCTGTGCGGCGACGATGGTACGTAGAAGAGCTTATTTTTCTGTCACTGATTAGCTGACAGATTTTTCGGCGCTTTTAGAAATAATCATTCACATATTGGCCTTCGACATGACCAATCACATGAAATTTTGTTCTAATGTAGTGTGTTTAGTCAACGTGAAAATTAGCTATGTAGAACTTCGTCACAGTGACGTTTTGACTTTATTAAGTTAAGGAAACACTTGTTTTTGTCTGAAACACAGAATGATTGTGGTTACGAAATCCCGCAACAGAATTCCGCCGCACGCGAGTATCTTCGTGGGGCGGAATCCCTGTGGAATTTCTTAACCACTATCATCTCTCTGTCTTTCAGAGACAAGCATGCGTTTCCTTCTTATAAATATCACGGAATTAATTCTGGCCAATGTCAAAAGTCTAAATGACAAAGTCGGAAAAACTCTTCAGAATCAGAATCGGAAATTGTTTATTTGCTTGAACACCAAATCAACGTCCTTACCAAATTAACATTATATATGCGATATATAATGATTAATGTTACTTTGGTAAAGAGTTTGTTAGTATCGTGACATAATTCTAAAACAGTTAATTATTATCGTTTATCGTTAACCATGCCTAATTGTGAATATGATAATAAATTAATGTATATATTTGATAATTTATAGCTTATATATGTTTGTAGGTAGACGACAATTCTAAACATATACATCGTATGTTAAAGCTACCGTTGTCTTCTGAATGTCTTGTCAATTTTATACAATAAATTAATTGCATATACTGGTCTTTCAATACTATATTCCATTTTATTTTGTTTTATGAACATGCTAGCGTAATATTAGCATAAAATATAGTATTACTTACCGGTTGATACCGTACACCCCAATTACGTGAGTATAAGTACCTATGTAACAGCGTGTACAAGCGTTTTCGCTCATCCAAGATGTTCACTGTTGATAACTTTTAATCTAGACACGCGGCAGCGTGTCGAGCCAAGTTCACCCCAGCAACTGGCGGACAGCAGCCGTGTGTTATTTTTAACGAACCGTTTGCAGCCAGTTTTGACCACCCAATAACTCCAAATCTATCAAACATAAAAAAAAATTGGTACATGTATTAAGATCCTTTAGAACAACTAGAACCCCAAATTTCATAAATATAGGTTTAATGGTTATTGAGATATTAAATTCTTAAAAACGGCATTTTTACCACTTCCAGGTGACCTAGAAAGCTGAAATTTGGCATGCAGCTTGGTAATTGTGTGTGTACACCAGAAAAAATCAGTAAAACTGTTTTTTTAATTAGTTTTATTATTATTATTATTTATGGTAGTTACCTCAGAACTCCGTCATTTATATATCGATTTGGAAAATTCTTTTTTTGTTTGAAACGGTATACTTCAGGGGTGGTCCCATAGTTATCAGGTAAGAATCTGATCATAGGGTCCTAGAGAAATCGAGGGAATTTTCAAATATTTGAGATGCACCCATAGCGATTTGAGTATTTTGTAAAGTAACTCGTGCATTCTAAAAAACGCCATTTGGCGAAGATTGACTAAAAGTAATGATATCCCTACAAAAACACAAATGTGAAAATGGGAGCCAAGTTCAATATTAAGAATATGCGATGCTTGGTTGTCGTCTTCACCGACAAAACAGTTTTCTTAAAAATCCAATTTTTTTTTTGATGGGATTTATAGTTCCAGGCTCTAGTCCCATCGTCCACATTCGTACCTAACATTTCATAACTGGTTATGAATAAGGATTTTTTTTTCACTGTTTTTCTTAACCAGTTATTAAACAAAACTTTTCATTTTCATTACCAGAAAAATTGAAACAAGCGTCTGCTTTTATTATGTACATAGTCATACATTTTCGGGGCTCCGTCGACTCGCTTAATTTCTAACTACATACTAGCTACCCATTTAAAGGATGGTCGTTAAAACCGGAGATGTACCATACATGGCTCTGGTTAAAAAAATGAAAAAAAGTCTTGTTGAATTACTGGCTAATAATAATAACTAGTTACTAAACAGTGAAAAAATCCTTGTTTACAACCAGTTATGAAATTTTAGTTAAAAAACGTGAATTAAGGGCTGAAGCCCCTAGTTTTAAAACAGATGGCATTATGTTATGTTAATTACCAGCTTTTATTGCCGACTGTACTTTTCAACAATCATCAACTACTCGTTGAGACGGTTCGAATGCGCTCAAACACTACATACACGGTTTATCTTGTGTAGTTTAGGAGTTGCTATGGCCACCTTCTGTCTCCATCATCAGATCAGCTCAGTGGTACCATAATATTGAATATTCACCAAACTTAAGTATGCTAAGTTTCAGCTCAAACAGCAAGTAGCTGAAAAAAGGATTGCAGATTTTGATGATACACATACGAATATATAGGTAAGCTTGTGAAAACAGTTTTTATTACAGTTTATAACTATTAACAGTATTAACAGTTATAAACTATCGAAAACCTCTTTCTATTACAGATAGTTTAACTCATCTGTGCGCGCGGCTTTGTGTGCGTGCCCTTGTAACTATGCAGGTTTTATTTGTGTGTGTGACGCGGCAGTCGTATTATACAAGCCCTTTGTCCGCGTACGTAACCAAGTTTTGTAACTAGCTACGAACAAGGATTTTATTTCTTGATTTGTAACCGGTTTACCCACGAAGAATTTTATTTTTGTATGTTTTTTTACGTAACCAGGATACGAACAAAGAATATTTAAATTCTTTTACGTAACTGGGTTACGAACAAAGACTTATTTTAACTCGTTTACGTCCTTGTATGTAACCGTCTCAGAGAGTCGATCCCATGAGCAGCTTAATTGCAAACTTAATTAAATAAAAGACTTATCTCACCGAAGCGAATTATCAGAAATGCAACTTTGTTACGTACGCGGACGAAGGGCTTCAAGCGCAGCCACGCACGCAGCGGCATTTACAAGCGCACGCGGGTTGAATTATCTGCTTCTGCATCCAAAACATTGAATTGGGGACTAGGTTCCAAATGAAATAAAAATACACATTTACATCGAAGATATATTCAACAAGTAATCTATTAATTATTTCAATTATTCTATAAAAATATAACAATAGTATGCTTTTTACAATTTATTCCTAATGAACACTTAAGCCATAACACATGCATTCTATTAACAAAACAAGCTGTGACATTTTATATAGCATTAGCCTTATGGCTTAGGTAATGTTAATAGTTCCAGCCCTATCCCCTCATCTCATCAGGGTGGAGCGGAGCGACTCATACCGCGTCATACAAAGGCGCATCCGAAATTTTACATTCCCTTCGATTTTTTCTTATTCTGCATTTCAGCGCTCCTAGAGTCGGCCTCATAAGTGTCCAACTTTGGAACTTTGTCGCTTTCACCCGTTCGACATTTAGTATGTCAGTTTAAACATGACGTTAAAGCGACAAGGTACAAAGGTGTTCAGCCCCGTGAGGCCGACTGTACATGGTGCCTAGCGGACGTCGCCGGCCTGAGTGTAAAATTACACACAATTACAAATCAGTAATTGTAATGACATCCACAGATTTAAGCGCAACATGGTACTTTCTTTCACTGATGGCCATGTTATTATTGCTTATAAGCAGTGATCGTAACTTTTGTAGCATTTTCGGTGCAGCGTAGTGGTGTTAACGGGGTTGGGATAAATTATTTAAATTCTTATGATTCATTAGCGTTAATAACGTTAATATTAACCTTAATTAGCCGTTTAATGTTCAAATTATCTTTGTCCTGCACCGAAAATGCTACAAAAGTTACGATCACCGTTTATAAGACGAAATTTCTTCTTTCATGCATACAAATTCTTAATGAATTTTCGGTCTCATAAAATATACCTAGCGCTGTTTAGTCTGCATATGATACAAATAAGACACAAAGAGAACATAGAAAAAGTGTTTGTCGCCTTAAAAATTAGGTAAGAAACTGAATATGACCTACAATAGCAGAATTTCGTAATTCACTGACACACACATACATAATTATTTGAGTTTTACAGCCTAAGATATCGGGGGACTTACTAATTATAGTATCTACAAACAAAATTATAAATTTCTACTTAACTACTATCAGTAGAATGCATTTACCTAGTGTGAAAAAAATTGGTGACTTTGTATAGGTACAGTTACATAAATAGAATTGTCCGCTAACGCGTTTGGCGCTTAAGCCATTATTACGTCGTGAATCATTACATTCGTATTTGCATATTGAGAATAATGCCGTAAGCGCAAAGCTTAGATCCCTTAACCGGAGAAGAATTGTTAATCAGTATATTTTTTTTAATCATTATTATTAAGTAAGATTGTCAGTTTTTTAAATTGTATAAATTCATGCTTTGACATGTAAAAGTGCCCTTGTGGCCTATTTGCAGAATAAATATTTGATTTTGATTTTGATTGAAAAGAAAAAAAAGAACTTCAATTCACCAACTCGATAGGCATTGAAATGTACCTACGCATCTACTGTGGCTGCAAAACAATGGCATTGCGAACTCAATAGTGTTCCAAAACTTTTATCCTATTTAAATGAACTCTACTGCAAATGGCATACCTATATTAGACGCAAGCAAAGCATGCAATTTGTCTTGTACAAACTCGGCAAAGGAAAAAAAAACAGGACATCATGCCACTCTCGATACCAATACCGACGACGTTTACTTGCGCCAAATAGTAGTAAATATAAATTGAGAGTAATGTTAGTGATCACATCATTTGTAAGATTCACAAAATATTTTATAATTACCGTTTGTGTTCCACAAAATCAGGCCAGAAAATCAAATGACTTGCCAGTCTATCAAATCTACTCGTATTTCTAGTAGCATGCAAGCAAAATATAAGCATTTCTATGATCTGAAGTTCTTGCAGTAAAAAGAAATCAGAAGGATATTATATACTGGGTATTGTAAGCTGTAATAGGAGCATAAAATTAAAAGGATGTCTTCCTTAAAGCATCTGCAGTAACCGCTTGTGTCCGAAAAATATTTCCTTTTTCATTTCGGAGAAATTTCGATCTAAAGTTATTATGGCCTCCGAGTAATGGATCTTGACACCACGTGATAATAGCGCGGCAGTCAATGCTGATTTTGATTTAGCATCAAGTTATGACTCCTAATCATAACAGTTGTGGCATTTTTGGCTGTAAAGGATATTTTTGGAATTTTTTCTAATATATAACTATTTTTTTTGAGTTTTTAAAATAACGAGTTATTTATACCAGTCCAGTAGAGTAAATTTGTAGTATTTGTAAACTTTTTTGTCAAGTGTACCGATAATTTTTTTGCTTCTACGAGTATTACGGGCCACAGTCTGTCTAAAGGAGTCATTTAATTTCCTGGCCACGCGCAGGTACGGCGTAAAGTTAAACATAAACCTAGTTAATTTGATTTCCAATTATTCATAATTAGGAAACATACAATTAAGAATTAGTTACATCGTTAAATGAAGAAATAGCGGTTATTATTTTGGCATCAATATCTATGAATCAACTAGCAAAATTTTAAATATAACGAAATAAATAACTATTTCCTCCTAAGTAGGTACTGTGAACATTTGTGGACATATCTTTCGACATTCCCGCGAGTGCTGCTGATGGACTCACGATTGTTCCTTTGGCTGTTCTTTAATATCTAGCACTACATCTGTCTGAATATTTAAAGGAACCAAAACGAAGGAAAAGTTGCTGTAGCACCTTCCGTTCTTGCAAAGGAACAAAGGCGAAAAAATAATCGCAGTTCTTCCTTCACCTCTTGTAAAGGAACTAATGAGAAAAAAACGCAATAGTTCCTTTGAAGGAACAGCCAGAGAAACTACCGCGAATAATCCATGAAGATGCGGTTAATTTTTAGTTAGGTCCAGGACTTTCAGGTTAGGTAATGAACAACCAAGAAAATCGAAACACGTACAGTCGAAGGCATAAATATGCAAGTATACATTTTTAGATCTCATTTGAATGAAATAAGATGAAAAAATATATACATATTGATTTGACCACAGCCTTTTCCACTCTTATCACAATGGGATTAATAAGGGATAAAAAGGTGTGTGGTACGTGTTTACGTTTCCTTTACTGTATGGAATTATACGCCCGTAAGGCCCAGAGTGTAACAAAAATGACACTCGGTTTCAATTTCAATAGAAATTAGACTTTCATATGTAAAGCTGTATTTCCTTTGTTTCATTAAATATAGGAAATATAAGAATAAGTTCTTCAAGTTTATTTCTAAATATCAGGATTCAAATTTCATTAACCAAATATAAGGACTCAAATTTTGTTTATATACTTAGTGGTCGAGGGTATATAAAAGTTGGCGTAGCACCTTTACGCGCTCAAGCGACAAGCGCGCTAAAGGAGCTAAGGTCTTTCACTTTCTATACCTATGATCTTGAGCACCACAAACAATACAAAATGAGACTTGTGTTACACCGTGCCACATAATACATTATATGGCAGCTTTTGGTTGTTTACAGCGTGATTTCGACGTGTCACAGGTCCCCGGTCAACCCTCTAATGTTTGTGAGTCCCCGACTACTCAGGCATGGCATTTGACTTGATCCATCCTTAAGAGTGGATAGACAGAAGCACTCGCGGTTTGGCACTGGCAGGCTACAGTGTCGCATATACATCAAATCTATCTTACTATACTAAATAATATATGCTTAATACTTTCGGATCACATAAAACTATTGTATAAAAATGTGAGCTGAAAGTATGTCGGTAAAGATTATATATACAATCTATAAAAGAAACAAAAAGGTTTCGAAATGACACTTATCGTGTTCAATATAAATCTTATCGTACAGAATAATAAAAAAAGAAGAGTGAAATGGGAAGCAAGAATAAGCTACACATTATTATTATTAAGATAGCATATAGAAAAAAATACTCTATGTATTATGGTAGAATACAATAACGTACATCTAATAGGTACCTTTACATGAGACAATTTGGCTCTTCAATCTATAAAAATAAGACCAGTGAGGCTAATTCCGTCTGCGGGATAATACCGTACCGTACAAGGGCAGTTTTTTAAGCGTAAACCTTATAACGCTATCTGTTTTCTATTGTAGACGGGGTGTAGTTGCGTATGCGTATTATTCAATTGAGCGCCTAGTTCGTGTACGGTTTTACCTCCGCCCAGACCAACTTGCCCTCACAAATATTTTAGTAAGCATGCGATTAGGTATTAGATAATAAGTAATGGTCGGAGACAGATAGCAATTTTAGGATGAAAGTGGTACATAGAATTGACTTAATTTAAATTCCATATACAATTTATTAATTAAAAATTTATTCATATTTTGTTATCCAATAATAACGATGAACTATCGTTTTACATTTTCACACCGCACACTATGTTGATGTGGAGAGCTCATTATCTTTACAAAAGTGAATAATCAATGTTGAACAAAATCCATTGTAAATATAAAACATAGAAAAAATGTCGGTAATTTTTATTTTATACAACACAGGCTTATCCATGTTAGTTATAATGTTCGACGTCAAAGTGACATAGGTAAATTGCTACCTGCTGCCGATCATTAATGATAAGACATTATTTAAGAAAGTGCACTTAATATAATGAATTAAAATGCAATTTACAATATCAATTTAAACTAATTAATATAAATATCAATAATCCATACAATTCCAACACTTTTACATCTTTGGTTCGTACCTAGTAAGGGTTGGTGATCACTTCAGTAATTCGCTCACACATTAAATTAAAATAAGCTATTTACACACCCGACTGTTGTATTTCTAATCCTATAAATATAATACCACCAAATAAACAGGGAAATACTTTTAAATTAACTAAGAAGCCTAGTCCGGTAAAACGTCATTACATAGGTACAAGTGTTGCCGTGTTAGGTACACTCAACTACAATACAACATGTATTTGACCAATGCCTCCCTAAGGCGTTGTAAGAGGGAACTAGTGAATGATTTCGTGGACGAGCGTGGTTGTTCCGATTGCTCAGAGGCTAGAGCGATTGGCCGCGTATGCCAGATGTCGCAGGTTCGAATCTAGCTCGGAGCATTAAATATTTCGATTTTTCCCTTTAATTTGAAACATGTATTAGTCCATTTTTGCATTTATTTTAACGCCATTAGGTATAAAAGTGGATACATCTTGTAGACGACTGCATAATTGCGTCCAACGAATAACTACTTTTTTAAGTGGCTTCATACGAAATTAATCAGCATCACAAAAATAAATAAAATTATGAAAAATCATATTAATAGGTATCGAATAGCAATCAAAAATGTATTATCTGGAGGATGGTACTGTCGGGTTAAAAAAAAAGTAATAAAAACTATAATATAATTAAAATTGGTTTGAACACTCAAGAAAATGGTAACCTTTACCTAACGTCATATTAATGTTAAGTTTAGAAATAGTGCAGCACTTATTCCTGATATGTTACAAGAATATAGTTGCAATATACTTATTCTTAAATAAAAAGCGACTAAAGAATTATGACACACAAACGAGTCAACTACATACAATCAAATGGCTATTTGGTCACCTAAATTCGTGAAAGTATAGCACAGAATAACTTTACTTACATTTACGTTGGTCTGAAGTTAAAAATGATAAAAATACATAAAACTACTAAATTGATCTGTACAGTACAAATTTCATTATGACTCAGTTACACGAAGCGCTCATTGGACCCCAATCAATCGACGATTCAATCGAGACATAATCAACAAAAAAGTTTGTAAGTAGGCAAGTCCTATAAAATGTCGAATATATTGTGGTCGCCAGACCAAAACTCAGGCCAAAGGAATATTGGAAGCTGTTCAATCAATAACTGAAGTTTCTACGTACTTTGGCGGCGTCCAAATGGTCCACACCTTTATCATAAGTCAATGAGAACTTGTGTAGTATAATATATGATTATGAACACATCGCTATTCAAGCTACTGCTGCTGTTAACTGTAGCTTTGATACTTTAATATACAGTCCAGCGTATAAGCCAGACTTTGCTAACGTACCGCGACTCCGTTAATAGTGACGACGGCGTTCGGCCCGGTCGGCTCCGGTTCGTAAGCCGAGTCCGTGTCGCTCCGGCGGCCGTACGCCGCGTTGTCGGCCAGATGCTCGCCGTACGGCGAATCGTACACGTTGTCCGTCACGTGGTCGTAGATGTGTCGTCCGTTGCTGTCGTGTAGCGTCGCGTAGCTCATCACTGCAGCGTTCTGGTCTTCCTTGCGTTCCGCGCCTTCTATGTTTTCTGTGTTCTTCACTGGTGTCGATTTTCGGCTGAAAGTTTATTCATTTGAGTAAACTGACGTGACGTGCGTTTGTTGATAGCTTTAGGGCCTTAGAATTAATGTTAGAAACAGAATATTTACCATGTATATTATGATTATTGAGTTTCCTATATTTCGGCGCTTTTGCAAGCACCATTTTCAAGAATAAACTGACGTGCTGCGAGTTCTATTTGTGGTCTACCCACACTCCATAGCGCTCTACCCTCCCTCCTCCTCTCTCCTCTCCTCTCTGGTAAATATCCCGTTTCTAACATTAATTCTAATGTCAATGACCATGTTAGTTTGAAAGCTTTAGGACCTTCTTACACACATTAATAAATAAAATGCGAGATTCGCATGCGAGTTTCACTACATTGCGCGGTTTGATAGATCCATTGAATCCATTATATCAGGGCACCCCGCAATGTAATTAATGTACGTGTGTAAATAGGGCTTTAAAATAGACATTTCCTTTAAGCTGATAAGAGTGATAAGGTTTTAGGTAAGTATCCCCTAAGTCTATTTCTATTTATTTTTGTTGTCCCTCCCCATTGCTCATATTATCACACCTTACTTTGCTTCCGTAATCAAACGTCAATAATGTGCCCCGTACCTATTTAAATATGTAACAAAAGAAGTCTACACATAGCAAGACAAAGCTATCAGTAAAGGTAAAGAGGTGCTTAAAAATATACTAATTGCATATAACGGTGTTTTCATTCGCTGATGGTGTTACATACGAATAGTAAACCATCAAAATATTGCAATAAATTGCAAAATTGTTTATAAAAATCATATAGAGATATAATATATAGCTACAAAAAAAATCTAAAATTATGTTTTTTTTTACTCGTCCCAGAGTAAATTAAACGATACAAACAGAATATTTATATAAAAACAAATGTATAATTGTATGGCACTATGTAGTTAGGTACCTAAACGCAATACTTTACAATCAAACCAGGGATTTACTAATTTTTCCATACAAAGGTTGGTTCGAATATTCTTATATGACCTCACAATGCAATGTACTACTAGTTTGTACGAGCCGTATGGAAATCCGCTAGCTAATTTTTACACGACTCCAAAAAGAAGGAGTGTTGGTAAGAATGTTGTTAGCTTTTGTTGTCCTCTAATTGTAGTTGGTCCCATATAGACATTTTATCCTCTCTTAAAACTGGTTCGAAGGGCAGCCCAAAAATAGTCATAGGTATGTAAATACCATATTGTATCTTTCACCTTGTACCCAGTAGACAAACAATATTACTCACAGTATCAAATAAATAGCGCCAAGCAGCACCAGCAAGAACAGAACAACCCCACACCCGATCCCGACCCTCAGCGGCAGCGTACTCGTTTCCGCCGCCTCGTTACTGACGATCTCGCAGCTCGGCTCCTTGCCCGACCAGTGCCCGTCGTCCATGCACTTGCGGAGGAACGGGCCTACTCGCTCGAACAGCGGAAGGCAGTGGTATTCGATCGAGCTGCCGAAGAGAGTGGAGCTGTTCGCTATGATGACGCGGCCATTTTCGATTGTGCCCGGCGAGCGGCAGTCGATGGCTGGAAACAAATGGACTGGGTTAGATGGGGATCGACCCAAAAACACAACATGACTGTTCTTCAAAATTCATAAGTGTTAACCATTTTAAGAGCACCTGATGATACTTTATCCGATACTTAATTATAATAATCTGCGTAGTGATCGTCGGTACGGTTCGCTGTTCATTCTAGAATCAATGTAGGTAATGCAAAATAAACTCGTGTCCATAGCTTTCTCAGCAGGCTCCCTTTTATCGAATATCTAAGAAACTAATTGAATCACACAGTGGGCTTAGTATAAATGCCAGCGCCATGAAGCGTGACAAAATCTACCGTCCGTTTTTAATTGCACATTGTACGAGAGATGGGAGTTGGCAAGTCAAGTGTCACATCCCGGCGACCACACATCCTGGTGACTCTAACGTTCAGAATCTTTGATCAGATACTCACGCAAGCATACAGGCGGGTTGCCGCTCCACGTTCCCTTTGGCAGACACGTCCTCGTCTGGTTGCCCTTCATGCTGTAGCCCCGCTCACATTGATAGTGAGCTTCGCCGTCGATGCTACGCGTCGATGTCACCACGTGCAGTCCTATGCTACCTTGTATCTGCGTTGAGGGATCTGGGCACTTGATTTCTGTGGACATAGGAGATTCGTGAGCAGGTATTTCACGAGGTCATTTGGGAGTCATTCTGCGATAGAAGGAACTCTCATGGTTGTTATGCCTCCTCGGCATGGGAGTTATTCTCAGTTCCATTTCATACACGAAACTTTAGACAACCATAGGTTAAAGACATACAATTTCCAGATAGCTGATAATGAGGCCTAAAGATTGCCGCCTACGCGTAATAGTAAATGCTGTTTCGTCTCCACGGCACACATTATTAACTACAAAATAATAGGAGACATAGTCAAAAGTCTGAGTGACTAGGCAAACGCAACCATAACTCCAGTCATACCTTTACAGCCTCTGAGTCTCACTTTGATGCCTAAAGTTTGTATATAGACACCAGTCTACTGGTGTCTCCGAGACAAACGGTTTATAGCACTTATAGCAGATATTAACTGACGACTGAATTGGGCGTTCATAACATTCTACAAACCTACCTTTGCAAACAGGTGCCTCCGAGCTCCAGGTCCCGTTGTCCTGACACAGCCGTCGCGACACGCCATCTAATAGATAGTGATCGTCACATTCATACAGCGCCGTCGCGCCATAGTACGTTGCGTTCGTCGCCAGGGTCACCTTGCCGTTCTCCAGACGGCCTGGATTGCCGCAGTCCACGTCTGAAGGAAAATCATGTTGAGTATACGAGTATGTTAGTACAATGTAATGTCCTATCAGGAGCTCAAAGCATTAGCAAAGGACCTAACAGAATGGCAATCATTCCACCGACAAGGCTCTTAAATGTATGATGATGATATTGATATGTTAGCAATAGAGTATTTTTATCATGTGAGAAATATACATTTTATTAAATATCACTTTTAAAATGTACTTTTTATCTGTGCTACAAATTAGTGAAACGGTAGCCGCCATTACGAATGTTCATTGTGACGTAAAATAGGGTTTGAGGCCCTATTATTCAGTTGCCTGCCACGTTCAAAACCACAAAATGTTCACATAGCTACCATATACCGCGAATAATGTTAATCTATTTCTTGGCATAATGAAAAGATACTTATTCATTATCTCTCTGGTCTATTGGTGTTTAAAATTGTGACCGGCCACTCCTTGTCCAGTTACAGTAAACCTCAGTAGTTTCCCTCAAATTGCAAGGAGGATGAAAAGTGGGATCACATTGTGACTATATATGATGCTACATATGATCTTTTTGATCTGACTCTTTTTAGAAGTACTCACATTGACACCTCGGGGTAATCCCGCTCCACTGTCCACTATCCTCGCAAGTAGACAGGCTCTCCCCTACAACCTTGTATCCTCGCTCGCACCGGTATTTGACCAGAGCACCAATACGGTATGTGTTGCCATTTCCGGCGCTAACCGAGGTGGAAGTCCGGATCATGGTGCGGCCGTGCATCCGGTCGTTGCCGGTTACTGATACGATGCTGTTCTCGGCGACCACTGGCTCAGGACAACGGATTTCTGTGGACAAACAATGGGTGGAACGTGAGAACCAATAGGGAACATCTACCAATGTGGGGAGCGGAGATACTCCTTTCAGAGTCTACTAGTGTCTCGAAATCATTGGGAAGGTATAACCGAAATTTTGTGAGACCATTTATTCAGTAGATCTTCTTGCAAAATATGGCTTTACTGTTTGTTATGTTTTACTCTGTTGCTAATTATTTACATAATAATGATCTAAGAATATTTTTATTGTTTTATCAAATTGATTTCAATCTTACCTGTGCTATATATAATCGTTACTATTGCACTCTTGTTTAACTTTATTCAGTTTGTTTTTATATTATATTGTAAAACGTGTGTAACCCTGAAGGGGTAGGATTTACGAGTAGTGACACTATATGTGATGTTAACCTGAATCCCTCACACAAGAAATAAATAAATCGTCAGCTTACAAACCAAAACTCACTCAGTAATAAATACCTACTTAAAGTAAAACTCGTATCTCAGCATGGTTTAAGTACTGAGATACGACCTTCCTAAAACTAATAACAAATTTTATAGTGACTTGGTTGTCAGCCGGCGAAATACTCAAATGGTTAGTTCGATACATGAAACTTTCTGTAAAACAGGAAATAATATCTTGAGGGAGTGAGGTTTTAATCTACTTACACACATTTTTCTTGTCTCTTGACTACGAGTACTGGCCCTGCCATTTGTACTAACTGGCCCGCTATTCAATTCAATTCAACATTTATTCACATAGAATGCAATGATTGTGTTTGAAATTTGTACATATATACACTTAATATAATAGAAATAAATACTATAACTAGGATCACGCACATAATTTAGACCGATATTTACTAAAAACTATTTTCATAATCTTGTGTAAATATACTCGTGCAGCACTAACATGTAGTTAGTGCTGGAATACGCTGCTCAGGTGCGTGGTGCCGTTAACAATATCCGCGCTGTATGGACGCGGTCTTACAAACTGGCCAGATTTAGTCAAATCCTGGCCTACCCAAGCAGAACTTTATGTTGCTACCGCTACATTTGAGCCTGGGAATTCCATGATCCAACCAACCAAGACATCTTACCTTCGCATCTCGGCGACGAGTCGCTCCACTGCCGGTCGGACAGGCACTCGCGGCGCGCTGGCCCCGTGAGCCTAAAGTTGCTGGTGCACGAGTACTGGATCACGCTGCCCAGGTGCGTTGTGCCGTTTACTAGCTCTGCCGCGCCGTAAGGGAGCGGAGGCAGCTTTCCACAGTCAATATCTGTAAATAAACATAAGGAACTTCCATTATTACAACCTTTTGATTTACATTTTAGGTCAAATCTTGCATGTTAAGTTTGGCAGTCTTTCGGAGTTTTTTATCATAGTGCAATCATTTCGAACAGTGAAATCTTCAAGAAGACAGGTTGTCAGTTTGTTGTACTTTTAGCACCACCCCGGATCACCTGTAGTGAGTCACCGTTAGCGGATACTTGGTGCAACTTCGACCCCCCTTTGTCAAGTGAGTGAGCAACTTAAGTGTTAAAAGCTCTCATGCCGCCCGTAGGTCTCTCACTTGGCTTAACAACTGCTGTCAAATTCAGCAGCCGGGATCATCGGCTTAATGTGCCTTCCAAAGCACGGCAACGCACAGTTATTAGCCATTCAAAGCGGTCACACATACAACAACTGACCTAGGCCCGCGTTGCTTAACCTCGCATACCGCACGGGGTACGCGGGCGCCGCTATTCCACGAGCGCTCCGACCTGGTGTAATAGATATAGTACAATACTCACACTCGCACTTTGGCGACTCGCCCGACCACTCGCCGTCCTGCTGGCAAACGAGGCTGCGTTTGCCCACGAGCAGGTGTCCAGCCTCGCAGTGGAAGTCGATCGTCGAGTGGACGTTGTAGTCGTAGGCCTCCATGTACCCACCCGCAGGGACATCGGGGTCCGCGCACGTTATCACTGGGGAAAGGGATTCTAATTAGTATATGCGAATTGTATACACGCATATGTATCATCATATCCACGAGCAAGCGCCATCCTTCTTGTCAATGCGTACTATGCCGTTAACTGAAGTGTCGTCTGTGATGGCACGGGGGCAAAATAAGATACGTCAAAGGGACGGATAGCTGGTGGCGGCGGGTGCCTGCCCCATTAACCCTCCCAGTCTCAATTAAGAGGCTGAGGATAACGCTTTATCGTAGCCAGAGCGATATGTAATAGTAGTTTTTACAATATTATATAATGAATCATTAAAACATGAGTGTGGCTTTAAGAAACGAGCCGGAGGCGAACGATTATTATGAATAAGATCGCACGAATGTTTTCAGGTCTAATTATGTACAGTTGCATACACTAGATTGTGTACATTCATATATGAAATCCTCTTTCGTGTGTTTTATGTGCAACCATTGAGCCACAGGAAGCATGTTTCCCGAGATAACCCGGCAGCACACTACCCCCGCGTGGCGGGCTGGATTTGTACTGTAAAGTTGTACGGGATCTCATAACTACATCATATTTGATGTTGTTATGGCCCGCGCTCCGAGGATATATTATAGTTATAAGAATGTGAACATTTAGTATAGGAAAGTTGGTCTTTACGTATGGTTACCGACCAGATTTAAGAGAATTAACTTTATGGGTGTAGATAAAATTATAGAACGCGGAATGCGTCATTGAACCATAGGTAATGGTACCGTTGAGGAGGCGAAACGAGCCCTTGTATAGAGGAGCTGAGGTACCGCAGTCCATTATAACTACGTAGTCTCCAATACATTATCTCCACTTACGTTCACAAGACGGTATATCATGGCTCCACTTGCCATCCCTGTTGCACGTGAGCACCTCAGCCCCCGCCAGCCAGTAGTCCTGCTCACATGCGAAGTGCGCCACGGAACCGTAGGTCGTGGTACCGTTGAGGAGGCGGAACGAGCCCTTGTGGACTTGGGCCGGGGTACCGCAGTCCACGTACTTGCAGGACGGTGGTGTACCCGACCACACGCCGCCGAGGGTGCAGGTTACACTCTGAATAATGGGAAGATATAAATTATATAACACGCTACGGTCGTCGTCGGCCTGTTTAGCCTAGTTGGTAGTCACTGCCTCCGAAGCTAATAGAGGCCCCGGACCCCTTCGGACGCTCCGATTGTGGAATGATCTCCCTGCCGAGGTTATCCTGACGGACTACAGTATGGGGTTATTCAAGAAAGGAGTGTATAAATTCTTAAAGGGTTGGCAACGCACATGTGACACCCCTAGGAGTTGCAGGCGTCCATAGGCTGCGGTGACCGCTTACCATCAGGCGGGCCGTACGCTTGTTTGCCACCCACGTGCTATAAAAAAGACCGTTAGAAGACCACTTTGTTGACGCTGTACACCCTAAATATTAGTAAAACTCCGTAAAGTTGGAAAATATGTGCAAAATTTATTGATTGACATAAATGACAGACAGACCGACCAGCTACGGCATCAGCATAGCGATGACGTGATTAAGAGAATATGTCCGTCTCTTATTTCTTCTTAAAATGTTTCTTATTGTATGGAATATAGAACGCCATATTTTTGTTTGAGGAGACTGATACAATCATGTGATACAACATATATAAAGGCATCATAAAAACATTACAAAAATCGGCTGTAAATTCGATTCAATCAACCATACGTTAATAATCGCTTCATTTGACAAACGATACGTCTTAGCCTCATCACTACAAACGTCAATTCATAAATGTCAAATGTTTGAAGTAAGAGATTACAAGGTATAGTTCGATTTGTGTAAAAAAATTACCCCTAGTTATCTATTATTATTTACGGTTAGGGCCAAATACTTGCCTCTTTAAGAGTCCCCAGTACGCTCGGCTGAACTTGATTCTCCATACAAACGTAGTTTCGTTCTCATTTTAAAACGCCTTGCTGATAAAACATGAAACTTTATGTACACAATGGGAGCCGCCATATCTAGGTCGGATATTAGTTTATGTTGCTTGTAATAGAAAATAAAATACAGCGAGTTTTAGAGTTTTTTACGTCTTGTATGAAAACTTTAATAATCGCTGTATTTCTTCTCCATTATAATTTCAAGCAACAGAAACTAATATCTGACCTAGATATGAAGGATCCCATTTTGTATACAAAGTTTCATGTTATTCTAGCATGGCGTTTTAAAATGAGAGCGAAACTACTTTTGTATGGAGAACCGAGCTTACTGCGGACTCTTAATGCAGTAGTTGGAATTGGAGCCATTTTATTTCACGCACAAAATTACAATTAATAATAAATACTGCCCTCGTTGCAAATTGCGAACTTAATTGAGCGAAAATTACAAAAAACATTGTTTTGTTGTAACTCCTGTTCTGTAAAACAGGCGCGTGAAAAACGGTAGATTTCCACCAAAGGTCCTCATTTAACAAAGGCTATAATTAACAAGCAACCAATCACTTTAAATCAATTTGACTGTCATACGCATTTCGGATATAATCACCGCTTGAGGCGGAAATACCAATTAACCAAATAAAGGTTTCAACTGTGTTTTTCGACACAACACTTCGACCCCAATTATATACGCTGTTTTCCCGAGGGACTTCAGATTGGGGCTCTTCAAAAAAGGAGATTTTAACCAGGGAATGTAAGCGTCCACAGGCTACGGTGACCGGTTACCATCAGGCGGGCCGTAAGCTTATTTGCCACCGACGTGGTATAAAAAATTGATCGACGTTCGAAACCGCCGATTAGTTTGGAGCCCTTTGTTTGAGCAAAAAACCATTGAATACGGTTTTTACTGGATGCCAAAATCTGTTGACCTTGGAATACATATTTACATCATCATCATCCAAGCTCTATCCCAGTATAATTGCATCCTGAAGGATACCCGGGATCCGCTATCTAACCCGAAGAATTGGCGTAGGCACTAGTTTTTACGGAAATGACTGCCATCTGACCTTCCAACGTTCCAACCCAAGGAGGAAACTAGACCTTATTGGCATTAGGCTTGTCAAGTGAGTGAGCAACTTGACTGTTAGAAGTTCTCAAGCCGCCCGTAGGCCTCTCCAGCAGACGGGATCAACGGCTTAACGTGCCTTCCAAAACACGGAAGCGCTCAGTTAGTAAACACTCAAAGCGGTTACCTATCCAAGGACTGACTCCGGCCGACATTGCTTAACCTCGCATACGTACCGCACGCTGTACGCGGGCGCCGCAACGTCACGAACGTTCCAAGCTTGAGCTTAGCGTGCCTTTGAAAGCATTGGGAGCGCTCAGTTAGTAAACACTTAAAGCGGTCACGTGACCAAGAATTGACCCCGGCCGACGTTGCAAATCTCGTATACCGTACGAGGTAATCTACCTTGATGCCGCTGGGCCACGAGCGCTTTGGAAATTTGTTTGTTTGTAAGGTGTTAATTTATTAGTTGCAGATATTTTTACAGCTGATAGTACTCGGTCCCTGGAGTATATTTAAGTATGAAACATTATAGCTTTTACGATGTTTTTTTTTGGAGAAAACTGAAAAACAAATTTGTTACGTAAACACACCCTGTAAATGTGATGAGAACTCATAGATAAATTCTAGTACCTCTTTTACGTACCACTTAACTGTCACTGGCCACTTCACGTCGATAAATCAAATACTTGATTGTTAACGTCATGTTATTTTGTTTAATTGTGTCGTTTGCAAATCAATTTTACTTATTTTGAAATGCATTCTTTTCTTCATGCTTGCTTTTAAAATTACTTTAACTCACTTATCAAAGGCAGGTATTAGTTAACTATCCCAATGGGTGGATTTTCTTGACTAGTTTTAACACGACAGCCACAATTTCCATCCTACATTACATCCTACATTTGTAGTTTTTCCTCCGAACCATAATGACATTTAAGAAAAACAATTGTTGACATGAGTGACATGACAGATAGTGTTAAACGTCTTATCAGGCACATGGTAATTATTTTTACTAAGGAGTATTACAAATTAATTTTTAGTTCGGTAAATGCGCTGAAAACTAAAAAATATATGAAAAGGTTTCTTAATTTATTTATAATTAGTTTTAAAGTAAAGTATAATCTGTTAAAATATCTGCAACTTTTTTTTTTTTCAAATTCTTCAAATTAGGCATATTACATGCACTTATGAACGTCAATAAACTACCACCGGTTCGGAAAAATAAACCTCTGCCACGAGAAGAACCGGCGTAAGAAACTCGGCGAGGTGTCATTTTTTCAAAACAATATACATTGTATAGTTAAATATAAAATTACAGTCTCAGTTACTACAAAAATAACAAGCTACAGTAGAAAACCTATTTTCGTAACTAATAAATTAACACCATATACAGACGAGATATATAAGTACAGTTGATGTTGTCAAAAGTAGCTACGCATATGAAGGGGTCAAAGACTCTTATTCCCTTACAATAAAGACTTGAACTTTTCCAATGCGTAGGTACTTTTGATGCTGACTGTAAGTTACTTCGCATCCTTAGGTCGATCGGGTAACTGAGAGGACGCGGGAGGGAAGTGGGGGACGGTGAACATCCGCCTGCTACCCTTTGACGTCGTTCTCATTTTCTCTGGACGTCAGTCTACTTCCACATGAGAGAAGCTAACGTTATCTTATGCATCTACAATAAAATTCAAATCTGTAGTAAATCGAACACGTATTTCAAAATCATATTATAAGGTAAACGGTTACATCATGGATATGGATGTTTGGCAGTGATAACGTCCTGCACGCGTAATCTATCGTGAAAATTGGTTTTCTATTGTAGCCATTGTAGCATTGTAATTTTATAGTAGTTGACACTGTTCTTTTATATTTAAACTATACAATGTATATTGTATTGAAAAAAAATGACACCTCGCCAAGTTTCTCACACCGGTTCTTCTCGTGGCACAGGTTTATTTTTCCGAACCGGTGGTAGTTTATTGACATTCATAGGTGCATATTAGGTATATGCCTAATTTGAAGAATAAATTACTTTAATTTTTTTAAGATATGTGAATCTGTCTTAATAGCTAGTTGAGAAATGTACATCTTTGGTATTTGGATGTTCGCCCGTTCCCCTTTTACAAAGATATACCCATTTTATATTATAATTTATAACACAATGTGACACTAAAATAAACACATAGTAACAACGGCTGCACATAGTTCCGATTTCAATAAAAGGACATCAAAGGGCATCAAAAAAGGGGGAAACTATCTAGACGGGAGTACACGGGGCAACGTTAATGGATGCGAGAACGCGTTTTCTACTTCATTTTTCATTGGAACGGCGTGGGATCGAATCGGAAGCCTTTGAGCACCGTAATTGGTTTTATAACGTGATTATGGAAAAATATTGCGTTATTTAGTCTTTGACAGAAATCGCTTTACAGTATCGACGGCTCGATATTAGATTGTTAAAGGGATGAAAGTGACTTTTGAAAATGGCTGTTCGATAAAACGTGTTTTAGACCGCTTGATCTTAGGAATTATGGTCATTAGAAAATTAGGATTTGGAGTACCGGCCAATAATATATCACAATTTTTAATATACATATATATGTATCACAGCAACAACTACCAAAACTTAGTTTCAATTGAATGCCCGCCTTTTTTAAATCACCTTTAAGTCTATTTCTTTTTAGGGTTCCGTAGTAACCTAGGAACCCTTATAGTTTCGCCATGTCCGGCTGTCTGTCTGTCTGTCCGAGGCTTTTCTCTGTGATTGTTAGTGCTAGAAATCTGCAATTTGGTATGGATATATAAACATATAACTCTGAAAAAGTCGTAAAAAAAAAATGAAGGGTACCTCATATTTCACACGTAAAGTGGGAATGATTCTTTTTGCTTCAACCCTATGATGGTGTTGTTGGATAGGTTTTTCAAAATGAATAGAGGTCTTCATAAAACACTTTTTGATAAAGTGAATATTTTCGGAAATAATCACTCCTATAGAAAAAAATGTGTCCCCCCTCTAACGTTTTAGATATTTTATAACTATGAATTTATAACATTTTACTATTTCTACTGATGTTGATCTAAATATTGTAGAGGAATTCTCGTAAATAGCGCTTAAGGTGATATACATATATACAATTAATGGCCGGTACCTACTGTATTGTTTTAGGAGTTACATATATAGATATAGTTAGTTAGGTAGTTAATTTGTTACCCAAATAATGCTATCCACCCATATAAACAATAATTCGACTGACGCTTTGGGATGTGGAAATTACGTAATGTAGCATTGTGTACTCGGAAAATGTAATGCATTCGCAATCTCTAATTTTGAACGTCCACGGCAACCAGGGCTTACGTTAGCTCATGTGCGCATTTGCTTACTACGCCATGAATAATTCGGTTGAGTACCAATCGGATTCACGCATCGAGAGTTTCTAAATACAAGGTTATTTTGTGCGGTTTTCCCATAACTACAGACGCAAGTGTTACTCGTATTAGTATGAACACATGGTGCCCCTCATTATGCGGTTGTCAAATTTGTTCAATCAAGTAATAACCTCGGGATGTAAAACAATGGGGTCAAATGTTCGGCACAGATATGTGTCTAAGCATTCGAGGGTGTAATTCGAGGTTTTCTTTTTGAGTATGAGTATGAGTTTCAAGCCTGCAACCCTCGGATATCTCAAGTTAACTCTAAAGCTTGTTTATGCATATTTTTGTAAATTTCACTCGCAGCGTAGGTTTTTTTCAGTTATATGTACCTACGGTCACGCTCTTTCACTTGAACCCCATTACGCAAAAATAAATTTCTATACAGTATGACAGGACTGTCAATCTTAAGAGTCCGCAGGACGCTCAGTTCTCCATACAAACGTAGTTTCGCTCTCTGTCTTACAGAACAGGAGTTAAACGAAACAATGTTTTTTGTAATTTTCGTTCGCAATTTGCAAAGAGGGCAGCATTTATTATTAATTGTAATTTTGTGCGTGAAATTAAATGGCTAAAATTCCAACTACTGCATTAAGATTCCGTAGTAAGCTCGGTTCTCCATACAAACGTAAGTAGTTTCGCTCTCATTTTAAAACGCCATGCTAGAATAACATGAACCTTTGTATACAAAATGGAATCCTTCATATCTAGGTCGGAAATTAATTTTTGCTGCTTGAAATTATAATGGAGAAAAAATACAGCGATTATTAAGGTTTTCATACAAGACGTAAAAAACCCAAAAGCTCGCCGTATTTTTTTCTATTACCTACAATTCTAGCAACAGAAACTATTTTCTTAGTTTCATGTTATTTCAGCACGGTGTTTTAAAATGAGAACGAAACTACGTTAGTATGGAGAATCGAGTTCAGCGGAACGTGCGTTAAGGTGGGGGCACCTTAAGTGGGTTACAATTTGAAGTCCTTGTACTCACCGGCTGCCCGAAGAGTATGAATCCATTCTGACAGTTGTAAGTAGCCAGTGAGCCCGCTTTGTGTCCCCCCACCGACACAGTGGCGCCGGCGACCGGCGGAGGCTCCGGGCACCAGTCGAACAGACACTTGGGGGCGCTCCCGCTCCAAACGCCCTCGTCCCCACATAGGCGCTCCGTGTCCCCGACTAGAGTGTGGTTCTCCCGACAGGAGTAGGTCGCGCGAGCGCCGTGAGTAGTTCTACCGTCCGTTAGGCTCACGTCGCCATCTTGGATTGGTGTTAAGCCGCCGCAGTTGACATCTGAAAAGAGGCACATTATTACAAATGGCGATAAAAAACCCAACTTCGATTCCTCATGGATCTCGTCATCATATCTTCACCAAAATTATATGGGACACACTAATGAAGTTTTTAAATTCACTTTATAAGTAACAGGGTTATAGCATACAAATAATACACCAGAATTGAGAACCTCCTAGTTTGGAGACTCTTAATTTTAGTAGCAATATAATAAATTATAGCAATGGAGTTAGTAGGTATATAGGTACATAATGTTAATTGAAACGATTAATTTACTGTTAATACTTAGTTTTTAACCCTTTGAATGCCAAGAGCCTATAAAGTGGTCGTGTGTCGTCGTGCCCATCACGCCAACAACCTTTAAAAAGGTCGGAGTGAAGAAGTACTTTGATCATGAAAAAAATCAAGTATGAATTGTTTTTATTGGTATAAAAGTTACATCAATTTTTGATACCTTGGCGTCTGAGTTATCACTTCATTCAAATATGATGGCGTTCAAAGGGTTAACACAATTCATAGTTTGCATTTATAGCCCAATTTTACTAACAACATTGTGCTTCAAAGTAAATGCTACAAAATTTACAGTGCTTGGTTACAAATTTACTCTGTCGGACGCGTATTGTGCTCGAATGACACGTGACATGACACAAGCGGCGTTTTGGTCACACGCCGTCCATATTTTAACGGAATATTAATAATAAATTATCTCACATAATCTATCATGATGATGATATCGAGATCAATCAAAGGGGTCCAAACCCACTGTTTAGCCAAGTGGTGACGTAAAATTGTGTACAAAACACGGGTCGTAAAACAGAAAGCCCTCTCCCGCATATTCATGACCCTCGCCTGCGGCTCGGGCCTCAAACATCTGCCATATCGGCCTTTCTTTGTGTTACAACCCTTGTATCGTAAATAGCTATTTTGATATTACGCATAACTTGTACAATGTAGGATCATTTATTCTTGCACGATTTTCACACATTATTATAAGTAAACGGGACTTAAGTGTCAACCCACTAGGGGGGCTTGAACACTAGTACAGTACAAGTGCTTAATAAATACCACGTCCGGGTAGCTCGAAACACCCGTGCGGCTAGAAGATGTTGATAACTGTGCCACCAGAAACGCCAAGTGAGCTCAAATACGTACTTCCGTGCGGCCGCTCTGTACCCCTCCTATTCAAACCGGCATATTTACACATCCATTATAAGAGACGCGGGACATGAAAAACGAAGAACCTCTTCTTTCTGCGACTATATCTAACTGACGTTTTTAATGTGGATTTTTTTTGCTCAACCTTACTGACGCTCAAAATCACTACGAATCACCCTCTGACCAACCCTCTGGTTCAACAATAAGTTGGACACGAGACGTCTCTATTTTGAGTTACGTTAAGTTATAGTTAGATTACAGTAACTCAACTTCACACTGCAGCTGTAAGTTTGATTTGGTTTCCGCACTATGAATAAAACATGAGTTGACACGTCGCAGTATCTTTGTTTAACAAGTATAATATACGAACAGCCCCGCTAGCACGATGGCTTACACCGTCAGGTTTTATGGGACGTTTTAGCACATGTCAGCCATAAAACTGAGCTGATGGTACACTAGCTTAGCCCGGGTCAGATTCTATTTATGCCAGATAATTCTTTTTCATATGGATTTATGAATTTCATGTAGGTTGAAAAATCAAAACGGTGATTTACTAATTTAACACATTGAGTTTTGGGGCCATTGGTAATATAGGTACAAAAGGCTTACACCCGACATGATACTGCTAATTCTCCAGGATTATTAACACTCGTATTGTAAAAGTACTTTGATGAAAATTGATTTAGGTTGAATATTCAGCAGCGATGTGCAAAACTATATTTTCATATATTTGACAGCTTCTAAGCTTGCAAATACATTCGTGTTAAATATACGTAAAATCAAACCCGGACCCGGGTATGTCCTAAAACTACGACCAAGACCACCGGGGAATGGGCAGCAGCATTCCTAGAGTGCGGTGGAGATACTGCGATCGCCAACCCGCATGCCAAGCGTGGCGATTATGTCATTTACCCCCCATGAAATTGGGGGAGGCCTATGTCCAGCAGTGGACGTCCTAGGGCTGATATGGTGGTGGTGGATACGTAAAATAACATCCTAGCAGAGAGATTCCTACTATATTCAAATAGGTAACTTAGGTTTAAATATAGTATGTGGATAAAATTTTGTAGTGTTCAAAAAACCGGCCAGGTGCGTGTCGGGCCGGGCGTAGTGTAGGGTTCCGTTTTTTTTTCATTGTAATTGGAAACTATAGACATAGTTCTTAGTTCACGACTTAAAATTATAGGTAAGCGGGCGGCCACTGCTCGGTTTGTTATTTAAAGCTCACTTTACACCGGCCATCCCAGAGCTTAACTATTAAAATAACTAAAAGTATTTTGGCACCTAAAAGGCTCAATAATTAAATCATAATACAATCGTATTTTCCAAAAGATGTTTTACGTTTTCCACCAATAAAACAAATAATAAAATAAATACTCACATTTACAATTCGGCGCAGCACCAGACCAGAAGCCGTCTTTCTTGCACTCTCTAGTTTTGTCTCCCACAAGCATGTGGCCTTCGGGACACCTGTAGGCGATGGAGGCGCCGACCTTATAACTGTCTCCCTCTATCGTGGTGTTCAGCAGCTTGTCTGGGCTGCCGCAAGTTGGCGGCACTAGAGAAAAAGAATTGAGAATTGGTGAGTGGTGTAGAAAATCTTGTTCGTAGCTTTTTGATAGAAGGCGAAGCGACACATTTTTAGTCTTTATACCTATAAATAATAAACAAAACGTAACATTATTATGGTCACATGATATACAAGAACGTTCATGAATATGAATGAAAGTGGTTTGCCAATTTTGAATCTTACTACACAAATTATTATTTTCCGACGTACTCAGTACACAAATAGTGCCCTGACCGGGATTCTAGCCGGCACCCCCTGCTTCGAAGGCAAGGTCACTACCAGCTAAGCCAAAAAATTACTGAAACTAATGACTAAATAAGCAATTTAAATTCAAGTGTGGACTGGTACCATAGGTTAAATATAGGTAATATGAATTGTTTTATGAACCTACTTACTTTTATTAATAGTAAACACTCGCTGAGCATACATCAAAAACATGATAAAATAGCGCTTAGC
Organism: Notocelia uddmanniana; assembly: GCA_905163555.1. NCBI lineage: Eukaryota > Metazoa > Arthropoda > Insecta > Lepidoptera > Tortricidae > Notocelia > Notocelia uddmanniana. The sequence continues at coordinate 67,535,445 of LR991052.1, forward strand.
ATACAAGCTTTTACTCGTATTAAATTTAAGAGTTTTATCCAATATTTCAAAACAAATTATCCTTATTACAGTAGGCTGTGTTACCACTTACGTTGGTTTGTCACCGATGTGGTATAAAAAAAAGATAGCAACTATTTTGAGCCCTTTTGTCTCCATTATCAAATCAGCTCGGTGGTAAATACTTTAATTCATTGTATTGTCACCGAACTTATGTATATAAGTATGCTCATTTCAATCGGATACCGGCAAGTGGCCGAAAAAAGGGTTGCAAAATATTGATGAGAGCTTACATATGTATATTTACATACTTACATACGAATAGTGCATGTTAAATAAGAGCTTGTAAACAGACTTTAGCGATGTCTACATACTAGGTGCTATTTCTATATCAATGCAATTAAGTAGTGTTTGTTGTGTTTATTAATTATAACGTACACCACACAAAGTGAGATTTGCTAGCGAATGATAGGCATAAGGCTAGTAAATATCTGTAGTGTGTCCATTCTCCCCCCCCCCCTCTTGTTCCTAAATTCCTAAAATGCCTACAACAAGTAATATTTGTAAGCATAAACTTCTGTATGGCAGCATATGCACTCAAGGCTCGGAGTGAAAGTGTGATACAGCGCACTTGTTACGAAGTATTGAGATTTGCATATGGCGTATACTATTCACGCATATTTTAATCGTCGTAATACAGTCAGCCAACGACACAAGACAAATAATGGCATGGGAGGGAAGAGGAGCGAGATACTTATAATAATATATCAGATATGCACGAAGCACATCTCCTCTCGTTGGCATTACTATACTTTTAGCGAATGTGAAATTAAAATATTTACCGTATAAAAAGGAAGTAAAAAGTAAATAACGTGACAACTGGTAACCGAGTAATGGGATGAAATCGAACGCCATTACGGACCATTAGTGTTTTGAGTAAAATTGAAAATACTTATAAGGTATTATTAGTTGTACCCGGCATGAGTTGCCATGCCTCGTTGATATTTTTTCTTAACGAAATAAAATCTTCATTTATATACTTATATATTTACATACGAGTGGGCAGCAACCGTCGCGGGCGTCTCCCCAGAAACGCATAGGGAAGAAAATACACAAACATTGATTTTTATTTATATATATACAGAAGATAGTGAAAAGCTTTTATTACACGCCAGTTGAAATCCAATCTTACATAAATCAATGGAAACTTTTCTTTTTGTCCACAGTACTTAATTGAAGCATTTGTCATACAATCAAAATTAATTACGCACTTTTCGATCTTCGAACGACTTTCGTTTTATAGTCATACACTGCTTAGATTAATTGTATTCCATTAGCACATTACGGATTATTGAAGTGCATTACCAGAGATTGGATTAATCTGGTACGTAGTGGAAGGTTCTTGGAAGCATCTCAGAATCTATTGAGGAACGTATTTCCCCGCGGAAAGTATTGAAAATATTTCCCGGTTCTAGAAAACTTGGAAAAGTGCTCGTAATATTTTACGACGGTATTTCTACAGAAACTTACAACAATTTACATTCATGGAATTTCACTTTTTTATACATTGTACAAACCTGCGCGATTGAAGTATTATTAGAAAACAGCATAAAATATAGAGATTATTAAGTAATAGTGATGGCATTCTTCTCATTACTATTTGAGAGATATGGGGGACTATATTAGGTATGGGGTTCTTCAAGAAAGAATTGTAGGTAGTTCGAAAGGGTCGGTTACGCGCATTGTCCAAGGGTTACGGTGACCACTTAACATCAGATGGGCCGTACGATTGTTTGCCACCAACGTGGTATTAAAATAGTAAAAAAAATAAAAAGCAGTCCTACCCATAATAAATATTAGGGCACATTTTCTTTTACACAAATCAAACTAGTCCCAGAGTAAGTTCAATGGCTTTTGTTATGGGTACTAGACGACAATATATTTGATAGATATATCCCTAAATATAAGTACATAGAAAACATCCAAGTATCAGGAACAAATGTTTGTGCTCACAACAGAAACAAATACCCTTACCGAGATTAAGTAATTAATATCGTGTACTAGTTATTTCTTTCTTTCTTTCATTCTTTCATCTATTCCATCTGCTCGCCTTCGTCCGTTTGCCGGGACACCGGAACAGCCGAGCGGACTATGGTCACTGATCATATCTGTAACTAAACTTTCCCTGTACCGAGCCGGTAAAATAAGATCGCCCTAACAATAAAGTCTCACCTCCTCAATCACCGCTCCCAATTCAAACATATTAATTTCTCCTTGCAAACAAATCTTAACTCCTTGCTCATCCATATGTTGAACACAAAGCGTATACCGTTAGCGCTGCGTGTCCAATAATAAAACACCCTTTACCCAAAGGGGGAGGTTTTAGTCCGTAGGCGACTGGCGATGGCATCCCATCCTAGGGCGGAATGCCATCCTCAGTCGAGTCGGGCATGTCACCAGGACCGGCCTGGTGGTATCCAATGAGGATTTCCTCCCCCTACGCAAAAAAAAACCCGGGACTAGGCTAAACAGAAAACAGAAACGAAGATTCAAACTTAATACGCAGAGAGCGGGCGCGGCGCGGTGCGGGGCGGAGACAGTTTTGCATTTTTAATCTTTCCGAAACGGTCGACTGTCGATTAGTGCTTCATATACTCGTATCATACACGCCGTCTCCGCTTCACTGCGCTACCGAATACCGCTTGTTTTTTGGTGCGACGTGCAACGGACAGGCCTGCGTTCGCTATACCGCAAAATCACCTCCGCCCTGCAATGACGCTGTGCCGCGCTTTGTCCGTTTCCAGCTTTAAAGCTCGAATTGAAATAGTATTCCCAATCATCTTCCTCCTGGCGTTACCACGCTTCGTTTGGGGAACCCGGGGTTCACTTACCAACTTATCTGACCTTCCAACCCTTAAGGAAAACAAGACCTTCTTGCGATAACGCGGGTTTCTAAACAATATTTTATGCCGATGACGTGTCGACGACCACTCTAGCCTACTTGGCAGTGACCCTGCCAGCGAAGCCGGAGATCCCCGGGTTCGAATTTCGGTCAGGGCATTATTTGTGTGGTGAGCACGAATATTTGTATCTGAGCCTTGAATGATTTTTGTATTTTTAAGTTATTCTTTTTCTATATAAGTCGTCGTCTAGTACCCATTATACAAGCTTTGCGTAGTTTGGGACTAGTTCGACCTGTGTAAGACTGTCCACAAATATTGAATTATATGTTATATGTCTACTTCCTAGTAAATATAAAATAAAGCGCGTACATTTTAGGTTTTACTCTACAGCGGCTTTGTTGGAAAGTAAACATTACGTACGTTAATTCTATTATTTTCTATGGTGGTATATAGACAGAACTCAGCATTTTCCATTTCAGTTCAAATATAAAGTATGAAATTGTTTTTGATTGTTTAAAGCAACATTGATTGCGATATTGAAAGTAATTTTCCTGTTTATCCCATTACACGATACTTTAAAATGTATTGACGACAGAACTGCGGTACCTCCAAACGTTATTGCTTGTGTACCTACCTTAATAATGATTTTTTTAAGACCTGAACTAGCAGAATCACAAAAAAATTTAACACAGTTATTGTGACTTTCAGAGCGATTATCTCCGAATCAAATTGATTTCTGAGAAACTTTCCTCTCGTTTTTGAAGGGTCGAAGAGTTGAAGACCCATCAATTGACGTGTCACAATGTTAAATTATTTTTTATAGTAATTTGAGTACATAACTATGTAGCGGCCAATATAATACACCTCCATTTTAAATTTTATTTCAATGCATCTTAATAGTAGTCGATAAAAATTCCTGTGAGATACAAACAGACAGTCAGACAGACATGACGAAACTATAAAGGTACTGGTTCGTGCCATTTTAGCTACGGCAAGCTACAACCCCAAAAATACCTACTAATAGATCAAAATGATGATGATGATGAGATCAAAATACTGCTAAACGAACTTTACGTAACCGTGCATATTGTTGCCAGTTGAAGTTCCAAAGTATAAGTTGGTGCCTGCGAGGTGCGCGGCGCATGGAAGAGGAGACGTCATAAGGTCAAACAGTACGCCTACAGCGAAGCATCTAAATGGTTTACATGACGTCAAGGTTCTTATACATAGATAAAAAAACTCAAGAAAAGGACGTGTTGTATGTAGTTTTTTTATTATTATTATTAATAATGGGATTGCTCTTGGCCAGCATCTAGCCCGGGGGCAAAGATGAAGCCGACGGTGAAGCGAGCTCACCCCAAAAAATGCCTATTCACTCGTGCCTTAAAAGGTCTCTAGCTTAGGTAGGTAGTCGTGACGTATTCGAATAGACATTACATAATTAAAACGTGTAACACAAACAAGACAAATATCTATTCAAACACGTCAAAACTACACACAACTGGTTCTTTTCTCAAGTTTTTTATCTATAAAGGATGATTTACAGTAGGCCGTTCCCCGTCCGGGCCGTCCTGTTTTCCAATGACAGCAAAACGACGGCTGTTGCGCGGCCGGGCCCGGTGACGCTCGGAAGCGGTCAGCTCTTTTGTTCAACACAAACGTTTGACGGCTGATCCAGCTACGGCCGAGGCTCAGAAGCAGCTCGGTCCCGGCCCGGCTCGGAAACGGTACGGTCTAGTGGAAATCATCCTTAACGCAGACCGTGCCAGCGCGGCGCGCGGCGCCAGTGGCGGAGATGTTAGACAGTCAAGCAGCCTAAATACAGCGAAACTTCTAAATGGTTACACTTCCGTAATAAGTTACAAAAATTTTATCTAAATTCCTACTTGACAACACAAGAGGAATGTAAACTCATACTTTACATCATACTCCTGAATGAATTACAGCAAAATTGCTCTTGAGTTCAGCTCTAGAGACCTCGCGCTCGATACGGTAAAGATGATCCAACATCGGAATGATCTAATTTGTTTAAACGCATTTCCGAATCGAGAAACTCTCTAGTCTGAGGTACCACTGGTCTTTGATGTTCGAATACAAACTTTTTCCTAGCTTAGGGTGGTATTCCACTCGTCCAATATCTTTGTCCAATCTTTGATCAAATTTCTTTGACAGAGGCCTATTCCACTCATCCAATATCTTTGTCCAAGTATTTTTTTTCATGCTAGCCATATTGATTTAATTGTCATCGGAATCTTTGATCAAATGTCGGGGTCCCACCCAAGTTTGATGAAATCATCCAATTTCTTTGATCAAAGATATTGGACAATGATATTGGATGAGTTTAATGCGGGGTGGTATTCTACTCATCCAATAGGTATCTTTGTCCAATTTCTTTGTCAAATCTTTGATCAAATTTCTTTGACAGAGGCCCATTCCACTCATCCAATATCTATTTCCAAAATTTTTTTTTTATGAGTTGCCATATTGATTTAAATGTCATCAGAATCTTTGATCAAATGTCGGAGTCCCATCCAAGCTCCGAAGCTATAGGTCACGGGTTCGAATCCCGGTAAGGGCATTAGTTTTTGTGGTCAGCAGAAACAATAAAATTGTTCCTGAGGCTTGGATGATCTCTATGTATATTTAAGTATATAACTATTAAGTATATCATCGTCTAGTATCCATAAACACAAGCCTTATTAAGCTTACTATGAGACTGGTTCAATTTGTGTTATAAAAAATTCTCCTAATATTTATTTATTTATTGGCAAAATTCCCATTTAATTTTTTATCGTAATTTTTTCTATACTCTAGTATCTGGTGGTCGAGGGTTCCATGCACAGGGTTTATCAAAAAATCTTATGTACGAAATAGTATTTGAAAACTGGTTTCTGTTAAAATCAGTAGCTTTTTGAGGTGAAGAACACCTAATCCTAATGAGGTCTAGGATTCATGAATATTCAATTTTTAAGCATGTACTATGACTAGATATTGAGGTATTCAAATTCAATGGACAACTAAGTAGCTATAAAAACAAATGAATGTTGCTCCATATTCTCCCTCGAATATGAACTACGCACTTTAATGAAGGGTGACTATGTCACACTGTTGCTGATATGCGACTGCACTATACAGAACCATATAGGTTCTAGAGGGCGAAAAACATTTTCCACCTCTGCCTTAAATGAAGGATCAAAGTTGTACTCTCTTCCCTCATTTGGTGGTAACAATGATTCTTTTGTAAATAACAGTATGTGTTACTCGCGTAACAATTTTATTTCAGTCTTGTTCGTAAACACATCCCGTGTTGCGCTTTACCGGTAGATTCTACTTTAGAATCTTCCGCTATACTCAGGATTCAATAAACCTTCACTATAAATACGTATATAATTTTACTCCCATGAAACACAAAATTATTTACTATTCATTTCGCTATGTAAGCTTATTCGCATTGCATTAACGAGTATGTATATTAAAAGTAACAAAACAATGGAATACTGCAAAAAGCTTGTTAAGATATAGCAAACCATAGACTCGTACAGTTAAACTTCTTGCGATTAACCTAATACATTGCGTGTGGTACCAACAAACTGCAACGCTCTGCGGGTTTTGACTGTGCAGTGTGCAATGAACAGATAAAACATTTGCTCGTAAACTCGTGGCCAGGCTGTTCGCCTTAGGGCCACGAAATGCTGTTCCTCTCACCGTTTCCGCAATAAACCAAGGCTAAAATGTGTGCCGTTTTTATGATTCCTCCTCCAGTGACCTACAACTCTGGTGGAGGTGCGGGGTAGCAATTCTAGCTAAGTACTCGTATAGTTTTTACTGATCAAAATTCCTGCTGTCTGTTATATTATATAAAAGGTACAGAAAGCGGTTAGCATTGCTTGTGATTGACCTATCCGTGATTGCAACAAAAGACCACTATGGTTTCGCAAATGGACATCGCTCACGCAGAAATTCGCTCCGCGCATCATAAAAGATCGATATGTACCTAGATAGACACTCACTGTACTGGCAGATCCAGTGCAAATAGTCCAGGTTGCAGCCCACATCATTCCAGAGCCAAGCCCTCCCGCCATCGAGAACCACGCAGTTCTGTTCGCCGTTGTAATTGTTCGGCTGGTCTTTCCCCCACGCTGGTCTGGATACGACTTCACCTGTGAAAAGAAATAGTAATAACTAACCAACTAAGAAAAGTTGAAAATTCCACGACGTTTTCATATCAAAGTACATAGTTACTTAAAATGAAAAATATTGTAATAGTATAGGTAATTGTTTAAGTATTCAGTTTTAGTTAATTACATTGCTATATACCCTAAAAGGGATCACGTGAACACTAGCTGTAAAATGCTCTTTGTAAGACCTTATGTAACACATAATTATTAACGCAATATAATTATGAATTATGAATAACACCCAATGGAGTACATATAAAGTTGTCCTGTCCTCCTAAACACATTGCTGAGCTTGCTATTTCAAAACTCTGCCAACGAGAACTCTAAATTTAAGATTAAAAAAATTGAAGAAAAGCGGAAATTGAATACAATATTTGTTACTACCTATAGTACCTATAGGTTGGCCGTTACAGACGACGTCTCAATGTAAATTGAGATGTTGGTGCCGTTAAAAGAAGGCTGAGGCCTCTAGTTGAACACTCACTTGACAAGCCTAATCCCAATAAGATCTAGTTCCTGCGTGGCTTGGAAGGTCGGACGGCAATTGCTTACGTAAATAATTTATACCAAAAAAAAACCGACTTCAATTTTGTACTTGCTATGCCACAATTTGAGGTTTCCGTGAGCCAAGGCTTGGTTACCTACACTACTATCAAATACGAGGAGTTCCCTCGATTCCTCCTAGATCCCATCATCAGACCTTCTCCAAGCTTATATGGGACCAATGTCGGGGTACCTGCTTTGAAACAAAAAAAGAATTATCAAAATCGGCCAACGTCATCAAGAGTTATCGGGGAACATACATACATAAAAAAAGAACAAGCAAACTTGCAGACGAACTGAGTACCTCCTTCCTTCTATTGAAGTCGGTAAAAAAGCTTACCTAACTCATGGGATTGGGTAGCGGACACCGGGCATAGCGGGCAACTGTACTGGGATAACCCTAAGAAGATGTTGATAATGGATTGCTCACTCTGCTAAGTAAAAAAAAGTAAAAGTAGTTTATTCTTCAAATTAGGCATATTACATGCACCTATGAACGTTAGACAACAGACTATAGGCCTGCCTTTTAACCTAAGATAGCGCCTGAAGAGAGGAGACATCATAGGGTAGGGTAGTTGGGGTTATCCCCACTCCCCACCCACCCAAAGCAGGCTAGGTGAATTTAAACTTTTAACCGTTTTAGTGGTAAATACCATAGGTGCTCTTTTTCTAACTATATAAAATGCCCCCAATATATTCGTCGTCGGCCTGTTTAGTTAGCCTAATCGGTAGTGCCACTACCCCTAAAAGCTAAAGGTCCCGGGTTCGGATCCCGCTAAGTGCATTTGTTTCTATGCTGAGCAGAAACATTTGTTCCTAAGACTTGGATGATCTCTGTGTATTTAACTAAATATCATTTAAATATATAACACAAGTCTTATTGAGCTTACTATGGGACGAGTACGATATTTGTAAAAAAAATGACTCGTAATATTTATTTATTTATTTATATTCACACCCGCCCCCCTCTCCCCCTGAAGTAAATCCTGGATGCGTGCCGGCCCACCCTTCTCTGCTGTCGCAGTTAAATGAAATGCTCCCTTTCCCGCTATCTCAATTAAAGCAAAACGTGGTCCTGCATTTGTTTGCTAAATCTGTTTCGTCAAAGGGAAATACTTCGCGTATTGTTAAGTATTTTACGGTAAGCTAGTGGCAGCCGGAAGCGTGCACACGTGTAGCGAAATTGTAATTTACATTCGTGCATTTATTGACTCAACTTTTATTTGACTTTGCTATGCGAGAAATGCTGAGTTTAATTACCGCCTACAACCGAGAAACTTCCGGAGCTCGCTTGTTTGACAACTGCTTTACGAGTAGATTAGTGGTTAGTAAACTTGCTTACGAGGCTGACTGTCCTGGATTTGAATCCCGGTAAGGGGAAATATTTATAAGCATACATATAATATTTATATCGTCGTCTTAGTACCCATAGTACAAGCTTTGCTTAGTTTGGGACTAGGTCGATTTGTGTAAGATTGTCCCCCGATATTTATTTATATTTTCTTTTCAAGTCTGGCATAGCATGAATTCTTAGTTTTAAAGTACAACAAAGATTGTTTATTTTTAAGTTTTTAATAAGCATTTCATTAATTTTGTGTCTTTGTTGTAGTTTGTTTTTCATCTATATCGACGATGGAAAAAGATCCTGAAAGTTCACCGTCATGTTCACTGCATGAATCTGACTTATAGTTAGATTAGTCAAAACTATTAAATATGTAAGAAAAAAATCTAAAACGACCACTACTACATTTATCTCAGTTCCATGCTATCATATTATATATGTGATTCAATAAAACTCTCTAGAACGGACCGAGTCTCACAAACAAAAGTGCATTTTTGCGATTTCTGTCCCAAAGCGACTGAAGCGCACCAGAGAGAGCAGACCAGAAAATACTTTGCTCTAAACCAATTTTCTGAGAATGTAACAACATTGACAGCCCTCAATGCAGTGGGTGGAATACGTTGGTAAAAAACCATTAACCTAATTCCTCTTTGCACGGGAACAAATCATGGAAACATTTCTTCAGTGTAGTGTAGTTTTATATTTTCATCAGAAAAACCATTTACCGAGGCTATGTTTGGCCAAAAAATATACATATCTCCATTTTAAAATACTGAGTCAGTAGGAAATTCATAGCAATTATGAAACCAAATTTATGAAATACTCGAAAAATATTACACGTAGGTAACTTTATTGAAGTGGAATCGATTTTTAGTCTATTCAAAATTTAATTCAGTATTGTCTCATTGTAACAAATTATCGTTTCATGCTATAAGTAACGTATTATTTCATTCCACTTGTCAATTCATGGCTTTCAACCCAAGTTGCCTTTTCATCTCGTCTTATTTCACGTCGAGACCAATGACCGTTGAATTGTAATTATCAGGCGAAATTGTGAAATGTCTTGCTCGAGACTCACCGTCAACCCATTTCCAGGTCCTGGACGTTAGCCCCGGTTCCTTCTGGGCCCCTATCCACACCAGCTGCGTCTTCAGCTGCGCCTTACGTCGCTCCAGCTCTTGTAGCAGAAAGCTGGATGTCGCGCCCTGTAACAACGAATCAATTAGGCCTGATTGAAATCCCTTATCAACCTTAAAGATGTCTTTCTGTTCTGCAGGAGAATAGGAAGAATGGAAGAAGCTGATGGGGTAGATTAACTCACGCCTGTATACTAAAAATCTGTGAGTACGAAAACATGTACACTAGCGCTCATAAGTATTTAGGCACCCATACCTTTTTCCTTACATCTGTATACAAAAATGACTTTCAGAAATACACCAAGTCAGAGTCCCTTGACAGTTTTGCGTGCATTTTGCATTTTTTATTTAGCTGACTTTTCGAGCCTCAAATAACTACTAATTGCTGGTTCATGCAAACACACTACACTTTTCTATGAACCAGCAATTAGTAGTTATTTAAGTCATTGTAAAAAGAAAACTACAATTTTAAAAGGGGGTTTCTGGCACCGATTTAAGGCTCAATAAGTCAGCTAAATAAAAAATGCAAAATGCACGCAAAACTGTCAAAGGACTTTGACTTTGTAGTGTATTTCTGAAAGTCTTTTTTATATAGGTACAGATGTATGGAAAAAGTTATGGGTGCCTAAATACTTATGAGCGGTAGTGTAGATGTTTCGAAATTTTATTAGTAACTCGGTAAGTTATAATAAGCCGGATGCTTATTTAGTAACTGGGTAAGTTATAAGAAGCTGGATTAGAACTGATACAACTTCGAAATAACTATAGACATCTCATGTTGCAGCAGATATACCCGTAGCCTCCGATTACCTGAAAGCCGTGTATGAGGTCGCCGCCGTGCGCGCGACACTGCTTGCGCGCCTCGTCGAAACTTCCTCCGCGGGCCACGTTGAATTCGTAGCAGTTCCGAGAAAACGCCGCCAGTTCCACGTCGTCAGACACTCCCGCCGGTGCGCAGCGGTCGTTCGAGAATTCTAGACCAAAAAAAAATTGAAATAAATTTAGCAAAGCGACCGTGTATTTAAAGAAGATCGATATCGGGTGATAGCATCAGCAAAACTGTATTATATCGAGCTATAACGTTACACGAAGACAACATACCGCGAAAATACACCACAGACGCGACGACGCTAAATAGAGCTCACTAGCAAGAAATTGTATCACGGTTTACTTTGCCAACTCTCCCATCATCATGCTTTACCATCACGTTGCGCACCCAACTATAGGGTATGTCAAAAGAAAGCGGACGGGGTGCGGTCGGCTGGGACCTGCCTCGCCCCGTCCCGTACCTTTGGGTGAAATTCACTTCTGAGGTTCATGTTTAAACAGTTGCAAACGGCGATCCTGCTTAATTGCTTACCTTCTGTAGTGAACACTTCGACTTCGCAGAGCGAGAGCGATCCCTCCACCCCAACCAACTGCAGGAACACATGCTGGCCGACAAGGGGACGGGCGCATGTGAACGTCTTCGTCACGCCTTCGTCTGAAACAGGATCATTATCAGCAACCTCATTGTTGTCGTCACCGACCTAACAGTGGGTCCGGGCTAATTGGCTCACGCCCAAAATAATCAAAGTCCCTCAGGACCTTAGTGGGGCCAAGCCCTGCCCCAACGAGCAGGCAACCAAAACATTCCTTCCATTCCTAGTTACGCCACTGTAAGCAATCATCACTTGTATAATTAATATGACTTGACGACCTGTTTAGCCTAGTTGGTAGTGACTCTGCCTCCGAAGCTAGAGGTCCCGGGTTCGAATCCCGGCCAGGGCATTTATTTGTACATTTTTCACGGATATTTGTTCTTGGGTCTTGGATGTTTTCTATGTATTTAAGTATGTATTTATCTATATAAGTATGTATATCGTCGTCTAGTTCCCATAGTACAAGCTTTGCTTAGTTTGGGACTAGGTCGATTTGTGTAAGATTGTCCCCCAATTTTTTTTTTTTTTTTTTTTTTTTTTATATAAACAAGAAGGTCGCATGGGCATTTGTGTGACTACTGATGAGAAACAATGCCAATATTTTACTTTTTACGTACGTAGCCGGATGATTACAGCAAAGTAAAAACGGAGGAATGATTATAGCAGATAGATTATAGCTCTATGTGTGTATGAACCAGCAATAAGTAGTTATTTAAGTCATTGCCAAAAGACAACTACCATTTTAAAAGGGGATCTCTGGCACCGATTTAAGGCTAAATAAGTCAGCTAAATAAAAAATGCATAATGCACGCAAAACTGACAAGGGACTCTGACTGGGTAGTGTATTTATGAAAGTAATTTTTGTATACAGGTGTATCGAAAAAAATATTTATAAGCGCTAGTGTATGTATATACTTTAGTTTATAGTCGAATGCTTTTATACATTTTTCTGTTAGCGGACGCATGACGATTTAGATTTGATTTATAGTTAAATATACTTTACTACGGAAAAAGCCATCTAGGTCCATTCTACGCACGTTTGAAAACGCTACGTAATCCCCCCGTCAATAAACCATGCATAAAAACTGCTACGATATAAAAATATGCAACTGACTCAACGTCAAACGCAGGTTGTATCGAAGCGACCTTGGCTATTTCCATATTTTCATCTTGAGCCTTCGCCGGCAGGTAAATCTAATATAAAATATCTATACGAGGGGTGATCAATAAGTTTTGATAATCAGTATTAAATATGGGAGATATGTAAATCGTTATATTTTAATTACAACATGCACACTTTCTATATTTTCAAATACTTATTAACGTTATTCAATTGTTTTATTTTACCCTAATAAAATCAATTTTACTTTTTGAGGTCAATTTTTATACCTTCACTAAGTCATCACCAGCTCGTGATTTTCATGTAGTTGGTTTTGAACATATGTGAATGAGAAGTAGTAGTCGGAAGTTAAGGCTAAATAACAGTGGAAACGGTTATCAGTTCTGATCTTTACTTGAAGAGCAGCCCCCTCGTCCATTAGAAGGCTCTGAAGTACAATTTCTGCCGAAAATTCCTGATATTTTTTCTTCAGGTTATTTACGTGTATAATATTTTTCACAACTCTGACAGATTAATGTTCTACAACTCTCTAATAATATTTGTGCTCAATTGGTGAAAGCTAATTTCGCAGTTTGTATTGGTAGGCCTCAATAGTTCAGGAAGAAGTCGAAAAATACACCCTAATTTTAATGACAGAGCTGGAGATGAAAAAAAACACTGCACAGATAACTTGCTTATTCCTTAAATCATAATAAAACCAAGGTTTTATTTTCAATTATAATATTTTTTATAAGTGCATCAGAAGTTTTTCCACACCATTCCAAATAATTACAAAACCAACTCTTATTTTTACCATCTTGTTATTTATTCCATTCAGATGTTTTTTGTTCAGCAATTACAGAAAAACAAATGAATAATGTTTATATATTTTTGATCTAATTTAATGTTGATTAGTGTCATGGTATAGCCCTCATTAAAAGAATATCATTAACAGGGTGGTGGTTCATACCGATTATCAAAACTTATTGATCGCCCCTCGTACTAAATATTTACGTAACGCAATTTTACAGCCTCGTAAGTCTCCACGTACTTGTACAAGTAAAAATTAACACTAGAACTTCAGACCTGACATTTTAACTGCGTAGCATAAATAACTGCCTAATGTACTTCACCAAGTACAAATTAAGGATGCGTTAAAAACCATGAACATACTTTATACAAAACCGAAAAAATCATGTCTGGGTCGGAAGCACAACTCATAGTTTGTACTTGGTATAGTACGTCCGGCAGATATCTATACCGCTATTAAAAAAAAAACACAGGGCTTACGAAGATAGGGTAAAACGAGCGGTCAATTAATATATCTATTCATCTTCCTCCTAGCATTATTCCCAGTACAGTTGTATCCTGAAGGATGCCTGGGGTCCGCTATCTAATCCTAAGAATTGGCGTAGGCACTAGTTTTTACAGAAGCGACTGCCATCTGACCTTCCAAACCAAGGGGGAAACTAGACCTTATTATAGGGTTAGGCTTGTCAAGTGAGTGGGCAACTTGACTGTTAGAAGTTCTCAAGCCGCCCGGAGGCTTCTAACTTGGCTTAACGACTGCTATCATAGACAGCAACCGGGATCAACGGCTTAACGTGCCTTCCAAAGCACGGGAGTGCTCAGTTAGTAACCACTCACAACGGTCACCCATCCAAGGACTGACCCCGCCCGACATAGCTTAGCCTCGCATACCGCACGCGGTACGCGGGCGCCGCTGGGCCACGAACGCTCCTTTATTATTATTATTTTTTATTATTATATATATTATACCTAAGTATAGTTTAGAAGCATACATTAGCGAATATTAAGCCGAAAAGAACAGTCTCTCTTGAATATTTATTTTGACATAGTATTATTTTAAGGAATACCTTATCGAGTTATCATAATACCTGCTTTGCTTCGAGGACAGAGCGGGACGCATGGACGCTCCTAAAGTTATCTTTCAATTTCAAAATATTCTAGATTTTAAATATAATGAAACGGGTCACTCACTTCTTTAAGGTCGAATATCGCTCGACATCCTATCGCGGCGGCGGTTCTTTTAGCACTGCGCATAAATAAGAGTGTAATGACACTGCGTGCCCGTGCCTTACCCGCTCGGCTACTCGGTGCGGGCGGTGGCGGCAGAGGCGAGAATCTACCCTCATTTTCTTCACAGTTGTTTAATGCCGAGTTACACACAACACTCACAACGTCACATGCTAAAGTCTCGTCCACACTCTTTACAGACGTAGTATTCAACACTGTTTTCCAGCTGGGTGGTACAGCTCATCCACAATCACGATTAAAATTCGGAAAACAACCAATTGCGATAGCCTCCCGCACTTTGCGCGGTACAAAGAACTTAATACATGCGCGGTACATGTCGAGCGATACTAGACCATAAAGAAGTGAGGGACTCATTTTATTATAATGTATTTTAATTTCTGAAACTCGCGGGAGTTTTCTTTATAAAATATTCCACATATATCACCTGAAAGTGCTTTGATTACAACTAAGTACTTACTCAAAATGGTACCAAACAGTTTAACCTATTCTATGTATGTTCGACGGCATAACAGATTGTTGATTAACCGTCATTGTTTAAGACTGTGTGCAGTGAAATTAGCATTTTAATACATTACAACAAAGTTCAATATTGCTGGTATTCTTTTACATTCGGAATTACATTTTACATACTCATGTAAAATGTATTTACAAAGACCGCAAGTTACTCCTGGATATGACTAGCACGGGACCGGGAAGAGCGTATTAGACTCGAGAGAGCACGTAGTTACGTAACATTAGTTTTCTGCTTCACAGTGCTAATGTCTTCTTATTCGGAGCTAGACCTCGAGCTGACATACCGAATAATAACTCAACCAATAAATCAGTCTAACAGCAATTTAATGTTAATTCTTAGCAAACATTTTCCGGACAAGCTTGCAGTAATGAACGTGGTGTCGATGTAAAAAAACTCACGGTAATAATGCATAAATTATATAACCGTTGCCCACAAAACAAAACATTTTACATAATTCTCGTAGCGCAGTGAAAATAAACAGTATCTTATTTGCACAAGTGCGAGACTTACATGCGAGTTTTACTTACATTGCGAGGTTAGGAAGACCGATTGAACTCATTATACCAGGGTAACCCGTAATGTAATGAAACTTACACGTGTATAAGGGTAGTCTCCCTGCCTACACTGCTGGTGCTCCCGGGTTCCATGGGTTGTATAAAGGTTGTATTTAATATATGTCACCTACTGTAATAAAAAAGTATGCGTGTAAGCAAAGAATAAAATAAATGTCGATTTATTTATAACCTAAAAATGTTCTAATTCATTACTGTGAATGTACAGTCAAGGAAATTAAAACATGTACCCCTTTCGCTCTTGTCACAATGCCAATATGGGTTAAAAAGGTACGCGTTTACATTTACTCTACTGCACGTATTATAATAAGTATACGCAAGACAATTGGTAACGGAATAGCTTTCAGTTCGCATACAATTTTACGTAAAGGTATGAAAAGCCAATGTGCGGCGGAAGACAGTTGAAAAGGCAAAAGTAGAATCTCCTGTGGTGAATGGTTATGGTATTAGTACATGGGTTTACAGAAACGGAGACCCCGTGTATGCGTTTTACCTTTTGACACGTCCACAGGAAGCACGCGAACCTAAATCTGTGTAGAAAATGTAACCCAAACTATGAAAGAAATACTGCAGATATACGGCACATCGAACGAGACCACGTGTTACTTCGACAAGGTGGTATTGTAAACCATTATTTCTCAGAGTTAAAATCCTGCTTACAATGTTATCTGTGACTTGGTTTCGCGTTACAGGCATTGGTTAAATAGTCCAAGAACTGTTGCGAAATAACTTATAAGAAACCTAGTTATAAGATGGTAATAAGCTCCGTTGGCAGTCGAGTTGACACGCTGTCATTATAGCTGTGAAATTAGTGTTAGTTCCTTGTTAGACAGGTTTGTTTGGCATTTTACACTCTTCAGGGTTCCCCGTGCCCGAAGGGTCAAAACGGAGCCCTATTATCGTCACTCACTTGTCCGTCCGTCTGTCTGTCACACAAACGGTTTGTGTCTTCAAACTGTCGTTCTGTCATCTAATTTTCACCGTATAATATGATTAGGTCGATAAGAATATAATTACTGTATTATTGGTACTGTAGGAAACGTTAGTTAATTTTCAAGCTTAGTGTGTAGTTGTCCTGTCTACCTTGTGGCCTAGCGGCGCCCGCGTACCGCGTGCGATATGCGAGGTTAAGCAATGTCGGGCGGGGTCAGTCCTTGGATGGGTGACCGTTTTGAGCGGTTACTAAATGAGCGCTCCCGTGCTTTGGAAGGCACGTTAAGCAGTTGATCCCGGCTGCTGTCTCATAGCACTCGTTAAGGTTGCTTTAACTTGTCCACTAGCGCCACTGGTAAATAATTGTGATTATTTAAATTTAACGATAGTTATAAAAAAAAAAAGAGGCCACTATGTATAATATTTTGTATTTAAGTTCATCAAACTAGTTTTTACGTTGCTCGGTTCGTCCAAAACCGCCGGTTTATTCCCTTAATAATTATGAATTTAAATTTAACGATAGATTTGGAAAAAATCGGGCAAGAGCATGTCGGGCCATGCTCAGTGTAGGGTTCCGTAGTTAGTTAGTTATTAAAAAAAACAATAACAAGCAAAAGGTAATATCTTTGCAACGTTTCATACGTCTTTTACTAAGATGGAAAGACTTTTTACGATAACTCAAAAATAGCTTAAGAATCCTCCGTACGCTCGACCGAACTTGATTCTCCATACAAACGTACTATCGTTTTCATTTTAAAACGCCATGCTGAAATAACATGAAACTTTGTATACACAATGGGATTAGTTTATTTTGCTAGAAATTGGAATAGAAAAAAAAATACAGCGAGTTATTGATTTTTTTAGGACTTGTATGAAAACCTTAATAATAGCCGTATTTTTTCTCCATTATGATATCAAGCAACAGAAACTAATTTCCGAACTAGATATACTAAATCCCACTATGTATACAAAGTTTCAAATGATTCCAGCATGCCATTTTAAAATGAGAGCGAAACTACGTTTGTATTGAGAACCGAGCTTACTGCGGAGTCAACTGATCATGCCCGCTATAGTTTTCGTTGAAAGTCTGTTCTTTTGGAGTGATTATTTCCAAAAATATTCACTTTATCAAAAAATATTTATTGAAGACCTATCTAACAACACCCCACAGCATAGGGTTGAAGAAAAAAAAACACCCTCACTTTACGTGTAGGGGAGGTACCCTTATTTTTTTTTTTACTTTGTTTTTAAAGTCAGATTTATTGATTTATATAATCCATAGCAAATTGCAGCTATCTAGCACTGACAATCACAGATCAAAGCCTCTGACAGACAGACGGACAGCAAGACAGACAGACAGAATTGTTTGATATCTGAATGCAAAAGTCACTTAGGGTTATTAATCTAGGAAAAATCTTAACAGCGCGTTGTACAATTAGTATGGCGAATTCTCGGTGGGAACAGCGGCATCTACCAGGTACCCGAGTAGGAGAGTAGGCTTCCATAATACGCCGTATTTTATAAGTATAACGGCGTCGTTTCTATGTTTTAACTCTCAGGGTAGCTTCTAGGTATTTTTAGGAGTTAGTATATTATACCCTTTGATTACAAAGTATGTGTAAAATCGGGTAGACGGCGCCACCTATTTACTCTAGGGTGAAACGCGGGCGTCAGGAATACTTGTTATGATATTTTCGGGTGGCGGTGAATTGCTTTGTGTTCTAATCTTACTGTTTAGACCTAATGTACGACATGATTACTATGCAATAAATGAATTATGCATTATAAAACAGTTAATACAGTACATTGCAGTCCAACATTATTGATTATTATTAGTGCAGAGTCCTTTTCCTAGATGGCGCGATGGTTCACGCATTCTACAGTTAGCGGTTTTACATTAATCAAATTAATTAATCATAATCATAATACCTATAGAACATAGCGACGCAATCTATTTCAGGTTGAACGCTCTGAGGAGTGTCTGAATAATCGCTTGCCTGTTCGCTGGTATTAGCGAACAAGCTTCCAAAAAGTGCTCACAATTACGTGACTGTACTCATGTTTCTGTTTTCGCTTTTATTCTCAGGCCTTTATATACAACCTCGAGCAACACTTCGATAGCGCGTTGCAGAACACGGGTCAGCGCGACCTACCGGGGAATTGTGTTAACATTTTCGTTTTAACAACAGACGTTTCTTAATTCAAACTATTATTTAATAATAATGCAAATGTAAAATTATTTATAACATGTTAATTTCTGAGGTAACATGTTACTTTTTATTAATGAATTTCACACATAGTGCTTGACATGTAATGTATTATTTCCAATAAATGGCGTAGTCTATGTCTATTATTTCCATGTCGTTTTCGGGTTCCGTAGTAAACAAGCAACCCTATGTCTGTTCGTCCGTCCGTCGGTCCGCGGCTCATTCGCGGTAGTAGTATATACCGTCAAAAATACGTGGTTGAAATCTTTCGGGTTATAAGGGGCCGCGCGGTGTGTACCATCGCAGCTAAGTTGACATTATTATAGTAGTATCTGAACTTAAGTAATAATAATAAAATAAAGGGTAGGTTTTTTATAATGCCTTTGCCATTTTGTACGTCATTTTTTATAATTTTACTTATTATAAGTTTATTGTAAAAAACCTAATCTCAGAATCAAGATCAATAGAGGGATTAACACATTCACTGTCAACCACGCTCCCCCCAGGAACAAACTTGCATAGAAGTAAACGCACATGTGCGTCGGTAGCAGTGAATGCATTAATCGAATTAAAAAAAAATTTGGGAACTATCTTATTACACAAATCGACCCAGTCTCAAACCAAGGAAAGCTTGTACTATGGGTACTAGAAGACGATATAGATACTTACATGGATAAATACATACTTAAGCACATAGAAAACATCCAAGACCCAGGAACAATATCAGTGCTAATGCAAAAATGACCTCTAGCTTCGGAGGCAGTGTCACTACCAAATAGGCAAAAACAGGCCGACGAAACGAGAAATTTACTTAGAACCCGTTAAAGGGGGCCATTCTACTATGACAGTCCTAGCCCAATTTATTATTAAAATATAACAAAAAATAGGTATTAAATTAGTACCTTCAGAAAGCGACCTTACTTACCAAGCAAGAAGGTTCAAAATCTAACGACGTTTTATTAAGTTGGACGGTTTGGTAGTTTGTCTACATATGACATATTATTTTCAAATTGTATTAAAAAAAAAAAGTTATGTTATGTTTAAAAAGTCACCAATGAGGAAGTATTGGACAGGGTAAAGGAGAAAAGACATATACGAGTACTTCATACAATGGAAACTCGGAGAGGGAAAATGATAGGTCACTTGATACGACACGACGATCTAATACAAACGATAATGGAGGGGAAAATTGAGGGAAGGAGAGGAAGAGGAAGGCCGAGGATTAGTTATTTGGACCAGATCAAGAAAAAGGCAGACGTCGGGTCGTATCGAGAAGTCAAAGAACTGACATTAAGTAGAACGGACTGGAGAGAACTGCACCGACAAGAGTGAAACTCTTAAATAGAAAGAAGAAGATGTTATGTTATATGTATTGTATTTTAAATGAAACGAATTTATGCTATGTTATGTTTTATGTTATTGATTGTGTGTGTGATTCTTTTAATTTAACTGTTTGTATTTATTATAATTTCTTTAGATTAGTGCATTATTATTATTTTAAATTATTATTTTCAAACACAATGTATATTGTTATGTGAATAAAATCTTATAAATAGTCTGTAAGCAAGTTATAGGTATATAGCGGGGTTTGTTGTGTCATTATAATCTTTCGACAGCATGTATGATGTCTCTGCAGTTAATATATGTTGACATCGTGCTCGGGTGCGTAATGAAGATGTCGATGTGGTTGTATAAATCGTACAAGTCGGCCTGTTTAGCCTAGTTGGTGGTGTCACTGCCTCCGAAGCTAGAAGTCCCGGGTTCGAATCCTGGTAAGGGCATTTGTTTCTGTGGTGAGCAGAGACATTTGTTCCTGGGACGGATATTTTCTATGTAGTTATTAGTTAATTGGCATTGCATTCTGACTTGGAATAAATAGGAACTTCTAAAAAGTCATCTAATTATCTTGTCGGTCTGTTTAGCCTAGTTGGTAGGGTAGTGACACTGCTCCGAAGCTATAGGTCACGGGTTCGAATCCCGGTAAGGGTATTTGTTTCTATGGTCAGCAGACACAATAAATTTGTTCCTGAGGCTTGGATGTTCTCTATGTATTTAATTATATATCTGTTAAATATATCGGCGTCTAGTACCCATAACACAAGCCTTATTGAGTTTACTATGGGATTCGTTCGATTTGTGTAAAAATTGTCCCCTAATATTTTATTTATAAATGAGGATGACTTGCGGTAAACTTTTTGGACCAGTACCAGTAGATATGATCGAACCCTGGCGCTTTCTAATTATGCAAATTACTATGTAAGATGGGAACTAACAATTACTATGGAGATAGGCTCATCGAAAAGCGCTTACCATATTTACTTAAAGCCTTACCTGCGGCTATTAGAAAGGAGGGAAACAAAAATAAAATCCAGAAGAGCATTGCTCAAATACTACCTCGACAGTATTTAAATACATTATACAGTAGCGTCCCTATCCACTTTGTGCGACAACATTTAAAGGGTTTTTATTTTATTTTTATTTTTATATACACTGAACCACTAATAAGTAATAAGATAGACTCATGGATCCCACAGTCAAATTGTGCAAACGGGACGTTGTATTTATTTTTAAGTTTTGGTCAACTGTATTGAAATAAAAAATAAATAAAAAATCTGGAATGGACTCTAATTCCATTGTTTGTATTACAGCCTTAGCTACCAGTTTCTCAATCCATGCAGCTTGATGGTTATTGTTTGACCAAGACCGTTGTAAAGTAAGGTCTGTGTATGCCACTATGAGGATTGGAGGCTGGTAAAAGTTTGATACAACGTTGTGTGCATCTAAAAACCTAACTGTTGGCCTGCAGCATAAGTCGTACGTCGCCTGCGTATGAGGAGGTAGGTACTTATTATTTATTAATAAAAGGATAGCGGGTAGGTGTGGAATTTCAAGGTCCAATATTTTCTCATAATATGGAGTTTTTGGGCGTATTCGACTCAGGGGCAACTTTTAGAATCGACATCGTTAAATGAGCCCAAAAAGTCCAAATTCTGAGAAAAATAATAGCCATTTTTTGATAGGGAATGCAGACCACTTTTGAGCACTGTATCATGGGGAATCCCACAGGCAACATATGCTTCGAACCTTCTTAAAATATCAATAAATGTTATAAGCACGTTTTTACACATTGGAGGTCATAGTCTAACACCGGTGTTTAAAAAATAATTCAGAGAAAAAGTGTAGACGGCGCCAAGAGTTTTAAATAAAGATTAGGTAGTGAAGCTGTAAAAAAAAACAAAATCACCTATTTTTCTATAGTATACAAAAAATCGCAAAAAAAATATATGAGTTTTTTGGTCTAAAATTGAAATAAAAGCTTAGGAAAATATATATAGCTTCGAAATTTGATAAAAAGGTTTCGGGTACGTTCTATTGATCCTATATAAACTATCGTAAATGCATTAAATTTTCCATAATATAGGTGCAAAGTTAAAAGGTGGAGATTTGCTGTCTTTTTGTGACTTATGCTTACGTTACAAGTCACAAACGAATTTGTTTTAGGAGAGCCACTGCCATCTGTAGTTTTTAGATTAAGATAAAAACGTTCATTGCATATGAAATATTTTTAAGATAAAACATCAAACGGAATCAAGATTTTTTTTTTATTTTAGAGACTTTAGACTTTTAATTATTATTTATTATAATAATTGCAACGTTAAGTCATAATATCGTCCGGATACATAGAAAAGTTCTGCATAAGTCTGTTGTAGAACCAGCGCATTTGCCGATTTTTGGGTGTGCTTGTATTTATAGCAACGGGGTGCCCCGTATTATTCGTGAAATTATGACTCAAAGAGTACATCTGAATGCCTGTCAAATTAGACTAGACCAGCCTAAAACGACCTTTTTTTCACGCGGCGCCTTGTCCCATGGCAAAGGGCAAAGCGAGGCGTTTCAGTTACATTACACATTTCAAAACTGGCGCACTGACAAAAAAATCCTTATTAATATGCGTGTCAAATGTGTCAGTATCGCCAATTCAAATGGAGTAACGGCAATATTATGTATACATGGAATTTCTGTGATGTCAGTCCAATGCCAATTTTTTTTCTAGACAACACTAGTGTCAGCAGTTCACCTTAATCAGTAGTCCGAATCTAAACTTGTCTTAGTGGTCTTTCGACGTGATGGTCACATACATGTATATTTTTAGTAGTTATTCAAGTAAGCGACATGACAGACAATTACAGCGAAGATTCTCAACGAGCATTCCACTTTCATTCGTTATGACACCGCTGTGGGAAGAACTTAATCAATTGCCGACAATCGTAGAAAAGGTTTAGAAAGCGAACGTTGCTTTCGCATTTTACGGTTCAACACCGTCGGCAATGAAAAGAAATATGCTACGATTACGACTAGTGTTTGACGCAGTCTTTCTCTTTAAGGATCAAAAAATAAATGTGTGTTAATAAATACATGGGCCTCAGCAGAGAGTACATGTTTGTACCTTTTGGCGTCGAAACTCTAGGTCCATGGGGTCCCAGCGCGCGTAAGTTATTTGCAGAAATTGCGAAGCGTCTGGTTGACGTAACTGGTGACCGAAGAGCTGGCGGTTTCCTCGCTCAACGTATCAGCATTGCGATACAGCGAGGAAATGCCGCCAGCATCCTCGGTACAATGCCTCAAGGGCCCGTTTTAGATTTAAGTTAGTTTTAATTTTCTTTATATTATTTTGGTTAAGTATTCTGGTATATATTTTCGTTGTACAATGTGTGAGGTGTATAGATCGCAAGGGTGAATATGGACCAGAAATGTGCGACGTTTTTATGTTTTCGTGTTTGATATCTCGCAAACTCTTCAGCAACAGCTACGTGCCAAATGTATGGAAACACACATATATGTCTGTTGGTGGATTCGCATCCCAAGGCGCGCGTGTCATGTCTGGTATATAATCTCAAACGCATACGTATACCTATATGATATTGTGTCCTCTTTTCATAAATCGAGTTGGACGTACGCCTCCGTCGTGGTATAAAAATAACATGAGGTGCTATGAAAAGACCGCTTGCTTAATACCATAAAACATTATTTCTTTGATGAATCCCCAAAAACATTTCGTTTGTGTAAAAATGTTTCTTACCAAACTCTGTTTGCCTCGTTATTGCTTCAACAACGAAGCTTTGAGCGGCTTCTACCTCCCGTATATTTTTCCCATTCAGCCCACTAAGTAACCTACCCTTCAACAGTTGAGAAAAAATAATAGATAAATTAAGAGAAAACATTTTGGTTACTTTTCCTTACAATCGTCCTCAACTGTTTCATCCCTGGATCTTGACCGTAGATTATTGTTTGGTTTTAATTATATCAATATCATCATTATCTGCATCTGTACGTTTTGACATCTGTACTAGATTACTTCAAAAACTACTTAAAACGGCCTAAAAAAGACAGAAAACACAAGCCGTGCAGTAGACAAATCCGTCTCCGAAATCATAACAGTCTCATATCAAATATTTGATTCCTATTTAGTTTCTAATATTTTATTACGATTTGTTCTCCAGCTCCAGGTTTGGAGGAAAAACAAGCTAATCACAAACCTGATTGCATCTTAAATATATGTTTTCGTTTTGTATTTCGGCAATCACTACATAAAACAATATAGGTATATGCATCATTATCACCAGGTCAGACGAAGGACACCCACAGCTGGACATAGGCCTCCCCAAAGAGTTCCACAATGACCTGTCCTGCGCCACCCGCATCCAGCGGACACCCGCCACCATTGCCAGGTCATCAGTCCACCTTGTCGGGGCCAGGGGGCTGCCCACGCTATGCCTTCCGTTACGTGGCCGCCACTCGAAAACCTTTCCGCCCCAACAATATATGCATTTTGATATGAAATAATGCACTATTTTTTATAATCTCCGATTTTTTTATAGTTCGTGATGTCCGCCTACACATGTGAAATAGGGATGATTATTGTATGTGTGTGTATGTATTTTTTTATAATTGCGGCACCATATTTAATTCAGTTTCGAGTGCAGGTAGTAATCAACCCAAGACACTTTTATCACAAATATCACAATATTCATAATTTGTACATTATATTTATATCAAAACTTATTTATTCAGGAGAAATACGGTAAACAATCGTCACACAATAAACAAGGTCAGGTACCTCTCGTCTTTAATAGTTAATGGTTTGGGTAACAAATAGCATTCAATTTGTAATAATTTCCGTATTCGAAACAAATAACAAACAACTGAATAATTTTCAATATAATCCATCTGCTCTGTGATATGTAATTAAATTTCCGATTGTGGTGGACAAATTAGGAATATTAGTAAAATATATATTATATACTGATAACGTGAAATTTGTGTGTTATGATTCTGAAAATATCTTGTACTTCCGCAAAGTTACGACGTTGTAAATAGTTCTAGTCTAGAGTGTATTTGCACGCTTTGTACATAATTAAAAAAAAGATTCATCACGGTCGGGTCAATGCGCGAAAGGAAACGTCGGAAATAAAGGTACTTACGAGGTACTCGTAAGAGGGCGTAGTACGCTCGGTTCTCCATACAAACGTATTTATGCTCTCATTTTAAAACGCCATGCTAGAATAACATGAAACTTTGTATACACAATGGGATCCGGCATTTTGAGTATTTTACGGCTTGTATGAAAACCTTAATAATCGTTGTATTTTTTCTCCATTATAATTTCAAGCAACAGAAACTTATTTCCGACCTAGATATGCCGGATCCCATTGTGTATACAAAGTTTCATGTTATTCTAGCATGGCGTTTTAAAATGAGAGCGTAAATACGTTTGTATGGAGAACCGAACGTACTGCGCCCTTTTAAATAAATATCGCGTTAGTCTAAAGACCATCGATATTTTTCTAAAAGGCTTTTTTATATGTTTCAATGTAAATACCGAACTCATAAATCAACGTCGGAAACGTGAAGTAATTCAGTATTTAATTTGAAACTTGTATTCATCGAAATATGAAAAAGTAATGAAAACGCCACTCAAGTCGTTTGTTTCGAAGTTTTCAATTAAATATTGCATTCGGCGGACTAAGGGTATATACTGTATTCATATAAGAATACATCAAAAGCATCATCTTTTGATGCTGACAGTACAACGAATTTCCGTCGTAAATAATATAACATTGTAACGTGTGCGATGTATTAATAAATAAAAAATAAATAAATATTAGGGGACATTTTTTACACAAATCGAACTAGTCCCACAGTAAGCTCAATAAGGCTTGTGTTATGGGTACTGGACGACGATATACTTAATAGATATATACTTAAATAGAAAACGTCCAAGTCTCAGGAACAAATGTCTCTGCTCACCACAGAAGCAAATGCCCTTACCGGGAATCGAACCCGGGACCTCTAGCTTCGGAGGCAAAAACACTACCATCTAGGCTAAACAGGCCGAAAAATATTGAATGTTCTGAACAAGTTTTGTTATGGGACTAACATTTTCTGAGTTTCAAAGCGGTTTATGCGTGGGTCCGAGATTTTTTTAAAGCAGGGGCCATATTTTTTTCAGCCAGCGGAGGGGAGGAAGATGTTAGCATATTTCATTACTGTTGATAAAGGGACTGCAGGCGTATGATAATTGCCATTTTATCACTTATGTATGTATGTATGTATGTAAGCACTTTATTGTACACAATTACAGGTTGAAACATAAAGAGGTCACAAAGCGTTAAAGTACAAAGGCGAGCTTATCCCTATAAGGGATCTCTTCCAGCTAACCTTTGAGCAATTGAGTGGAAGGTAGGTAGAATAAGATAGACAAACTTAAACCATGTACAATACAAATAAAACAGATGCAATATATATATGAAAAATAAAACTTATAATATATGCATAAATGTAATCGGTAAATATATACATTATATATATCCATACAAATGTCGTAAATATGAGTAAATTAATAAAATTTTAAAACTGTATTTAACCAATTCACTAGTTATTGGAAAGCCACAACTTCTTTAAATGACTCTTGAGTGACGCGACAGACGGGCACTGTCTTAGTGACAACGGCAACGCATTCCACAGCTTCACAGCGCGCACAGTAAAAGACCTGGAATAAGTCCGCGTCTTATTCGGTGGTATGGCTAGAGTAAGATTAGCGCTCGATCGTAAACGATGACCACTACCATCCGCCATATAACTAAAACGCTCCGTAAGGTAAGGAGGAGAAGCAGGATTGAACAGTACATTAAAAAGTAACGACAGGATATGCACGTCTCTGCGTCGGCGGATCGGTAACCACTGAAGCTGGGATCGGAAAACGGAGATGTGATCATATTTGCGGAGACCAAATATGTATCTAATACACACATTTTGCAGACGCTCCAGCTTATCAAGTAGTTCCTCCTTGAGATCAAGAAACGCGATGTCACCATAATCCAGAAAAGGGAGTAAAAGAGATTGAGCAAGAGTCAGCTTGGTATGTAGGGGTAGGAAATTCTGCAGACGCCTTAGTGAGTGAAGAGACTTGAAGATTTTTTGGCTCACTTCAGCTATATGGGGTGACCAAGAAAGCGTCTGGTCCATGGTGATGCCCAAATTCCTAACAGTAGAGGAAAAAGGAATAGAAATTCCATCAAAGAGAATGTCGGGCACCACCACATCTGACAGCTTAGTTATATAATAGGGACTGCCAATAACAATCGCCTGCGATTTATTCGCGTTAATTTGTAAACCAAACTTACATGCCCAGCAGCGTATGGCTTCTAGGTTTATATTGATTTGCGTAATTAAAGTGGAGATATCATCAATACTAGCCGCTGCATAAATCTGCAGGTCATCCGCATAAAGGTGGTAAGACGTTGAAAGAGACTCAGTGATACCATTTATAAATATAGAAAACAGAAGTGGAGAAAGAACTCCTCCCTGAGGGACGCCAGCGGTAAGTTCACACCACTCGGACACTTTGTCATCGAATCTAACGCGCTGACGTCTGCCAAAGAGGTAGTTACGAAACCAGGATAAAGGTGTTTGAGAAATATTCAGGGTCCGGAGTATACCGAGTAGAATATCAAAATCCACTGTGTTAAAAGCACTGCTGAAATCAAGCAGAACAAGGACAGTGAGCTTTTTGGATTCAATATTAAAACGAATGTCATCAGTGACTTTAACTAAAGCAGTAACTGTGCTATGCCCGGGGCGGAATCCAGATTGAAAGGGATTGAACAAGGAATGCCTGTTAAGGTGAGATTGGAGACAACGATTTACATAATGTTCAATGATTTTTGATAACACTGGAAGAATTGAGATAGGACGAATTTGAGAGAAGGTTATGGGAACTGGAACTTTAGGGATAGGAATTATATGCGCATACTTCCAGGGCGCCGGAAACGTGCCGGAGGACAAGGAGAAATTTATAATATGGGAAAGGATAGGGGCAATGAAATCTGCCACGAGCATAAGCATATCCACACTTAGGTTATCATCACCGACGGCCTTCGTTTTAATAGACTTGAGAAAGGCAAGAGTCTCTTGCGGCGAAATCGAACCAAAATTAAAAGGGGACAAGTCGGGGCGTGTAATACTGGCAAGATGTGAAAGAGTTGATTGTTTAACAGCAGGGTCTAGGATAACCGGTGAAATACTGAAATGCTTATTAATAGCGTCAATATTGAGATTACTGGAAGAACATTGTTGAGTTTTGCCCACCCCAAGAGACTTCAGAAATTTCCACAGTTTAGAAGGGGGACATTCTTCAATAGAGTTGTGGATGTACCGGCGTTTTGACTCCCTACAGATCTTGTTACAGCGGTTACGCAAAGAGATAAATCTCAGTCGATTTTCGTCCGATGGATCCAATCGAAACTTAGCATTTGCTCGATCACGCTTGGCCATGTGCTGCTTAATCTCCGGCGTGAGCCACGGCGCAGGGAAGTGTTTTACGCGTGTTGGTTTCATTGGTGCATGTTTATCGAAAATCGCAAGCAATATGTCATTGAAAGCCCCCACTTTCAGGTCGACATCGTCAATGCGGTCAATACTGCTCCAATCAGCATGAGACATGTCATCATAGAGCGCCTGCAGATTTACGTCCCGCAGATTCCTCCGCATAACTATCTTGTGCCTTTTTTTCGGGGGACGAATGTTAAAAGAGGCGTAGATTAAATCATGGTTCGAAAAACCGGCTGCATTAAATTGGCCATGGAGGGAAACCAAGTCCGGAGAAGATGTTAAAATGAGGTCTAAAAGAGATGGAGGACCGTTATGCGGGAAATGGGTGGCATTCAGGGGTAAAACGCTCAGGTTTAAGGAAATGGCAAGAGAGTGGAGTTTAGAGGAACGATGGTCATTTTTAAGGAGACAGGTGTTGAAATCACCCATTAAAATAGTATGGTCAAACTGGGGGCTAATATCGGATAGGGCATTCTCTAAGGAATCAAAGTAACTAACATGAGAGGATGGGCTATAAAAAACGCCAAGAAGGACTTTGGAGTGGAATAATGTGACATCCAAGAAAAGATACTCTGAAGAGTTCGAGTAGACTGACGGTGATTGAGCAACTACTTGACAAGCAAGATTACTTTTAATATATATGGCAACACCACCGCCACGGACGGTTCCCGATCCCGAGCCGCCATCACTCGTGCCGATCCTGTCGTTACGAATCAAACGGAACCCAGGCAGGGGATAAAGTGTCGAAGGAAGAGTGGGTTTCAACCACGACTCTGATATTAAGATTGCGTGAATGTTATTGATGGCACTAAAGGTCGCGAGTAGTTCAGTGTAATGAGCCGGCACACTCTGCGCGTTGATATGGACAACATTGAAATTTTTTATCGAAGACTCAAACGTACAATGCAGCCGTTCACCCAGATCAGGCATATCTGCCACGTCACTCAAAGAGTCATAAAGGCTCGAAGAAGACAGTGAGAAGAATTCGCTCTCCAAACTAGAATTAAAAACGTCTGACATACTAAATACAGTTGAGTACTAAATATATATATATATATATATACACTAATATAATTAATAATAAAATATATATCCCTCAGCAAGTAATCGCACCAACGCAAATTAATAGTAGTTCGCCTCATTTGCTCGCCAGCTATCACAAAATATCAAGACAAACAAAAACCGAAGCAATTAATAATAATAATAAATACGCAATGAATTAATGATAACACACGAAAACTTCAATTTAGATTGCAAACAGAAAAATACGATTCATAAAACCAATAGTTCGAATACTAAACGCAAACGAAACGCTAAACTGAAAGTGACATTGACACATGACATTATTGACAAGTGACAGCTCGGTTTGCTTACATACCGTGCATATACACAGAGTCACAAAAACACGGTAATTACATGTAAACAAACAATACGATATAAATAACAATAATAAAGGTCCCCACGACACAACCATCAGGAAACAGGAGGACCTCAATGGGCAGCGCCTCGCGCCGAACCTGCTACACAAGATCGGGGAGGGTATTTCGCTCGACGCGGCTGCTGTCCGGGAGCTGCCCCCGCCGCCGCCGCACCCCTCGCCGCTGCCGAAGTCTTTGCCACCGCCGAATCCGTCGCTGCCGCGGAAGCCTTCGCCCCCGCCGAATCCGTCGCCGCCGCCGACGATCCCACATTAGCTTGGACCGCTGCGTGGCCCTCGACTGCAACCGCCGGTGTCGGCAGTGCTTGCAACTCCGCCATCGAGGAAATTTTGCGACGCACTCCGTCATGGCAGTGAACCACAATGCGCCCATCGCTTGTCCAGCTGTCTCTTATGCCATACAGCCTCCGAGCCTCCATGAACACTGCATGCCGAGTACTTGTGAGGAACTCAGAGACTGTTTTGCCCGAGCCCTTCAATAATCTTTTAGAGGCCCACACTGCGGTTCTAGTCCTGTGACAGCTGAATTTAACAAGTATGGGCCGGGGCTTCGACGGCACCGAGGTCTTACCAAGACGGTAACAGGTGATGAAAGAATGTGCAGAGACCCCATCCACCTTCAAGGTCTGCTGGACAATATCCAGTGTCACAGCTGTAGTGTCCTCACCCTCCGCCTCAGGAACTCCATGCAACAGTAGAATGCCAGCACGAGATCGGGTCTCCATCTCCTCCAGCATTTTCAACACAAAGCCCATTTGATCCTGCAGGCGCTCGACAGCTTCCCACAGCAGAGTTTTAAATGTTCTGTACTCGCCTGCCAGCGCTTCATCACCTTGGCCGGTCATGGAGCTCTCAAAATTTGCCATTTTGGATGTAAACATGGCCTTCATGTTGTCCATACTCCTTTGAAGCAGCACCAAGTGATCCATTGTGTACAAATAGGTGTGTCCACTTATTGTGACCTTTGAACTGTGATGTGTCAATCCAAGAGAAGAGATTAAAAGTGTTGAGAATTAGCTGAGTGTAGCAAAGAGGCACTATTTATCACATGTAAGTGATTAGAACATTTGGCAAGTGCTAATTACTATTTATAATTATATACTTATCGTCGTGGATAACACGGCCGTCGCTCTCGCACTCGCATACTTGCCAGAACGTGACGAATATCTTATCCACGACGATAAGTGTTATAATGGCAACCATCATACGCCTCCTGTCAGTGAACGCGCGTTTGATTGACGGTACGGTAGTATGAATGATGTAAGAATATAAATAAGCAGTTTCGTCATCGTATCTATTCCCACGGGACTTTAGGTCAGCTCTAGTTTAAACTAGGTTTACGCCGACGACGCTGTTACAAGTACACCAATCAAAGAGCTATTTTGTGCTGGACCGTAGAGTTCGCATTAATGCCAATGTACAGTCAGCGTCAGATTGTTGCTTCTTCAGCTGTTGGTTATCCAAATGAAAATAAATAAATTCCCTTATAATAAAAAACTTTGGATCGTGTTTGGACCTCTTCATGTGCGTCGCTACTTCTAATGCTGTACACTTGTACCATTGTCATGAAATAAGTCGGAGCGAGCAACGTGTGCATAAATATCTAAACACATATCTATTATTAAAGTAT
The DNA here is from genome assembly GCA_905163555.1 of Notocelia uddmanniana. Lineage (NCBI taxonomy): Eukaryota > Metazoa > Arthropoda > Insecta > Lepidoptera > Tortricidae > Notocelia > Notocelia uddmanniana. The sequence goes on from LR991052.1 coordinate 67,567,307, forward strand.
CGTACCACTCGTTCCGTGACATCATGCTGAGTGAAGACCATTTAGTACAAAATCTTGCCTGTAAATTTTGCATTAAGCTTGTACATATATGTTCTGTACTAATAAACTATTCTCTTTTTCTTCTTCTTCTAAAGCGTGAGAGTGCATGTTCAGATATTTATATACACCCTGAAGAATTCTTGATGCGACTTTACGATCTGTTTAAGAAAAATTTCTACGTATCTTGTAATTTCTCGAAGGAATGTAATCTTTCTCAGGAATTGATGTTCCAATTCCAAAGTTGATCAAGTCCCAATTGAATCAACGCTCGTAATGGGTATAATTGACTATAAATGAAAACTTTTTACTTCTCAAACTACATAAATAGAAAACATTCATGACTCAGAAACCAAATATTCGTGATCATCAAACCTTTACATGCCCTTAGGTACCGCAATTGGACTCAGGACCACAAGTTTCTAGGTCACTATAGCCACTAACAACTAAGCCATCGGTTTCGAACCTCTTTACTCCGGCTCCTTGGGGTAAGAAAGCAATTCTTCGAAAACAACAGAATGAAGGTCTCCAAAGTGGCTTATTTGATAAGATTATTACCGATTAGGATAAAATCTGGTCCAATATGTCACGGGAGTAACGATATTAAAATCTTTATAGGAATAACTAAACTAAGCTATAAGATAAAACTTAAGAAAAGGACCTGTTGTGTGTAGTTGTGACGTGTTCGAATAGATATTACTATTTAAAATGTGCAACACAAAGAAAACCAATCATGTGACATTTGTTTTTTAACTATAAGGTGGTCGTCAAATTACTAATTTACCTTACACGGTTGTTAATGAGGGATTAAAAAAGCGTTTCCCTCTGTTCTCAGAGAGAGCATGGGAAACCGTCTGACACAGTTCAGCTTTCATTCGATTGACTGATCCATATCAAACTGAGATATTCACTACGCTTGCTAACTTTCCTACATGGGACCGGTATAACACAAGAACACTTAATTGTGTGTCTTTCAAATGGCGTCTTTTCGTCAATGCCAAAAGAACTATTGTTAAACAAAGAAAAAAAGAAAATTACGACTTTAAAAGGTAAGCGAAAGGGTGCATGAGAGCGCCGAGTGATATTTCAACACTCATTTTTTTCATAATTATTTTACTTTTAACGTCTGGCGTTATGGCTACATCACCAAAATAAACCCAGCAGGCAGACGCCGACGTTGCTAGCCATCGTGATAGGAACAAATCACCATCATATCAGCCGAAGGACGTCCACTAGTGGACACAGACCTCCCCGAAAAAGTGGCGCAATGACCGATCCCGCGCCACCTGCATCCAAATGCAACCTCCGCCAGGTCATCAGTCCACCTTGTGGCAACAAATAAATATGAATTATTTATTATAAAAGCTTTTTTTAGTGTGCACCTTTACATCTCTTAATTGCTTGACCATGGGGAGTCGGGAACTTTTTTGATCCCCATTATGCTAAGTGTTATTAGCTTATTTTATTTATTCACATTTCCTAGCTACAGATTTAGATAATTGTAAAGTAATTCTTAGAGACTAAACATTTCTTTGTAATGTGTTAATTACCAGATACATTAATTACCTAATCGTTGTGTATCTTCAAGTCGCTTTAAGTAATATCGTCGTTAATGTAAAAGAGCTATTAAGGCTTGTTAAGTTTTGAATTAGGTTCGTGTTGTTAAAGTTAAAATAAACTGGCGACGAATGAGATGCTGTAACAGGACTTGTGAATCGGACCGCTAGTTGAGTAAGAGCAAAAGAAAACGGTGTAACTGGGACTTAAAATGCTTTGCCACATGTGCTGTAGCAATCAACGCCCTATTTGTACTGCAGTAAGGCATATGTAAGTCACGGGTGTTATTATAGTGTTGTATTTGTTGTATAATGCAACCGTCACGAATGTGAAAGAAAATGCAGCGAAAGGATTTTGTATGGCTTTGTGTATGTCACATTGTACGTGAGAGATGTAAGGTCGAACTCACAAGGGGTTTAACACCTTTGTACCTTACCTTATCGCTTTAAAGTCATGATTAAACTATGATACTGAATTCCCAACGGGTGAAAGCGACAAAGTACTAAAGCCTTCAAATAAAAGTGAAAAATTCAAAACGACATGTTTCGGTAGCTCAGTTGGCTAGAACGATTGGCGGCATATGCCAGGATGCCGAAGGATCGAAATCTGCTCAAGCTCTTTTTTCATTATTTCCCTTTAATTTGATAATTTACTGCTTACAAAATTAGTATAAAATCGCTAAGTGTCCAGTTACATATAAGTTCGAGTGTGCTAAGCTTATCCAGCTTTCTTGAAGTGGATGTGAGAGGGACGTACATTTTAAGTTTGATTTTACATCATCTACTGGTCTGGCCACCCACCATTTTAGACAGGACGTGACTAATATATGACGTAGTGTTGTGCCAAAGTAGAAATTCGATGTGTCCCTTTCTGTCAAAATATCTTGAATGGATTATAAATTGCAAGTTGTGTATTTTGTTGAGAATACTTGCTGAATAAAATAAATCCTACGAAAAAGGGCGACAGTTTTCCACGGGCTGCGACGTAATAAACACAAAACATAATTGTTTTGATAAAAGACTATATTAAAACGCTAAGTTACCCACTGCCACCTGCTGCGGAACTAGACAGCGTTTTATAACGAAACGACATGTTACACTTAGCTTATCTATGTAATGGGGGCTTACACAGGGATTATAATTACGCGATATCACGATCCGTATCACGTGAATATTGAAGCAAAATACAAACAATTTCAAAAACCGCGATAGATCGACAAAAATTTAATTTTTTTATACCACATCGATGGCAAACAAGCGTACGGTCCGCCTGAAGGTAAGCGGTCACCGCAGCCTATGGACGCTGGAACTCCAGGGGTGTCAAAAGCTCGTTGCCGCCTCTTTAAAAGAAAAGGTAGAAAGCGGCCGAGGGCATCATGTCGAACAGTTCTTCGGAGCACAACCCATTAAACACGGGATAGAACACGCACACGGAGGCAAAGTTTCCCTTCTCTTCACTTTTAACCTGGACACCAGCTTGGTCCTAGGCCCAAGATTGCGCATATTCCAGTGATTGATAACATTAATCGGGTAAAGGTCCCTAATGCCGGATTTTATAAACAACAGAGATTTTTTGTTTAAACTTAAAAAAAACAGCATAAATATAATTCTTACGTACAGAGGTCCTTAGTCCAACGAAATCGATGTTTGACATCCATGAACAACTCAAATCTAATATCCAGTTTATAGCATTACACGTGACCTTTCATCTACTAGGTCCGTCATGTTTGCAAGTCACCTTCGAAGTAGGTACAACCGGCCACACAAGTTAACTGTAATATTCCGTGACCCTTATTTTCCCCTCGCATTTGACAACATTTGAAATGTTCAATAGTAGTATAATATTAACTCATTTCGTTAAAATGTTAATAAGAAACCCAAAATTATATTTTTATATTTTTATAGCTATTCGTTTTCAAGATATTCACGGAAATGTGAAGTAAGCCTACCATCGACTATGTGACGTCACAAGGCTGAATTGTGACAGTCACAACGCACAAAGAGAACAGCAGGACACTTTCTTTAGTAAATCCGCCTTATTAACAGTGCTTCTGTACAATTTTTTACGCTGTGACGCCTTACTTGTCACTTACTCTCTTTTAGAATGAGAAATTTAGAAATTGTTTTTTTAAATACTGAATGAAGATATTTTCGAGATATTAAAAATGTGGTTATGTTTAATTTTTTATGCTCTATTTCACTTCATCGGAAAATTAAATCGACAAAAAAACTGTAAGTATATATTATTATTGAACATGCTCTCAAAATTTCACGAGAATCGGTCGAGTTGTGCGACCGTCGAGAACAACCGGAAATCCGGACATCCGGACATACGAAAGCATTTTTGTCTTAGCTGAAGCGGACGCATTCGTTCTACTCGATAAACTGTGTTAGCGATGGTACCGTCAGCAGCATAAGCAGCTACGCGGGACTAGTACACAAAATGAGCTACACACAGACTCCAATATCAAGAGAATAAGGCTCTGTGTAGATAATTGTGAACGTGTATACTGCTTATCTACTTCTGCTGCCGACTGTACAACGCCGCCGGCTGCGTTTACAAGTTTAGTCGGCCGACTAAGTCTACCGAAGCGGGAAGCGGAGCGGGCTTATTCAATCTTACCTACACGTATGTCATATGTCGTATGCGAGGTTTAGCAATGTGGGCGCAGGTCAGTTCTTGGATGGGTGACCGCTTTGAGTGGTTACTAACTGAGCGCTTTTGTGCTTTGGAAGGCACGTTAAGCCGTTGATCCCGGCTGCTGTCTACGACAGCAGTCGTTAAGCCAAGTTAGAGGCCTTCGGGCGGCTTGAGAACTTCTAACAGTCAAGTTGCCCACTCACTTGACAAAGGGGGGTCGAAGTTGCACCACGTCCGTAGGGAGTACCCACCGTTACCCTACACGTGACCCCTGGGTGGTGCTAAAAGTGCAACAAAAACTGGCAACCGTACTTGTCTTCTCGAAGATCTCACGGTTCGTATATAAATGCCATACGATAAAATAAAATAAAAATAAACATATGTCGTGTCAAATGTTGATACCTCAGTTTTACATTACTTGACAACATAGAGTGTAACGGATCTTAGTAAACCAGCATGGCATTAAAAAAAGTAAAGTTATAAAAAACAAAAGTGAATTATTCTTCAATTTAGGCATATTATATGCACCTGTGGATGTCAATAACTAACTACCACGGGTTCGGAAAAATAAACCTCTGCCACGAGAAGAACCGGCGTAAGAAACTGGCGCGAGGTGTCATTTTATCCAAGCAATGTATAGTTTAATGTAAAATACTACAAAACTACATTCACCACACTGGTAAATGGCAAATGACATTTAGATCACACACAAACGCTCGAAAAGGTTTTTTTTTTAATAGGAGGCAAATGTCAGACAAATCGCCTAATGGTAAGACGCGTTTAAAAAAAATCCGAGACGTTATTTTAATTAATAAGTATTATTTAACACTATTTAATTCCTTATCGAGCTAATAAAAGAGCCGTATTATGCGTTTAGGAAAGTAGCCAATTATCCTTTTGTGTTTGTACTTTGACAAGGTATGGTGCTTTCAGGATTTTTAAAACTTTGCGAAGCAGGTGAATATCATCGATATTAATAGGATGATTGTTCAAAATGACCTGGGTAGTGAGAATTTTGGTCTATTTACAATTTGGAGGATGAAAAAATCCGGATTTATTTAACTGACGTGACGTATCGTGGTGCGTCATAATGATATTGGTTTCATACATTTAGTACGGTTAGATTCAAATGAATCTGAAGCGTTCTGACGTAACTGCTCATACTGTGTCAGGCGGCAGAGCGCATCAGAAGCCATCAAGTCAATTAAGTAAAAAAATCAAACTTCAGAAACTTCGCTTGTTCGATTATCAAACGAAATATGCATGTCAGAGAAAATTAATTAATGTTATTGGACTTTTGTCTACTTTTGAACCCCAAGTATAATTATTAATTAAATTTAAGTGAAACTGAACATTTGCATAGCTATTCCTCGTCGAACGATTTATTCCTCATAGAAATATTTATTCCTCACAGAGTAATATCAAGAGTGCGCAGTATTATATTAGTAATATTAAGGTCAGAAATTAGTTACTGTTGCTTGAAATTATAATGCAGAAAAAATACAACGATTATTAAGGTTTTCATACAAGCCGTAAAAAACTCATAAAACAGCTGTATTTTTTAACCGACTTCAAGATTCCAAAGAGGAGGTTATCAATTCGGTTGTATGTTTTTTTTTTGTTTTTTTTTTTTTTTTTTTTTAATGTTTGTTACTCCATAACTCCGTCATTTCTTAACCGATTTGAAAAATTCTTTTTTTGATTGTATGTATATATATCCAAGTTGGTCCCGTTTTTGTCAAAAGGCAGTTCTGATGATGGGATCCATGAGGAATTAAAGGAACTCCTCAAATCTTTCAGGCAAACATATAGTGATTTTTGTGTTTTTATCAACAAGTCAAGCATTTGCATCCAAAAATGTGACATTGGATGAAGTGGAACTGCTGATGGTGATCAGAACAGAACTCTTCAACGACGAAAAGTTCACGTTTGGCGATTTGTCCTCCTAGCTGTGTTTGTTAAGCAAGTTCTATTTTCACGATTAATTTTTGTCATGCTCGAGTTCTGATGATGGGATCCATGAGGAATTGAGGGAACTCCTCAAATCTTAAAGGCAAACATATAGTGATTTTTGTGGTTTTTATCAACTAATCGAGCATTATCATATAAAAATGTGACATTTGATGAAGTGGAACTGCTGATGATGATCAGAACAGAACTCTTCAACGACGAAAAGTTCACGTTTGGCGATTTGTCCTTCTATAGGTAGCTGTGTTTGTTAAGCAAGTTCTATTTTCACGATTGATTTTTGTCATGCTCGAGTTCTGATGATGGGATCCATTAGGAATCGAGGAAACTCCTCAAATGTGAAAGGCACACAAATAGTGATTTTAGTATTTTCATGAACTAATCAAGCATTTTCATTCATAAAAGTGACATTTGATGAAGTGGAACTGCTGATGATGATCAGAACGGAACTCTTCAACGACGCGTAGTTCACGTTTGGCGATTTGTTCTCTTCGTTTTGTTTGTCAAGCAAGCATGGTTTTTCCATGATTTCATGAGGAATTGAGGGTACTTAGTCTTCTACCATTATAAACATACTTATAGCCATTTTTGTATTTTATTGTATGGAATCTAAGAGTGCACCATCTAAGATTAATAATCTTTCACCGGACTCCCCCATTGAAGTCGGTTTTTTTTTCTTAAAAATTATTATTATTTTCTTTTAATTTCTAGCAACAGAAACTAATTTCCGACCTAGATATCCCGGATCCCATTGTGTATACAAAGTTTCATATTATTCTAGCGTGGCGTTTTAAAATGAGAGCATAAATACGTTTGTATGAAGAACCGAGCGTACTGGCGAAGGGAACGAAAAAAAGCTCTTGTATTCTGCTATCCCTTCATGTTGCGGTTAGAAAGGTCAAACGCAATCCCATTTGCAATAAAAAAATGTTGACTATTAAAATATATTTTCAACGCAACGCAATACAATATGACACCCTACAAATGAGTAGTGATTACGTTTATTCCAACATCCTCAATAGTTATTTTTCAATATGTTACACAATATGTTACACCATAGTTTCCAAGGCACGCATTACCCTCTTTTACGCCGTAAATATAACGCGATGAAATGCATAACATTGTTTATGTTTTCTATTAGTTCCCTCTCAGGTGCTCCAAATTGTAGCTCTTTGCCTTATGAAATAAGCAGTTGATGATTCACTGTAGTACGCACACGACTACAAAGAGATGTATCGGCATGAGGACCTTATTACAGTGCAATACGGTGTATAATTATATACGGACCACTTTTGCCTGTTTTGTAGGGACCGTGCCTACGAAGCTGGTGGTCCCGCATTTGAATCCCGGTCAGGGCATTTATTTGTCCTATGCCTTGTCAAGTTCTGCTTGGTTTGGGACTACCTAGGTTGAGTATAAGATTGTCTACAAAATATTTATATTCATATCTACATCTAGTCACTTCATAGGTGCATGTAATATGCCTAATTTGAAGAATAAACTACTTTTACTTTTACTTTTTTTACTTATTAGTAGTCGAAAATATAACACTGTTTACATATACAAGTATATATATATACCCCTTTTGTACAGTTCTATCAGATTATCATCATTGTCCTAGCGTTATTCCCAGTTCAGTTGCATCCTTAAGGACGTCTGGGTCCGCTACCTAATCCCAAGAATTGGCGTAGGCACTAGTTTTTACGGAAGCGACTGCCATCTGACCTTCCAACCCAAGGGCGAAGCAATACCTTATTGGTATTAGGCTTGTCAAGTGAGTGGGTAACTTGACTGTTAGAAGTTCTCAAGCCGCCCGAAGGCCTCTAACTTGGCTTAACGACTGCTATCATAGACAGCAGCCGGGCTCAACGGCTTAGCGTGCCTTCTAAAGCACGGGAGCGCTCAGTTAGTGATGATTTAAAACGGTCACCCATCCAAGGACTGACCCCGCCCGACATTGCTTAACCTCGCATACCGCACGCGGTACGCGGGCGCCGCTGGACCACCAACGCTGGAAACAATGGCGCAAATTATACTGTTTCCAAAAACCCGTCCTAAGTATTTTACCGTTTAACGTTACCCCATGAATAATGCCAATTATGAGTGCTCCAAGTGCTTCCTAAATGAAAAGCCATATACTCGTATCACCATGAAATCCGTAGAGATGCGATATTTAGGCGTATGGTACGGTGCAACGGGTAAGCCCGAGGCCACCACGGCGAGGCGACCGTGAACTATTGGATTATGCCCAATAAAGTGTGCCTAAACTCATCAGCGGTAAACGACTTAACACTTGGTGTACATCGTAGTTACGTGTCAGCTTCGATGTTGAAATGTGTATAACGTGTTTTGTTTAACATGCGGTAAACACTGGTAAATACTGAATAACAGTAAGTTATGTTTCTCCAAAAACTAATACTGTGTTTGTAGACGATCTCGAAGAAACGCGAAGAAAAGGTTCGCGATTTAGTCACGCTTACTACACTAGGTCGGTTAAGAAAATGTTATATTTCCCAAGGAACATATAAATATGTTTATTTTCAAAGCAGGGTTTGTTTACTAATCTCATTAAGGTTAAAAGGACTAAAATACACAGTTACGTACCTACTTAGGTATTCAGGTTTTTATAGAAGTTAGAAATAGGTAAGTATAATTTAGTCAAATGATAACCAACTGTCGAGTTTTGATTGACGATTCCTTTTTGGAAGTGTAAACAGATTTTGACCGTTAAAAAAGGCTTCATAATAATAAGGATTCGAATTGAAAATATCGCAATCCAGCGCTGTAATTTTAATTTTTAGCTTTAGTTATTTTAATTCTTGTTAGTTTTTGTTTTAAATTTCCAGATATATTGTTAAAACTAAACATGTATTATTTCTATTTAATAAATAATAATATAATTGAATAGGTTTTGAGAGAAAACTGCGAATAAACGTATAAAATGAAAATCTATTATTTTTAAAAGTTGCGTACCGAGGCCCGCTGGTTACAATCCGATAGCGAAGCCTCATTTGCCACCATCATCATCCACCCGTCAATTATCTTTTCCCGGTTGCATCTTAAAGCCCCTAAAGGAACCCGGCTTACGCTTTTGCACCTAGTCCCAAGAGTAGGCGTAGGCACTAGTTTTATGAAAGCGAATGCCATCTGACCATCTAAAATACCAAATGATATTTGGTGCATATGTTTTTTACAATGCTCAGTGGTACTCGTAAGAGCCGGGGTCGAACTCACGACCTCCAAATTGAAAGCCGTAAGTTCTGTAAAAAAAAATTCTAACCTGAGTGAAAAAAAATTAGCCCCGGGCGGGATTGGAACCCATGGGCTCTGGAATACGTCCATCGCTCTTTCCAACTGAGCTACCGCGGGTATTGCTCGAGGCAACAAATCATTCCATTAGTTCACTCATTTAATTAAAACATTATTTTTTTTCAATTTTTACTCCTCTTGAATATTCCGAAGGTATTCGCCACCATCATGGCATCAAAAACAAAAACAATACTTTGAAATACATACCAATGGTACCAGGGAACCATGCGCACAGAGGATTCCTCTGTAGATCCGAACTGCTGTTGCCCACTCTTATCTCCAAGTCTTGCAGGGGTTGATGACCTGACAACAGAAACAAGAAGATTAAACAATAGAAATATATATTGATAGACATAGTGAAATCAGCAACTTCCTATGAATAGTTAAAAACGTTCTGTCCACAGCTCCGTGTAAGAGGGGCTTTACTTGTGTTTTTTAGGGTTCCGTAGTCAACTAGGAACCCTTATAGTTTCGCCATGTCCGTCTGTCTGTCTGTCTATCTGTTCGAGGTTTTGCTCCGTGATTGTTAGTGCCAGAAAGCTGCAATTTGGTATGGATATATAAATAAATAAAACTGAGAAAGTCGTAAAATAAAATCGAAAAAAATAAGGGTACCTCCTCTACACGTAAAGTGGGGATGAATAGAGATCTTCAGGAAACATTTTTGATAAAGTAAATATTTTCGGAAATATTCACTCCAAAAGAAAAAAAAAGTGCCACCTCCCTTTAACTTTAAAAACTAGGGGTCCAAAAAATCTGAAAAAAAAAACATGAAAGTAAAGCTTAATAAAGACTTTCAACGAAAACTATAGCGGATATGATCAGTCCAGCCGTTTTTGAGCTATCGTAAGAACTCTTCCCTTCTTAGTAAAAGACTTATGAAACGCTGCGAAAGTGTTCCCTTTTACTTGTCATTGATTTTTTTAAAGTAAGTTAATTGGGCATCTACGGAACCCTACACTGAGCATGGCCCGACATGCTCTTGTCCGATTTTTTACTTATAATATACTCATAGGTCTCATATTAACTTTGTAGGGGATTTGCAATTGAATTTAAGGGTGTTTGTTATATCGTCAAACAGCATTTTCATATTCATTTATTGAATTTATGGGTTTTACCACTTTTTGTATTTTGAGTATATTTCGATCTTTACGCTTTTAAAAATCTTAACATCGCATAAGTTGAAGCGTAATATTTTTCGTTTTATTTCAAGGGTTTTGTTTACCTATTGGTAATGTCAAACTAAGTACCTAATATATTTTATCGTTGTCAACATCCCAATTGAGATGAAGTCGAGTTCATCCGCGTTATTAACGTCAAGTTATTGCGTAATTTAACAATGATTGAAGAATTGAAGGTAATGTACTGAACAAGCACATATGATGAACCCATAATAGTACATTACGACACAAGGGTTGTAAAACAAAGAAAGGCCGATATCGCAGATGTTTGAGGCCCGAGCCGCAGGCGAGCGTCATAAATATGCGAAAGAGGGCTTTCTATTTTACACCCGTGTATTGTAAACAATTTTACGTCAACACTTGTCCAAAAAGTAGGTTTTTCCGGACGCGCAGCGTGCGGAAAAACGCGCTTTTTGGCAAGGTGTGGTGTAAAATCATTAAATTCATTAATATACCTATTATCATTGTATTTTACTATTTACTCGTAACAAATGAAAACGGAAAAAGAAAATATTTACATTCATTCTTCATGGGGCAGATACACTGTCGATCGTAACTTCCTATTAAGTAATTCAATTTACTTGTATCAGGTAATCCGCTCCTCCACTTCAATTTTGCGAACAATAACTAAGAAAAAAACCTAGATAAATTTTGGCTAGTTTTTCGGGACCAGAAAATTAGCACCTTCGTACCCGTACTTCACCCAAAGTTTTGCTCCCCCGCCCCATACTTCACCGAAAGTTTTCCTCACACGCCCAGCACAAATTTAGTGATCCATTTGATCCCACCGGTGATGCTCATGGCCACACAGATAACACTATAAATAAAAAAATCTATATTCCAAATTCAAAATTCGTTAGTAACACACGTGTACCTATGTACACACGTGGCTGTCTATGTCGCCCAGGGTTTTAATAATCGCTATAACGGTTGTTTGCCACCGGATCCTAGACTGAAAAATATGTTTTTAAAAATATCACAATATCTTTACATGAGCTATCCAAAGATATCCCACATAATAAAAATTAGAACATAAAGATGCTAGAAAAATAATTGCATCCCCGCTTTGCGTGTACAAACTCCCACACAGTTGATCACTCGTGACCCTTATTACAATGGACATTAAGTGCATGAATGGTTAGTTAACTGTGTTGGCGATGGCACCCCTACAGCGTCTACCTTAAAATATATATCAAGATTTTAATATACCGTTTTGACGACGTGAGTGATATGTACACCTGTCTAGTAGTAAAGGTTACTGTGCTATCCTGCGGACAGAACGATGGACATGGCGAAACTATAAGGATCCCTTGTTTACTACGGAACCTTAAAAAATAAGCGAATTACTACTCACAGGCGCGGTTACACGCTGGTACAAATCTATTACCTATTATTCCGGTGTTACGAACGAATACAAACCGAACAACCAACTTAATGAATACGCCTAATTGAGCATCCGTGTTAATTGCTTGATTAGCAATTTAAATGGATTTAATCACACTTCATAGTTACGTTTTTTTTCTATTATCGCGCGTGTCAGAAAATATTTAAAAAAAACCGGCCAAGAGCGTGTCGGGCCACGCTCAGTGTAGGGTTCCGTAGTTTTCCGTCCGTCACATTAAGTTGACATATTATAATTCTTTATTGCGTGAACCGATTTTCACCGGTTTTACTTTATTTGAAAGCACGTCATTTCATTGTGATTTTGTAGAAATGACAGGTACAATAAACACCTGTTTATACGGTTAAATTACAAACTTAGTTCAGAAATTATTTTTGTAATTTTTTCAAAAACTATTTAACCTATCAAGTTTAAAATAATTTTCCTACAAAGTTTTTATATAGTTCTACTTTTGAGATTTTTTTCATATTTTTAAAACTTATGGTTCAAAAGTTAGAGGGGAGGGACACATTTTTTTTTACTTCTGGAGCGATTATTTCCGAAAATATTAACATTATCAAAAAATGATTTTAGTAAACCCCTATTTATTTTTAAATACCTATCTAACAATATATCACACGTTAGGGTTAAAATGAAAAAAAAAAGTCACTCCCCACTTTACGTATAGGGGAGGTACCCTAATAAAATATTTTTTCCCACTTTTTATTTTACCACTTTGTCGGCGTAATTGATATACATATTAGTACCAAATTTCAGCTTTCTAGTGCTAACGGTCACTGAGATTATCCGCGGACGGACGGACAGACGGACGGACAGACGGACGGACAGACATGGCGAAACTATAAGGGTTCCTAGTTGACTACGGAACCCTAAAAACCGGCCTAGTGCGTAGCGGACCACGCACACCTTTGAATTACAAGAAAAAACGTATCTTCATAGGAAAACAATAAAACATCATATACCAAAGAATAAACAAAAAGATACTGGGAGACAGAGGTGAAACATGCGGTCTTATCGCTTAAGAACAATTACATCCTTTTGTTACGGCAAAGGAGTTTTTCAGCAATAACTCAAACTGTTGGACCTATGTTGAAATTGTTCTCTTTTGAAGATTTTTATAAGAACTATGATTTTTAATATTTTGAGATTCCACTGGACACAATTATTATATTATTTGCGATTTCGGCAACAGCACTCTAAAAAAAGTAGCATTTCTTACGTCTTTCATATCTTGGAAATAACATTTTCTTGATCAAATCTGTTTAATCAACATAGTGGTCTCGTCGTGGCTTTTGTATTGATTAAATAGGCTCATTTATTTGGAATTCAAAAAGAAATCGTTTGTTATTAATATCTAACGAATAATAGTAGATTTGATAAGAATTACTTACTCTAGACCAACAATATAATTAATCAATAAAATTACGGCTGAAGCCTATTAAATGATCGAGTTTGATGTCCTTAGGGCAACAAATGCTCGTCTTATCTACATATTGTTGTACCAATCCCTTGTCCGTCCCAATTAGAATATGTGTCAGAAGTTAGGAACCCTAAGTATGCGATATACACCCAAGCAATCGATTCATAAGAACTCTTCACTACAGACTCGAACGTGCGCGAATGTCATACAATACAATGAACCGCTTATTAGGTACAAGCTTCAGACCCTGGCTAGCAGGCCAAACGCTCACATAAAATGAACTATGATGCCCAGTATGAAATGAGCTCTAAATGGCTCAACAATTAAAGTCTGTGAGTGTACAAGCTTCATACTCTGACTAGCAGGCGAAACGCTCATATACAACGAACCGCTTACTAGGCACAAGCTTCAGACTGTGGCTAGCAGGCGAAACGCTCATATACAATGAACCGCTTATTAGGTACAAGCTTCAGACTGTGGCTAGCAGGCGAAACGCTCATATACAATGAACCGCTTATTAGGTACAAGCTTCAGACTCTGGCTAGCAGGCGAAACGCTCATATACAATGAACCGCTTATTAGGTACAAGCTTCAGACTGTAGCTAGCAGGCAAAACGCTCAGAACGCTATACTAATTTATAACATATGCACTAACTTGTCCAGACCTGATGGAATGTATCGATTTCCTAGCCTCCTTTCATACAACACGACCTTTATCTCTATTTGCTGTCCCGGCGGCAAAATTACAACAAATACCTAGTCTCAGTAATACGCAAACAGAAGCGGAAGTTTCAAAATGGCAAGCTGTCTGCATGTCGTCTTTTTATATGGTGTTCTATATTTTGTGATCCTTTGTTCCACCCTTTACCTATATTTAATTGTGTTGTCTTGACAACAATCCCAGCATGAATTTTTGCTAAAGACTATGCCGCACGTTAGTTCCTTTCCTTTGCGTATATCTCATCTAAGATTACATTGCTGTAAGTTCCTTTCATTTGTATATAATCTGTTTTTCTCATGAAATAAGAATTTTCTTGCACCAACCCCGTCTTGATTAGTTCTTCTCTAAACAAGTAAATTATCGTCCATAGTTTCTTTGTTGTCTTTTGTAAAACAACATAAGTTGCGAAAGGAAATAAAACAACCATAGTTTAGTTCTGGGTAGAGCTTAGTTCCCGCTACCTACGCAGACATAGAATGGGCCTGGGATTTTTCAACATTAAAAATAAAAATCTTAATTAAAAAAATGTTAACCAAGAAATTCGCTGGATTTTTAGTTCATGGAGATATGCTCGGCAACGCTGCGCAGCTTTGTTCCTAGTCGCTGGTAACACTTTTTGCGGGACATAATTTGTCCTCTAGGGAAGGGAATCCCCACTATTCTGAGATATTCGTTACTGATCCATGCTATGTATTCTATTTAATACTATAACCTAATAACAATAGCATTTATAATTACGGTATCAACTAACCGACAGTCATCAGTCACCGATTAGTCATGCAACCTTAAACCCTAAACGACCTGAGTCCAATAACAGGGTGTTTTAATTTTAGTCCCACAGCTGTTGCAAGCTATCGATCTGCCACAGTCTAATAACTTTAGGTTGTGTAGTCGTCACACACTAGCGGTCTAACACGCATTTGTAAGAGCTGGCAGTAGGCTGTGACTCTGGTGACATCGGCGTATGTGGTTATCTACCTAGTGGTTGCAGTGTTCATGTTTGCCAATTTCCCTGTAATTTGCGTTTGTGGGTTTTACGAACGATGCAACTGTGATTGAGCTATAAAATTTTAGTATTAAGTTTCAAGGAAACTGATTTCTAGTGTTCTGCATATCTGTTTGTATGTTGTTTACTGGATATTTACGTTCACTCGCAATGTCTAAATGCACCTGTTATTATTCAACTGAAATTGTGTAAGTATAACAAGTACACAAAAACCACGACTTGACATTTAATTTAACTTAAATCATAGAAAAAACAAGTTACTGTAATTAAATTACCAAGATACGTGTCGTTGTCATCCACCCATTTAGGCCAAAAAAATGATGAGGTTTAATCCAAAATACGTAGTAAATTGACATTTAACCTCAGATTAACACTTTGTTTACATTTTAGATACTGTGGTCACTTACCATCGTTAGGCTAAGGGACAACCACGGGTCAGTCTTTAATAATATGATAATAAAAAAAAAACAGTTCTTATTCAGGTTTGTTAGAATCCGGCCTTAATGGGTTAAAATAAATTATTTGCCTCTCGTTGTGTCATATAACTACTGTATTAGAAAAATAGTTGAAATTGCTTTCATATTTTTGTCAGGATGCTCGGCCAATTTTGGGATGTTCTCATCTACAGGTCGCATTGCCCAACCGATTCTCGGGATAGTTTGCGAGTAAGTTTGATAATTATATGGTTTTTTGACGATCCAGTTTTTGGCAGAACCATGGAAAAAAGATGGAGCCATGGGTTTGAAAACGTAAAAAATATCACTAGGTCTACACCTAATACAGCTCGCAGAGCCACTAGTTGTATTTATTAACAGTGGACTCTAAAACGCCTTTGAAATGCTGTTCTGTGGTTGTTATACATTAAAAATTTAATATTGAAATGTCAAAAGTTCTAATTAAACATTCTGTGAAATTGATTGCGGTTGTCCGCTTGGTCGGACCGCAGCATTCTCGTTGGCATGCGAGTGAATTACAAAATCAATTAATATTTAATTTTCAAATATCCACAATTCCGATTTTAGCTTTTAATAAAATATACCACTTCGCTGTGGTTTTCAGTGCAGTGATTCGCTGAAAATTGAAAATTTTACAAATCGAGCACTTTTTTTACAAATATACTAGTAACCTACATATGACACTACCTTGGGTAAGAAAATCTCTCATGTTAAAATACATCAAACCGTTTAAGCTGTAGGACATGTGTCAAAGACATAAATATACAAACTTACTCAGTAGCGGATCCATGTAAAGGGGCTCAAGGGGAATTGACTTGTCTCTAGCCTAAATTCTATAATAAGATCACTACTGCTCATTAGATGTAGGTATGTGGAGTGTTCCTGATGGTGAGTTAGATCACCATAGTTGCCAATGATTTGCTGTGTCGAGAGTGAGGGACCTGTGTATGCCTCTAGCTCTCAACCCACCGAATAATCAATTTAATAAAGGCTTGGCTACGCGCTTGTGTTTCTACTGGATACGCAAGCGTCCATAGGCGACGGTGTCTGCTTACCATCAGGCAGACTGTAAGCTTGTTTATCACCGTCGTAGTATAAAATAAAATAATATATAAACTTAAAACTTTTGTGAACTAATCGTGCGCGGTTAGAATACTAGTAGGGATTTGGAATAAATATTCCATCTGTTTCACCCATCGCATTTGTACATTTCTCGCAGAATTCACCCCTAAAACATTTATCAAATGAGACAATGATGGCCTTGATCGATTTCTTTCATCCTTAACTAGGTCTGTTACGTTTTGCTTTTCCGGCAATTACTTTCTCGTTTATGAAATAGGAATATGTTTTTTACTATTCCTACTAAGGACTAAGTTTTTGAATAAGGGGTCCATATTTTTGTATGGATAATTTCCAAAAATCAAAATGTATAAACCTTGTATTTAATGATAACTATAACATTTGCAAAAATCATGCGAATCGGTTCAGGATTAGGGAGGGGATGGCATGTTGGAGCTCCTTTTGTGGAAAACTCTCTCTTTATTAATTCTAGAATGCACTGTTGCGAGCGATACTAAAATGAGCTTTTGTCTCGCTCTTTCTTGCGAATTTTTACGCACAAGCGTCGTGTGCGTATAACAGCACAATACTAATTAAATGACATAAATTAAATAGTCTAATTACACACAACATTTGTGGAAACACAAAATCGTCAGAGTAACTATCCAATAGTTTGTCAAGTTTTTTCGAATTTCGATGTGACTAAGGCTTAGGCTGAGTTGTACCAACTTACGATGATAGACCGATCAACGTTAAATATGGCGCCCGCAGCTGTCATCCCATAGAAACATTTCAAACTTTTCATACATTCAGATTTCATATTTTAACGAACACCGCTTACGTTTACAAGCGGTTTGATGCAACCCAGCCTAAGATACGTGATATTGCCATTATATAGCAGATCTACACACGATGGCCGGAAATTAAATGCCATCATAATAATATGCATTACCAGTCTCATTATTGTCATGAAGCATGCTAATAATCGTATATTGCAATTGGCAATGGGTGTTATTGTGAACGAAGGTGACACCAGACGGCATTTCCCGGAGACATTGCGAGTGCACTATGTGACATCATATTGCCTCTATATCCCTGGTGGATAATATTTCAATGTCAGTGTGTCAAATTAGGAGCGTTTCCTGGGAAACCGAGCTTTGTTCAATGTAGTGACTGCCGGGAGAGCATCGATTTTCCTCCGTCGTACAACTCTGTGCAACTCATCGAAATCGTTGAGTGGTGACAGTTTCTTTGTGTAGATATTTGATATATAAATCACAGCATAGCAGGATATAGTTATTAACTTGGGGAAAATCTTTGACTGAGAGTAGATTTTATAAAAGATACGTCACAAAAATGTTTACAGTTATTTCATCTATTATCTTATTTTATATTAAAGAAGAAACTATAAATGTGTATGTAAATTGTCTTAGTGCACTTTATCAGAGGCCATCCCATCGGGTGCTGTGGCAAAGAAAGCCTCATTAAACTTAAATAAAATAAGTGACCAAACGGGTCGCGATCAGTATAGTTGCAGTGGAATATCCTCGAACCTTCTGATTGTGGAATGAACTATGCCGAGAGACTACGGCATGGGGTTCTTCGACAGATTAGTGCATGCATTTTTAAAGGGTCGGTCGAGTATGTGACGCCCGTAGAGTTCCAAGAGTCCATAGGTCGTCTATTAGGTGGGCTGTACGCTTATATGCTACGAACGTGGTAAAAATGTGACCACTAACCACAACATCCTCTAGTGGTGACCCTGACCACCTTCACAGCATAATGCCTCAGCAGGTCCACCTGCCACCAGGGGCTGGCCTCTCGCTGTGTCTCCGTGCATCTCTTGCCGTCGTGCTCGGTGGTTTTCTCGCCATCGTTGCCATTCGCCGCACCACCACCGCGCACGGTCGTCGACTGGTTGGCCGGCTTTCTGAACGCTACGTTGGTTCCTGTCGGAGGAAAATACATATGTCATTGTAGACAGTATTCAATAAATGTATTCTTGGGAAATAATCTTATCATTATTGACGTAGACTGCGTGCCAGTGCGTAAACTTTTTCACGTGTTCGATATTTGTTTCGATAATACCCGTAGCAAAGAAGTGGAGTACCAGTAGAGGAAAAATTGCAATAAGGTCCTGAACCTGATTACAGTCCTGCAGGGTAGTTCGCGTATAGAGGTTATGAAAAAAAAACTTTAAGAGGTCTAAGTAAGTTTTTTAGACTTCGAAGGACAACTGTACATTATTCGATGATAGTAGCTATGACGTTATATTTTTTTTGTATTAACAAAAACTAATTTTCTTCATTTACTAATCGAGTGGATTATCAAATGAAAAGGATATATGTATGAGCTGATTATAAAAATATACCACACTATTAGATATCAGCCAGTAATTTCGTTAAAAATAAAAATCATGTTCACATCACACCGAGTCTGGGCTCGCCCTGACAGGAAATTGGCTGAATGATTTTTTCTAAAATATACGCTGAATGAGTTTTTATAACTTTTTATGTAACGTAATGAATCCTTTCGGAAAATATTATATATTATAACTGGCAGTGTAGGTCAGATGGCAGTTGCTTCCGTAAAAACTAGTGCCTACGCCAATTATTGGGATTAGGTAGCAGACCCCAGGCATCCTTCAGGATGCAACTGTACTGGGAATAACGCTAGGAGGATGATGATAACTGGCAGTGTACATGTTGTTCTTTAAAAAAATGAATACTTTATGTGCCCAATAATATATGATATATTATGCATGATAGATCATCACAATTAACTTATAGGTACCGTACGTATATGCACTGTCTCCTTATAACACACGTAGACAACCTTCGTGAGTATCATATTTGAACCATGCAAGGCAACACTTACACAGAAAGGTGGTTCGGCGGGCCAGGGACTTCAGCGTGAACTTTCTACCGCGTGCCGAATACTTAGCTCATGACACTAGTACCCCAAGTGCTATGTCAACAACATCAGTTCTCTTTGTACCACTAACCATGGTTACAATTTACTTACCATGGACTCAAGCTTCTGTCGCGCCTTGAGCCTTTTTCATTGATATATTTGAAGCATGGAAGTCAAAGGCAATACTTACCACAGAAGGCCAGTCTCCAGCGGCGGTCAGCTTATATCCCTCGTCACATTCAGAAGTAGCGACAGTGTCAGCCGCATTGTCAAGAACATCAGTACTCTTTGTTCAGAGCCATTAATAGTTTCAATTTACTTACTACGCTCCTGTTGCATCTTGAACCTTCGTCACTGTCATACGAGTATATCTATGTGAAACATGCAAGGCAACACTTACCACAGAAAGGTGGTTCGGCGGTCCAGTCCCCCCTCAGCGTGCATTCCCTCTCTCGCGCGCCGAATAGTTCGTACCCTTCATCACAGGCGTACGTGGCCACAGTCCCGGCAACTATGTCGTCGCTCGACAGAGACACTCGCGCGTTCGGCGGCACCGCCGGGTGCCCGCATCGTCGGTCAACTGCAACAAAGAAGACGTTTAATTATCATCCAACAAATCTCATCCACCATCATCATCAGCGTCATACGGCACACTGCTGGGGATTGGCCTCCTAGAGCGGATCCAGGGAAGTGGCTAAGCGTTTCAAACCCCAAACACATTCGAGTCCATATAAAAATCTGATCTTAGCGGGGCCAAGCACGCTATGCAGCGTTTTGGGGCTTTCTGTGGCGCGAGCCACAAAACGCTGCCAAGCTCTCCCCTCCTCCTGGATCCGTCTGCACTGCCGTCATGAGAGGGAACGGGCAGTCGATTCACATATACCTTTACTTCATTCCATACCTCTCGTTCGCTTGTCATTTCAACAATCTTATTATTCAGTTCATAATTACGAATTATACGATTGTAACACGAGTAGGTAAAGGTGGGACGTCCTTACGTAGTTTCTTAAGGTAACCATGAGCTTAGTTTTATTATAAAACTAAAACTTCATTTATTTCCTAACAAAATTTAAATTGCCAGGAATGTACAGCAAAGTAAATTGACAAGACAGTACAAATGACAGTCCTTAATGTCCGGTTTACTTCTACGTCATCTTAAGCAGTGCACCTAGTATGTACATTGAAGGCGTAGATTTAAGAAATTGAATTGTACGAATAATTCAAGTAATTATGCTTTGCTAATACATACAAAAAATTGCTAAGGAAACATACTATTATCCGTTTTGAAAAAAGCCCGCGTGTTGGTAACGCACAGTATAGACAACCGGTTTTCTCGTTTCCATTATGATCATATCTAATTAAAGTAGACATAATTGCACTAGAGTAAATTCAATTAATTGCACGTTTGTGCAGTCATTTTACGAGTAAACATAGACATGTGATCCCATATACATAGTCGCATTACGCGAGATGCCCGCTAAATAGTAGCGGAATGCGGTTACCACGGAATGCCTGCTGCAACTATAGATACTACTAACATAATTTGGAGGCCTTCGTATTGATATATATGTATTCAAACTGGTTTGCCTATTCGTACTAAATAGGTGATACGTAATACTTAGTTACATATTTACCTGTATAAATGTGTATATAGCAGTCTTAATAATGTATAGTGTCATTCCTATTACGGTGGTACGGTCGAGGAATTTGAATGTTTGAAATGTTTGACTTTATTGACTCTATTACATTGGAATAGAGTCCAAAACTGACAAACATTCAAATTCCTGGACTGTACGTATGTCGCGATACGAAACAACATTTACATAACTGACAACTTAAGAAAGTTGAAAACTCCCCAGGTATCTTTATTTCAAAGCTCAATATCTCAAAAACAGGTAAGCCGATTTTGATAAAACATATCTAAGAACCATCGCCTGGAAAACCGACATTGAAATATAAAAAAAACCGCATTCAAATCGTTTCACCCGTTTAAGAGCTATGTTGCAGGCAGACACACATATACACAGAAACACAGATACACATTAAACTTATAACAACATTAATTTGCGTTCCGCGTCGTCAGGGTTAAAAATATGATTTAATCCGTGATAAGAGTATATCGTTGCCGACGTTGCCTTAGTTCACAATCGTACTAATTATGATTAGTGCGCCAAAGTTCTAATTACAGTAAAATTTTCCTCGTAATTAGTACGACTGTGAACTAAGGTATCGATATACTCAACTGACGAACCGAAATGTATGAAGAATCCGTTGTTTTGTCATGGTAAATGTTGGTCCCAAAGTAAAAGTTGTTCAAGATATGGATAGATACACTTTTATTTTATTTAGTTTTACCTTATTAGTTCCTATTGGTCGCAGCGTGATATTATATAGCTTAAAGCTTTCCTCAATAAATGGACTGTCTAACACAAAAATATTTTTTTCAATTCGAAGCAGTAGTTCCTGAGATTAGCGCGTTCAAACAAACAAATAAACCAACTCTTCAGCTTTATAATATTAAGTATAGATTATTCACTGCATTGCCTACGGTCAGAGTTAGTACTCCAACAAAGTGATATTTCATCGTATTTACCGAAGTGACATGGACTTGGCTCAAGTCGGTGTCGTTAATTGATGTACGATGTCACTTCAACTGAACCTTGTCCAGGGATTATTCGACTTATATATATGAACACAAACAGTAACATATAAAAAAATCTTATACTTTGAACAAATAACATAAGTATGCCAAATTTCAGCTCAATCGAATACCTGAATCTGTTAATTGATTGCAAATTTTGAGGCCAACTTAGTAATGTACCTGTTTACATAAATACGAACAGCGCAATTTACATAAAATAAATTAAAAACTAAAGTTTACCACTAATAAATTTAATCATCTATATCTATAACATCATCATCATCATCATCCTGGCCGATTCCCACCCTGGCGACTGGGAAGTAGAAGAAAAAACTGGCTATTGAGAGCGTCGCTGATGAGCTCTCCGGTGACTGACATAGCCTATCTTTGCAGAGAATGTGCGAGCACACTCCCCACATGTCAGCACCCCTCCGATATGATTATAATAAATGGCCGCAGGAGGTCGGGCCTTTAATTCCTCGCGCTTAGCGTCGAGCTCACTCTGCCTTCGTTCTTCGAAGGCTTGCACTTTAACCTTCACGGTATGCCTCCATTTAGACCGATCCTGAGCCAAAATCTCCCAGTGCGATGAATCAAAATCACATCTCCGCATGTGGCGCTTTAGCACATCTTTATAGCGCAGAAGTTGGCCGCCCTGTTTCCGCTTGCCATCCTGCAGTTCTGAATAAAAGATGCGCTTAGCCACTCTGTCTTCAGACATGCGAGAAACATGACCACACCATCGCAGCTGCCTACGCATTAGATAGGCTTCAATGCCGTTGACATTAGCACGACGTAGAATTTCCGTATTCCTGACATGGTCAACAGAAACATATATACGTTTTTCGATCAAAATCAAGAAAATATCATATTACTTGTATTATTTTTTTAGCCAACCGGCAATTTTTTTTCGAACGTACAATATGCCATTTCAAAGAACTATTAGCTAAAACGACTCAGCAGGACGCTAACCAGTATATTCTATTAAGTATATCAATCGATATAAAGGATGTTTGGCACATGGGTGCGGATATACGTATAGGGGATAGACGAGGTACATCTGCTACGTGGTCAAGCACAAAACAAATGATTTGCGCCAAATATAAAAAAAAAAAAAATACTCGGTTTTCAAATAACTGAATTCGTAATGTTATGGAATTAGTCTAGACATAAAAATATAAAAATGCTATCCGTTTAAGGAGAAGGGGTGGGCAAGCTCTTTCAATACAAACTTTGTACAAGTTTTTCTTCGTTTATGTTTGCGCTACAGTTAATATTTTTGGTCAATATGCTTATTTTTCTGTTAGCTATGACTTAATTTTTTTTTCAATTTTTTTTTTGTTATAAAGTAAAATTTCAACATCAGGTTCTGCGTATATCCAATATGTACAGGCAAAAAATAAAATAAAATGATGTAGTGGCAAAACTAACGAATAAAACTTGCACAACGTTTGTATGGAGAAGGCCTTTCCCTACCCTCCGCCTTAATAATTTTTAATATTTTATATGTTTTCAAGATTTAAAACCTCAATTTACTTTAAAAAGTATATAAAACGGACCACATTTTTATTTAGCCGTACACCCTGTCTATCATGATATAAGTGTCCATTGCATTCTATACTTAGTTAATACATAAAGGTCCCTTTCGTAATTCCGTACCAATTTGTGTAATCGGACAGAGGTTCCCGTGGACTTTTCGGTAATTGACATTTTGTGGGCTGAAAAGGCTTTGCTTTAATCTGGTTACAGGTAAGTAGTATATGGACTTGATTTAGACACTTGAACGGCATTGGTTAGTTGCGCCATATAGTTTCCTAGAATAAAAGCAATATCGAATATTAGTTAGACATGCATCTTGAACATACAATAAAGGAGTACGGTAATGATCATGCTAATTAGCTTTTCCCGGGACTTGTTCACGTGAATTCCGATAAAAAAATCCTCTCTCCGTAACACTCCCAATTAAATGAAACCAATCTTACACTGAGTGCCTCTCCAATATATGTTCACTCACATCTGACGTCAACATATAGGCGCAATACACAGAAACTCAGACATTCAAACAAAAAACTATACAGGATGTAACAAATAAAAATATATTAGCTCCAAAAAAAAATTGATTCTAAAATTGGGCATTTTATGGTATAAGTATGAATTTAATTTTTAGTACAAGCATTGAGTCCCGATACACATACAAACGTATTCTCTACTAGAAGAACGTTCATTTAAATAGGTAGTACATGTTATTAATTACATATAATCATTGCATAATGCGAGCTATTGAAGTCAAGTATCGCATTTAGATCACGACGCTTGCAGAGTGGTGGAATTAAGGTTGGAGATTTCAATAGCTCATTATGTTTTTATAAAACTTTATCTATGAGCCCACTAACTCAATCAAACAAAAATTCGCCGCTGAAACAACCTCATTCAGCACAAAAAAAGAGTCCATGATTGGCCCCATACTGTGGCCAATTTCGATGAATCACGACTATCTTATGCATTTCCCGAAACCGACTGACTGTATAGCTAAATTCCCCAAAAAAATTTTTTTCCTACTATTTTTAGTTCCTTCCGCGTTTTTCCCCATTTTCTTTATTATTTCTACCAACAGATAATTTCGTCACACGCATTTTTTTCTAGGCGTTATTTTTGCTACACGCATCTTTACCGATGCAATTTTTCACCAATCTGTTTTTTTCACATGCGTTTGGTTACCCGTAGAATATATTTCCACTATTTTATTTTTGTCACACGATTTAATATCTAATCTTTTTTTTTCAAGACGCAACTTTACCATGTTTTAGCATAAACACTAAGCGGGCGGGGTCGTGATTCTACTTCACCGTGATTATCTGGACATTCTGGAGAATAGAATAGAACTCGTTACTTATCTAAAAAGGTTTATTTCTAGTGGTTATTATCTTATTATCATTAACTATCTATGCCTATAATAGTTCTAAGAAGTTTTAGTGGAAATATATTCTACGGGTAACCAAACGCATGTGAAAAAAAAAACAGATTGGTTAAAAATTGCATCGGTAAAGAGGCGTGTAGCAAAAATAACGCCTAGAAAAAAATGCGTGTGACGAAATTATCTGTTGGTAGAAATAATGTATAGAGAATAAAGAAAATGGGGAAAAACGCGAAAGGAACTAAAAATACTGGTAAAAATTTTTTTGGGCAATACATCTATACAGTCTACCGACTCACCGCGTACCAGAAAATTTGAAAACGTTCCCGATACCGACTTGCACACCTAGTCACGAGGTATCCAGAGAATTCCAGTTTGTTTTTTATTATTGCCTGGAGTAGAGAGTTTAAATAGGTAAGGGCAAATTTAGTGTCTGCTGGATGCGGGGGCGCAGGACCGGTCATTGTGGAAGTCTTTGGGGGTAAGCCTATGTCGAGCAGTGGACGTCATTCGGCTGAAATGATGATGATGATGATGAAATTTAGTTCTTTTGACATCTATTCGTAAAATGAGTCTCATACGCCATGGCGTTATTTTTTACCCGACTGCGCCAGACGGAGGGTTATGTTTTTCGAGAGTAACTCACGAGGATTTTGGCGCCAATTTCAAATGATTGGCACGCTCTGCAGCCTGAACAACTCGATGGATTTTAGCTTCAAAGGTGCCGTTAGATTCGTATTGTGTCTGTGTACAAGATGGTAGTAGCAGAGGATAGAACTCCAAAATCAGTCGGGTTTAAAAAAATAAAAGATCTCCCTTGTTTAATGCTGGCTCTTGAGACACACGGAAACCTAGTTTGAGAGCCGGGGCTGTACTTAACACTGTATGTACTTATATGCTATAGTTGCAATAAAGATATTATTATTATTATACAATACAATACACAATACAATACTCTTTATTGCACACCTCAATTAAAGGACACAGTACAGTACGTAATAACAATAAGTAGAGGCAAACAAAAGGCGGTTTTATCGCTAAAGAGCGATCTCTACCAGACAACCTTTGGGCAGCGGAAATCAAAGCAAATAATTACAATTCGCAGTAGGTGGTGCCGAAATAATTTATGAAACCTACTAATAATTACAACAATTACATTATTATTACATTATTTTTATTATTATTATAATACTTTTTCTTTGTTGCGTACAGTATTATATATGTAAATATTGTTTATACCACGTCGGTGGCAAACAAGCGTACGGCCCGCCTTATGGTAAGCGCTCACCGCAGCCTAAGGACGCCTGCAACTCCAGGGGCGTCACAAGCGCGTTGCCGACCCTTGAAATTCTATGCACTGCTTTTTTGAAGAACCCCATACTACAGTTCCTCGGGAAAACATCAGCAGGGAGCTCATTCCACAACCGGTGCGTCTGTGGGAGGAAATTCTTTTGAAACCGTACCGTACGCGACCATTTACGTTTTCAGGGGTGAGGATGAATGCCCTGCCGACGGCGAGCGGTGCGATGGTAGAAAGCGGTTGTGGGCATCATGTCAAACAGTTCTTCCGAGCACAAACCATTATAGAAGGGATAGAAAACGCACAAGGAGGCAAAATTTCTCCTTAAACGTAACGGTTCCATAATATTGCTCGTGAGTTTGGGATCGTCCACGATTCGAGTCAAAACTCCCAGAGGTGACAGCACTACTCCATGTGGGAAGGGACATGTGACTTACATATATGTATAATAAAAGTCTCTATCCAGACATACATATTTCATTATATTTTAGAGTATTAACATTCGGTTCATCTTTAAAAGTATGCCATTGAGCAATGGTCTTATGGAGTTATAATTCGAGTATACGTATAGTGGACGAGTAGAAAAAATAATGGTTTTAACCTAACTATGTGTCCAGTCGACATGTTTTTTCAGGAGTCCATGCTTCCACTTAGGGTCACAATCCCATTCTGAATGCAGAATCGGACCGGAGAAATTGTCAGATCGTTTTGTATTGGGACAGTGATTTAAAAGGAACTGAAAACGAAAAAAGATGTCTACATCTCACAGAGCCATTATTTGTACATTGAAAATGGTATAGTAGTCATATTAAAGTAAAGTAAAAGTAGTTTATTCTTCAAATTAGGCATATTACATGCACTTATGAACGTCAATAAACTACCACCGGTTCGGAAAAATAAACCTCTGCCACGAGAAGAACCGGCGTAAGAAACTCGGCGAGGTGTCATTTTTTTCAAATCAATATACATTGTATAGTTAAATATAAAATTACAGTTCAATTCAAATCATTTAGTGACATAAATACAAAGCAGTATAAACCAACAAATAAATACCTGGGCACACTTTCGATGAACTTATCCTATAATACAGAGAGATGTAAAGAGTCTCTATGGTCAAAAATATTATAGATAAAAGCGGAGGTGTAAAGAGTCCCCATAGTTAAAACATTAGGTTTTAGAGATGTAAAAGGTCTCTAAAGGACAAAATAAAAAAGTGAATATCAGAAATAACAATTCCGTGTCAGGAGACTGTTAAGCTAGCAGTCTTTGAGCTAATGCTACGGTATACATAACGTGTATGTAACCAATATGTCAAATATGCAATATATGATGAAAAAAAAAAATTGTAATGAAAATAAACAAAAACCTATTACATTAAAACAAGCAGTAGCGGCAGCGCCACAAGCAGCAAACATTGGTCTCCGGGACACTGCTTGCAAAGTTACGACGGCTTTGGAGATCGAACGCTTGGCCATGTTCTTTTATCTTCCATAAATTCTTCGATCTTATAATATCCTTGGTTCAAAAGGTATGTTTTTATATATTCTTTGAATGAAATATAAGGTAGTTCCCATGCATCTTTAGGTACTTTGTTATAAAACCTTATACAGTTACCCAAAAATGATTTTTTCACTTTCTGCAAACGAAATTTCGGGACAGCTAACTTATGTCTGTTTCGTGTATTTCTATTATGAATATCAGACTGCCTCCTAAAGGACTTTATATTTTTGTGTGTATGCATAATCACATCCAGTACATATTGTGAAGCTACTGTGAGGATACCTATGTCCTTAAAATGTTCTCTCAACGATACACGAGAGCCTAGATTATAAATAGCTCGGATTGCTCTCTTCTGAAGTACGAAGATAGTTTCTATATCAGCTGCCTTTCCCCAGATCAATATGCCATATGACATGATGCTGTGAAAATAACTAAAGTAAACTAGGCGATATTATAACACCTAGAGACGTAGCCTTTATGATTTCTGCGCTATGACGATAAACTAACCACTTAGATCACAGAACAATGTCGTTACATCCTTACATCTCGTGTGTAAACCAGAGGGAAGCCGACAAAGCAATTGTACGCGCTATTACGATTCCGCATATTTTCATTACGCGACAATGAAGTCATTTGCGCACTAATTGTTGTGGTAAACTTGCACGCAATGGACTACTTTCTTATTACGAGTAGGTTATAGTTTGAGTTTAAGTCATCAAGATTGCATTGCTGAACAGTTAACAGGTCATTGGCACTGGTTCTTAGAAATAGTAACGGCATAGATTTTTTTTTACACGACGACTGTTTTTTTATATAACGACGGTGGCAAACAAGCTTACGGCCTGCCTGATGGTAAGCAGACACCGTTGCCTATGGACACTTGCGCCTCCGGAGGAATCACAAGTGCGTTACCAACCCTTTATTGACTTGGTGATGCGCTGTGTTGAGAACTTGAGAGTGAGGGACCCGCAGATGTCTCCAGCTGTTGCAAACAAGCTTGCGGACGGCAAGTATAGACACCATAGCCTATGGACGATTGCGAGTCCAGAAGAATCACAAGCGCATTGCCGACCCTTTACTGACTTGAGGATTCGTTGTGTTGACAGCTAGCGACATACGCCCTCACTTTCAACAAAGCGCATCCTCGGGAGCTCTGGCGACTTTACTCACTTATCTTTACATAATTTTGTATCCGGTGGTAAACAAACATGCTGCCTGCCTGAGGGTAAGAAACCGTATAGCACACGATCTAAAGATGCCGTGAAAAAAGTATAATACGTCATCTCTCTGATAGTCAAATTCTTTACGAAATGTCAAAATCGCTCGGTTATATGAAGTATGTAGGGAAATGTGCCTAATCACGCCACAGTTTTCTATGGTTAAACTGTTGTTAATGGTTAAATGTTAAAATTGCATAATAAATAATAATAATAATAAATAAATATTGGGGGACAATCTTACACAAAGCGACCTAGTCCCAAACTAAGCAAAGCTTGTACTATGGGTACTAGACGACGATATACATACTTATATAGATAAATACATACTTAAACACATAGAAAACATCCAAAACCCACGAACAAATATCCGTAATAAATGCACAATTAAATGCCCTGGCCGGGATTCGAACCCGGGACCTCTAGCTTCGGAGGCAGAGTCACCACCAACTAGGCTAAACAGGCCGTTTAAAAATTAAGTTGAAGTTTGATTTTTTCCGAGTATTTTATTATGAAAAAGAAAGAAGAAGAAGAAGAAAATTATTTATTCGTGACCAAAAATAATTAGTATACAATAAAATAAAAATCGTAATTCGTCACAAAAGGATTATGATTTGTTTATTGGTAACCCAATTAGAAAAAAAATAAGCATTAAGTCGAGAGTCTACTTTCAGCTTCTCTTCCAGGTCGACATTTCTGAGAGTATAGTCAACATCGAATAATGACATCGACAAAAATGCGAACAAGACTTTATTGAAAAAGCCGAATGGGCGCTTTGATATTTTTGTAATTTTCTGAACGTACATTTATTTATGACGCTGACTGTACCTGTTAGCCTTAGCCATATCCGTCGTAGTATGGCTGCACCCTTCCTATGCAGGTATCTATTCTATTGTCGGCCTGTTTAGCCTAGTTGGTAGTGGCACTACCTTTGAAGATCCCGGGTTCGAATCCCGATAAGGGCATTTGTTTCTGTGGTGAGCAGAAACATTTGTTCCTGAGACATAGATGTTTTCTATGTATTTAAGTATAATATCTATTAAATATGTCGTTGTCTAGTACCCATAAAACAAGCCTCTTTGAGCTTACTATGAGGCTATTAGTTTTGTGTAAATTAATGTCCCCTAATATTTTATTTGGGGACAGCAGTGGACGTCTTTCGGCTGATATGATGACGATGACTATTTTATTAATTATATAGTTATTCCGCTGGCACATTGATTTTTGTATTGGCTTTCAAAGTATCACGTGTGACACTTTTGTATGCAATACGGATGTCTTTTAAAGAGTTACATATCAAAGTACTTTAGAATTCAATTTAGATACTTAAGTCGACATATGAAATAGAAATAATATCAAGATTTCACCTCTGATCATTTTTATGTCGATCGGCTGCTACAGGAACATAAGCTGTTTACAACAGTGTAAGTACTATGGACATCAAAAAGTCGTATTTTTAAACCCGTCTCATAGTTCCATACGACGTTTTAATATAAAACGGAGCGTAATACGGAAGAGAACTTAATTACACAGCTAATCCTGATAAAGATCTCACTTTGCATTGTTATACAGTCACGTCTAAAATATATATATATAATAAGGACCTTATTACGACGCGTTGAGGTGTAATCTTGAGTGAATTTTTGACTTGATTGTAAGAAACACTTAAGATATCTAAATTAACAACTCACGAAGTAAATCGAGTTCTGTGAACGCTTAGAAATATACTTATTAGACAACTTAGCGGTGGGATTGTTATGCACTCTGAAAATAATAAATGAAATTAAATTTACCTTGCTTCTTTTCTAAGTATCTGCAAACGTTAAGAGAACGAAGCTGAATTTCCAAAAACCGTTTTCTTGTTTTCATTGTAATAGTCGTATGACATTTATTTTCGAACCGTGTGATCTAGGAGAAGACAAGTACGGTTGCCAGTTTGTTGCACTTTTAGCACCTGGGTGGTATGGGCCACGTGTAGGGTAACGGTGGGTACTCTCCCTACGGATGTGGTGCAACTTCGACTGTTAGAAGTTCTCAAGTCGCCCGAAGGCCTCTGTCATAGACAGCAGCCGGGACCAAAGGCTTAGCGTGCCTTCCAAAGCACGGGAGCGCTCAGTTAGTAACCACTCAAAGTGGTCACCCATCCGAGAACCCACCTGCGCCCACGTTGCTTAACCTCGCATACCGCACGCGGTACGGTGGCGCCGCTGGGCCACGAACGCTCCACGTTTTCATTGACTCATTAATAGTTGATAATGCTACTATAGTAATAATTTTACAAAACATATAATAACGGCCTAACTCCAGTAACTCCGTTTGGCAACTACAGTTGCCACAGTCAATTTATGGCCGATGACTTGATGACCACGGTTGACAACTTTGGTTGCCAAAAGCAGGAAAGCGGTGCATATTTTTTTCTTGAATTTTGAAAAGCTACTTTGCTTGTATGGGTATACAATACACGGCTATATGCCTGAAGGGACGGAAATCAATATAATTACTCTGTATATTTAAAAATCTTACAGGTAAATTACTTTCGCAACGTTTTTGCATCTGTAGTAGTATTTGTATATTTACAGGAACACACGTACACGTTGACGTATGCAGACACACGTCAATGTGTGTGTGAGGCTGGCTACAGATGTCACAACTACAAATGCAAAACGTCTCGAAATTAATTTACCTGTACTTGTGGTTGTACTGGCCTACCTTACGTCACTATGTACGTACCTACTTTTCAAACAAATATTTGGCGAACTATCTTTATACTTATATATATATATATATAATTCTTCTGTACGTGTGTTTGTCACCTAACTCCTCCTAAACGGCTGGACCGATTTGCATTGCATTCAAAGTCTCACGTTGCAAACGGAACAACTCGGGAGAACTGTAAAGGAATTTCGTACAAAATTGAAGGCCTAGGCCGGGAAGTCTTTTTTTCTAAATTTTAATGTCAAACATGGCGTCTGTTAAATTTGTTTTTTGAGTGATGTATTTTTTCCACCACCATCCACCATATCAGCCAAAACATGTCCACTGCTGGACATAGGCCTCCCCCTAATTCACGGGGGGTATATGCCATAATCGCCACGCTTAGTATGCGGGTTGGCGATCGCAGTATTTCCACCTCACTCTAGGAAAGCTGCTGCCCATCCCCCGGTGGTCTTGGTCGTAGTTTTAGGACATACCCGGGCCCGAATGTATTTTTCCATTTCATGGTATATATTTGAGAGAAGCACTATACAAATCTCGGCGAGAAACGTTGGGCTGCAGGCCGCGTATCCCTATCCGGCAAGGCTATATTTTAATCCGCGGCACCCTTTGCGTTATTTGTAATACGCGAGCGAAGCCGCGCGGGGCAGCTAGTATGTAATATATTTCTAAATTGCAGAACAGGATTATGTCGAGAATTATTGTTTTATTTAGTTAATCACATATTTTCATTATGGCAATTGATAAAAGAAGTATAATAGCCATGATCAAAAATACTATAATCCATATTACATACTTATAAAATTTTTATATTGCGTGAAATCAAATGGCGTCTTTAACTCGATATACTCATCATATATACGTCTTATAAATACGTATTCTTATAAATGTATTGTAAGGTTGTATTGTATGTAATGTATGTTCAAAAGTGAGTCATATGTATATATAGCTACTTTAACTGATAACTACAATTGTATAAAGTGCACGTTCAAGTATGAACACAAATACACTATCTTTCGACATGCAAATAAATGAAACTTTCCCCGGGTGCTGTAAGCCACCATATAAGTTTACATGTCTCATATAACATTGCACTCACGTTCGCTGTCAATCGATTATGAGCTTTGTGTCGTCGGCGGAAGGTTGCGGCGAGGAATGACCGCATTCACGTATTTATTATGAAACCAGGAGCGTAATATGTAACACTGTTGTGCTGTAATTGTTTGGCTTGTGAGAAGTATTAAAGTTTTTGTATAATAGTCCAACAAACATAAGCTGTCCCCGGAAATCATAATCTCAGGAAAAATCCAGATAGCGCGTTTCAGGCATTAGCCCTGACGGGACACCGCCATCTAGCGAGTAAATCATCAATCTCTATATAAGTACTACCTGTTTCCCGCGACTTCGTCCGCAACTTCGCTGCTATTGGTCGCAGCGTGATGTGATAGCCCAAAGCCTTCCTCGATAAACGGACTATCCAACACAAAATGAATTTTGCAAATCGAACCATTAGTTCCTGAGATTAGCGCGTTCAAACAAACTCTTCAGCTTTATAATATTAGTATATATATTATTGACGCTGGAGAATTGCCCGCCTAAAACAACTACATTAGGTAATGAAGTCATTATAATATCAGCCGATGGACGTCCACTGCTGGACATAGGCCTCCCCTAAAAACGGATGGACTGATGACCTGGTAAAGGTTGTGAGAGTCCGCTGGATGTGGGTGACGCAGGCACGGTCATTGTGACACTCTTTAGGGGGATAGGTTACTTATGTCCTAAAACTTGGTGGTGGTGGTACTAACAATTGCACTTATGCTCGCACACACCTTCAATACGCAAGTAGCAGCTCAAATGATATTTAGTGTCCCAAGACAGTGTTAGATTACCCTCATTATTCAAAATGTCTGTGATTCAATGTCGTGTGAACTTTTTGTTTGTCTGTCTCGTTTAACAAAGCCTGGCCTTAAGGGCCGAGGTGAAACAACATACATAGATGTTAGTGGGAGAAAAAAAAAAGATCGACGATTTAGGGCTGCCGCTTACCCAGAGTCACCGCCACTTACACGTCAATCGGCGGCCTTACACGCCATCCTTATTGCGCCGCGCGCCGCACAGGTGTCGTCTGATTTAGAAGGATAAATAAGCAGCTGTGATAACAAATACAGAAGCTGTGACACACGCCATGACATCGGGATGTCAAATGCGGATTTGAACCTTATCTAAATAGGTTGATATCGCACTGCACGCCGTGACGGATATATTCGTCGTTGGCGTTGAACGGATGGTGCGGATGTATCAGTCATTGGCGCCCAGAAGGTTAAATGGTGGCTAGGCTTGCTCCGCTGGTGTATAATGTTGTGTTCCTTCCCGATGAAATGAAATGATGGTCAGTAGTCTCCGTTTTCAAAATTCATTACTGCAAATTGTACTGAACTGACGTTTGCGGTGTGTTAGTTTATATGGGATTTAATGGAGACAATTGACATTATTTAACTTTTTTTAGCGGGCTAATTTCCGATTAATTCAAACAAAGGATAAAAAATTAAACATAACCACATTTTTATTATCTGGAAAATATCCCCATTTCACATTAAAAAATGAATTTAAAAAGTCTCTTTCTAAAAGAGAGTAAGTGACAAGTAAGGCACCACAGCGTAAAAAATCGGATTTACTAAAGAAAGTGTCCTGTTGTTCTCTTTGTGCGTTGTGACTGTCAAAATTCAGCCTTGTGACGTCATATAGTCGATGGTAGGCTTACTACACATTTTCGTGAATATCTTGAAAAAGAATAGCAATAATAATATAAAAAAATATATTTTGGGCTCTTGTTGACAAGTTAATGAAATGAGTTAATATTTCATACTACTTGAAAATTTGAAATGTTGTCAGTTCGTTAACAGCCGAAAAATATCGTATTATCTGTTTCATTCTAACTCCTCTTGGTTAACCATAAGGATTCAAAGTGACAACTATATGAAAAGTCATCTTACTGAGCACTACGGATCTGTTGGTATTATTAATCTAAGATGTGACCATGTAAAATCGCTGCCGCTTGTGACAAGTAGCGTATACAGGCGTTTCCTGTCGCGACACGCCGGTTAACTCGTTAACTTATGAATAGGTATTGTTTTTGCACAAACCACACTGCTGAAACCAAAACGCCGTTTGTGTATTGAGATTTGTAGGGAGTTAAGACTTTTTGGATCAGATGCAGCAAGTTGTTGAAATCGTGTCTGTTACATTAAAATGGTGACATAGTTTGGAGCTTGGTATATTCGTTTGGTGGAAGTCCAAGTAATAAATAAAAAAAAAAACAGAATTCTGAGTGTACAGTCACCATCAAAAGTAGCTACGCATATGAAGGGGTAAAAACCTTTTATTCCCTGTACATTCCTTTTTCACCACTTCGGTGCCAGACAAGCCGACAGCCCTGCTGGATGGTAAATGGTCACCGTAGCCTATGGATGCTTGCAACACCAAATACTGCCTATACTCCGCTAGGCGTCTACAGTTCCCGCAATTGATACTCCCCTTTCCGCTCAAGTATACAAGGTTGGCAACTCTGGTTACCAAAAGCACCAAAAGTGAACGTCTTGAGTTTCCTTCGAACACTTTGGATGTGCAATGAGATCCCATGTCAAGGTCTTTTCCGGTGGATTACAGTATGGAATCATCATAGCACATGCGAGTCCCCTAGAAGACCACCTCCATTGAGTTTGGTTTGGTTGAGCGGTTTCTACCGAATCTAAGCTGAAGTGTATGGGAATAGTATGGGCTCAAACACTCTTCGAGCGTGAGAATTGATATTGAGCTGGAATTGGTATAATTTAGTTTGCTTCTGCGAAACCGAGGCTTATAGCCTCGAAGGTACATGTAAACGCGAACATAGCCCATTAGTATATGATTGTTTCTTTCTGCAAAATGGAGGCGCGCAGCCTCGAAGGTAAATAAGAACATAGTCTAAACTTAACAAGACTTTTTTTGTAACGAGATCGTATCTGCCGTGACGCAATTTCGGTCGTGAAGGCCGAACGTTTCTCGACACAGAAAGACGGATCGGTTCAGTCACGGTGATTCGACGTAGCCGAGATCTGTAACTGAGGCATTTCTAGGTTATAATGTCGTTATAGTGTCGTTGGCACGCACGACACGACACTCAGTTCGTATGCGTATAGAGCGATCTATTAAAGTATCACGAATTGGTACAGAATAAGTTCACTATGAAGCGCGGTGTAAGACCTAATCCATTTAAATAATAAGTATTTGTAACCATCGCATGCAATAATGAATACAGTTACAATTACAGAAAACATAATAAATCTGCAGGACATTAGGTAATAACGTAGTTTTCATGAGAACCTATATTAAAAAACTAAAATTAGAGAAATTAACTCGCTAAAGTCACTCATACTCTTCCACTAAGTAACTATTATACTCGGCTGGGCAGCGTTCGGGAAGCCACGGCACATCTTTTCGTCCAATATTCCGCAGTGTCTCAAGACGAAAGTCTTTGACCAGTGTGTGTTCCCAGTGATGACATATGGTACTGAAACGTGGTCGCTTACTATGGGCCTTATAAGAAGGCTCAAAGTCACCCAAAGAGCAATGGAGAGAGCTATGTTAGGAGTTTCTCTGCGTGATCGCATCAGGAATGAGGCCATCCGCAGCAGAACCAAAGTGACCGATATAGCCCTCCGAATTGCTAAACTTAACTGGCAGTGGGCGGGGCACATAGCACGTAGAACCAATGGCCGTTGGGGCGGAAAGGTTCTCGAGTGGCGACCACGTACCGGAAGGCGTAGCGTGGGCAGGCTCCCCACACGGTGGACCGATGACCTGGTGAAGGTCGCGGGTGTCCGCTGGATGCGGGTGGCGCAGGACCGGTCATTGTGGAAGTCTTTGGGGGAGGCCTATGTCCAGCAGTGGACGTCTTTTGGCTGACATGATGATGAACTATTATACTACTACATTATTATAGACAAAATTTAATTATCAAAAGTTTTACGGTTATGTCTGAACTGAACCCATCGGAACATTTTCATGTAAATAAGAAACGCTGCGGGAATCGCACCCGTGTGATTTCCGGAAGTCTAACCAAGGGCTAAGAAAAAGTCAAACAATTTCAAGTTTCTGTAAAAAAAAAACATTTTGGTAGAAACTTTTTTCGCCGACTATAGGTACACGACGGGTTCATCTTGCGTAGTCTAGGAGTTGCCATGGCCACCTTCTGCTCCATCATTAGATCAGCTCGGTGGTACCATCAAACTTACCTCCGCGTCAGAACTATACCAAATTTCAGGTCTATCGGTTTCAATATTTGACCCACAGATACAGTAGTAACAGGATAAGTTTAATAAAAGACCGACCGACCTCGACCTTTTTAATAGGCATCTTCTGGGTGAGCTCGCTTCATCGTCGGCCTCATCTTTGCCCCCTGGCTACTAGATGCTGGCCAAGAGCAATCTCATTTTTATTAAAAAAATAAAAATAAAATATGTTTAATAAAACCTTGTAATAAGAGTTTAGGACGCGTTCACGCTCAGGCGTATTGTAAGACGGCGATTAGTTTGAGAATGCAATAATTTACAATGAATATTTACTTTGACGTAAGTATATGGAAAAAATGTCACCTCCGATTGCATTCTAATCGTGCTCAAATGGGCCGCACGCGATGTATCGTTCTTCTGTCAGCAGACAACAGCAGGCAAGGACATCTAATGCGTTTGACAAGCACGTGGCAAATCGCGCACTATATCGCCTGTGTGTAAACGCGGTCTTAGGTTTGAATTGTCCACGAAACCAATACAATTCAGCCATTATTTAATCTAGTTTGGACGGCGTGGCATTTTTTTCTATGTCCGTCGGCCTTGCCAGACTGTTGCAATGTTTAGATACTTTCATTTCAGTTATGCAGAACAATCTCAAATTGGAATCAGTTCTTGTCTATAACAAATAATACTATAAAAAGGTAAAGCTTATGACTTCGCTAGTTATATTACCGTTACTCATCCGTAACTAGAAGGGCTGTTAGGACTAGGTACCAACAATTCAAATCGTTGTTCATTTGTACAGCATAAACAACTAGAATATATTTTAAAATTTGGCTATTTGGGAACATTATGCTAAGCAAAAGTAAAATAAAATCAAGACTTTAGATCAGGTAGTTATATACTAATAATAGTATAGTCAAATTGAAACATAAAATAACACGACTCGCTAGAAAAAGGTGTAAGTAAAGAGAATAAAAATAAAATTACCTTCTACGACCTACAGATTAAAACTGGCATCTAAGAAAACAAAATAAAAGCTGTAGCATTTTAATGATGGGAGTTTCTTAATGAAATCTTTACAGATCTGATTTCTTCAGACTTTCACTTGTAGGAATGTTTACACTTATGTACGCATTTTCTTTGTAAATTAGACGAACTAGAGGCACAATAATAAATATTTTATATATACTGTCACTTTTCCTATTCGAAAAAAAGTATTTTCTAGCCCGTTTAAAAGGAAAAAGCTCGATTTTGCTCCCTGTCATTTAATTTTTCATATTTTCATTTCTGCCCTGTTGACAGGCAGCAAAATAGTATTTCGCTCCCTCTAAACGGGATTCTATTCTGGAATCCTTCGTTTATTTCGATATTCAATGCGCTAACCCTCGATGAAATATTGCATTATGCTGCCTTGTCTACTCTACTATTTCTTTACCGACTAGTACCTCCATAACACGTATTATCTGCGCCGTTTCATTTAAGATGTCAGGTTAATGTCTACCGAAAGTGAGTATGAAACGTTTAACCCAAACGTATTCATCGACGTTCAGGCCCAGTTGCTGTGTGACTGTTATAAAGTCGAATTGTTTTTTTTTTCAGATCTTTTTTACGGTGGTTTGAACAGCTGGAAGCCTTCGAAATGTGGTGCTGGGGGCGGATTGAGGATTAGCTGGACCGAAAAAAAGTAACGAAAACGTCCTTAAAATTGTCGGCGAAAGGAGGTCCTTGTTAGAAACCATTGAAAACAGAAGGAACCATGTTAGCAAACATGTTAGAACCATTGGATACGGCATGCCTTAAGAGGTGTCCACGCATCTCTCCTCTTTTTTCTTCGTAAAGATTAATATAATTATTGTGAAATTAGAAGGAATGTGGAAGAGAGGGAGACCAAGAAGAAAATATATTGACCAAATAAAAGAAAAACTGAACGTTGTGTCGTATCGGGCTGTTAAAAGAAAGGCTGAGGTAAGAAATATATGGAGATTGCACTACCGAAAAGAGCTTAGCTCTTAAATATGTGATGTAGACAGAACTTGATTAGCGTTTAATTTTAATGATTTGTATAAGTATTTTTCAGTATAGATGTTAGGTATTGACGAATTTACCGAAGGCGAAATGCTTTAAGTTTACTTACAGTTGCTTTTGATTATGACGATGTTTCGATGTTAGGTAATAAAATAAGACATTTTGCTTGTCTCTTTTCGTGTTCGTACACGTAATAATCCGTCAGACGCAAAGAAAAAATAATTATTATATAAATACGTTGGACTCTAAGAAATTCTTCAAGTTTGAAACGTGTTTGAAATGCCTATCAACGCCTGTCAGCTGTCAACATAAGTACGTGACAACCTGAATGACAGAACCACCAGGGGCCCTTCAGCTCGAAGAACGAGCTTTTCCAAGAAGATGTAAGTTTTTACTTTAGCCAGCAGATGACACTGTGTGTACTGTTTCACCTGCCTCTCTATCGCACTTGCACATTGTGAGTGACAAATCTTTCGCGGCTGTACTTCTGTCATGTATACTTTACCTAAAATTCAGATGATATGTTCACTACCTAAATTTATGGTTCAATATTTTTTTTCATGTTTACATTTCGAGCGTTCCAACGTACGCAAAATATTACATAATTAGGTAATGTACACAAAATTGTGACAACAACATTGTACTTATTTAGCCTCGTCAATTATTCGTGCAAATGGATAGTAGATTAGAGTGCTAATAAAATGCTCCGTAGGAAGAGAAGAATGTATATTTTCAACTTCTTCTACCTTACAAATTTCGAGTGAAATTTTATCGATGTGGAGTGTATATAAGCTTATAAAGCTTAAATATTTTGCGTGAAACTAAACGTTTGCACGGTACGTTGACATCGCTGTCAATGTAAAAATTCAAATGTCAAATGGGTTTTTTTAGGTTAATTGTTTCTTTATATAATTATGCGTAGTTAATAACTATATATTACGACTTGCTGTTAATAGTAATAGTGTCAGTAAATAATTTCGACCCTACAACGTGACGGTAAAAGCTATCGTGCGTCTGAGCAGAGTGTATTCATTGAAAACTAAATATCTTCGAATGACAAAGCCGCTCTCTACATAATGCCACCATACTACCATGTGCCACTTTTTACGTGTTAATTTTGTTTTATTATTTATAATACGGATAAATTTTGGTGCGATTGCTAATATCGAATGTTTGTAAGTAAAATTGTGTAATAAACGATATTTACTAAGTTACCTATTTCGTTTTATTGTCAGAAGAATGTCATGCCCATATTTATTAAAAATGGTCTGAAATTGATGCAAAGATTGCCAAATAGGTAATGTAACTATTATTTCATTACTTATTTCCTTATTTTTGCATTAGTTTCAGAAAGGAACTTGAAATATATTTTAGTAGTTAGTACCTGCCGTCGAGCGGTCGTGCGGTTAGTTTTGTACTGTGGCGCTACAATCTACGTAGAGTATTTCACTGATATCTCTATCTCAGTCTATATTGTACTTTGTGAGAACCACAGACAATAAGGAGTGAAAAAGGTAGTATTGAAAGTATTAAGTAAGAGGCGTTCCTTATGGTTCCTATTTATTCTATAAATCTTAGGAATAGTTTGTTAAAAGTGTTAAAACTAACGGTAATAAGGCCAACCAATTGTTAAGAGTCATTTACTTCCGTTAACCCTTTGAACGCCAAGAACCTATCGTCGTGCCCACCACGCCAACAACCACTAAA
This sequence comes from Notocelia uddmanniana, assembly GCA_905163555.1. Taxonomy (NCBI): domain Eukaryota; kingdom Metazoa; phylum Arthropoda; class Insecta; order Lepidoptera; family Tortricidae; genus Notocelia; species Notocelia uddmanniana. Next base: position 67,608,269 of record LR991052.1, read on the forward strand.
AAGGTGGGAGTGAAGGTGTACTTTGATTTTGTCGAATCGAATTGTTTTTATTAAGTAGTTTAAACGTTACATAAATTTTCGATAGGCTACAGTGGCGTGTGAGTGATCACTACATTCCAATATGAAAGCGTTCAAAGGGTTAATTTGTTCTATGCGTTATAAACCCTGGCCGGTGTTGTTACCATCCGCAGCCATCCGTGAAAGAGAATATATTCGTGAGATATATTTAAATGAAATTGCTCATCTACTAGCCTGTATGGCTCTAGCAACTTGTCATCGCGTGTTAATACACACCTCGCTAAATAATTTATGATAACACGTATTTCGTGTTAATTTAATACTAAATAGGCAAGTAGCAACTTGTTGCATTTATTTGAGGCGAAGAGCAGTTAAAGTAAAAATAAGGTTAAACTTTTTTCGACCGAGCACCTCTCGAGGCGGCGGTACTTTTTAGCAGGGTTTTTTAGATAGACTTAAGTTTAAAATTGTAGCGGATTTCTCCGAATCACCGCCTAAGGTAATATTATATATTACCTTACGCGGGTGCGGCCGGTACTGTCCTAATGGCCAGTTAACTGTGATGCTGATAGTAGCTTTTCGGTGAAGGAAAACATCTTGAGGATCCCGATATAATCTCAATAAGGACTAGTTTCTCTTCTGGGTTGGAAAGCCAGATGGAAATCGCTTTCGTAAAACTAGTGCCTATACCAAATCTTGGGATTTTAGATATACTTAAACACAAATCCCGAACTTCTGGAGAAAACTAGGAGGATGATCAAATCAAATCAAATAAAATAAAATAAAAAATTCTGCAAATAGGCCACAAGGACACTTTTACAAGTCAACACACGAATTATACAATTAAATAAATTGACAATGATATTAATGTTTTCAAAACAGAATTTCAGAACTAAAAAAAAGTAGACAATAATAATAATGATTTCAAAACTATAGTGATTCACAAACTCACAATATTCAATTAAAATAAACTTACAATACATTATATTGACGACCTGTTTAGCCTAGTTGGTAGTGACTCTGCCTCCGAAGCTAGAGGTCCCGGGTTCGAATCCCGGCCAGGGCATTTATTTGTGCATTTTTCACGGATATTTGTTCTTGGGTCTTGGATGTTTTCTATGTATTTAAGTATGTATTTATCTATATAAGTATGTATTTGTATATCGTCGTCTAGTACCCATAGTACAAGCTTTGCTTAGTTTGGGACTAGGTCGATTTGTGTAAGATTGTCCCCAAATATTATTATTATTATTATTATTATTATATAAAAAAAAATACTGACGTATATATACGGTCTCTGTCCGAATACACAAAAGTATATACAATAAATTTAATATCTCAGAGATGTATATGGTCTCTGAGCGTCCATTATTCCTAAGTCCTTAGAGATGTACATGGTCGCTGATGATTCATGAGTTCATGACACCATTGTCAAGGCATTAAATTGCATATTCACATATTAAATAGCCCCTGCTAGCTTTATATCTGAACAGAAAAATAAGTTTTTGGTCAAAACTTTCATTTTTGGTACAAGCTTTTATTCCCGACTGTACTTTTATCCATAACCATAAACTACTTGTTGAGTCGGTTCGAATGAGCCCAAACACGATGGGTTTATCTTGTGTAGTTTAGGAATTGCTATGACCACCTTCTGTCTCCATTATCAGATCAGCTCTATGTCATAATAATATTGCATTGTCATCCGATTTATACATGCATGCAAAATTTCAGCTCAATCGGAAACCGGAAAGTGGATCAAATTTAACTTGCAAGAACTGATTACAGACAAAACGGGACAGGTGAAACTAAATAAAAACTTGTAATAAAATGGCGCTGACTTGGTACGGGTCTCATACGTTTGGCTAAGATTTTAGCTAACTACTAAGATTACTAAGATTTTGTAGGATGTGTGGTCGGCAGGTTAATGGTTTTAATTAAGGTTAAAATACGATATAATTATAGTGTATAACATTTCCACCGATGAATAGCGGGGGTGAGTATTGTGTGTCGTATATTTACGTGATAACTATTTTTTAAGTTTTAGTTTTTATCACTGACTAAAATCTGTGGGTCCTTTAAGTGACTGATACCATCTTAACATAGGTACTACAGCTAATATAGTTACTGCGGTAAATATTTGGAATAACTTTTGTGCTGACATTTGACTTAACAGCGATTTCCGCAGAGAAACAATCGTTAAGATTCGTGTATTAACTCTCAAGAATAGTGTGAAAAAGAAAAATCGAAAGGAGAATGAAATGTGTTAATTCAAAAAGACTGTATGAACGGAACTGCGGGAGTTGATTAATTAATTATTTTATTTCTCATTTTATATCACAGACATTCCTTATAATAATTATAAAAACCCTTCAATGCTCTTACTCGTAAATACGCATAATCACAGAGTTTTTGGTACGTGTGTTTAATTATAATTCGTTTACTGTGTTATTAATTCAAAGGGTTTAATTAGTTTTCATTAAAACCATTATGTGACTACATGTACTGAAACCCTTGTATTTAAAAAAACAACGTACTTTTCCAATTATATGTACACGAATTAAAATTAAAGTTGAAGAGAGATGTGCCCACTTACAAAATAATTAAACACGATCCAGCACACTTTTTAATAATACGTTTGGACATTTTTGGGGAAAATTACATTATCGAGCGCAGTAGGTAATGTAATATGATAAGATTTGTATATTATTGTAAATAATCTTTTACTGCCAGTTATGTCTCATTTTACACTGTTGTATCAGTTTTGTTTTAGACAGTGGACGTAAAAGATTGGACTCTGAAATGTTAAGGCTTACTAATTATTACTCCGCAAATGGGGTGAATCTTAACTTCAGTGTATGTGAAATTTTGGCATACGACTACCCTACACGAGTGCGAATACGGCCATTACTAGATAATATTATGGTTACGGTGAGTCCATTTTTAGAAATTCGGATAAATTTTAATATATTTATCAACTCCTATGGATGATTTTTAGGAACTACAATCTCATTCCAAACCTTGCGTGTCGCTAGTAAGTTCTGCTCGCGTTTTCGTATTAGTTCATCACTTTGTTCAGTTTCTGCAAGTTCTTTAGCCTTCGTTCCAGAGGTATTCTCTAGTTTCGCTTTATTGGGTTCATTAGTATTTATACTTGATAATGTAGATCCCAGATTAAGCGGGGTTGCATCTCGTTGCAGTAGTATTTCATCTCTTTGTACATTTTCTGCGAGTTCTTTAGCCTTTATCTCAGACGTATTTCCTAGTTTAGCTTCCTTGAGCTCCATAGTATTTATATTTGATAATGTAGTTTCTAGATTAGTAAAGTTATGCAAGTTGTCATAAATTGAACAATGTTGCGTTGTTACTTTTGAATTCTCAGCCTTAGCAGTACCTGTATCAAGTTCAATAACGTGCATATTTATTATTGTAGCCTGCAGATAGTCATAATTTTGACTGCTACTTCCATGTCCTAAGTAATTTGTTGTATTCAAAGTTCCTTCTGCATTATGGAGTTTAGCGTCAGTATTATCTGATTCAACCTTTTGATTTAGTTGTACATCAGGCCCGTTCAAATTACATCCAACTTTTATACCTGGTACTGGTAAATCAGATACGTCAGAACAAATTTCTTTTACGTGCAGATTTTGTTCTGTATCAAGAGTGTTCAAATGGGTCCCAAGTTTTGAGGTATGCAAATGTTCTTTAGCATCAGATAATTCTTTTTTTATCGCATTTTTGTACATTCGTGTTAATGTGTTCTTTAAATTTCGCTGTCCCTCAAGACTCATAAAATGACTTTCAGACTTTAACTCAGATGATGGTAACCGGTCTATTTTAGCATTAGTTTTATTATGCTCAGTCGACTTTGTAATCTTCCGGCTCTGATGTGAGTCCGTCCTCGTTTTACTGCTCAAACAATTAGTTGTAATTGCTGGCAATTTTTTAACTTTATCATCAGTTTTTTTTTTGACAACCATAGTGTAATAAGTTCTAGGCTGTAACGTTAATTTTATATCGTGTTCCATGTTAGATGTGGTTTCGTCACATCTGATTTTTCTGTTTAAAGGCAAATGTTCAAAATCAGTATTTTCTTTAATGTGACCGGCAACGTCAGCTGCCGTGCCTGCTGATGTGCCTAAATTGTCCTGCTTACCAGAGCTCTCTTTCCATTCAAGTTTGTTCTCTGTTTTAAGTTCCTCGTTTTTATGGTCAATCCGTCTTTTTACAGGTCCAAAAAAGTTATCCTTTGCTAGCCTGTCTTCAACATCAGTGCTGACCTTAGTATCAATAGAATAATCATCTTTGCTCCATTTTCCTTTGAGATGATGCACAGTATTCTTGGCTAGCACAGTGCAATTTGCGGCACCTCTGTATATATATCGGCATGTGTTTAATATTAAGATAAATATGTCTCTGGCCATTTGAACCTTGTTCTCTGATGAGAAGGGCATGGGACTTTTTTTATCTTTTCCAGAAGTTGGATTCTTATTATTTCCCTGTTCCCCGTAATTTGGTACTGATGAGTATACTCTAAGCTGGGTGGGTGGTGTTGGTGGTAAAGAAGAGCTTACTATTATTTCTGATGCACGGTACGCATTTCGGTTCACAGAGTTCATGTTGTCTTTATTATTATTTCACTGTATATGTTAAAACGGGTTTTGACTATGGCACTTGAATTTTGTGTGATTTCTGTACAATTTTACATTTTTGAAATATGGTCTGGTTTGACTTTTGTTTGATGTGTTTAAGAAATTTTTAAACTAGTATTTTTTATATAATGCCATTAACCAATGAATATTATTGGTGATGAGTTTGTATACCTATAATACTTTCTTTACTATTTGGTTTGCGCCAAAAAGATCATTATGCGAGGCGCCAATAGAAATGGGAAGAACTGTAAACAATCATGGCTTACTGACAATTGATTGATTTCGTACTCTCTATTGAGTTATTGTAAAATAGTGATGGAAAGTATTAACATTAATTAATCGATCCATTTGAAAAACATTTGACATTACCGAAATTGATGGTTGGGTTGTTCATCCTCACGCCTTAGAACCTACGTGGTAGCGTAATACGGTACAGTTTCAGAGGAATTTCCTTTCCTCGGACGCTCCGGTTGTGGAATGATCTCCCTGCCGAGGTTTTACTTCTTAGGTTAGTAGTAGGTAACCGCTCCTTGCGCGTGGTTGTCACGCACTTAGCCGTTTGTTTATTATGTACATAATTTGTTCGATTTGTAAATATTCCTCACACCTAAAAACTTAAATAACAGCTCCCAGGTAATTATCAATATAAAAGTAAAATTATTTCCCTCAATAAAAAAATATATATTTCCATCACTAAAAATTTAAGTGTTTTCAAAGAAAAAATAGATGCTTTTCGATGAGTAAAAAATCTTGTCAAGTATTTGACACATAACCAAATTTTACAAATGGTATTGTTTTATACTGAAATATGATCAATTTACGGATGTTTTAATTACAAATTAATGTAAATACAAGGTATATTTATATAATGGTTTGTTTACATTATTTACAATGCCTATCGAACTATACTTTACTATTACTACGAAGGAGAATACAGTCACTACGTTCCTTAGAGTACCACAGAGAAGATATCAAATAATAATACCGCAAAAAAGTGAGATGGTCATATACTATATTGAATAAGAGCTACAGAGAGGGATATATCATTTATTGTCCTTATCAGACAGAGTTCCGCTTTTCTTTATTTGGCTCTATTACATGTCCACATCATTTTAAATCATCATCATCATCATCATCGTATCAGCCGAAGGACGTCCACTGCTGGGCATAGGCCTACTCCAAAGAGTGCCACAATGACCGATCCTGCGCCAATACCTCCATCCAATGTCAAATAGTTTGAGGCAGATAAACGATTCTTTAATAAAAAAAAAACGAACTTAGCTGCGTAATAGCTTTTGATTACGAGTATGCTACTTCTGCTTACTAATTTATTATTTACTCTGAGCTACTATCGTATTGTATGAATAAGCACTTTGCTGTTAAACGTGGTAACAGAGATCCTGCCTATTCCTATCAATTTGTAGTCGTGTGTATGAAAGTGTGCCAGTATGTTTCAAATCACGGAACCCACAACCACATCCAATGTTCACTGAATTTGAAAAGGGCGTAATTGCAGCTGAGTTCCACGAGACAATGCCTTTATTGAAGCAATGCAAAATGGCGTTAGATGACCGTATCATGTACCTGACGTGACGCGGTTTACAACGCGGAGAAACATTCTTGACCGCAAACATGGCGCAAGCGATAACATGTTGCGATTGGTATTTGTCTTCCCTAATAATTAATTGGCAGCGGAGTACCATTTTACAATCTTTAATTTGACTTGTAATGTTCGTTGTGTATGTTGTGGGACGTCCCATGCTCCGCTTCAAGGACTGCGTGAAACGCGACTTGGTTGCATTCAACAACGATTGCAGCACTTGGGAAGATCTTGCCGGGAATCGCGATGAGTGGAGAAATACTATCGCAAAAGGCAGCGAAGTCCACGTGTAAACACCTGGTTCCAAAATCTAACCCAGAATCGTGTCAAACAGCATGACCGTCAAGAGAATGTCGATGTTATGGTGCCTCAATTCGCATGCCACAAATGTGGTAGCAAATGTCGATCCCTGATTGGCTTATATAGTCACGAGAGGTGTTGTCTCTCGCGTGCAGATGCTGTTTAAATCATCTGTCAAGATGTGTGAGGCCTGATGATGATGAATGTTTGTATGTATTCGGGGGAAACCTTTCAATAGCGTTTTAAAGCAGTTTGCCTGTTATCGTCAGCTACAATTACCTGAAATATATAGCTCAATAGCTGAAAAATGGCATACCCATGAAAGTTTGATGACAATCTACTTTTATGGTATCAAGTAATTTATAGAATCAGGTGTTTCTATGCGGAAACCCATGACAATTACGCTAAAGAACATGTAGGTCTGCTAGTGTTAATTCAATGTATCGACTTGCGTATTTTTGCAAGCAGTCAATATTCCCACATATATAACATGCAAATTGCAGTGTAGGCTGGTTAGAAAGTAACTGTCATATGTCAGTCGGAATTATGCCAAATAAATCAGAGCTGCTCTTCCACATTCTGCTGCCTTATTTCTCGTCCCCGGTCTCCATACTTTACACAAATAAATACAAAAAACCACCACCAATACAGGCGAAACTTCGACACTACTAAAGGTACTAAGGCTACCTACTACCTGCTTAAAATAACCTTTTTTATGTCAGAAACTTTATAGAGTAAAATTTACAACACCTGTGTTTTAAATAAATTTACAATACAGAAACCTATATCAATACAAAATGTTCGTAAAAAAGATAGCACATTATTTAGGCGACATAACAGCGTGATCGTGACTCCATTGCATTGTTTATAGGCTACGGCGTCCGCTTGACTCGAGGTTCCCGTGCGCTGCGGGCTTAATCCCACTTTACTGCAGGGCGTCAAACCTATGTGTACTAACGTAAAACATTCAACTGAAATAGTGAAATTCTGTCAAATTAATAAGTGTCAAAATTGTGTTTACCCACAAAACGCCAACAAACCTACAGATCACAAATTATCAAATAATACACAAACTGACTAGTATTATACCACATTCCGAGTCCAAAGTCCCATTCGGCAGGTAGATCAGATATGACCACAGCTGAACCTGTCAGCTTTAAAGTGACCTTTGGCGACAACTGATTGACAAGATCATGATGACTGATGAGTCACGGTCCTTAGCGGTGACGGAACGATCAAGAAGAAATACCAGAATGACGGGTAATTATATTCATAATATAGATTAAGTAATATAAATTAATTAGGCATCTTCTGGGTGAGCTCGCTTCATCGTCGGCCTCATCTTTGCCCCCTGGCTAGATGCGGCCAAAGCAAACCCATTTAAAAAAAAAAAAAGGTACCTAGCAATGGGAAGGACTTTAACTTCGCTTTACGACTGCTGTCATAGAGAGCAGACGGGATCAACGGATTAACGTGCCTTCCAAAGCACAGGAGCGCTCAGTATTCTTTCAAAGCAGTCACCCATACAAGAGTTGACCCTGGCCGACATTAGTTAGTTTAACATACCAGAGGGCCACGAGCGCTTCTCGCGGATTCAGTATCTAGTATGAGTACCAATTTTGGCTTTTAAACAAAATGTGTGAAAAGCTTTTAGTAAAAAAGTAAATGGCAGTTTGAATCAATGAAGGGACAATTTCACTACAAATTCGTGTATTACCATTAACAAAAATTAGACGCGACCTTTTCCAATATTTCAGAATCCAGTGGATTAATTCCCGAATTTTAAGAACGTAGTCGAAAAAGCTATGTTTATAAATAGAGTCTTATAAAAAAAAACCTGTTGAATGTTGATTTAATGCTCTTGTCGAACTTCATATCGTGCCGTCCCTTTCCGTCATATGGTGTATAACACGAGAGTGAAAGCGATGGTCAGATACAGAAAGCGGTACTCCGGGACACGACGCAGATAGTACCTACGGAGGTTTCTCTCTTTGTCTCCCGAACTACCATTAGCTGTCTCGTTGCCGGCAGCATACTATAGGTAGCTTTGCTTTTACGAGTATATGTAAAGTAATTAATTTTATACATTTCTTTTGTAAAATTGTACAAGTAAGAAACCTGTGTTTACTAACTATGTACCTACTAATAAATATACATATAATATAATGTGAATAATCTTAATAATATATTACTTGCATAATAAAGTACAGTGTTATAAGTTATAAGATTCGCTGTCCGCCTAAGACTCGCCGCGTTTCTTATAATTGTGTCACGCGGTCCGTCAATAGGTTTTTGTGTCTAACAATCGCTCACCGTTACCCAAAAGTCGGCCAAACCGGGGCTTTACTTGACCAATACTCAATGCCACTAGGAGAATCTACGTAGTAAAAAAGTCAGCATCAGAAATAGCTACACATATGAAGAATTCAAAAGCCCTTACTGTCCGACTGACTCTGACTGAAAGCGATGACAAGGCCCAAGATGTTGCTCACTGGTTCGTAATAGCCTATATACTATATTCACTCACTCATCGTCTTGAAGGGACCCAGACTGCATGATTTCATGAAATATAGAGGACGGCAGCAAATAAACATAAGATTATAAACCAACCTAAACTATACGCTAGGCATCAGTTTACAATATTGCTCGTTAAGTTATTAGCTACTTATTAACAGTTTATAAAATTTTGTGGTAAAGGGCAGTGTCATAAAAACATAACTTGTAAACACATAGGCCTTATTAGGCTCCCATCTTGGAGTCCTTTATAGGGATCCGCAGTCGACTAGGAACCCTTATAGTTTCGCCATGTTCATCTGTCTGTCGGTCTGGTCGAGGCTTTGCTCTGTGATTGTAAGTGCTAGAAAGCTGCAAATTGGTATGGATGTATAAATTAATAAAACTAACAAAGTCGTAAAAAAGAAAATTAGGGTATAACCTCTCCTACACGTAAAGTGGATGTGGTGTGGGGTGATGTTGTATAGATCTTTCAAAATGAATACAAGTTTTAATGAATAATTTTTTGGTAAAGTGTATTATTTCGGAAATATTAACTCCTAAAGAAAAAAAATGTGTTCCCCCCTCTAACTTTTAAACTATGGGTCCAAAAAATATGAAAACAATCATGAAAGTAAAGCTTAATAAAGACTTTCAACGAAAACAATAGCGGACGGATTCAATTAGACGCCGTTTTTGAGTTATCGTAAAAAGTCTTCTCTTCTTAGTAAAAGACATATAAAATGCTGCGCTAGTATTCCTTTTGCTAATTACTGTTTTTTTTTAAGTAAGTTCATTGGGCAACTACGGAACCCTACACTGAGCATGGTTCAACATGCTCTTGGCCGATTTTTAACTCTGATAATCAAAACATTGCTATTTTGGAACGTACCTATGACTTTTGGTTTGACAAGTCAGCATTCTATACATATTTATGGCGAAAAAGGGAACTGATTCGATACATAGTCGAACCTGGGTACGCGGGAATTCAAGGGACCCGAATGTTAGTCTCGCTCATAGAGATTTCTCACTAAACCTTATACCTTTTTTTTATGACATAGGTGGCAAACGAGCAGACGAATCGCCTGATGGTAAGCGATTAGCGCCGCTCATGGACACTCGCAACACCAGAGGGGTTGTAAGTGCGTTGCCGGCCTTTAAGATGGGAGTACGCTCTTTTCTTGAAGGTTTGAAGGTCGAATCGGTCCGGAAATACCGCAGGCGACAGTTCATTCCACAGTTTAGCTGTGCGAGGCAAGAAATTTCTGGAGAAACGCACAGTTGAGGACTGCCAACCATCTAAGTGGTGAGGATGGAAATTTTGCCGCGTCGGGCGATGGCGGAAGAAAGCGGCAGGGATTAATCTGAACAATTCCTCGGAGCACTCCCCGTAATACATGCGGTAGAAAATGCAGACCGAGGCTACATTTCTACGCAGCGCCAAGGAGTCAAGCCGTTCCGAAACCCGCTGGCAGCCGACAATTCGAGTCGCTCTCCGTTGGATGCGGTCCAGAGGGAGAAGCTGGTACTGTGGTGCCCCTGCCCAAAGGTGAGAACAGTATTCCATATGTGGGCGGACCTGTGCCTTATAAAGCTGTAGGCGATGGGCCGGCGTGAAATACTGTCTCGATCTGTTTAGCACATACCGAGCTTTTTCGAGGCTAATTTGGCTTTACCCTCTAAATGACCGCGGAACTGGACTTCACTCGAGATGTCGACGCCAAGGATCTCGATATTGGCTGTGGCAGTTAGTGGAGTGCTGTCAAAACGAGGTGATGCGAGAAACGCAAGCTTTTTCGCAGTAAACGCGCAAACCTGACTCTTTGCAGGGTTAAAGCGGACCAGATTAAGTCGACCCCATTCTGAGACTTCATCCAGGGAAGTCTCAATCTGAGACACAAGTTTGTTTCGGCTCTCAGTGACGTTGACCTCGAATCTTACCAATGGGTATGTTAAAAAACTTGTATCTATACGTAATATAATATCATTTAATATTTAGCAGTAGTCGGTGAAGGAAAAAAACCGTTAGAAAACCGATCTACTCGTAATTCTCTAAAAAACCACGGTAAACTCGTTGGGGCAAGTTAAAATCGTCTCAATGTCACGTGCGAATAATCATTGAAAGCTGGATTGACAGAAAAATACACTCCAGTGCCATTAAAAGTGACCCGTTTTAAAGAGGAAGTTCGATGTAAGTGTACCCATTTTAATTGCTCTTGACCACTTGACTACCTGAACTGAATCGTAGGTATCATGTAGGACGCGCGGTATAAGGTCTAGGAATGGGTATTTGACGGGGGGTTACATTTATTTTATTCAATTTCACTTGCCTCTGTGTTTATATTGCCCTCTCAGTACCTATTCAGTTGTGTCCTTGTATTCCGACACGATGTTTTGCAAAGCAGATTATTTCCAGATACTGTTAAATTTTCAAAAGTCCATTCAGGTGGGTTTATATGCGAACAATAGTGAAAAGTTGAAGGTTCTTGGCAAATGGGTGTGGGGGACAAGGTAGAATAATTGCGAAATTAATCATTTGTTTTGTTTCATTCGATTTCAAACCAAAAAAAACTCTTTCGGCTATCTACGAGTATTTACCATTACAGAAGATTCTAATTCAATCAAAATCAATACACATCAATGTTTTTTATATCATCTTACCAAACTAAGCTAAGCTCGATGACGGAATTAGAGATCAAAATGTGAACAATTGGGTTGCTACCGTACAAATATCGACCCAGCTGGTGGCTATTAAGAGGGCGCAGCACGATCGGTGTGGATCGGTTCTCCATACAAACGTATTTATGCTCTCATTTTAAAACGCCATGCTAGAATAACATGAAAATTTGTATACACAATGAGATCCGGCATATCTAGGTCGGATCATAGTTTCTGTTGCTAGGAATTGTAAAAGAAAGAAAATACAGCGGCTTTTTTAATTTTTTTCGGCTTGTATGAAAACCTTAATAATCGCTGTATTTTTTCTCCATTATAATTTCAAGCAACAGAAACTATGATCCGACCTAGATATGCCGGATCCCATTGTGTATACAAAGTTTCATGTTATTCTAGCCTGGCGTCTTAAATAGAGAGCATAAATACCTTTGTATGGAGAACCGAACGTACTGCGCAGTCTTAAAAAACCATTGAGATACTTAAAGAAAAATACTGCTTTTAGATTTGGATCTAAGCTCGATGACGGTATTAGAGATCAAAATGTAAGCAAATGGGTTGCAACCATAAAAATATCAACCCCACCGGTGGCTATCCGAAATCCATTGAAATACCTATACGTGAGGAAAATAACCGCTTCCAAAAGAAGAGTGAAAAAATAGCATTTATAAAAATTAAAAAATGGTTGTAGAATTAAAACCAAAAAGAAAAAATAAATTAAATGATGTATTCGTGTTGTTCAAATAAATTTTGTTGGAATATGATTTGTGCTGCTGCTAATGGTATGAGGTTTTAAAAAAGAAATACAGACATTGAAAGTTGTTTGTTAACATTTCTGATCTTTTATTCGATCCCTGACCTTGGCATAGGTCTGACGGTAATTAAAACTCCAGAGGAGTGCCTTCGTTTTGACGACAGCCAGTCACAAACGAAGCCTCCTCGCTCTCAACACAGCACAACTTTGGGAGCTGTGGTGATCTTATTCACCCTCAGCTTGTTGATTATTTAATGTGTCAAACTCACGTTTGGCAGATACAACTGTAATTTTTAGAATGGAAACTGACTTTTATATCTACTTTACGCAAAACAACAGCTTGTAACAATTTCTTCCAAGTCAGGTTCGCATATACGTATTTCCTGAGATTAAATAAAGCAATTTCTCTAAGACACTAGTATCCCAATCCGTACCATTTCGAAGAAATTTAAGAATTCATTTTCGTTAATAACAGCCCTTAGTGCAGAGAGATCCTTAACAATTAAACAATGTTGACGTGTGTGGTGTGTGTCATTCGAAATCCGAATAGTTTCATACAGTATGCGTACGACGGATATTTATGAGCTGAAACATACTAGAGTAGCGTTTATATTTCATGTTCATTATTTAATTTACAGGAGGCAGGCAGAAAGTTCCAGAACACAGACCACGATCTGTGTTCCAGAAGGAAAATGCTCTTATGTAAGTTTTTTTAACGACGGTGGCAAACTATAGATTACGGTCTGCCTGATGTTAAACAGTTACTGTAGTCTATGGACGATTCTGACTCCAGAAGAATCATAAGCGCGTTGCTGACACTTTATTGACTTAAGGATTCGTTGTTATGAAAGCTAGATACATATGCCGGTCCCTCACTCTCGACACAGCGCATCCTCGGGAGCTCTGGCGACATTGCGCATCACCAGGAGCACAGCACCATAAAGAGCTATTTAGTACCAAGTTTACCAGGACGATACCTGTCAGCTGATAAATCGTACTTTACATCACTAGTAGTGATGGCACTATAAACCAGGTCAACGACTTCTGTCGTGGTAGATCTCCGTTACATCTTTCTCATTGACTCACTCGTCAAATAACACGAACCGCGGCCAATCCGATTATGCGGTAAATTGTTTGAGTAGTTTATGTGAATGTGTATACGATGGCAAAGTAAACATTAACATCTTAGTCATAGCACAGATAATTAAGAGTCCGCAGTAAGCTCGGTTCTCCATACAAACTTAGTTTTCTCACTCATTTTAAAATGGCATGCTGGAATCATTTGAAACTTCGTATACACAAGGGATCCGGTATATCTAGGTCGGAAATTAGTTTCTGTTGCTTGAAATTATAATGGAGAAAAAATACAGAGATTATTAAGGTTTTCATACAAGACCTAAAAAATTCTAAAACTCACTGTATTTTTGTCCATTCCAATTTCTAGAACAGAAACTAATTTACGGCCTAGATATGGCGGATCCCAATGTGTATACAAAGATTCATGTTATTTCGGCATGGCGTTTTAAAATGAGAACGAAACTACGTTTGTATGGAAAATCGAGTTCAGCCGAGCGTACTGGCGACTCTTAAAGCACCCTTAATGATGTAAAGTAACTCTAGTGAAGCACCTAGCACCTAGCTTTTCAAAGGATTTTGTATGCAGCACCTTATACGTTCCAACCTCTGTATATGATTTCACTAGTTGAGGTTGAGGCTGATTCTAGCCCGAGATTGAAAAATCTCGAGTCTTTTCGAAAAAGTCGGGGTTTTGATTTCTGGTTTAAAAAAATGCTCGGGACAATTTTAATGATGCATTTGCATTATAATGACTTTATGTCATCATCAGGCTTTATATGTCCCACTGCTGGACAGGTCTTCTCTCATAGATGAGTATAGGTACTAATGGTGAGTGAGTTGATTGTGATTTGAATAACTTCAGGAACAAGAGGGACAGTTAAAAAATAACGAAAAGACATACTACTTAATAAAAGTGGTTCGTCATTAATTTATTTTCAATTAAATATTATGGATTCACATCACATACGAAAAGACTAAGCCCTTTTCCCTCAAAACTCCACTGTTTTATTCATTAAAAAAGTTAAGTTTGTACAAATTTCTACTCTACCGTCTACTAAACAGAGTCTTCAATTAAATAAACGATGTTCTAGTTTTGATACTTATCGAAAATACTCTGCGTATCTGAATATTGTTTTCGCGAACTCTTATCACGAAAGCTTTTCAATTTGTACTTTATTGCCGTGGATCAAGGTCGCTTTTGTATGGCAATTAATCAAGTAAATCCCAGGCTTTCAATAATCTCATTGAATCACATCGACCAAGGATTTCGTAACTATATTAATTACCTGTATAGCTTACGTCACACGTAAAACAATTTAAACAGCTATAATACAGCAATTATGGTACATAAGACGGTGGGAAAATAATACAATGAGCGTGTTGCGACAGAGCCTACCCTTGACGTGGTTCTGACAATTTTGTTACACTTCATAAGTATAAGTATAATATAACTCTTTAAACCCTCACGCTTTTTACACGTACTTATATTGTGTTAACATGGTTCTGACGCGATAATTATTTACTTTAATTGACGACGTACACTCACGGACTTTAATTATTGAGCCATTTAGAGCTTACTTTATACTGGGTACAATAGTTAGCTGTAATTTGTCCAGTATAAAGTGAGCTCTAAATGCTGAACAATTAAGACCTACCGACCATAGACCGTTCAACCTGTGTCGAAACGCCGGTAATAATTATAATCATTATATCAGCCAAAAGGTGTCCACTGCTGGACTTAGGCCTCCCCAAAGGAGTGTCACGTCACAGTTATCGATTTTGCGCCGCCCGCAACCAGCAGACACCCGCGAGCTTTATCCCGGAGGATAATTACGTAACGTTTTCGATCATCACTTGCGTGATGTTAGTGATGTATATCAGGATTTATTTTCTATAGTAAAAAAATACAGATTTACTTATCGTGTGTTCGAAAAGTTATGTGTTTACCCTGCAGGTCATCAGTACACTTCGTGGAGGCCTACCCGCATCCAGTGGGTCCCCGCGATGGTACGAGTACAGTTGCTAGGCTCTACTTTTACCAGCTGGTATTTTAGAACGGGGGCAGCAACATTTTGATATCTGATACCATGTCGGTGTGCAATAATTAATGATTGTCAGAGGGTCGATCAGAGACACGTCTGTTATTCATGTAAATTCATTCCCAAATGTTAATACGTAACCCAATTTTTAATCTCTCTACAGAGATTCCTGTAGCCTTTTCAGCTAATAATAACTGAAAAGCCTACAGGAAAAGCCTAGCACGGCTAGGTTTTGAAGTAATCTCGACTGATATCGATAGTTGCATTTGTAACGTTTTTCATGTAGTACATACACAAATTCCGCTAAATTTTACTTTTCCATCTTAGATTCCAATACGAATCGATGCTGCTATTATTGTAAATTTGTTAAATTGCCTTTATTTTATGTTAATTGTGTAATGACGATCCCTTTTGGGAGATATTTTTATTTATTTATTATTATTATTTTTATATCTTATTTGACGATCATGATGCTAATTCTTATATTTTTGACATCATATGCAAACATATATTGTAATTATTATCATGAAATAAATGAATCTGAATCTGAATCTGATTTCAGAGTTGTTTATCAAGAGTGTATTGTTTTCAGATATTTCGAATATTTATTCGTAACTGGAAATAAACAATGGCAAATGCTTTTATAGAATGTTTGAAAAAACCTGCGTTGGAATTTCCTGCGTACTCAATTTGCAAATTGGTATTTTTTATTTTAAGGCAGTATTGAAAATGGATAAAATTATTGACGAAACTTGTTTACGAACGTGTCTTATATTCTCTTTAGATATAGGTTTGTACAAGCGTGTCATAAATTATATCTGTAAATATTGTAAGTATGAATAGTTAGACAAGAAAACAATATACTATCGCGTATTTATATTAGGTGTATCGTATAGTCGCTGAATGAAAAGGTCCGTGACTCTTCGACTTTAACTCCATTAAAATAGAATCGAATCTTTTCATTCCTCTACTATACACGCCTGATATTAATTTCATCCGTAAGTATCTGCGTATACTCAGCCAAGAGGTTGATCTGCCACTTCCTCGGTTGAATGTACAATGTAATCAAATCTTGCCAGTCGATTTTCATCCTCATCCATCACTCGTGCGGAATAGAAATTGCAAGTATGTATAATCCTTGGCAATATAATAATTTGATATCATATATCTCCCTCCAAAATTCATCTTAATCTGTTCAGTGATTTGAGCATGAAAAGGTAATAGACAGACGAGTTACTTCGCATTTGTAAGATTTGTAATAGATGTATCGATACCTTTAATACTCTTTACTGCTTCACACACATGAAACAGTTACAGACATAAACAAAACTGTAACATGTATGTAGGTAGAGGTAGACAACGGGCGGTCTTATCGCTAAAGAGCGATCTGTTTCAGACAACCATTGGGTAGCGGGTAAAAAAAGAAAATACACTAAGAAAGAAGCTTCGTAGGCGATAACAACTATGTAGACTCCTTGATTGATCCTCGAGAAGGTAATGGCTGATGCTTGCTGTGGTATGTACGTGCAAATATAATTTTCTATATTTTAATTTTCTTATTTTATTTCAATGTTTGAAAAAAAAAGTGGCCAATGGTAGCCAGGGCTGTAGATATAGCAGAACCTTTAGATACAATTTCATGAAACTCAACATTTTGGATTTCACTATTACTTAAATGTTGTTCCGATAAGCAAGCTATATAGTTTTATCCGCTACCCAAAGGTTTATCAGAAAAAGATCGCTCTTTAGCGATAAGACCGCCTGCTCTTGACCTCTACTTTAAGCTGTATGCTCTGTATTGTGTTCTTTTTGAGGTGTCCCATAAATTATATTTGTATTGTACTGTATTTGTAATTTACATATAATTGTGCCTAATAATATCTATTGATCCTAGCTACTTAGACATGATACCATAGTAAGGAAATCATCCCGAATCCCATTTGTCCCGCATTTAAAACATAAAAGTTAACTATCCGACATAGCTTCAAGTTTTACGTTCTAACTCGATTTTTTTTCTATAGGCCAATTTTGTGTCTCTAGTGCTTTTAAACAACATAAGTTAATACCCCAAATGATGGTACTACCTAACCTTCAGTCTGGCCGAGAGCTATGATCCGCAATTGTTAAAAGTGTCCATTTTTAACGCCGATTTTAAGGAATAAGAAGGTGATATTTCATTACTTTCTTAGCCTATATTTTAAGTGATCTAAACCAAATATTAGTGTCAAATTTGGAATTAATAGAGTAATTTAAACTATAACAAATCGTCGATAGTTTGATACGTCACGGCACGGTGCGCGGCCAGTTGGATGGTTAGATTTCAGTCGAACTTCCTATTCAATTTTATTTTACCTGACCTTACCGATACCGATGGTGCTTTTGATATTATGCATTGTAAATATTACACAATTGTACAATTTTCTCTATCGCTTACAAAGATCCTAGATGCTTTTTTTAAGCAATAAAATATTAGTCCAGCCCATGTACAATCTTGGACCCAGCCACGCCTGTTGTGCATATAATGCCCCAAATGCTTCTACTGTTTTTATTGAACTTAACAATTTAAGACACATCTCAATTTCTCTTCATTCATGTTTTTGCTGGCTAAATAAATTGCGACCCAATTCTCGGAAGGATTTACCAGATGTGGAGTCGAAAATTAACATGTGTTAGAACAATAGATTGCCTTCGCAGACTCCTGTCCTTTTGAATACGTTTAGTGGACAGACGGCTTAAGACAAATTCCTTTGTTAAAAGACCTCTGTAAATTTTCTATTTATACAGATGTATAACAAAACAAAGTCTCTCGTAGTATGGATTTATATTTATGACTATGTTAATGAAAAAAACCATTCATTTTAGTTAGGGTAAGCTCTCATTATGATTAAGACACAGCCGCTTAACCGCATATAACATCGGAAACAAAATCTCATCTCTGTTATGTATCGCTCAAAATTACGACCTCCGATTTAAATGGTCAAAATAGAAAAAAAACACAGGCTGGAAAACCTGGAATTAATTTTAAAGCCAGGAATCTTGAACTCATTCTTGTTGCGGACATTACCTACATCACGAATAGATAAATAAATAAATAAATATGAGTCTGAATTATAATGTAATCAAGTTTGATGCGTTGCTATTGGGATTAGTCGGGAATTACAGCTCTGAACATTTTACGAGGGTCTGAGAATGACTATCGATATTTGTACTTAGCTCGTGGAATAAAATACAAGTATTTTGCGAGCAAAAACAGTGCAAAATGTAACAAAAACTCCCCTCTTTCGCGACCCCACGGGAAGTCACCGGCGCGCGACGTCGACTTTCGCAACAGGTTGCTTGCGTGTCGTCTGATTATGATAATCGACAACCAAGGACATTACACTCAAAACTTTACCCAAGTAAAACCAACCTGAGAGGGAGACCTAACTTAGAAAAGAGACCTTTTAATTCAGATGTCTAACTGAACCTACAGGGGGATTGGCAGATGGATGGATATTCGTGTATTGGGGATAGATGAGGTCATCTGCTACGTGGTCTAGCACAAAAAAAAATGAATTGGACTTAAAGATTTTTATTTAAGAATTATTTTTTTTTAATTTTTGAAATTCTTTTTTTCAAATAACTGAATTTGTAAGGTTCTGGAATTAGGTTAGATTTAAACGAAATAAAAATGTTGTTCGTTTTATCATTTTATTTATAATCTGTTTTCAAAATTATCATATCAATTACTTACTTAAAAAAAACTATAAAACGGACAAAAATATTTTATTCCACTATAGACTAATTCCAGAATCTTACAAATTCAGTTATTTGAAAAAAGGGAATTTTCAAAAATAACAATAAAAAATTCTTTAATAAAAACATTGGGGCCAATTTTTTTTTTTTGTGCTTGACCACATAGCAGATGACCTCACCTATCCCCAATATACGTATGTCCATCCATCTGCTGAATATCTATATCAAATAAAGTGTATAGGTAAAAAACTAAAGGGGCTCCATACGTTTTTCATCGATTTTTGACGAGTTTTGAGTTGACACTACTCCTTCGGAACTATAAATATAATTATGACTCTAATGTTTATCGGTTCTTTAATCCTTTATGTACATTTTCAAGAGCCGAATTTGGAAAAAAAGAATACTTATTTTTTATGATTTATTCAAACATGGTCCAAAAAAGCTCTATTTTCGACTTACATATAAGTATGTTGTTTATGAACTTTTATATATAAAATCTACATATAACTGTTCCTTATTGACGTCTTTCAAAACGTAAGAGAGATTATTATTTAGAACTTATTTTCACAAAAGTTACGTCCGAGAAACTGTTTTTTTTTTGGCCTAAAATTGCCAATGTTTGCTACCGTATAAAAACAGTGTATTTTGAAGGAAATCTGACATACTATTTCGATAGACCTTGTTCTTGTTAATACGATAAGCCATAAAAAACACGAGAAAATGGAGAGTTAGAGATCCTAGGTCATTGGGACATAGGAGCCCCTTAAGAAAAGGGCGTGCTGTGTGTAGTGGCGACGTGTTTTAATAGACATTACATATTTAAAATGTTTAAGCTTAAACAAAACATATGTCTATTCAAACACGTCGCAACAACATACAATACAACAGGTCCCTTCTTGAGTTTTTTACCTAGAACAATGTTGAACCTTACGTATGTATGGAAGCACTTTACTGTATCTATACAATAACAAGTTAAACATATGTATACATGTCACACGAGATGGGAGTACAAAGGCGAACTTATCCATATAAGGTCTCCCTTACTTTAGTCAGATTGTCAAATCAGTTATATGAATTAAAGTTTGATAACCAAAGCTTGTACGGTCACGGACTTTAATTGATGAGCCATCTAGAGCTCACATTATACTGGATACTTAATAGTCCTATGTAACCCTAACTATGTGGCCCAGTATAAAGTGAGCTTTAAATGGCTCAACAATTAAAGTCTTTGAGTGTACTTCACCAATTGGCTATGCTGGACTAATTTTTATGCTGCCCTTCAAACCAATTTTTCGAGAGGATATAAAGTCTATTTGGGACAAACTGCAATTAGAGCAAAACAAGAGCCAAAATTACAAGTTATAGTATGGCATCACGTAATTAGAGGTATAATTTTGCAGGTATTTAGTACATTTATTTGAAAACATGCTAATTTAAATAAATATAGAAATAAGTAAAACCAATGAAGTAAAGTAAGAGAACATTATTTCTAAACTCTAAAACGTAATGATTTTGTTAAACTGTAATAAATTTCAATTCTTAGCGATATTTTGATGGTCGAAGTATCCGTACCGTGTGATCATGTTTTAAATTTTAACTTGTGGAAAGTACCCAATTTTATAATTGTCTCCAGAGTAACGGCAATATGTCGTACATTTCTGGCTCGACAAGTTTGTACTCCTAAGTAGAAGACATTGTTACTATTATCTATAGTATAATATATAATATTAGTATACGATACATATAGCTTGAAAGTGTGGTTTTCTGTATGTTGTGCTTATATTTTTACGTCAGGTGTAAGCGTTGTACATTGGTTGTACTCGTACTGTGCAGTAAGTGAACTCAGTAAAACGGCACAACAATAATATGGAGACATTCTTCTGACGTTGAATTTGCGAAATCCGCGCTTGTTAAGCACCTTCACATTCAGAATGGCTTCCAGAAAGTTCGCCTGGATGTTTTGGAATAGAAGCTGTTTGTAATCAATGACGTACCGCGACGCGCGAAACTTACTGGTACCATTAGGTAACAAGCAATTTACCGGATCCAGGCAACACAGCTCCGAGTTTGGTATAAATTCTGTCGCAACACCTCGGGGGTGTAGATACAAACGACTGCATACAAACATGTTCTAGCTGTGAAAGATCGGCTTGGTTAGACATAGGTTCTTCGAGAATGTAGTGTATGTATACATTTTAAAGGTCAGATAGCAAGAATGTGACGCCTCTGGAGATGCAGGCGTACATAAGGTGTGGTGACTGCTTACCGTCAAACGGTACCGTCACGACGAATAAAAATAAAACCTTTTGTACAAGTATTGACTGATGACTTCGTGAGGGTCGCGGGTGTCCTCTGGATGCGGGTGGCGCAGGACCTGCCATTGTGGAACTCTTTGGGGGAGGCCTATGTCCAGCAGTGGACGTCCTTCGGCTGACATGATGATGATGTAAGTACTACTTACAATTAGATATGGCGTTCATATAAATGAAAGAAACTCAAGTTGTCTAGATTTGCAAAAATTATAGGGCTGCCGATGTACGGAAAGCTGTTGAGAGTTTAAACTATATTTTGCACCTTGGGATAATGTGGCTGTCACTTCAGCTGGTTGCTTCCAGACGATAAGACGGTACGTCGCGAAATTATTATCACTTTAAAATCTGGCAACGCGTCTCCCACACGATAAGTCGTTAATTTATGATGATGAATAATACAACTTATATTTGGACGTTATCATTTTAATCAAAGATTAGGGCTCTATAATCGTTGCTTAAATTGTACCCTTTATCCAACCCCCTTTACTGAAGGGCTCAATCGATTTTGATAAATGATACATCATTAGATTTGTCTTGATAGCGCTTGCTTACGCTTGCGTCACTGGGTAGGCTAATATTATTAGTAAAATTCAAACTAATAATGGCGGATTTTAAATGTTCGGGCAAAAAATAGTTTGCAGTTTTTCAAGACTTTCGAGTGGCGTATCAAAATAAAGTGCTTTAAAACACGACGAGTACGCAAATACATACATATTTAACAGACAACATTTTATAAAATCTTTAATATCACTTGCCTTCTCATAACAAATACGTCATAACATGACAAATAAGTGATAACTGATAACACATAACTTATAATGACCTACTAATGAATAATTATTAATAATATTTGACATGTAAAATTATATATTTTATTAATAAAATGAGTATAAGTATGAAAGAAACGTCAATTAGTGGAATAAATAGTTGAGGATTTTTCCTTTATCAGAATTAGGAGTGCTCATGATTTTGAGATGGACAAACTAAATAGAAAATTAAGTAAAAGGTATTTTTCCCCCTGAAAACGCTTTTACGGTAAGGTACAATTCTTTTGCTTCACCGATTGGTATAAAAAATCATATAACGTAAGAAAGTTGTTTGTAAGAAAATCTACAGTTGAGTTGGCGCCACCCGCCCTTCAGTAACGCGACACTTGTTGGGGGATTTAATTCGTTAAAAGGGGAGTCTCATTTAAAATTGTAGGTAAAGTTTTACTGAAGTCATGTTTATATAACTCACGCTTGACCTGTTGTAATGAATCGTATGCATTGACGTTCTATTTTGTTACCTATTATACTATACGTATCCGTAGAGGTAAGCGTCCACAAAAGTCACACGAATGCGTCCACTGATCCGCACCGTACGTCAGTGGACGCATTTGTGTGACTTTCTATACAAAGGATAGGTACTACTAAAATCCGTTGCGTGCGATTCTTCCGATGCGTGCGATGTGGGCCTGCGGACACTTACCATTAAAATTACGTAAACAAATGAGAATCCCCCAAAAGGGTGTTTAAATGCGGATTTTGACGAAATCACAATGATATCGCGATGTTCAACTTTATCCAATGTGTCATTTCACTATGAGCTTTTTCAGTAACTTTTCAATTATTTATTACCATGGTACCCAGTGATGTGTATAATAATTGTCGCTGTCTAACCATTGTAAAAGTTGCACCAGTGTTTTTTTATGGCCAAACTAAATTTGCCAACTTGGGCCGTACTAGTAATAAATTATAATGCATCGGCTCAAAACAGGGTAAATATTCAACTAATACGAGTATTTAAGTCGCACAAATACCGATGAACAAAATTGCTTCCTGTTTCTAAAAGTTTAGGACATAGAAGTTAGTTGTCACTTGTCAGTTCTTATTTATATTAGCTTTATATCGCCTGTGACGTAGTTTATGGCATGCATCAAAAATTTTGCAATTTGAAGATTCCGCCAGTGGGGCAAAAATCGCAATGTCCATTTGGTAACTTCCGTTTGTCATACAAATATGGTTAATTATTGTAACAAAATGGTATGTAACTATGGCTTACAGTCAAGTGAAATAAATATGTATATATCGCTAGAATTGTCATTAGTTAAATTTACGTACTGGTACCAAATGGTTACACGATTACATACATCAAGTTCGATTTATACAAAATCGCTGCTCAAATACCACAAAAACTGTTACAAAAAGATAAGAAATAAAACTTTACTGCGTAAACATTAAAAACAGACAACTGTACTTCTTAAGTGCAGTGTTCTAAGTCACTGAGCCATTTTTGCTCGTATTCTCATTGCAAACGGTTCATAATAGAATGTTGCTGTGTTAAAGTTCGTGATCAAAACGGATTATCTTGTTGTAAACATATTGACAGTTCACAGCAAAAAGGTTAGAAGTCTGGATTCTGTCAGAAATTACAAATCAGTCTCAAGTATCTTTTACAGTCGACGTACTCGTAAAATTAATGTATTAAATTTTAACCTTATTATACAGGGTAATTTTGGGGTCGTGATCCGAAACAACACCACAGTCGGTATGAAGGTTATAACTCAAATAATTTTCTTTTTTTTACAAATTTTAATGGGAAATAATACTTTTTCATACAACTTGGTCACTCTACCCCACTGTCAACTCTCCATACCATCCGTCAAAGAGAGTAGGGTAGCCATGTTTTTTTGTGATTTTGTATTTTTTTCATGAAAATAAATTAAAAATGAAATGCGTTTGTTTCGTGTCACTACAATTTTTTTGAAATGGCTAACAGATACCAAGTCTAAAAACTGGTTCTTGATCCACGACCCCGAAATCACCCTGTATACAAAGTTGTACTATTATTTATAACTTTTATAAGTACGCGGTCAAATGCCGCCTTAATTTTTTTATATATAATGAAGGTGGCAAATAAGCTTACGGCCGACCTGATGGTAAGGAGATACCGACTCTGGAATCGAAAGTTCTGGAAGAATCACAACAAGCGTCGACCCTTTATGGTCTTAAGGATTTGTTGTGTTGACGGCTAGAGATACATGCAGGTCTCAACACAGCCATCCTCGGGAGCTCTGGCGACCTTACTCACCACTACATACATTAACCGAAGGGCAAAAATGCCTTGTATGTGTATGTTCCTCTACTAGAGCTGAACTCTTTGGAGATTAATCTCGAATCGCACAGAGCGGGCGCGGCGCGGTGCGGGGCGGAGGCAGTTTAACATTTTTGATCTTTCCGAAACTTACGAATGTCTTTAAAGTCAATTACTGCTTCATATGTCACACACGCCGCCTCCGGTTTGCTTTCGTGCGACGCGTTTTTTGGTGCGACATCCCCCGGTCCGCATAACCGCCTCCGCCCAAAACGACCGTCTCTGGATCGAAAGATTAAAAAATGCATTTACCGAACTTTAAAAAGGTGCACTGTGTAAGTATTGATATTCCTTTACGTATTCTGTGGCTACAAAATAAAATGAATCCAAATCGCAACAAATCTAAAACGACTAAAACGAGCGCGCTCAAAGCGTTTTAATTCATTAATTTTATTATGAACAATCCCATTTCCATGAAGCAGCCTCGTTTTACATTTTCCAGGGATCCATTCGACAAACAGCAGTTAATTCTATACGAGTCGTATTATTGTCATGAAAATGCACTGGAGATTTTCCTGAGCGGAATCAGTGCGATATTATCCTAACAACGTTAACTGATTTACATGTGGACTGGTTTATACTGAGCCAGTGACTATTAGCGCGTTGGTAACTGGCATGGTAAAACCGTCGTATTATCATTAGTAACAGTCCGTCCGTGTTGAACGTAGGCCATAATTCACTCTTGAGTTTCCCACATGCCAGAGATTATTGAAGAAATGGAACCCTATCTCTTTTCATGCCATTGTGTGTGTGTTTTTATGTGTTGTTGTGTTATTGTTTCCAGATAGTATGTACTTCCATCTGGATAGCATACATAAATATTTATATATCACAACTCGCGCTTGCGTTTCTTCTGGAGTCGCACTCGTTAATAGGCGACAGTGTCTGCTTATCATCAGGCAAGCCGTAAGCCAGTTCGCCACCGTCTTTGTATAAAAAAATACATAAGAGTGAAAGAAACATGCAACAAAATGCGACAAAGTAAAACCAAACTTAATTATATTTTTCAAGGACGACTACGTAGACTACATCTGTCGAGCATATTCTTTGAAATATTAATCGACATACTTTTACCACCCACTTTCTGTCACCCGCAACAATAATATGCGTGTGTATGTACCTACACTTTCGATAAACGAAAACTTTATTGTTGCGTTATGTGTAAATTATTAATCTCGCTTCATCGTCGGCCTTAGCTTTGCCCCCTGGCTAAATGCGGGACAAGAACAATCCCACTTTTAATTTAAAAAATGTGTCAGAATTAACTTCTAATCTTGACTTCGGTGTAATTAATTATGATATTTATTACAGTATTCACGGAAATATTTATTTTTCTGTAATGCTCTAGGACTTACAATTAGCAAATAAAATAGAAATGTTTTTAAACACGACTCCCAGAGATCGACTTATAGCCGCGGGCGACTGAAACGGATCGCAAAAAGTGCTCCCTAGTTCTATTACTTAATTAATTATATTTTGCCCTTTCATCGTTAATGTTCTTCTTAGTAACGAGTATATAATATAATATTGGTGATAGATCGCAAGGTCTTAGTAAATTCAAATTAAAATATTACAATAAAGTAAGGTTCGCAAACAGTTACTTAATTGAACCTAGGGTCAACTTGAGACCCTTCACCTTGAGATCATGAATAGTATAGAAAATGCAAAATATAAAAATCATATAACTAAACAAAATATAGAATTCATAGCTTCAATATCGGGTTAATTCCTGTCACTAGTTCCAATCACAGCTAAATATTTTTGAGACATCTTTTATTTTTACAGAATAGGTACCAATCAGGAAACAGAAATCATTTCTAAAACATTACTTATAGTGGTCGGCGATTAAGAAGTCAATCCTGACACCTGTCATTCCCGTACAGTTTATAACCTCAAAGTGACTTTTAGGTTATAAACTGTATGGAAATGACAGGTGTCAGGATTGACTTCTTAGCCGCCGACTACTATAGTTGTTTTATTCCGTATTTCACCACAATTATTAGAAGAGGCTTTGAAATGCTAAATAGACGGTCATTTACGTTTTTTCACGGTGTCTATATTTAGTAGCAGTGTAAGTGCAGTTATAAACAGAACGTGCCTCTGAATTTAACAATATATTTCTTTGTGGGTGGATACTCTTCGTTTATTTATTTTCTCGCAATGGAAGTGAAAAATAGAGTGAATTATAACATTGGTATTGAATAAAAAAGCTGTATAGCCGTCGATTAAAAAAACAAGCATCCTTTTTTTATGGTCAATTATCTAGTTATACATAATAATAATAATCTATTCTATGAACTATTTATTTCTGGTTATACTGTAATTTACACTCCAAACCGAAATCAAAGCGCATGCTACCCGATAGTCATGCCGTTTCGAATAATCCCCCTTTCAGTATCCGAAGGTTCCTCGCAGAACAATCCTTTTTCACAGAGCTCCATTAGCGTAATGAATTATCTTCATCGATTGGTACGTTAGCTGACCACAAACCTTTGACAACTCGAATGCCACAGGACTGGCGAAATACCTGAAATAGAAATGTGGTTTAGATTGGAACTATATTTTACATGATTTGATCGAATTGCTATAGACTCGGTTTTGTAAAGATTACTTAGATCTTAAGTCGGTAAGTTACATTCTATATGTCAAGTTTGATCTGACGTTTGGTTTAACAGATCTTTTTAAAACCTAAAAAAAATATACTAAACCTAACTTAAGTTGAAATCTTTTACATTGACTTCGAAACATCATATCAGATTAGATTAGGTTATTTATTTCATGATAAAAAATTACAGTATAAATTAGCATAGAATTTCAAAATTACGAGAATTATTATCATGATCGTTCAAACATGGAAAAAATAAAACAAAATAATAATAATAGCTGCACAATGTCAAGAAATGTAAATTAATAATAGAAAACAATAAAACTGAATATACCTATATCTCCCACAAGGGATCGTCATTCAACTCAAATATGTATTTGATTATATTCGTGTCATCGTCATATCAGCCGAATGACGTCCACCGCTGGAAATAGGCTGCCCCCAAAGACTTCCCCAATGACCTTTTCTGCGCCACCCGCATAACTGACATCCTTATATTCGTATGTTACAGTTTTATTATCGGTATCAGTCGGTTAGATTTAAAGAGGTATAAATTCTAAAATGAATGCCTTCTTGGTAGAAATGCATAAGTTTATATGTATTGCGACTATATGTATACACTTAAGTCAATTGTAAGCGGAAATATGTTAGAGGGAAGTTCAGTTTAAAATTCTTATGCTTAAGCACTGATCAGTGCCATTAAAAATTAACTTTTTGACAGAGACAAAACATTCAAATTCGTTCAGCACTGTCAAGTGTCATGACATACTAAGTAAGGGGTTAAGTCAATTTTGAGCGGAAATATGTTGGAGGGAAATTCAGTTTAAAATTGACTTTACTTTAACATTCGGATGTTATAGTTGTCACTATGATAGGCGAAGAGTTTTTACGGAAACTGGCAAAATTTGAAAAATGACATTTGGCTGTTTCCATATAAAAACGGGGAAGGTGTGAAGTGACAGGTGAGGACAAGGCAGTTTGTGAATAAGGTGCTGGGCGAAGCTCACCAAATACATAAATAAATAAATAAATATTAGGGGACATTTTTTACACAAACGAACTAGTCCCACAGTATGCTCAATAAGGCTTGTGTTATGGGTACTAGACGACGATATATTTAATAGATATATACTTAAATACATAGAAAACATCCAAGTCTCAGGAACAAATGCCTCTGCTCACCACAGAAACAAATGCCCTTACCGGGAATCGAACCCGGGACCTCTAGCTCCTCTATCGCTACCTCACAGACGTGTTCAGTTTGTTCAAGGCACTCCGCAAAGCATATATGCGTTGCCGACAGTGAATGCGTTAACGTCCTGTCATGCAGGTATTTAAACTGTCATAAGTAGCAAAAAAAATAAAAAAAAAAAAACAAAAAAAAAACATACAACCGAATTGATAACCTCCTCTTTTGAAATTTTGAAGTCGGTTAAAAAGTGGCCAGCTACTTATCAGTTTCACTGTACATGAAAAATGGTTCCAGAATTATTGTTCTGAAATAAAAAAACGTTTACTTAAGTTTAATTTTATTTGAGGTAATTAATGAGAGCCAAACCTCCTGTGAAACCGTTCAGCATCCTGATGTTCCAATGTCGTCAATATCACGTTCAGTGATAAATCGTCTCGAATATGTAACTTCTGAGTGACGAGTTGACGACGCTTGCCCAGGCAGTATCATATCACAAACATGTACACAATTTTGGACCCTATTTCTAAACAGTAAAGCGCTAGAGTGTATACATATTAATGACGCTGGCTGTCCCATTTCCTCGATGGGAACATTTATTACCTACAGTACTGTTAACGGTTTCCTGGAACCAGAAAATAGGATCGCATGTCCCTATGTGTTGGAGTGACCTAGTGTTGGAGTTTGTGTTCCACAAACGGATAGGGTCATCAAAAATGAACGATGATGTCAAGGGTTGTTACTTCAAACAAAACTCGCGTTAATTTGCTGATGCACTATTGATATTTTTTACAAGCTTTTACTTGCAATGTTCGGGTCAAGTCTTACAACTTATAATAATAAAGCAGACTGTCCTCAACCATTTCAGCTGAAATTTGGTATGTGAACAAAATCAAGTTTACGGAAGAATATTATGGATACCACCGATCTGAATAGAAACTCCTAAACTGCACAAGTTCAATCGGCATTAAAAGCTTGCAATTGCAACCAAAAATTATTATTTATTAGTTAAAAACGATACGAATATATATTTTGTACCAAGGTTTCAACATAGCATTTATATTATACTTAGTTCATAAAAGTTTGAAACAAATTTACCAATGGTATAGCCGCTTTATGCATTTTAGGTTGGTTAATTTACTCAAGACACTTAAAATCACCTTTTATAGGTACCAGACCGCACGGAAGATAGCCGAATCTCGTCACTGTCGAACGGTACTCTAACGTCATTGTCAGCAACACAAAGGTAAGACAAACTGCGATACCAAACCAATATTGTCTGAAGTGAAACTAAATTTAACTCTCGATATCATCTTTTTTAACAATAATCAATGAGACGACAATGACGAAAAAACGCCGCAAAAACGCTTCTTATATCGTCAACTAGCAAACGAAAACATCGATTTATCCTAAATTTCTAAACACAAGCGAACCCTGCTTATGCGCACCAGATGTGACCAAAGCGGACGAAAGATTTACAACATTCTGGTAAGGCCCATGGTCACTTTAATTTTTATGACTCTTCTACAATACACTGCTGTGTTTGATTTACAGCATTTACGGTTAATGACCGTATTATTTGTTCGTGTGCGGTGGTATATGAGCACTCTGCTTAAAAATGTTTCTGATTTTATTTTATTCCAGTGAAGGACTCGACTCGGTGGACCGCAGAGCCAGGAGGCTCATTGGCGGCAGTACGGTAGTGGGAAATAAGCTGCAGAGCTTAGCACATAGACGCAAAGTAGCATGTCTGTGCGTCTTCTACAAACTGTATATAGGCATCTTCTGGGTGAGCTCGCTTCATCGTCGGCCTCATCTTTGCCCCCCGGCTAGATGCTGGCCAAGAGCAATCACATTTGTAATAAAAAAAAAGGACGTCTTATGGTTTTTGCTTAAAAACTATCTTAGATACCCCGTGGTGATGAGATGAAAATGAAAATGATTTTTATTCCAGTCAGTGCACAATCTCCTTTTTACTAGCTTTTACATAACTTGGCCTTTTACTAAGTATACAGAGTGTGTTACTTAAAAGGAAGTATTATTTTTTGGCCATTCTTTCGATTGACTTTTTTTTTTTAATTTTTTGATCAAAAGTATCGTACAAAAACATTGAAATTTACATGACCCATCGTAGGCAAAACCCTGAGGAGGTTTGTATGCCGATGGGGACTTCTAATTTTACTACAATAAAAAAAATATATACCTATTAACTACTTATAATACACTAATACCTGTTATAGGATATAGCTGAAGTCTCTAGACTTCAGTAGGTGCATTTTAATTTGTCTTTTGACGTTATAAAAATACACGGTGTCTTTTTTCACATTTGAGTTGGTTCGATTCTCAGACGACACAAGCAATTTTTAGAAAATCTAGTAATGCAGTATTACTAACTTACAAAAATAAAATAAAGTCCCCTTTCAGCAAAATATCCTATCTTCAATATTTAAGGTTCCTTTCATGTCGCATGTCTTGGGATGACCTTAATATGTGTGAGTCAAATCTTGAAACTGAATTTTGGCCCAGTTATCATCAACTGATTGATCTAAAATTTGATGTGACACTTGTGTAAGTTTGATTGCATTGTGGAAAACCGAGCTGATCTGATGATGGAGACGGAAGGTGGCAGCCAGTCTGTGAGAGGCTTAATGCTGACGATTTCTGTATATCTGGTCTATTCTCACTAATACACAAATCAGTAAGTTTGAGAGAGAAAGATAAGTGATATCTGACAGGTCTGATATTTGTGGTGTGTTAGATTTTGTAGGATTTAATGTCTAGTTATAACTCATCTTGACTAAGCTGTAAGGATTCAAAGAGACAACTACATATATGAACAATCGTCTTGCTTAACACTAAGGATCTGTTGTGATTAATCGACTATACAGTAAGCCAAGAAACTGGTCTACCATTTTTGAACTCTATTGTTTGTAAACTAAGGTTCAAACTGGTTCAAAAGTCAAAAAGTCAAAATTATCTTTATTCAAATAGGCCCAGCAACAAGCACTTTCTATTCGTCAGTTATAACATTTTATTATAGTAATTATTTAGATCAATTTATTGATGCTATTATACGTATTATACTGTAAGATAAATATTGAATTGCTGTAACATGTCAAATTAAAGAAATTATTTAGTTAAATTCACAATAGGATCGTTAAAAACAATAATTATAACATCTTAAGAGACTCTCGCTAGATGGCTGGGTCAAGGGTCAGATACAGAAGGCGGTACTCCTGACACGGCGCGGATAGTCAGGAGGTTCCTCTCTCTGTCCCCCTAAACCACCGGTAGCTTAGGCCCTGCCTCGCTGCCGGCGGTACTCTAGGTTAGGTTTTTATATAATGCTTTTATATTATGTATCTATATTTTGATATTATACTTTTATAAATGTCGTTGTAAAATAGATAAAGAGAATATTAAAAAAATATTAATATAAAATGAAGTCCAGACAGTTTCTAGGATAAAATCAAATCAACCTTGCTTGGCTTACTTTACGTACTCGTTCGCCTACATTGTATAGCGCTTTGAGTGGCGCGGCTAAAATATCCGACACGATCGCGATTACAAACGACATGCTGCGTGGCAAGCCAAGCGCGCTTGTCAAACGCATTCTTCAAGTCTTTCACGACCGAAACGGCAATTAACCTCAGATCTTAGAAAGAAGAATCATAGAATTCTTTCTATGATCTGAGATCTGAGCAATGCAAAAGCAAGGTTAAAAGGTTTGCGCGAGAGAATAAACGGAAAGGATGTGAGTGACGAAATGACGAGCGATAGAGAGGTATGGTAGAAAAAAAACCGGCCAAGTGCGAGTCGGACCCGCGCACCGAGGGTTCCGTAAAAATATTTTGATTATATGATGTAACTAAAAATTTACGGTTTTCGCAATTTATCCTTTATTTGTGCTATAAGACGTTGCTTCGTACAAAATTTCAAGATTCTGAGTTCACGGGAACCCTGTAGGTTTTGATTCCCTTGCGAGTGTCGAAAATTTGCGGAAATTTGCTGCATAAGCGGCTTGTATCTTTTGATGGCTTAGAACTTTGAGTTGTTCACAGCTCCAAGGGACAGTAGACTTGAGTATTTGATATACATTCCAGCTTGATACGTCCACGCGTTCCTGAAAAAAGGGTCTTGACAGACAGACAGACGGACGGACGAACGAACAACAAAGTGGTCCTATAAGGGTTCCGTTTTTTCCTTTCGAGGTACGGAACCCTAAAAAACATGCTGCGCTGACCCCAAGTAAATGGAAAAAGTTCAAGCGAATGATTCGGTTTCATTTATATGAAGGAACGTTTCTATGACCCTATTGAAAAGGGTATAAGTGCCGTACAATTGTATAGGACTTGTACCCCTTTTCACTAGAGCCACAGGTTTATAGGAAGTCTAAAAGCGCCATTTTATCTGTACTCGTTACCGGTATGCGCAGGTATTGCGCGTGGGCATAACTCCTTAGTAAAATAGACGTAAGCGCCATTGAGATTTGTATGACATTAGGTCGTTTTAGTGCGCGCGACATTTACTCAGAATTGTCAGGTTGCTAATGCCAGTTCCTTGACAAGCTGCCGTTAAATATGCAAAACAATTTGTTTCTGACTAACCATGTGAATATATAAGTAGAAATCCAATTTTAACATCATTCAGTGTCAGGGCAATAAGTCATTGCAAAATCATGATATAAAAAACATCTGACGTGAGCATATGGGCGCATTACACATTAACTCATACATTCCGAGTATTGATTCTCGAGTACATACAATCTGAGTCTCTTAAATGCAAGAGAAACACCGAGAAAAATATTGTGCTTTGTGGGGTAAAAGTTTTTTTTTGTTTCAGGGACAAATCATTTTACTTGCACATTTAAGTTAGATGATTTTTATGGCGCACACAACTTTGTTTTTGTGTGCAACATCTTAAGCTTTGTCAGTGCTTTCGATTAGGTGAGACTAGGGCCAATTGCTGCTCAGTCAATCATGAAAAAGACACCTTGCATAAGTAAATCGAGTCTGATACCTAGACATTACTTTAATATGATCGATATAACACCCACGTCTAACTTCAAAAGTCGCTATAGCTATATAGCGAATTCAAATCGAAAACCTACGCGGAAAACATATACTTCTTTAGTCTTTGATACTCGTAGACAAGACTAGCTTCCATATCATAGCACAACTGTTGGTTTGAATTTCTTTCTATTAGGTCATAATGCTATGGCACGTAGTAGAAGCCGTTCCTGCGTCCTTTTTTGTGTTCTAATTGTAGTTGGTTCCGTATACTAAAAACTGGTGTTAGTGGCACCATAAAACGTCAAGTATCCCATTTGATATCAATGTTTGCCGCATTATTTCCAGTTATCGCTGAAAATTCCAAATTCAAACAAAAGGACGTAAGTGTCGTGATTTTCCTTTGAAGATACGACCTTTTTAATTCAAAGTACAGGATAGTAGTTTTAAATATGGAGTAGATTTAGTAGTAGGTACGGAACCCTTCATTGTGCGTAGTCCAACATGCAATTGGCTGGATTTTTAATCTGTAAGCAGATATCGTGTATAAATAGGTATTTTATCTGGGGTCACGACCACGACAGTGCCCTCGCCAAGTGGAGAAAAAACAAACAAACAATATTGTTTTTGTAAAGGACTGATTTATGGTAATTATTGTTGATATGAACCAACCAATTAATTCTTTTTAATACTTTCCCTGTCCCCAATCCAATCCAATCCAATCCAATCCAATCAGTCGGTTCCTCAGGGACTGAAGATTGTAAGTAACCGTTATGTCAATAGCGGGGAGTGCAGACGGCTATGGATCCGAAGATGCATTGCGTGTAGCGCCTCTCCGCCATATAAAGGCAAAAATTTCCTCCTCAAGTCCACTTCAATATTTATTTCTAGTTTATTATTGGGTTCTTGGGTTTATTCCTATTTTTAACACATGGATGCCACGGTAACAGTTTTGGTGTGAAAACGGATACACCGGGCAGGGAAGGTATTAGGAGGTCAATATTAATATTAGGGGACAAATTACACACATGAAACTAGTTCCATAGTAAGCTCAATAAGTCTTGTGTTATGACTTTATGAGTACCCGACGACGATATATTTAATAGATATACTTAAATACACAGAATACCCAAATCTCGGAACAAATGTTATTGCTTACCACATAAGTAAAGAGGTGTTCAAATATAGAGGTTTTAGTAACCAATGCCATTTATGTAGGACATACCTACGAGCGTTTGCAGATAGGCATAGGCATTTTATTATAATTTATCATTATTCCCCAACTTCCGAAAAAAATACCTATTTGTTGAACAAAGGTAAAATGGTACCTAAATGAGTTGCATAACATAGTATCTATGTAGGTAATGTCAAAGTTTAGGTTATACCCTAATCATAATAACATTGAAGCCACAAAACAACGCCAACCTCAACAATATGCACCGAGCAGTATATGTTTTATTTCATCAAGGTCGGCCATTAAATCAAGACACGCCAAAAAAATAGTCAAGCCAAAAATAACCCAGTTATAATTAACGCAAGGTTTACAATTGAATGAGAAATTCGGACAGTGGGCTTAACATGTCGCGGTAACCTTTTGGGTGACACGGACCGCGGACCGGTCGGTCGTGTTGTGACGTCACCGCGTTCACTCCCTCAAACGGATGCCTAGTCCACATGACACACGCAAAACCTTTCCTTAATAGGTCCATTTCTGATTTGAACCGACTCCCTTAATGTTTACGACTGATATTGGAATGCACGTTTCTAAAACTTAAAGCTATTTAGTTTCTTTCTGTAATTGTAGCTTACTTTCGAGATTTTGGACTGAGATGTGGACACGAGTATTACACTGAGCAGCAGGAACTTTGACTTTTCTTCTCTTGCGGCGCGCGGCGCGCAGGCACTAGCTATAGGTGCATGTGACCGGTTGGGTAAGTACCTCAAACAGAACGGAAAGTCGTTGGTGTTCTTTGTTCATTAATTAAAATAATCTCTACCAACGATTTGGAAACGCTACGCTCGTAGTCGATAACATTAATCAAAAACCGTATGTAGAGAAAAGTTCCTGGGAGACGGGCGTCCGCCGAGTGGGTTCCTGGCACTGAAAGTGTGACAGAGAGTCATGTTTGCGAAAGGAGGGTATGCGATTGTACAAAAGATATCACTTTGTCGAAGTGCATCCAAAAGGGCTTTCATATAGCTAAGATAAGATAACATAGATAATATTCGTTTGCATAAAGTACAAGTATATTTTATACATATGTATACAGGGTAGAATTATTTAATGCCACTTCGAGGGAAAGTACTCTAAAAATTGGCGATAGCAAACTTCACTCTAAAGGGAACAAACCTTTATTTTTAAAATGAATCAAATCTACATTCAATTATTTTTTACTTGCGCTTGCCACACCCAGGAATCGAACCGGCTATAAAGTGAAAAAAAAGCAGCCTAAATTTTACGGCATAAATCGATAGGGTCAATCATAAAGATGAAATCTCTCTAACAAAGATGGTTAATTAAATGAAAGGAAAATGATGAAGGGCAAGATAGAAGTTAGGTACTTTTACTGAAGGGTCCTCCAACTTAACTGTAAACGAGTTAAGAACTGAGATTCACAGTACAATATTAAATATTCACCACAACTCGCCATTGAAAGTTAGGTACTCGAAATGATTTCCTTGAAATTATACATTTATGTATCCTACTACAAAATTAATAATAATTCGAACAACTAATTAGTTAGCTTACTCGTTTTTCCGTTCAAGTATTAGAGTTCATGGTTTTACCCACTATTACTAAGACTCCGCTGTCCTGCTGTCGCCAGGTTGTATCTCATGAACCGTAATAGACAGATTGAAAATTTCACAGATGATGTATTTTCTGGTGCCGCTATAACAACAAATACTAATGAACAGAATATAATAAATATTTAAGGGGGCTCCCATACAACAAACGTGTTTTTTTGCTCTATTTTGCTCGATATCGATAACGCCAACAGGTAGACGCTTGAAATATTCACAGAATATTTAGTTATATATTCTTTTTAAAAATACATAATATTTTTTTTGCCGTTTTTATACAAAATAGTACGGAACCCTTCGCGCGCGAGTCTGACGCGCACTTGGCCGCTTTTTTTCTTATTTTAGCTGTTTCGTTTCCTTCGTGAGGGGAGCGTATTTTAAATGCAAAAAAGTTTGAATGCAGTTTTGTTTCTTTTCGTAAATAAAATAATGTTTCCTTTGAGTGAAATTTGTTATATCCATTGTTTAGAATACTTTCCCTCCAGGTGGCATTAAGTAATTCCATCCTGTATATCGTACTCCGTACGCCGGCTCGGCTCGTACTAATGAAACTAAATTAGTGTGAATATAATTACACCTTTTAAGATTATTCATCAGAACCAGCTGCTTTAATGCTAAAAAGGGCCCGCTACAAAATAAAATGACGACCACTTTGGATTAGTTGGTATTGACCTTGCCTACGAAGCCGGAGGTCCCGGGTTTGAATCCTGATCAGGGCATTGTTTGTGTAATTAATTAGCACGAATATTTGTTCCCAAGTCTTGGATGTTTTCTATGCACATATTTATCTCTACATATAAGTGTGTATATCGTCGTCTAGTACCCATAGTACAAGCTTTGCTTAGTTCAGGACTAGGTCGATTTGTGTAAGATTGTCCCCCAATATTTATTTATTTAAATCTAAAACAGTGATCATATCGGCCTGTATACTTTATTATGAATGTGTGGAAAGAAAACGTCACGCTCCGTATAAGGTGTCGGCGGCTAACCTTCGTCCAGCCAAGGCGGCCCGGTTTTACACTCACCATCTCATTTTGCTACTAACCTGGATATGTTTAACTAAGATTGCTGTTTGTTTCATTGATATAGGTAAGCTAATATCAGGCCCGATTCAATTGCCAACAGGCTAGTTTCCAAAAAAATATTAACGATGCCATTCGAACCAGTTTTTAAAGGGGATTAAATAATTGTATGGGACCAACTACGATTAAAACACCACACAAGCCGTAAATGAGGAGCAAGGATGGATATTGTTCACGGATACCAAAAACGCTCCATACTAATTGAGAGAAAATTATGACGTCACAACGGACGGTTGTCCTTGTTTAACAACTATTAAAAATTAAATATCTATAGTTCGATTTGATATCGCACATTAAGTACATCGAACCCCTATAACTCCTAGCTGATTGAATGCGGGCAATTGGGCAAAATTAAACATACCTACAATACCTACATAGGTAATCCATGTTCCTTCATCAAACACGAATATTGGAATTGCTGAATGTATGCGATGGATTTTGGTTGCAAAAGTGGAATTTATTTTGAGCCGACTGAAGCACGAGCGCGAGAGGGAATTAATAAAAATGCACTTCACTACGAGTGCTTTTGTTTTGGATACTGTCTCTTTTAATTATACACCACGGGCCCGAATAACCCGAAAGATTTAAACCACGTATTTATGACGATACTACGAGTAAATAATGTTATATCAACATGGGGCTAGTTATTTGTTTTAATTAAATTACTGTTTCTGTACAAAATAAATCAAAATAGCTGGTAGCTACGTCACGCCTTAAGGGTGTGTTAGACTTGAGATTTTTGAACTTGTTATTGGTTTTAAATAATTAATATCTCTTAAATTATGGGTTT
This sequence comes from Notocelia uddmanniana, assembly GCA_905163555.1. Taxonomy (NCBI): domain Eukaryota; kingdom Metazoa; phylum Arthropoda; class Insecta; order Lepidoptera; family Tortricidae; genus Notocelia; species Notocelia uddmanniana. The sequence continues at coordinate 67,646,531 of LR991052.1, forward strand.
TGTACTATATGCTATACCACATTTTATACTCTAATTAGACTTTAGAATCGTTGGTTTAAATCTTTCGGGTTATAACGGCCCACGGTGTATAAGTACAGACAGAGTAGAAAATTGCGTAAAATATTTGCGTAAGAGTAAAATATTTTTGAAACGAACACTACATTCCTAATGGTCAATGTTTGTGTTATATGTATCGCACCTGGTTTTTAGAGTTCCGTACATCAAAAGGTTAAAAACGGACCCTTATAGGATCACTATGTTGTCCGTCTGTCTCTCTGTCTCTCAATACTGAAAAATATGAATTTTATTGTTGTATTGTACTCGTTGTAACGACGAAAACATATTTTCTCGAATCTTTGGAGCCTCATGTCTTTTTATGATTTTGATTATTTTATCTACATGAGTTATTGTGATTTATTTTTACAACAGAATATTTATACATTGGTTTGACATAAAAGTGTCGTTAGACCCTATCGGGTTTGTATCGACAACGAAATCGTGGACAATAAAGTTAATAAACTTAATTACGAGCTAATTGTATGACATATTGCTTGCACTGCTAGCCAATTGTAAAATGGTTTTAATTATGATTTATATGATTGTATGGCTTTGATTATATCGCACTGGCTACTACATTTCTAGTTTGTTGGAAAAATAGCCATAAGACTGAGCGAAGCGCCTGTGCTAGCAAAAGTGTGATCGCATAAGTAGGCCGGAATACCGTTTCACGTACACCGGCCGTCTCGTACTACGAGATTCGGTGTCACTCCGAGTCGATATCTCAACCATCTCTGTTTTGCGTAGGTTTGAATATCCTAGCCAATATCGTTTAATATAAATCACCAATAACTGGTCGCATAATGTTATTCAGTAGCTTCGTCACCAACTTTGTGTGCAAACTTTAGCAAAATTCCTACACGAAGTACCTAGCTCAAGTAGTCAGCTGAGTAGCAGCCAGCTCTGCATTTAATTATTTTAATTTAAAATGTTGGGAAGTATACCTTATAGAGACCAGCGCAACTGAATGTCATTGCTATAACAATACTGTCACGTCCAATACATCCATGTACTTGACAAATACAGTGTGTATACTTAAGCTCAAACAAACATCAAAACACACCAATTAATTACAATCTGAGATAATAGCGCATCTCCACACGCAAACCCACGCCCAGTTCAATGTCAGCACCATTCCTTATCACAACCGCATAGAGTTCTTATTCTATTGAAATGTTATTGAATCTTGAACTTGGTTTTCAGTCTGGAATGTCCGTAGGTGTCATAACATTTATTATCATAGTACAAAAGAACCGGTAAGTGCGTTAGTTACATTATATTCTTGTATAAGAAGTCTAGACAAGAGTAATAAAGAGGTGATATTAATAGAAAAATGACACGAGAGTGACGTACTTCTTATGGAAATAAGTGTAATTTGTATCATAAACAAAGAATCATTCATGGCGCAATTACTAAATTACATACAAAAAGATTAATTATATTCGATCATTTACTGCGCTTAATAAAATGGGAAGACAATTACATAACTATTAACGGCATAGCAATTTTAATAAAACTGCATGTAATTTAGTTACAAAGAAAAGTTTACTAATGACTTGCTATATTAGTTTTTCGTCCATAGGAGTTTTTAAAATGTCCAACGGCTACGCTCTGAAGCCTGTGTTCAAAGTTGTGACTGAAATGAAGAACGATTTAAAAAAAATTCTCTTCTCATTGCAAGTTAACAAGTTCACATTTTGATGTTAGTCTTTGTAGCATATCCAAATAAGATTATATCCTTGTTTTGGGACCGTATTAAATTAATGGACATTCTATAATCCAACGTTGCATTGTTCCGTGCCGAGACACACAAATTCCACGTCGGAATTACATCGTATGTAAATCAAATATAGATATGCCAAGGCTGTCTGTCACTATCAAATATTGTATTGTCCGTTTATTCCCAGTAGTCCCGTGGAATAGTTCCGTTCCCAATGTTCAGTTGTGGCGCTTCGCCGGCCGCTGCCGCGGCACGCTCGCTTCGCTCGCTCGGCTCGCGCGTTGTAGGGTCACAGTTCTACTAACACTCCTCCTCGCTTCGCTCGTCGTCGTACCTAACTACCACTCTGTACCGTTGACGGAACTATTGGGAAAAAAAGTCTCACTAGTTCCACCACGGAACTACTTCCACGGGACTACTGGGAATGAACTGTATTGTCTGTCGTATATAAATGTTGACGTATGTATATTGATGTGTGCAACAAGTAATAATCACCTCCTAGCCCCAGGATATCGTCCCATAGCGGCGTCAATGTGGTATATGAACGTAATACTGTTAAACAAACATATACCTGTAGTTACTGCATGTACAGTTACATATATGAATTAACGTTTAATGTATGAACCCTAACGCTTACTTATTTTTCAAGTAAAGGATACCCCCTCTTTAAGTTATCCCTGTATGTAGTCCAAAATTATTTATTTTATGATCAGATATTTCGGTAAACATTGACTCACAACGTATTTCATGTTAATCAATTTGGCATGAATATCTTGCCATTTGACGAAAAGCACGGTTGAAATGGTTGAATATGCGGTGTGATATACAGAGGTCGTACCTTTGGTGCGTCTCTTTACGTTACCGCGACGACGTAAAATTGACGTCTCACTGCATATAGGATGATCCCAATTGGTGGTATGCATGCATTTATATTTTTTTTAAATCTGGCTATCGATTAATTTTTTTTTTAATTACATCCAACAATAAGAAAGCAGGTTTAAAAATAGCACGTAATACTCACAATTTTCAAAGTTTTAGAACAGAGTATATGAATATTTAATCTGAATATGAACGTATAAACTTTCTATAGAGACGAGATTTGTTTTATTGTTGGTACGAGTAAGTAAGACGTAATACACATTAACCAGTCCCAAAAAACTTGCAGTACCTAATAACTATCTCACAAGTTGTCATGTGATTACGGGTGTAACGGGGCATAAGTAAAAAATAAATAAATGTAAGGTATATACAGGGTGGCCCATTCAAATCGGTCAGTATGGGAAAGTCTAAAACTATAAGACATACGAAGATTTGTTCTTAGGAACCATGTCACCGATTTTACAAGTACCTAAGTAGTAAGTAAGCCTGAACTTGTTGAATATTGTAACGGTGGTCACTTTGAACACCTACTATGATAAATTAAAGTATGTGAAAAAAATGCATTTTATTCATTTTAGACATTATGTTTCTTAGAGACATTTACTGCTTAAGACCTACACAAACGATATCTGAATAGAAATAGTGTAAGTTTATTTTTTCAAAACAACCGGGTTCGATTCCCTAGCTGGGTACAGTGTTTTTTTTCAAATGTATGAATGCAGTTTTTCTTTTTATCAAAATCGGTGACATGGTTCCTAAGAACAAATCTTCGTATGTCTTATAGTTTCAGACTTTCCCATACTGACCGATTTGAATGGGCCACCCTGTATATATGCATGATTAATGAATACAGATTGATGTTTACTATATCATGTTATATGGAGCCTGACGTCGCTTGGCATCAAACGAACGAGCTCTGTACTGATATATATTGTCTTAAATCTTGGTAGGGGAAGATGCATAAATGAGTTCAGTGCTAAGTCTCAGTCTGCAGGTTGTAAAATGAAAAGAACTGTAAAAGTTACACTTTAACACTCGTACCTTGTGGACTTTTAAAAATGTAAATTTACTTCTCGAGAGCCTGGCCGTTGAAACAAGCTCCGATATGAAGAAAATAGATGTAAACGAGAATTTGTGTTAGAGCAGCAAAACATAATCATTAATCAGTATCGTACAAACAGAAATGTTATAAATACGAATAGTTTCAGTTACTCCACAGGCTAGAGTTTCTGGTTCAAACGTCTCTAAATGTCCAATATCCTTTGTTCATCGTACCTACCGTCGGAATCAGCGAATTCTATTGTTGTTAGTATTTCGATCTCGTTGCTGGGCCGTTTGTAATTTTAGGTGAAAATGGTTTTTCAAATACACCAAAGCATACCTTATCGGATGTCGACTGTCGACCACTTAAAATGTTTCTTATGCTAACCTGTTGAGGCTGTGGCATGAGACTGACTGAGAAAATGAAACTACGAATTTAGATGGAGTTTAGTAGGTATAATATTCAAACGCTCAAAGCTGTCACCCATTCAAGAGTTGACCACGGCCAGCGTTGCTTAACCTCGCATAGCGCACGCGGTGCGCGGGCGACGATGGACCACGAAAGCTCGCAATAAATAATAATAAAAACATAAATAAGAGCGAAAAATGGGTCGTTTGTCAATTTTCTTGACTATACCATGGTATTCGGCATGCGGTATGCATAGTTTTTGCGATTGGCGCAGGACCGGTCATTGTGGGACTCTTGGGGGAGGCCTATTATATCCTACAGTCTACAGTGGACGTCCTCGTCTCCGGCTGGTATGATGATGAGTTGTTATCGAAAAGTGAAAACTCGTACGTAACTGCGGCCGGCGAATAAACTACGGTATTTCTCGATAGCGTCATTCTAATTTGTGACTCATGTCCTATGGTAATTGCTACAAACCGTACCTAAGGCCCGTTTACACGGTGCAAGGGCATATGAGTTTCACTATGCTCCTCATATCTCAGACGCCCGCAACTCCGCAATGGAACAAATAAAACTAGTATCGTAACTCGTAGTTTATTTACAGTTAAACTCATGCTCCTAATTAACGAACGTCGATGTTTATGCAGTCAGATGAGCAGCAATGTACATACTAGTGTACCTGTTTCTACGTTGAAGCTGATTATTGACACTAAAGAAGAAGATATAAATCATTTATTATATATAATGCATTTAGTAAAGGTTGCGAGACTCCGTTGTATGCGGGTGGCGCAGGACCGGTCATTGTTGGACTATTTGGGGGAGGTCTATGTCCAGCAGTGGACATCCTTCTGTTGATATGATAACATTTATACAAGTGCAAACGTATTAAGTATAGAAAAAAAAATACAACAATAAATTAAAAATAAAGTTAATATTCGAACGTAAAGAGTAACAACAAGTATAAATGAAACCTTAAATACATCAACCTTAAACTAAAATAAAAATCTAAACTAAAACTAAACTATGAATAGAAAATTTGATTTAGTAAACTAAATCTCCAGCTGGGAGCTTGCCTAGTAGGTTGGCAAGGTTGACGCGCTGTATGGCAACGCTGGGCCGCTGCGCCAGATAGGACCCAGCCTTAAAATATGTTTAGGTAATCTGATTAAGGTTCTCATATTCAAAGTCAAAGTCTAAATATTCTTTTCTCAAACATGCAATGAAATATTGATGTTATGTGCCTTATAATAGGCTGCGAAGTATGACGTTTCAGGTGCGGCTAGGACAAGAGGTCGTTAATGCAATTTCATACAAATGTTGCAGACCTAGGTCGGCAAAGTCCTCTTTTTAGGGTTCCGTAGTCAACTAGGAACCCTTATAGTTTCGCCATGTCTGTCCGTCCGTCTGTCCGTCCGTCTGTCCGTCCGTCCGCGGATAATCTCAGTGACCGTTAGCACTAGAAAGCTGAAATTTGGTACTAAAATGTATATCAATTACGCCGACAAAGTGGTAAAATAAAAAGTGGAAAAAAATATTTTATTAGGGTACCTCCCCTATACGTAAAGTGGGGAGTGTGTTTTTTTTTCATTTTAACCCTAACGTGTGATATATTGTTAGATAGGTATTTAAAAATAAATAGGGGTTTACTAAAATCATTTTTTGATAATGTTAATATTTTCGGAAATAATCGCTCCAGAAGTAAAAAAAGATGTGTCCCCCCCCCCCTCTAACTTTTGAACCATAAGTTTTAAAAATATGAAAAAAATCTCAAAAGTAGAACTTTATAAAAACTTTGTAGGAAAATTATTTTGAACTTGATAGGTTGAATAGTTTTTGAAAAAATTACAAAAATAATTTCTTAACTAAGTTTGTAATTTAACCGTATAAACAGGTGTTTATTGTACCTGTCATTTCTACAAAATCACAATGAAATGACGTGCTTTCAAATAAAGTAAAACCGGTGAAAATCGGTTCACGCAATAAAGAATTATTCCATAAAAATCATCTTCCATACTTTAAGCTCGCGCGCAATAGTTTACTTAATTTGCCGATAGATGTCGCTGTACGTGGAACGCTCATTTCTACATGGCGGTGTTAAGATTTTTCCTGATTTAATGGGGTCTGAGCAGGTGCGCCCATACATTAGGTAAGGTTTTGTGTTTCCGTACTTAATATGTCAACTTAATGTGACGGACGGAAAACTACGGAACCCTACACTGAGCGTGGCCCGACACGCTCTTGGCCGGTTTTTTAATTTCCATTCCACATAAATTTGTGGCACAGGCATCATGACATTCTGCCACTATGCGTATTAAAAATAAAACCTTGATTTTTTTGTTGTTTATTTCATTGCATGTTTGAGAAAAGCACTATACATACCTCGGCGGGAAATAAGGGGTTGCCCTCCTGAGACCTATCCGACCTCGCTTCGCTCGGCCGTCTATATGTCTTCGTTTTTTTTGGCTTCGGTTCGGTTCGGTTTTCGTTGGCGTCTCCGTTTTTATAAGTGTGTAATAAAACATAACCCATTAACTATTTATTAAGAAATAGTACATTACGATACAAGTGCAGAAAACAGGAAATTCGCAACGAGTGGTGATAAATTAAAACACGACCGAAGGGAGTGTTTTAAATCGACACGAGTTGCGAATTACTTATTTGCACGTATATCGTACAACGTTTTACAGTACATATGGCTCTTTAAAGTTTCGACATATGCACGTAATCTGCTGATTACCGCACTCGTGCGGTAATGTAGCACCATATGTACTGTAAAAATACTTTTTTTTTTAGAACTGCGTATCTAACTAAAAGAGAAACAGGGATAGGCTGATCTTACTTACCTGCGAGAAACGCTATCATGCATCTCCGTCTACTAATATAATTTGTGTTTTAATATCAGTCATTAGGCCATTTGGCAGTTATCGTTTAGATGCCATTATCGCAGACCGGTTTGACAACTAAAGAACGGACACAAAATGCGGTATTATCAATGACAGTGTCAACTTTCCATACAAATGTTTTAGAACAACATTACTTAATTAATTTAGCATTTAATACTCATACTAATATAATGCTAAAATAATTAATGATACGTGCCTTTTTTTTAAAGAAATCTATTCTATTTGTGTGGAGTTGGTGATATGGTTGGCTACATAAAATAACAATAACATACGAATGTGTGTAATGTACTCCGAAAAACATTTGTATGGATTGTTGACGCTATTTTTGCACGTATTTATAATTTGAACAATCGCTTAGTTACCAAGGAAGCGCCCCCAGTCGCCAACTCTTCATCAAATAGGTAATATTCACTTATAAATATCTGAAAAAAGCAATAGAATGCTTGTTCGCATGTTATTTTTGTGCATCCTGAAGAGTACAGATATATTAGTTCTCGAATGAACGAGTTTAGTTAGAAATGATGAAGTTCGTGATGACGAGCGAGATTTTAAGGGACGCCGTGATTCGTGTTAACCATGTCCCCCAAGTAAGAGGCATATTAATATTTATTGGGTACGAAAAAAGAGATCACTTTTCAAACACCATACGCTGTGATGGTCTTCGGCAAGCTTTTAAGGACAACCCTAGCAAGCGTGCAAGAACGATAAAAAAATGTTCTAAATATACTTTCGTGGTAAGTCTTGTTGATAGACTTAGACAGTAATCCTTCTATACTAGTTCTGTTGCATATTCTGTGGTAATAGATTTCAATTTTACCTTTTATCAAAAGATCCGTGGAACAGCTAATCAATGTCGAAATAAATTAGTTTAATACGTCATTAATTAGGCCATAGTTTACAATGCATCGCGCCGCCTATGTTCGTAATGTGGTCTGCATTTAGGTCTAAACTCTCTATGAATGCGCTACTTTACTTCGATGTGAATTGTGCTTAAGCTTACTAGAGTTTGCATATAGTTACACCTTTTTCTATTTTGTTTTTAGGTGGACTGATGACCTGGTAAGGGCTATTCTCTCTCTATTCTCTCTGATAAGGGTCATTGTGGAACTCTTTGGAGGAGGCCTTTGTCCAGCAGTGGACGTCCTTCGGCTGCCATGATGATGATGACTACCTTTTGTCTATTATACTAAGTATTCTGAGTTATCAATGTCGCGAATTTCCTTTTATTTCCAGTTTCTATCTGAAGATATGTTTCTCCTGTGTGATACTTACTGTCCGGGTCATAACACTGGATGAGGCTGTGATTACGATGAATAATTAGTACCCTTTATGTACTATTTTGTAACTGGTCGGGAATTAATTGTACCTCTATAGTTTGCCGGTTATAGGTCATTGAAGGTGGCCCGGCTGGGAAGTATACTTTCCAGCCGGATAGCTCCCGGATCCGCTGATATCCGCAATTTCAAGATATGGTTTGTATATGAAAAATATGTACCTATTAAATACATATATTTTTTAAATTACCTGAGCAAGCTTGCAAGTGGCATGCTGAGCTGCTATCGCGAAACGGAAACAAACGAATTTCAAATATCTCTCTCTCTGTCGCACTTGCACATATTTTCGAGATATTCGATCTTCGTTCGTTTTTGTTTCGAGTTGCAGCTGCGTGTTCGTTATAATCTGATTGTACGAGCATTCCAATATTGAAAATTTTCTACCTTTATGACGACAACAGCACGAGCCATATTTTAATCGGAAATTGATTTAAGTAATTGATGCAATCCGCCTTTCAACAATATTGATTTCTGCTATATTTTTTAATTGCTATAAGTGCTGTATATTTTTCTGTTATTTTTTATAGAATAGTTTTGAAATAGCCAGGAACTTTACTATATAACATTGAGATGCGAAATGTATCAAACAGACCTCCAGCGTGTTTTATCTGTGCAGTATTTTTTTTTTTTCGTTATTATTGGCGTCTTGCTGCTAAGGCACTTTGCCAATGTCAAGTGGAGGGGGATGCCTTTACTGGTCTTTACGATTCTGTGGGCAGTTCATCGACCTATAATCAAAATGGCGCCGCTTACGAAATTGTTTTGACATTTGCAACGTTACAAAATGGCTGCCAAGATTGACCACTCCGAGTAAACGTTCTATTCCAAAATTGGTACACTAATGGACCTTTTATAATGCAATACATTGTTCAAATAGTTGTTTTGTTCATCGTTGCGCACTGAGCACACACAAGGGCAATAATATGATAACATTTCTTAGGATATTAAATGAATAAAAAATAATGTAGGTAGGTAGTACTTAAGAAATGAGTTTTCTTTCAAAATTATATTCTTATTAGGTACCATCACTTCGACATAATTTTGAAAAAAATATATATACAGGGTGTTTTTATTGAATTCCGTTAATTGCGAGGGTAGCTACAATCCTGAGATGGAATAAAGTAATCATCTCGAAGATACTAGTGCCCCAATATATACAATTTCGAAGATGTTCAAGAATTAATTTTCGCTAATTATCCCGTTAATAGTATAGTGTAAAAGATCCTTAACAATTAAATAATGTTGACGTGCGTGTCATTCGAATTCCGAATTGTCATACTTGACATTAAATATTGCTTAACTCCCTTGTTGATATAATTAATTTTATTTAATGAATATGAAAACAAAAACATAAATTTTGAAAAACTAAATATGCTACGTCGTTTCGCTGGCTACACTCGGCTATACTTATGCTTAAAGGAATGGAAATCAATAAAACACCCTGTGTAATAGTATAATGTAAGTTATTTGCATCAATTGACATTTAACTTTGATAACTGTAGTTTTCTAATTATTATTACTGTTCAGAGAACAGAAACACGCGCCTCCCAAGCGGCCCTCGATGGCGACATCGACCTAGTATTTAAGTAAATCTTAAGATTCCGCATAATTAGCATAAAGCAAGTCTAAAGAGCGATATGCAGGGCGCAGGGGCAGGAGGATATTTGGGGGCGTGATCCGGAATGATTGTCGACGTGTACGATTGAAGACGTGGTCAAGAATTCAAATTAGACAGCATCACAGTCGGTACGAAGGGTTATAACTCAAATAATTCTCTTTATTTTCAAATTTTAATGGGAAATAATACTTTTTCATACAACTTGGTTACCCTACCCCACTGTCAACTCCCCGTACTACCCGTCAAAGAGAGTAGGGTAACCATATTTTTTGTTATTCTGTATTTTTTTATCAAAACAAATTAAAAATGAAATGCGTTTGTTTCGTATCACTACATTTTATTTTAAATGATTAACAGATACCGAGTCGGAAAACTGATTCTTGATCCACGACCTCGAATGATTTCGGGGTGATCCCTGTATAGTCAACTCTTAATTTTACCTAATGTCACATCTTGCACTTTACACCTACAGCATACAAAGAAATTTACGTAGCAGTGTGCTGTAGGTAAACATTGTATTAATAGAATAAGAAATATGTATTAAAGTTCAGTTACCAATTGTCTGTTGGTGTTTTATTACGCTCTCTCTGGGAGTGTAGGGTCTTCCTTCCTTCTACGTGTAATCCTCTCACAGTGGTGAAGACACCTTTAAGCCCTCAATCCATCAAAAGAGCCTGTTTGATCGGCTGTGAGAAAATCATCCTCCGCTACCCAATTTCCTCCCCGTAGGAATCCACCTGTCCTACGGGGAGGAAATGTCCCTGCCTTAGGTCTCGTCGTAACAGGTATCCCTGTGTACTTCAAGGTTAGGGACTTAGGGATTTAGGGCGTTAGGCTCCCTTGCATAAACCCACCCCTCAATTATACGCAGTCTGTGCAGCCGCACGCTGGATAAGTTAAATCCCGAACCTAGGGATATTTCTAACTACTTTCCATTCTCCCCATCCTGGGGTAATTTACCGACCCATCCTGGGTACCTTATACCAATTACTTGCAACCCCGCCCAGGGGTGCGTTATCCAGCTTGTGACTGTACAATTACATTATATCCATATATATAATTTTATTATATCATGCCTAATTTGAAGAATAAACTACTTTTACTTTACTTTTTTATCAGATTTTATTGTTGTTAATAAACGTTTGGACATATAAAAGTTCCCTAGTGTCCTATTTGCTGTATAATTTTTGATTGATTGATTGATCAACCTTGAAGTGAATGAACGCCGGACGCCGTTTAACCATAGACACCACAGAAAACCCGTAAAATCACTTGTTGCAATTTCCCTACAAAACTTCATACTGAAAGAGCCTCAAGAGAGCACGCTTCTGATGTCTCATTACATTAAATGTTACCGATCCCCACTTATCATTATCAACATCCCGACACCCACTTACTGTAATATCCTTAAAAATATCACATTCGTGACACACACGCATTTCCAAGAACGCAAAGCCGCATTCACATCGACTTTTCCACATATAACTGTTCCTATCCCTCCGACATAGCTAACTAGCTGTCAGAGGCTTTCTTTCTAGCATCCCATAAGACCGGTACGAAGTCGGGCAGTGTGTCGGCGTACACACACATAGACACACATACACAGACACAACACAAACGTACTTGCGCTCGCGCAAGTGAAAGCCGCTCACGCGACGCCGTTGCGATCCAGCGGAGATTGTTCGATATTTTTAATCGAAAGTGAACAATGTTATTGTTATGAAACCTGGGATAATCAGTTAAGTCCATGTTAATTATTGTTGTAATGGCGGTATTTTACGATTAGCTTTCTTGCGTGATTAGTGGCGGTTTTTCATTGACGTGTGATTTAAATTTTAGTTTTTACCGAGCTATACATACTTATTACAATCGCATACAAATTACCAGTTCTAGTAAATTTAGTGAGGACAGAGGGAAGTAGAAAAGTAAGACTTTAAAGCTCTTTTACGAATATTTTAACTATTACATAATTTGATTTATTACGTATACGTTCATCAACAGTACATACGAGTAGATAATATACGGTGGTTATAAATTAATAATCGGATACTTACATTTAATAATAATAATAATCGTTTATTAATAGCATAGTTCGTTACATAAGTGACAGGGATCTCCGCACTAGGCTTCGCCTGTATCGCGGGGAACCAGTAAAAACTTAAAAAATTGAACTTAAAAGTTACTTGCAGTAAAACAAAGAAAAAGTAGAGTATTACATTTTGCGTAATATGAAATACAAAGAAAACTTAAATTTAAAGTACAGAATATGTAATAAAACTTAGATCACTATATCTATGATAGCCTCTGTCTCAGCGTAGTTTAAAGATAGAAGAAATTTTAAAATGAGCTTTTTTGCTTCATTGGTAGTGCAGTCCTTTAAGTTACAATATTTCAAAATAGCATTGTAGGTGGATACCCTGATGTATTCTCCGAAGCGTTTGCCAAAGGTGGAAAGTACTCTTGGAACCGGTAAACTAAAAACACGATATGATATTAGAGATTTTCTATTCTATTCCCATCTAGGTTTTCCGCTACCTATGTTCTAAGATTGATTCGCAGCAACTACACTTTAACCCTTTGAACGCCAAGTGTCTATAAAGTGGTCGCGTATCGTCGTGACCTCCACGCCAACAACCACTGAAAAGGTCAAAGTGAAGGTGTACTTTGATTATCAAAAAAATTCATTATGAATTGTTTTTATTGGTTTAAACGTTACATCAATTTTTGATACTTTGGCGTCTGAGTGATGACTTCATTCAAATATTAAAGCGTTCAAAGGGTTAAGGGAACGAAATATTTTTAAAGAAAGGAAGGTAGACCCGTGTGTATACGTATGTTTACATGTATATCTGTTAAAATGTTTTTAAATGGACAATAGGTCATTATATTCCCAAGTCAGTTTTAATGTGGGTGGTATGACAATCAAAATAGACATATACGGACCGTTTACACTCTGTCGACTTGATCGCACTAAAAGATATCACAAAACAAAACATATTGGGTCCTGTACCATCCGTAGTATTTGACAAAAAGGGCCACGTTACCACTTCCCATGTTAATGCCTCTGTCTTTCAAAATCAGAGTGACATAGACATCAAAAGGAGATGTCGCCTTTCTGTCAAATCACGCGAATGGAACGTCCCACAGACACCGGAGCAGGTGAACAGTACAGTCCTCCTTCCACCTTTAATGTTTATAAATTTGTTTGACAATAATACTCGTAGAGCAAGATCTGTTAGTCTTTCCACTCTAATTCGGGTATTGAACGTTGTTATAAAACTAATAAAAGTATAGAAAACTGAATCCTCTTCAGTGTATTTCCCCTCACATCTGACGTAAGCGTATAGGCGCAATACGCAGAAACACACTGTTTTTTATTAGGGGTCAATTTTCCTTACACAAATCGACCTAGTCCCAAAATAATCAAAGCTATAATACTATGGATACTAGACAACGATATACATATACATATAGTTGAAATTATCTAAACTGACCGACTTTTTAAAAATACTACAAATAGAATATGAACCTTGTTGCGAGGATAGTAAGGTCGTTTTATGAATGGACTAATTCGATACAATTCGGACGTTTTAAATAATTTCCACTATACTTATACAGATAAATAAATACGTAGAACTAGAAAACATCCGAACGAACCATCAGGACACATATTCGCGGTCATCACACAAATATGCCCAGACCGGGATTCGAACCTGGGAGCTCCGGCTTCGTAGGCAGGGTCAGTACCAAAAAAGTCAGGACGAAATTTTAAAATTGGTGTTAAGAACTATTCGCTAAACGATTTATATGTACCTCTACCATCACCTACGCCTAACAGATGCTTTCACTTTCACCCCTTTCCAGTGAGGGGTGAGGGTGGTTCCCGCTGAATTATTCACTAGCATCTCTCTCGCCCTGCTACGAAATACGGTATCTATGCAGCCGGACAAGTTTTGTACATGAAATCATTTAAAATGCCGAACTTTAAAAAAGACTGCCATTCGGTTTTGACCCTTCTTGCTTGGAAAGTTAAGTCGCTTTTTTAATGTAACCAAATGGTACATTTCGGTCAAATCAAATGATTTTAATTATAAATGTACACGTTTTGTTATAGATAGACATCCCAGAACCGTTATTGGTTTGTATTGATTGCCTACAGGAAATAAGCCTATTTTTGTTCCCGATTTAGATTCCCACCTCATTATGCTAAATGAAGAAGGCAAGCGAATGCGGTGCAATAGCTCCCTTACGAACTTCTGTTACGAAATATCAAAATAACCAAACGATCAAGCTAATTGTTTGTACTAACGACCCCAATTAACAGTGCCGATTAAACGCAAAATGATTCTCCACTACTCGATCATAATAGCTGTGGCACATGGTATATCTAAAGAAACAAGATCTGACACGCCGCATTGTGACCTGAGTTTACGTCACTGTACACACACAACTCACACTACCTACTACCGCCAACCATCGATAGGCTCCATAGCAGTGATGTGATGATGTAGCCTGGTATCCCAGGCCGCAGGCTGGTGGTCGGTGGGTGATAAGTTGACTCACACTACTGAATTTATACTGGAGTGTCATATTTGGATTTAGTATTACGTATAATTTACATTTCATTTTTTTAAGCGGGTTTGTATCTGATGAAATCAAATAAAGTATAAAAAATTAAGTATAATAATACATTTTTAAATTCTCAGAATATCCCAATTTCATGTAGGTACAAAAATCAATTTCAAAAGTTACCCATTCTAAAAAAGAGTAAGTGTCAAGTAAATCGTCACAGCGCAACAAATCATATTGAAGCACTGTTACTAAGACAAACCGTCTGTAATCGTAAGCTGTGTTCGTTGCCTAAGGCTGGGTTGCACCGACTTACGATCACAGACCGATCAACGTTAAATATGGCGCCGGCAGCTGTCATCCCATACAAACTTGTCAAACTTTCCATACATTCAGAGTTTTACGAACACAGCTTACGATTACAGACTGTTTGGTGCAACCCAGCCTTACTAAAGAAAGTGATAGAGCGCTCGTGGCCAGCGGCGCCCGCGAACCGCGTGCGGTATGCGAGGTTACGCAATGTGGGCGCAGGTCAGTTCTTGGATGGGTGACTTTGGTGGTTACTAACTGAGCGCTCCCGTGCTTTGGAAGCCACGTTAAGCTGTTGATCCCGGCTTTGTCTATGACAGCAGTCGTTAAGCCAAGTTAGAGGCCTTCGGGCGGCTTGGGAACTTCTAACAGTCAAGTTGCCCACTCACTTGACAAAGGGGGGTCAAAGTTGCACCACGTCCGTAGGGAGTACCGAGTGCTAAAAGTGCAACAAAACTGGCAATCTTACTTGTTTTCTCAAAGATCTCACGGTTCGTAAATAAATGCCATGCGATTATTATTATTACTAAAGAAAGTGTTCCGCTGATCTTTCTGTACGCTGGTGACAGTCATGTCACAATACAGCCTTGTTCCCAGCCCACACCATAGGGTTAGAGCAAAAAAAAACATCCATGTAGGGGAGGTAGGTACCTGTATTGTTTTTTATTTGAATTTTATTTTAGCTCGTTGTCAGATTTATTGATTTACATATATATATATATATCCAATGTCAAATTGCAGCTTTCTAGCACTAACAATCACAGAGCAATGCGACGGACATAGTCAACTAGAAAACTATAAAGCTTTCTAGTTGACTACGGAATCCTAAAAAGTCTACATTGTTTTGTTTCACTATGTCACTTTTTATCATACATTTTGAATTTATAGTGGAAACCAAAACAAGTTGTGGTTGTTTATTCATATCAGGATCAATAGAAGACATAGACACTCGTGCATTTCAGGGTGAGAAGAAAAAACCTAAAATTTTAAGTTAAATGCCCAAGATTTCGTTGATTTAACATCTAGAAACGCCCACACAATATCAAGACAAAATCTGAAAGGATGACGTCAATGAAAGCTGTTGCGTATGTTGAGTTTAAAAATAACGTGCATAATTTAATGAACAAATAAAAGAAATGTACCAAAATCTGTTCAGACTTATCTATACGACAAAACAATCTTTGGTCGTTTTCTTATGACCAGTATTAGACTTAAAAAATTAATGAGTCTCCGTCATGTCTCTTTCGTTCCCATTTAGGAATTCGGAGTCATGAATGTCCGGTTATCCCGAAGACAAGTTGGGTATACGTCTAATTAAGGATGTCAAATCGTGTTCCTATCCCTGTCCCAAAATAAGAATCATCCTTTAGTATATATGGGTAATTGGGTATAATCGGGGAGAAAGTCAAGTCAAGGCCAAAAAAATGGAGTATAGCTACGAGTATTTTTCATATGGACGCCCCTCTATCAATATAGACATTGTGTCAACGAGCAATTTTCTGTATTATACGTGTCCATAAGGGTTAATTAGATTGTTTACAGTAAAACTAATTTATTGCGGCTTAATACATCCACCACCCACCACCATATCAGCCCTAGGACGTCCACTGCTGGACATAGGCCTCCCCCAATTTCATGGGGGTTAATGCCATAATCGCCACGCTTGGCATGCGGGTTGGCGATCGCAGTATCTCCACCGCACTCTAGGAATGCTGCTGCCCATTCCCCGGTGGTCTTGGTCGTAGTTTTAGGACATACCCGGGTCCGGGTCTTAATACATGTTGAGCCTTAACTTGGCAGTTTTCTATGCGGTACAAGTATATTATAATACTCGTAATATAATACCATGAAAGCTGTTGGATATTTAAGATAACTGCCTACTTAAAGCTCAAAATGAATTAAGCCGTAATAATTTAGTTTTACCGTAAAGAATCTATTGCCAGACTTGTCACCTTTTCAGATATCTAAGGAACTTGGCACCCATTTAGATTTCAATTATTTGGTCGCAGAAGACGACCACCACGTACTCGTATCGCATATTTTTAAATATTGAACTTGGCTCTCATTTTCACATTAATTTTTTTGATGGGATTAGTTTTAACTCTAATATCCTTCTCTAGTTTTAGAGAAAAGTTCAATGCCCAAACAAGCGTTGACTAACTGTTATTTCTTGCTCTATCTTTGTCTAACACATACAAATTAAAGGTGAAGGCCGAATTGGACTGTTGATTTTGCAATTTAGTTTCACCTGCGCCGGGCTCTGTGGGTGTATGATCAAAATACTTAAGCCTTACATGTAGAAGGCTTATTTCCTGGTTTTATGTTGCTCAAATTGTATTGATCGAGTGAAATAAAAGTATCCGTCTCAGCTTCGGCAAAGAAGCTTTCGTGCGTCCGGATTTCCGGCTGTTCTCTTATTACACAACCGCTTCTCGTGAAATTTTGTGAGCAAGTTTGGTAATGAAATAGTTCTTTATGTTGAGTCAGTTGTCGGAAATAATGTCTTTTTAAAAAAACACGTGGTCTACAGCTCATATAGGCACAAGATTCATATAAAACTATTTAGCCATGTATGTAAATTCGAACAAAATAATTCTTCTTTAGATATTGTTTAATGGTACCTACTTGACAAGAAAAAAAAACATTTTGTAATACTGTAGCTCAAAAAGCGGTACTTTAGTAGCTATATATTTATCGCGCGGAAAGTTGGTATTTGCGCACTAGTGCTTTATGCTTTTAAATTTAACATTGCTTTGACAAGAAGGGCACTAATAAAAGCATTTGATAGATTTTGTGAGAATCCGAGAATGATTTATTAGTGATATTCTGCAATACTGTCACCACCAGATACATCGAAGCGAACACGATGCTCATAAATATCTGAACACGACTTTATTTTCAAGGCCTCAGAGTGCACCAATTTGATTAGACAGTGCATGTACAGTCAGGCATAAATATATGTACAGTCCGCTGCAGAGAAACGGGGCCCCGTCTGCATAGAAGTTTGTAAGTATTTCTCTGCAACTGACAGAACACTGCCAAAGTGATAAAAATATACGTAGTCGGCCTCAAAGGGGGTTAACACCTTTGTACCTTGTCCCTTTAATGTCATGTTTAACTGTCATACTAAATTTTCAACTGGTGAAAACGATAAAGTCCCAAAGCGTCCAGCTAGTTATGTGGCCGACTGCATGCTCTTACGATCTTCTCATAAAGGTTATTTTCGCATATCGCCACTAAGTCCGCTTCGATGTTTTCGATGTTGACTGACTACATATATGTCTCTAGTTGTTAACACAACGAATCCATAAGTCAATAAAGGGTCGGCAACGCACTTGTGAGTCTTCTTGAGTCACATGCGTTCATAGGTTACGGTGTCTGCTTGTCATCAGGCAGGCTGTTAGCTTGTTTGCCACCGACGTTGTATAAAAAGAAACGAAATAGTGAACTGAGCTCGACTGTATTACTCTAGATTGTAACAACACTCACTTGGAGGTCAAAATGACTTGTCGAAGTCGAATACGTTGCCGAAGCCAGCATAGTATGACCTTCGAATTCAAACAAATATTATGACACTAAAGGTCTTTGGATTTTTGGTAATCAGTAAAGATTTTTTTATGTACCGTAAAATGGGGTGAATAGGGTCAAAACTGAAATTCAAACCTCGATAAAATTTTATTTTTACATATGAAAACTGAATGGTGTATATAATAAGTGTTCCGGACGTTTGTATTTTAGTTTTTATTTTATTATGGGTAGTTCCATTTCATAACTTTGACGATAAAGAGGAAAACCCACCTCACCCCGTAGTGCCTCGTATTTGGGGTGAGAGGGGTTTTCATACAAAGGTGATTTTGGAAGATTATTGGATCGTTTTTTTTTATTATGCGTATTACTATAGCTCCATTTTAAATTAGAATACATTATTTTTGTAGCAGTAAAGTCCCTTCTCACCCCCCTCTCAAACCTTCTCTCCCCATTCATAACCCACTTCTCCACGCGAAACCTACTCACCCCGTTTTATGGTAACTGTAGATATTCATTGCACAAACGGTAATCGGCTCTTCAATCCTATGTCCTACATTTTAAAAAGCCGAATTTTTTGGAAAATGTATACCTATTTTTTATGACTTATTCTAACCTTGACAAAAAGCCTCTATTTTCGTTATTAGCGTGTTATTGAGGCACTTATATAACGGTGTGGCCTGTAATAGGAGCAAAAAATTAAACGGTACACTATTGAGCTCTCCAGAAATCATTTCCAAATGATTTTAATTAAAAAAAAGGTTGTTTTTTTTGGATTTTTTTTGCAAACGTAGCTTATATGTACTTTTTTACTCTACTGGAGTGATACCAATAACAATTTATTCAGATAACACTAAAATTTTATAAATTAAAATTAAAGAAATCCCGAAAATATTCTTTTAAACCAAAAATGCGACAACGATTATGAGTCATAACTTGAAGCAATCTCAAAATCAGCATTGACTGCCGCGCTATAATCTCTGGGTGCCAAGATCCATTACTATAACTAGATCAAAATTTCTCCCAATTGAAAAAAAAAAAATTTTTGGACGCAAGAGGTAACTGCAGATGCTCTAAGGAAGCGTCCTTTAAATTAATTGTTCCTATTACAGGCCACACCCTGAAATATAAAATCTACATTTGTAACTGTTTCTTATTAACGTATCTAAAATTCAAGTGAGATTTTTATTTTTTATTTATTTTCACAAAAGTTACGTCCGATAAACTGTTTTTCGGCCTAAATGTGCGAAATTTTGATGCCAAATATTTCAAATAAAGTGAAGTTTTGAAGAAAATATGGGAAGCTAAAAATATGTAAAACGGAGAGTTACATACTCGTTTCCAACTTCCAAGGTCATTGGGGGCTTGGAGCCTCTTAACATGTGAAATGTATTGTCTTACAGCTAAGTTATTCGTCACAATGTTACACCTTAATATCCGATACTGGACATCTTTTTTTTTACAGCAAACAAGCTTATGTCGCCTATGGACGCTTGCGGCTCCTGAAGAATCAAAAGCGCGTTACCGACCCTTTATTAACTTGATGAATCGTTGTGTTGACAGTTAGAAACACATGCAGGTCTCTCCCTCTCTCCCACATACCTACCTAAGGAGCAAGCAAGTAGTGGTGTTACATGGCTGCGGTCTTCTGTAAGGAGCGCTCATGGCCCAGCTGCGCCCGCGTACCGCGTGCGGTATGCGAGGTTAAGCAATGTCGGGTGAGGTCAGTACTTGGATAGGTGACCGCTTTGAGTGGTCACTAACTGAGCGCTCCCGTGCTTTGGAAGGCACGTTAAGCCGTTGATCCCGGTTGCTGTCTATGATAGCAGTTGTTAAGCCAAGTTAGAGGCCTCCGGGCGGCTTGAGAACTGCTAACAGTCAAGTTGCCCACTCACTTGACTAGCCTAATCCCAATAAGGTCTGGTTTCCCCCTCGGGTTGGAAGGTCAGATGGCAGTCGCTTCCATAAAAACTCCCAGGCATCCTACAGGATGCAACTGTACTGGGAATAACGGTAGGAGGAGGATGACGTGAACTTGTACTCGTTACTATGATTATTATTATGATGATGGTCTTCTATAAGGTGGAGGTGAGTAAAACCCGTTACATCTATTATTCACCCCCTCTATGAAGTAATATTAACGCAATTAGAGTAAGTTAACGTAGTTTGACGTAATTAGAGTCACTCCTACGTCGCCTTAATAATGTGTTTCAGTTTTTATGAATATTTTGTATTGATATGTAGGTTAATCTGTAAGGAATATATGTTAATATAGGCCTTTTGTTGCCTAAGGCAAATAAAAAATAAATAAAGTGTCATGTATAGGGCAATTGTCGAGCACTGAAATATTTACCATAACATCAAAATATAATTCGCAATAGCATTAATTATAAACTTTCGCAACTTGTTACTATATGGTACAGTTAGCATCAAATATGTAAACACGTTTACTTATCGAACAAGCTTTCATCAATACCTCTCACAGAATACTAGTTTCTCTGATTAGTAATCTGTATTAATATTACAGATTGGAATATATGCATACATTTGTATAGTCGCGGAATGAGGTACTCACTTTTCACAGTGACTTCATGCTAATTATTAATATGTATTTTTATATGTGGACCATTTGTTGTCTAAAATAAATGAATAAATGAAAAAATTAAAAATGAATACAATTTTCACTGGATATCCTCTTTTTATATTGAATGTGTCTTGGTGAAATAAATTATTATTATTATTATTATAAATAGAGCAAGTCTTTTGCTCTCCGTATAGGCGTCAAAATGTACCAAAAACTTAGCTGAGAGTTAGGTCAGGATAAGAGATAGGTAGGATAAGTTCTCTCTCTCTAAAACTCTACTATGGTGACAGCACCAGTAATGGACAAGGACCAATTATGCACCTTGACTCTTATTTAAAAGAAAATAAGAGTTATACATTTTTTATACAACAATCAATTTAAAACCGTTTTACACTTCATTCCTAATTCAACGATCGTTGAATTAGGAATGAAGTGTCCATTACTGGTGCTTGTCAGCTTAAAGTGTCCAACACTGGTGACGTCACCCTATTGGGTTATATTCACTTTGACTAAACTATGAATTGCGTGAATATGGTCATAAAACCATCAAAGCTGAGATTTAGGTATTTAAATCTACTGTTTGCTCGTATTCACTCTTGACTAAAATATGAATTTGTATCTCAGTTCTGCAATGGAACAGAACTTGGTGTCCATTGAATGAAATGAAGTACACGTAAATACCTATTTAATGACATAACTCTTAGCTATATTGATTTTTGGTCCACCTTCCATACATAGTTGCCCATAATCCTTTTCACCCACAGTCCACCCTTTTGAGAGCTATCTTCTAGATTATAGGTAAAAGCTATCCAATTTCCAGGCATCATAGGAAAAACTGAGTAAAAATTATAACCAACGGCGGTGAAACTTAAAACTTTCGCATTGATAACACTCAAGAGCAAGAAAACCAAGCATTTTCCGGTGTTCTGTACAAAATGTGCTTGTTTTCGTTGCTCTTGAACTTAAAGATGATATAAGCATAAGATGGATAATTATAATTATGTAAGCTCAACGTTTTGTTCAGGCAACAATATATTCGTTTAAAGAAAAAATTAAGACAAGTTAGTTAGTCGTCAACTATTTTCCATAAGCTTACCTAATTTACTACACAGTCATAATTATACTGATAAATTACTTAAAGAATTTTCAAAGTGAACGTTTACAAAAAAAAAATGCGAAAATTAAACACGCTATTTATTACTTAACACAATGGCACATTTTCGCAGACAAAAGGTTTATCCGACTCACCTTGTGCTGAGACAGTCACCAGCACGCACCAAACAACGCAAAAACACACCAACATTGTTAAACTATGCAATCACTGCATTTCACACACACACAACGGTTCGAAATTTAAAAATTATACTTGAGCGGTGGCGCGCGTGCGCGGACGTACTAACATGGCCGGGTGCGGACGCGGTCTGTGCCCCTCCAGTCCTTCCACCGGCGGCCTTTCACCGTTAACACTACCAGTGGGGACTGGGGAGCAAGGCTGTTTCGGTTGCTATTCGACTGGCATACGGAAATAAACGATATAGCAGCGATATCATATTAGTTGGAGCTGCTATGTTCATATCTTTTAGAGAGTAAAAAAGCTGTAAAGCTCGTTTATAAACAAACGGTATAGCGAGTCTGACGGTTTTTGAGATACGAGTATGTTTATACAAGGTGGGCCCTGTAACAGGAGCAAATATTTACCAGTGGCTCTATGAGCTGTAGAACTCGCAATTTCTTTTTCTCAAATTTAAAAAATTCCAAATACTGACCAGACAAAAAAAATCTATATAAATATCGAACCTGCTCACAAAATTTCACAAGAATCGGTTGAGAAATGCGGCCTGAAGAGAAGAACAACCAGATGAAATATTTTTTGTCGAAAGCTGAAACGGAGACGCTTCCTTGTAGAGCATTTGCAGTAACTCCTTGTGACCCAATTTCTTTTCTATTTAGAGAAATTTTGGTCAAAAGTTATGACCATCAAGTAATGTAACTTGATACCACTGGATTATACCACGCTAGTCAATGTAGTTTTTAAGTAGTATCAAGTTACGAGTCATAATAGTTTATGTTTATTTTGATTTGATGATTTTTTTTTTCAATTTTATTGTGACTTTAAAATAAATAGTTATTAACATAACTCCAGAAGAGTAAAAAAATATACATTTTTTTTCAACTTTGTCCACTTCGAAATAATTGCTGCCGCTAAAAAGTACACCGTTTAATTTTTTGCTCCTGTTCCAGGGCCCATCCTGTATATACATCAATATTAATGATGATGTAATATTCAAATTTCTTTCTTGGTATCCTTCGGAAGTGATGGAGTGTTAAATTATTTTAATTTATTTTATAAATCAAAAATTAACCAATCAAGGAAAGAATAAAATGGCTGTGAATGTGTATTTCATGGCACACTTATCGAAGTAAGACGAATTTGAATGTACGTACACGGTGTTGCTGCCATAGAGGCGGGGCCTAAGCTACCGGTGGTTAGGGTGACAGAGAGAGAGAGAGGGAGAGAGGAACCTCCTGATTATAGGCGCCGTGCCTAATATCGAAATCCTTTTTTTATCGTGAAAAAAAAATTAAGAAAACGGAGTTCTATTAAACCTCTCTCAAATCAAAATCAAATATTTACTCTCAAATAGGCCACAAGGGCACTGTCAAAGCGTGAATTATACAATTTTAAACACTGACAATCGTACTTAATAATAATGAATTGAATGAAAATAAACTTACAATGTACATGTGTATTAAGGACGTATATTGAATACGATCTGTGTCCAAATAAACAAAAAGTATATAAAATTAATTTACAGTAGGTACATATGGTGCTACTTTGCCGCACGAGTGCGGTAATCAGCAGATTACGTACATATGTCGAAACTTTAAAGAGCCATATGTACTGTAAAACGTTGTACGATACACGTGCGAATAGGTAATTCGCAACTCGTGTCGATTTAAAACACCCCCTTCGGTCGTGTTTTAATTTATCACTACTCGTTGCGAATTTCCTATTCTCTGCACTTGTATCGTAATGTAATATTACGGAAAAAAGCCGCTTTCTGGCCAAATGTAGTAATAAAATGATGTACACAACACGGGAGGTAATAAATAAAGCCCTCGATCGCATATATATATATATACGTCTCTCGCCTACAGCTCGGGTCGCAAAATCTGCGATCTCAGCCTTTCTTTGCTTTACCACCCTAGTTGTGAAATGTAGTATTAATATCTCAGAGATGTATGTGGTCTTTAAGCGTCCAAATACGATTAATAACAATTATTTCATTATTTCTCTCGCCGGTTTTGTAACAACGTTAGTGTGACATCGACTGGAAATTTAAACTAATCGGGGTGCACAGACTGCACAGATTTCACTCTCTACGTTAATACCTATAGAATATGTAGATACAATGCATATGTATGGGAGCGTTTCAACTTAATATTTCTACTTTGATTAAAAAACTTATTAATGTAATTTTACTCATTGGGTAACGAACGCACTTTCGATATCAGTTTGAAGTTTTCAAATATCTGTTTTATTTACGGAATAATCGCCTGGCTACACTTAACGATCACACACAGTATAGATAAATAAATACTTAAAGCATGTAATTTAATTAATTTCGATATTTAATTACAATATATTGATATTTTTGGTAAAAATAAAACTTATAATCCTGACTGGGACTTGAACCTGGCACCTCCGGTTTCGTAGGCAGAGTCACTACTAATTAAACAAATGTCCGCCTTTATAAAACATCTTGGTGAAGCTATTGCCGACCGCTGGGACAGACCCCTACTGTAATAATGGGCTTATAATATCTATAATCCGAGCCACGAGTATCTGCAATATGTGCATTTGCGGGACTCGGCACGGATTCAGATCTGTAAATCATTTTTTCGGCTTCAACGACGGGGCAGCTCTACCCAACATCGCCCCTTGACCCCTCTCTACAATACAACTGTCTGTTTTTTTATACTTGCTTTTAAATATTTATTTGTCTTAATACAGAATAAAAAAAAAATTGTCGTCACTGGAGCACCTAAAATTGTACCTTTCAAGTTTTTTCTCAGATTATAGTGTTGTTTTTTTTTCATTCTTATAAAAAAAAAAACCATATGTCCCATACATTCTTGAGGATTCTACTGTGTACTATTTCCTTTCGAAATATGGAATATGTATGAAATGTCACTTGGACATAATTAATCAGTGACATCTTTTTTATCACTTTATCAGGATCAAGAGTGCGCGTCATTCTAAGTATAAAATACCAGAAATTTACAAATACTGAGATAAAACGTAAAACGTGCATATTTCAAATTATCTCATCGAATCCCGGGAAATGTACAACTTCATAATTTGTAAAATTGGCCCAATATGTACAAAATAACTCACGTAAATTCGGCCTCGCTGTTAATTTTTTATTTTCTGACCTATATGTGCTCCCTGCACCGTAATCAGAGTACTGCGACGCTGTGCTGGAAAGCGGTTCATGTTCATGATAAGCCCCATATACTTGTTCTTTTGGAGTATTACTTGCCACATATGGCTGTTGGCTGGATGTTTGTCTTTGTGTGGCAGTGTGAACTTTATGGGTAACAGTTAAGATATGCTTAACTTTTGATGTGGGTTTTAATGAAGACGAGGGAGACTGAGTTGTATCATCGGCGTATGCTGGGTCATAAACGTCTCTTCTAGCATTTTTGTCAATGTCGTCTTCGTAATCATCGTCGGACGTTATGACACCATTGACGTCAGCTCGGCGACCACTGTCCATTTCAATTTGAGAATCAAGATCGTCGTCTTCTTCGGGTCGCGTAAGCTGCGTAGTAAATACAAGCATATCCTTTTGAAAATAATTTGGAGATTTATCTATTTTATTCAAATATGAATAATGCTTAGATCTTTCGTATAAGTATTTTCTACTAGAACTTCTTTTATTTTCTATAGACTGTGTTCGTCCGGTAGTAGTTTTTCGCCGATTTTGGCCTTTTTGTGTACGGGGACGTATTCTGCGTTGTCTTTGTTTTCCTGAATGCTTGAACGACGCTGTGGTTGGTCCAGTACCGTGTCTCGCCGAAGGTGAAGGCGGTATTCTATGTTTTCCGATAGAAGGATTTCTTGAAAGCAAAACCAAAGGGTTTACCAGTAGAGCCTTGCTAGTACTTCGAAGCGTTGCATTATTGAGTTTATCAGTATTTAATTTTACACATAAAATATGAATCACTAGGAATAATAGAATTGCTAATAATGTTTTGTACATTTTCCAACTAGTAAACAATATGTATGTTTCGTGTATCTTCGATGCAGGTTAGAACTGCGACTGCATTTGTGATATGCTGACGTGACGTTTATTCGTTTGTAGCAGTTAGGTTTGTGAACGCATACAGGATGTATTATATGTACTTATAGTACAGTGGAAATATTTTTTTAATAATAATGATAGGCTTGTTTATTCAATTGTTCAAAAGAATTAATGTTGCACAATTCTAACAATTCAGATAAATGAAAAACCGGCCAAGTGCGAGTCGGACTCGCGCACCAAGGGTTCCGTAAAAATATTTTTATTATATGATGTTGATAAAAATTTACGGTTTTTCACAATTTTTCCTTTATCTGTACTATAAGACGTTGCTTCGTACCAAATTTCAAGGTTCTGAGTTCACGGGAAGTACCCTGTAGGTTTTGATTCCCTTGCGAGTGTCGACAATTTGCGGAAATTTGCGACATAAACGGCTGTATCTTTTGATTGCGTTGGCTTAGAACTTTGATTTTTTCACAGCTCTAAGGGTGGTATTCCACGCGTCCTATGTCTTTGTCCAATCTTTGATCAAATTTCTTTGACGGAGGCCCATTCCACTTATCCAATATCTTTGTCCAAGTTTTATTTCTTTTCATGTGTAGCCGTATTAATTTAAAAGTCATCAGAATCTTTGATCAAATATCGGGGTCCGTTCCAAGTTTGATGAAATCATCCAATTTCTTTGATCAATTGTACTTATATATTGGACAAAGATATTGGATGAGTGGAGTACCACGGGTAGTATTGGCCCCTTGGTGGTGCTAAAAGTGCAACTAAAACTGGCAACCGTACTTGTCTTGTCAAAGATCTCACGGTTCGTAAATAAATGCCATACGATTAAATAAATAAATATCTTTGTCCAATCTTTGATCAAATTTCTTTGACGGAGGCCCATTCCACTTATCCAATATCTTTGTCCAAGTTTTTTTTTTCATGAGTAGCCATAATGATGCCACATTATGATGGTAAAGGATACAACGGGACGGCTCCCGTGCCCTGACAACGGGGACAGTCCTTAGTACGGGATGCCACACGTGTAGACACCCTAGCGCCCTCAAACGACTCCAGCGAAGTGGGCTCAACCTGCTGAGGGCTGTCCGAGCAGTCGCCGTAATCGAGGTAACAAAGCGCCGCAAATACGTGTATACGTAATATCTTTTACGAGATTTGCCGTGAAGACCCAGGCTTGACTCATTTGAGTTTGCTTCTTGCCCATCCGGTCCTCAGGTGGGTTTACGGCTGGCTCATTCTTCGCACAGAAAACAGGCATTACCTTTCAGCGTACTTTTTATGCATACCCTGCCCAGTGGCAATGGCATTGAATTAGGATTTTCCTACAATTCGAATGAATTTTAATAAACATTTTAATGGAATGGCTTTTTACTAAATTAGAATCTGTAAACTCATAATTCTGAGTACTAAAAGTTTCCTAATTACGAGAAATAAAGGTAAAGATGCATTATATTGATAATGCTCATTATTTTGGTTTAAATTTAATTTGTGCTGAACGATATTTTATCAACCTGTATGTGCTTGAATATTTTGTGAATGGTGCGTTGTTTTGAGATTATCTTAAGGTTTTCATTATATTACAATTTACGTTGTTTATTATAGCAATTAATTATGCGCGACTGTATATACTATGCAAGAGTAGGTCGTAATTCAGTTCCCATAACAGTCATTAATATCTAAACTATTTATTTATAATCATTTAACTTCACTCAATAACAATAAAGGCACAGGAAAATATGTACAATACGCATCCGATTTAATTTTTATAGAAATATTGGCTATAATATGTATCATGTTCATGGCGTCATTGCCAGGTGTGTCTCCCCCCCCTACATTACCCCCACCGATAATTTCTAAATTCGTATTCTGCAGACCATGAGGAATATATATATAAATCCCTCACGGACAGGACTTTTTTCAAATTTGCCTATACATACTAGGCATTTAGCCCCGATTAAAATTGGGGGAGCCTAGGCCTAACCATGTCCAGTAGTTTCGTTAATATTGGACCTGAAAATTTTTCTGTGTCTGTCTGTGGTATCGTACCTCTAAAACGGGTGAACCGATCTGAATGCAGTTATTTTATCTGAAAGCAGAAAATGAATGGAGAAATGGATGGCGACCATTTGCAACGTCTACCCTCGTTTATTATGAACTTGTAGCAAAAATTTTCATTTTATGTAAATTGTACCTTACAATTACAATTTTGTAAATACAATATTGACGTTTAAATTGACAGGCATTTTTTACATACACGTTTATTAAACGGCGTTTAAAATGGGTATAATTATATATTTTTTTTGTAAGTTTCTTACTTATTTGTAAGATTTCTTAAACAGCACTTGTTTAGTTTAGTTATTTACAAAATTAACTTAAAACGTGACGGTATAAGCTATCATACTAGCCGGGCAGATCCGGAATCGTCTACCATAAAACAATGATGGCACAAAAATAAACTCATATCGGAGCTGACGGGTATATGTTCTTTATGTTTTCGAGGAATGCAACGCACATGAAAGATTTTTGAACAGGCACTGCAAGTTGACTTTTTTTACATTGGTATGGCAATCCCACAATGACTATTATTAACAGGGTTTAATAAAACGTTACTTAAAACCGTTATCTTTTTAGACGCCGGTAATCGCTCACTTTCTTTATTGTCCTCAGTTTTTACGTTTTTTCTTTTTTTAACTTCCTTGTTATGGGTTCGGTGGTTTTGTGCCCGGGATTTTTAATGTAGTACCGGAGACTGGACCTCGGAACACCGTATTTTTCAGCAATTTTCCGTGTAGATTACTTGTTATCAGCATCTTGCACAGCATCTTGCAAGCTTATAATTTAGATATTGACTTTTTAGCAATCATTCATTATTTATTTTGTTGTATACATTATTATAAATTTGACATGTACTTTGAAAATTCGCATGATAAATATTAATTTACCAAATAGCATGTAAGGTATAACTGTTAGTGCTAACATTAATGGTATTAATAAATAAACTAATAAGGATTACGTGATTGCCCACAGCTATAATGACCGTTAGGATTCAAAATTTAACAGAGTTATGCGTTAAAACCGATGTAAATACTATTAATTTTATCACATTTATGCAATAAAAGCTGAATATCAAATAACCCACACACAAAAATAACCTTTAAGAAAGTAAGTTCTTAATAAAACTGTTAAAATGTTTACCTGTTTGAGTAACACGTTCACCCATCTAGACAAAATTCGCCATTACTGTTTTTTTTTCTTAGAGTGTTGCCAGTGTCAATTTTAAATCTACTAAACATCAAATTACAGCACCATCTAGCGAGTTCTAATTAAAGTAGATCGATCCAAAGCTTACTTTCGACAATGTTTTCTTTAAAGCGCGCAATCGCTGTCGTTGGGCAATCACACCCTGGTTTACCCTATTGTAATGTTTATTAAATAGGGCCCAGATTTACCCATGACGGTTATTTTTATTAGACATGCTTTATCAAAATCGGCTCAACCTTTTTTGAGATAAATTTGTAATAATAATGTCGGGTTTTTCAACTTATTTAATTTCTTTTAAAAATTCTGTCCGTAGATTTTTTAACTTCCCATTGTCTTACGAACTTTTTATACAGCAATGATGATCAAGCTTACTCTTACGTCGACCTGCCTGGTGGTAGCCATAAACCGTCGCAAATGGAAGCTTGCGACTCCAGGCGAATCACAAGCGCAATGCCGACCCTACACATATAGATATTACACATATTAGAAAGGGACACAAGTTGTCTATGTAGAATGTGTCTCGTTGTTTTGTGGTATTGTGTTCCTGGTGGCGAGTAAGGTCGCCAGAACTCCCGAGGATACGTTGACAATGACCTACTGCCTAGTTATCAACACAACGAATTACAAATCCTCAAGTCAATAAAGGATTGGCTTCGCAGTTGTGATTTTTTTGGAGACGCAAGTCTCCATAGGCTACGGTATCTGCGTAAGGTTATTTGCCACCATCGTTGTATAAAAAAGGAAAATGTATTTTCTAGTCCGTTTAGGGGGAGCAAAACTCGTGTTTGCTCCCAAGGGAGCAAAATAGTATTATGCTCCCGTCAGCCGGAAAGAAATGAAAAAAAAACCAACTAAACAGGCTACAAAAGACTTTTTTGTGTATAGAAGAAGTGGAAATACGATTGTGGTGTTGATTTTAATTGGACATTGTTAATAAATAAAAAAGACATTGGACCGATTAAAATCATTCGAAGACTTGACATCAAGTTTTTTTTCTCTATCGAGCCGATTTAATAAAATCATGTTTAAGGGGCAGGAATTTGTTTTTAATTATATATTTAATGAATATTAATTCTGGAATACTCGCTACTGGTAAAGAAATACCACAGGGTAGTAATTTTTTATCGTAACTTTGTTTTTGATATTCTAAGCCGCTCGGGGTTCATTGTGGCACTCTTTGAGGGGAGGCCTACGTCCAACAGTGGATGTTCTTCGGATGATATAATGATGATGTTGACAAGTATGAAATAATCCACTAATGTTTATTTTTCAAATTAGATCAATATTATAATTGTCCGTATAAATACCTAACAAGAGGTAGAATTAAATCTTTGCAGGTAAAATTGGTAAGGTTCATCATCAATGGAACGATTTAACTTGTAATATTATATGATATAAAACCTTGATTGTAATTATTTAAAAATAATTAGTTTACTTAACCCTTTGAACGCCATCATATGTATTTGAATAAAGTGATCACTCAGACGCCAAGATATTAAAAATTGATGTAACGTTTAAACAAATAAAAACAATTCATAACATATTTTCATGATCAAAGTACACCTTCACTCCGACCTTTTTAGTGGTTGTTCGCGTGGAGGGCTCGACGACACACGACCACTTTATAGGCTCTTGGCGTTCAAAGGGTTAAAATATAACCCGGGAATGTCCTAAAACTACGACCAAGACCACCGGGGGATGGGTAGCAGCACCCCTGGAGTGCGGTGGAGATACTGCGATCGCCAATCCGCATGCCAGGCGTGGCGATTATGGCATTGACCCGCCATGAAATTTGGAGAGACCTATGTACAGCAGTTAACGTCCTTTGGCTGATATCGTAAACACGTTAGGTAGGTACTTTTCTTTTAAAATTGCAATAAGTATAAACAGAGACGGGTAATCTATCCGAACTTTAGGTTTAAAGTAGAAGTGTAAGTAGAAGTCTGTAACCATGTAATTTCTTATTGTACTTTGGTACTGTATTCACGTTGGCGCCAGTGTGAGGGTTCAGGGTAACCTCAGCTGGATGGAGTTCGGATGGTAAAAGGAAACAGGACACCAGGGCAGATGGTATTTATGTATATAAAAATTAAGAAATCTTAGAGAATATATAAAAAAGTAAAATAAACAAGTTAGCTCCGTAGTTGCCTAATGAACTTACTTAAAAAAAAACAAGTTAAAGGGAATACTTTCGCAGAGCTTCATACGTCTTACAAAAAAAATATATCAAAAATCAAAAAAAATATTTTGCAAAGGGCACTTTTACAAGTCAACACATGAATTATACAATTAAATAAATTGAAAATAATAATTATTATGTTATCAAAACAAAATTGCTGAACTAAAAAAAAGTAGACAATATTAATAATAATTTCAAAACTATAGTGATTAACAAACTCACAATATTCAATTAAAATAAACTTACAATACATTATATTAAAAAAAATTAGTGACGTATATATACGGTCTTTGTCCGAATACACAAAAGTATATACAATAAATGTAATATCTCAGAGATGTATATGGTCTCTGAGCGTCCATTATTCCTAAGTCCTTAGAGATGTACATGGTCTCTAAGCGTCTAAATTAAAATAAGTAGTAAATGAAAATAGCACTTAAGTAATTTAATATTCTCAGAGATGTATAAGGTCTCTAAGCGTCAATAACAATAAAATTAATCCAAAACAGGATGATGTCTCTCGTCAATCTCCAATAAAATAACACTAGTATTAAGGTATTAATAATGCCCTTGCAAGCATGAACAGACCGGACTCCACAAACCGCATCCGATCACGAGTATGACGCGTATCTCAGCCATCGCCTCCCTCGACCATTTGTTAGGGAAGGTGGCGACCCGATCAACGACGCCACCGTAAGCAAAGCGTTTTAAGCGAGCATGACATAATTATTCAGGCTGCCTTTATTTTCTAGCACTAACAATCACAGAGCAAACTCTCAGACATACAGACAGACGGATATGGCGAAACTATAAGGGTTCCTAGTTGACTACGGAACCCTAAAAAAGTGCCCTGTTAACAATAACTGCATAAACTGCACTGCACAAAAAATACTGAAACTTAAGAAAATTAGAGTTAATAGGAAAATTATGATTTTTAAATACATAGATGAACAGCATATGCTACTATATACTTATAGATGTTTCATCATCCTCCTAGTGTTATTCCCAGTACAGATGCATCCTGAAGGATGCCTGGGCTCCGCTACCTAATTCCAAGAATTGGCATAGGCACTAGTTTTTACGGAAGCAACTGCCATCTGACCTTCCAACCCGAGGGGGAAACTAGACCTTATTGGGATTAGGCTTGTCAAATGAGTGGGCAACTTGACTGTTAGAAGTTCTCAAGCCGCCCGGAGGCCTATAGATAGATGTTTATGGAACGATATCCAAGATCGAACTATGCCCCTGGAAAATGGCTGCGCAGTATCACGTGGAATTTGGAATGTCGTTCATAATATAACTTTTTTAATTGTGATCAGCCAGAAAGTTTGTAACGTTCCGATACATGCATCGTTACTGTATTGTTATGTACTCATACAATGATTATTGATCCGAAAAAATGATACCTCGCCGAATTTATGACGCTCGTTGTTGCCAGAGGTTTATTCCAATACGGTGGTAGTTTATTTACATTCATAGGTGCATATATTACGCTTAAATTGAATAATAAATAACTTTGACTTTGATGATTGTTGGAACGGAAAGGTACGGTCAACTTAAACGAAATAAGAGCGAAATCAGTAAAAGTCAAGTAAGCAAACACCAAATTACAATTATTAGCCGAATCAATAATTTACTGAAACATTGAAAAAAGAACGAAACTATGACTTTTCAAGTTTCTTAAGGGTAGATTGACATTACTATTATACTTTATTATGATAAATAATAAATCGTACTAACTCTCCGTAATATTTGCTCATGGAGTATTCGCATTAGTATTTCAGTCAGTACGTTTATTTTTTTGTAGGTAAGGTGAGGTTAGTTTATGTTTGAAGGTTTTATTACTACCCCTATATTATTGACTAGTGAAGCTGGCAACGGAAACCACTTTATTATATATTTCTTTTATTTTATTATTAGAACAACAGCTTTAACGTAAATTAAATAGACTTAGAACTTTACAATATTAATTGTGACTGAAATATTAATGAATTAATCATTATGGCGTTAAATATTAATATGATCTTTTTTTTGATATTTTGATTTTATTCTAGAAACTGTCTAGATTTCTATTTTTTATTATTATTATTATTTATGTTTTGACGATCCTATTGTGAATTTTACTACAAAATAATTTCTTACTTTGACATGTCTACAACAATACAATATTTATTTTAAAGAAGAATAATAGCATCAATAAATTGCTCTAAATAATTAATTAATATATATGTTAATACATGTTATAACTGACGATTCGAAAGTGCTTGTTGCTAGGCCTATTTGAATAAAGAATATTTTGACTTTGACTTTGACTTTGAACTTTATACAAAGTCGAGTTGTCAACAACTGCATAGCACATCGCCGGCATCCCTGAGACTCGTTTATTATCAACTTTTCAAAGAGATATTGTGGGGGCCTTTGTGCTTCATTACTCCAAAGAGCAAACAAGCTAAATGAAGTTCACATCTGTGCTGCATTTTGAGAACTTTCCGTTATTTACACATATCCTTTTCACTTCCAATATGAACTGCTGCTTTCCGATTGCTAATACTGTGGCTGATATAGAAAGTAGCTAAGCTGCTGCATGTGGGCAGATGATATTTGAGGAGTTATCTTTTGTACCTCATCATGTCTATTCCAAAATGTGCACTATTACTTATGAGCATTGCTACGTCGACAAAACTTCTTCGGAATCAGTGAAGCACCTACACCATTGACGAGTTCCATGTGCCATCTGTTGTCATCATCATCACTTCTTCACCAATTCAGCGCCGGCTGTAAAGCTCGCATATGCTGAGTAGGTTTATTTTCGCAACTTAGCCTTTGTTTGTTGTGTATGTTTTTGTTTACTGTTGTTATTGTGCCTGTTGTGAATCAATGTTTGGATCGGAATCAAATTAGTGGCTGCCGGAAAAATACCGAAAAAATATACACATACATATTTGTGGATTTTGCTCATTGCTCCAAGATCCTATTATCAAACATTCACCGAATTTGTATGGAACCACCCCGAGTGTAGTAGATTACTTCAATGTACTTTCTATTTTTCCATAACAAACTTTATTCTGATAACATAAAACAAACATATATAACAATAAAAAAAACACAAATGTAAAACTAAACGTAATCACTAAAATTAAAACTAAATCAAAGGAATATAGATATAACTAATTAAACATCCAAGAAGGGCCTATGCGGGATTGTGCCTAAAATGCTGGCAGCGTTTCCACGCTGGATGGCCAAGCCAATGCGTTGGGCGAGGAAGCTGCCAGCCCTTTGGTCTCCAGTGACGTCGACCAGCCTCTTCGAGATGAGAGACCTATAAAAATAATTTAAATATAAAATAAAAACAAAGCCCAAAAATGGTTTAAATCACATACCGAGAATCGCCTATTAAATACGTTTTGTAAAATTTACACCCTTATGCTTACAAACATGTGTAATATTTTTTTATACAAAACTGTACATATCTGAATGATAAATATAAAAATCGATTAGTTTTCCTGGCAAAATAATAACACCACCACCACCATATCAGCCCTAGGACGTCCACTGCTGGACATAGGCTTCCCCCAATTTCATGGAGGGTAAATGCCATAATCGCCACGCTTGGCATGCGGGTTGGCGATCGCAGTATCTCCACCGCACTCTAGGAATGCTGCTGCCCATTCCCCGGTGGTCTTGGTCGTAGTTTAATGACATACTATACTATAGAAAATAATAACAAAGATCAGTTAATTATGTTTTCACTTTAAATAAATAAAATAATAAATATTATGGGTCAATTTTTACACAAATCGAACCAGCCCCATAGTAAGCTCAATAAGGCTTTGAATAAAATTTGATGAATTTGTTATCTTGGCTGCATCCTACATCATGCATTTAAGGGTGTAACCATGACCAAAGCAGCTGTCATCTCGTACGAGTAGAAAGTTGTCAAACTTTCCATAAAATCAATAGATGAGATTAGTTTTGCCCTCACCCTTAGTGTCAAGTGCGGGGCGTCATACCAATCCACTCGTCCAATCTGTTCACTAATTTATGCACTACTAAACAAAGCCCCTTCGGCGCAGGCTTATCTCTGGACACGCTTGGCCCTGGCGCTGGCTGGCCATACTCATAATCATTATTTGACGGCCTGACTTGTTTGGATGAGTAGTCCGGATATGATCGGTAACCATATTTTAATGGGAACTCCTGATGTGATGGGTAATCGTAATGCGACGAGTCTTGTTTGGATTTGTCGTCTTGTTTTTTTGGGCCGTCGTGATGTGATGGGTAGTCATGATAATCACCGTACATTTGTCGTTGGTCTTTCCGTTTCAAAAAACCCGGGAACTCTACTTCTGGTCGGTGTATATAAGAGTATTTGCTTCCAGTTCGTAATTTATGACCCCGGTTGCGCGTGCCAGGCTTGTTCCTGGGATAAGACTGCTTCGTAGCCAGAGCTAGGCGGAAGAACGACGGTACTGAGGGTCTGCTGTCTTTCCAGCTCCTTATAACTGGTTTGTCAATGTCAACTTCCTCTAGTTTTACACATAGAACGACTAATATGAGTGACAGAAAGAAAACGATCGCGTACATTTTTAAATTAGATTATGTTATTACTTTGGAAGTTTTATACGTTGTGTGGCGTGAAGCGATTGTGTGACTATAAGAGCTGAGATGCTCGCTTATACGTGACTGTACTGTATCACAATACAGAAGTTAAAGGTGTTTCTAAATATTCAGTTACTTAAGTTAGCTGTTGCATAATAATAATAGTAATATAGTCCGGAGGCTCCTCTCTCTGTCGCCCTAACCACCGGTAGCTTAGGTTCGCCTTGCTGCCGGCGGCACACTAGGTTAGGTTTTTATATTTTGATATTTTACTTGTATAAATTTACTGTAGAAAGCCTAACTTAAGTGAATAATAATAATAAGGCTAATAGTAATCGCTCTGGTTCTTACCTGGTCCAACAAATTTCGCTGGCCATTCAGCGGGGTAATGCTGCCGGTGTTTTTGGCACGTTTGGTTCGGGTGAGTATCGGAGCGGGGTGTGAATTGATTATTTTTATTTTAGTGTATAAAATACTGTGTGTGAATTGATTATTTTTATTTTAGTGTATAAAGGTCCAGGTCAGGAGTACCCTAAATCGGCGCGCATGCATGAAGAATGTTATGAAAGTTCATGAAGCGAAAGTTGTATGTCAGGATCGTAGCAAGTGGAAATCCGTGATCTCTGCCTACCCCTATGGGAAACAGGCGTGATTATATGTATGTATGTATGTATGTATGTATAAAATATCAAAATAAAGTAGTTGACGAAACCTGTCGTGGATTTATAATTTGTGCAATGCAAATTTTGACGATGCGTATTGCTGATGCTTGCTGTTTTGGAAATTGATGTAGCCTGCGTTGTGGATAAGGTTTGTACTAGTTTGGTTTAATTAATTTAATGTTTATTGTATTGATGATTGTCACGGCAATGTCTATTTTCTTACAAAAACTTTGAGTAAATTTACAAACGAAAATAAATATTATTAGAGAATTGGGAAGTCATAGGTGCATTATTATTACAGTTAAAAATGGTCGCTGTTTGATTATAGAAAAGTCGAGATGATACTTCTTGCAATTTTCCTACAAACTTCCTACTAACAGAGTATTAAAAAAACACAACGTATGTAAACATTGTACGTACAACGTTGCTGATTTGACGATAGGGCAACATCCCTACTACTCCCTTCCACTGATCCCTACTTCCCTACTTTGTGGTAGGAAATAGATATCGTGCTTTAATTGGGTAATTGCCGGATGTTAACATTTATAATATGCCTTCACTATAGCGGATAGTAAAAAAATGTTTTTTTTTAGCAAGATTATTAATATAACATGTTACATAAAAAAAATATGTCTTTATTCCTTTATTGTCAAAAGGACAAAAAAAAGATACTAATAGATTGCTAATGTAATAATAAAGAATAAATTGGTAAACAACTATAAACCCAATGTTTTGTGGTGATGGAATTATTATTTAACGAAACAACGAAAACAGCAATATACTTAGGTACTTATTTTCCCATACAACGGTTGGTTCGATAACTTGGGTGTGACGTCATAAACTAGTGTCAATGTGTAGGAAGCGAGAGGTTTGTCCCTAGTTTTTGGCTTTTAATGTGTCCTAATTGCAACTTGCAACACAGTCGGCCTCATAAGTAGCTGGACACTTTGGGACTTTATCGCATTCACCCGTTAGACATTTAGTATGTCAGTTTAAACATGTCGTTAAAGCGACAAGGTACAAAAGTGTTCAGCCCCTTGTGAGGCTGACAGTACTGAGTTGGTCCCGTATAGTCTCTAAAAAGTGGTCCGAAGGGCACCACAAAAAAGTCTGACTAATAGTGTATAACTTTGTATAAGCCAAATGTTTTGAATTGTCCGAAATACATGTCAAAATAAATGCTAGGATAGTTACAGTTAGCTCAGAAACCCAATTCCTGAATTTCTTCAGAACAATTCAGACCAGAGCAAAATACACGTGTGGGTAATGGGTTCATTCATCAGCATCTCACTCGTGGCGAATAATTCATCACTATGAAAATTTAAATTAAAAACCACGAACACGCCCTGTATATGCTAAAGATATAAAAATGTTATGAGACCTAGATGATTGTTATTCTTATTAGTATTTTGAGGAACCAAAGTATTATTTCTCTAAACATTTAGTCGATTTATAAGTATATAACCTTTAGTACCCTTTCGGGGATGGAATTAAATAAAACTGTACTTCAGTCTATACTATAAAACAGGAAAAAAGATGACCAATTAATTGATAGATATTGTGTCCCAAATACAACGGTTTACATGCACGATTTTTTATGGTTCCGTAGTAAACAAAAGAATCCTTAAAGTTGCGCCATTTCTGTTCGTGTCTGTCTGTCCGCGGCCTATCTTAGTGATCTGTATTACTAGTAGAATTAATAGAAAGCTGTAATTTGGCATAGGTGTACCAACAAATCGAGCCAACAAAGTTATTGAGTAACTACGAGTTTGCGGCGCTTGTCGGCTGAAATGAAAGCCTTTATGAGAGCCTTGTCGTCGCGGCTGGTTGACGCTTCGGGTGACCCCAGAGCTGGCGCTTACCTCTCGCAGAGGATTTCCCTCGCCGTTCAGAGAGGTAACGCGGCCAGCGTTCTGGGAACCATGCCGCAGGCAGACCTACGGACGGAGTGTTCTTTTTATAATTAGGGTTTCCTTTTTTTGTATTTTTTTTTTATTATTTAGCTTTTAAATTGGTATATTTGAAGTTATTTTTAATTTCGTTTGTTTTTGTTGTAGCGTATCTTAGTTAAATTTAATAGTTAAACAAAGTGGTAAACGTCAATGAACGTCAAACAAGCGCGTTGTGACCACGAGTTTTTCTAAGGAGATGTTAGTTTAATTTGTTTGTAACAGATGAGACTGTGTAGGTACTGTTTTATTTGCCTCTCTATCGCACTTGCATATTAGAGTGACAGAGAGGCAGGCGGTCGTGTGGTTAGTTCTTACTTAATGTTAACAGCGCGCTCCGATCTAGATTAGATTAAATTATTTATTTCGTGATAAAAATTACAGTATAGATTTGCTTAGATGTCAAAATTACAAGAAATATTATCATGATCGTCAAAACACAGAGTTGAGACTGACTTGAGGATCGGCGTGTTGACAGCAGAGGCGTAATTATACAGCTCCTCAACTCTCAACACAGCGCATCCTCTAGACCTCTGGTAACTATACTCACCACCAGCAAAGCTTTTTTTTTTATGACCCCATCTGTAGCAAACAAGCGTACGGCCCGCCTGATG
Organism: Notocelia uddmanniana; assembly: GCA_905163555.1. Lineage (NCBI taxonomy): Eukaryota > Metazoa > Arthropoda > Insecta > Lepidoptera > Tortricidae > Notocelia > Notocelia uddmanniana. Next base: position 67,686,061 of record LR991052.1, read on the forward strand.
GTAAACGGTCACCGTAGCCTATGGACGCCTGCAACTCCAGGGGTGTCACATGCGCGTTGCCGACCCTTTAAAAAATTATACACTCTTTTCTTGAAGAATCCCATACTGTTGTTCCTCGGGAAAACCTCGGCAGGGAGCTCATTCCACAACCGGAGCGTCCGAGGGAGGAAGTTCCTCTGAAACCGTACCGTACGCGACCATTTAGATTCTAAGGTGTGAATATGAATGCCCTACCAACGGCGAGCAGTGTGATGATAGAAAGTGGCCGTAGGCATCATATCGAACAGTTCTTCGGAGCACAACCCATTATACAAGCGATAGAACACGCACAAGGAGGCAAAGTTTCTCTTTAAACTTAACGGTTCAATATCATTCGTGAGTTTGGGATCGTCCACGATTCGCACAGCACGTCTCTGAAGCGAGTCAAAAGGCCCAAGCTGGTATCCAGGTGCTCAAGCCCAGAGGTGACAGCAATACTCCATGTGGGGACGAACTTGCGACTTATATAATATAAGTCTCAATCCCGGGGTGAAGTACCGCTTCGCTTTATTGAGCACACCTAGCTTTTTCGATGCCAGCTTGGCCTTGCCTTCTAAGTGGCTTCGAAATTGGACGTCGCTGGAAATGTCGACACCAAGGATCCCAATACTCTCTGAGATGGAGAGGGTTGTGTCCTGGAACCGTGGGGCTTTGGAGCTAGTGTAGTGTTATTATGGTTGCGGTCTTTCGTAAGGTTTCTCCAATTGGGCTGCTCAAAATGTGAGCGGCAATAATTATACTTTCAGAATGTGTAGCGAAAATAAACTGAACTGGCTTCAAAGCATTCAATGGCATTTCTACACTTATGTGTAGGATATCCCATCAAAAACATAAATGTAAAAAAATGTTAGCTTCGTAAACGGTCTCACTACTCGTATTAAGTGAGATCTAGGTAGAACTCAAGTCCTTTCAAAGCTCATGTCATGCATAACGTTCTTCAATTGATTAAAATGATGTGTTATACATATATTTGCTATTCAATAGTGTGGCTTGGCTTAACTTCAAACGAGAAGAAAACATTATTGGAAATGCTAATTTAAAGGTTATACAATAATGAAGAAACACACAATAATCATAGAATATTATTGGACAAATTACATTATTATGGAATACGGGGGTCTATATTAAAACTTCTTACATCTTACCTCACTGATAGAGTCCAATTTGTCCAAATATCTGATGTAGATTGGTTGGGGTGCATTGAATTTATCAATTCTGCTCAAAAATCGGTTACCTGCGGGGTCCCCCAAGGATCTGTCCTTGGTCCCTTGCTGTTTATTATTTTTATTACTGATTTACAGTGTAATATTACTCATGGAACAGTTTACCTCTATGCAGACGACACAAGCATTATATTTGAAAATCAAAATGATGTGGAATTTAAGGCTCAAGTTAGCCAGACATGGGCGGACCTGACATACTGGTTTGAGTGTAATGGTCTGAAGGTTAACATGGAAACAACGCTGTATCTTCCTTTTCTAAGACATACAAATAGCGTAACGTACGACTTGCCTTTACCCATAGTTAAAGTCACTAATGTCAAGTTTCTAGGCGTAGAATTAGATACACAGTTGCGTTGGTCAAGCCATATAAGCCTACTAAGGAAAAGACTAGCCAGCGCCTGTTACGCTCTAAAAAATCTCTCAAAAATGTTGAACTCTTCGGTACTTAAGACAGTCTATTCTGCATATTTTGAAAGCTTACTAAGGTATGGTCTTGAGGTTTGGGGTAATGGTGTTCATGTGAACCGTGTTCTCATACTACAAAAAAAGGCTCTTAGGTATGTCGAAAAAGCAAAGCCTCTTGAACATTGCCGTCCACTTTTTGTAAAACACAGAATACTAACAGATATCGCTTTACATATATTTGGTCTGCATTTTTGTTTACAAAAATAAGTCCAGTTTTGCATGTAATAGTTACAGTAGACCACGTAGATTATGCAGAGACAATTTTGACATTCTGTTACCTAAATCTAATAATTATGTGCTTTAATTTAAACGACGACATAAAGCAATGCGATAATATAAGTGAATTTTCTAGAACATTAAAATCGTACTTGATAACTCGACCATTTTATAACTTAAATGAATATATTGATAAATTGTATAAATAGATAATAGTATTGACGTTTTTAAATTAGATATTAGATTTTGCATGCCAAATTATGGCGGAACATGCATGACCATGTAATTTAATTCTACTGACATGTAAATTTATAACATCTGTGTATGTTTTTGCAAATAAACATTTCATTTCATTTCAATAGTGGGAAATCTTGGAGTCACGGATTGATGCTCATATTAATTATACCTACTCCTAATATTATATGGTATTTTTTGAAATGCTACTGTTAAGGCTCAATAGTTGTCAAAACTTTGTTATACCTTGCAATGCCGCTTTACCGGCAACCAGAACCAGTTGTGCAGAACCCTAGTGAAACCATTCGCAAGGATCTGCCACAGCAGACAAAAAAGAGGTTACGAAGTGACAAGGTGGAGGGGAAGAAGAAGCCTACTTGTCGGAATCTGTGCGGTACCGCTCCGACTGGACCGAATCACCTGCTGCGTGCCGCTACACCATCGACGCAGCTTTACGTGTCCCGGCTGCACTACACTAAGAAGGCAGAGGAGGTTGTGGAATATGTGCGCCTGAAGACCGGATTCATCCTGCGGGTCATGAGGTTGGAGTCTCGCCACAACATTAGTTTTAATTCCTTTGTGGTGAGAGTTCCAACAGAACATCTAAAGACCTTCACAAAGGAGGAATTTTGGCCGAAGAGAGTCAAGTTCCGGCGTTTTCGTGGTCGCTTACCTGACACCGCGAAGCTGCGTAACACACCAACAACAAGCTGTAAACCATATTTCAAATCGCTGAATTAACACACTTTCCCTTGTCTCTATATATTTGAGTGTTGTGTATTTTTCAATAGTAATCCAAATTTATTTGACATGAAAAAACCTCCTAAAAGATTAAACTTTCGCCCAAGGAAACCAGAAGTAAATGTAATTAGACGTAATACCGCCCTGATGCAAAAGAATGCTCCAGTTATGGCACCTAAACTGTAAAACGAACTCCCGGAAGCATGGCAGGGTTGTGTGCCTAGATTTAAGCGTATGCTATTTAAGTTTATTATCGAAAAGTGTTACTATAATGTTATTGAATTTATTAATGATGATAGCTTACCGTTGTAAATAATTAAAGAATTATATAACTGTATATTTATGACTTAACGTAAGAATAAAGTAATATTAGATGTAAGCAAATACTGTAATTAGCTCTCTGTAATATTTTACAGTAAAAAAAAATCGTATGCCTAAGGGCTCATCATAGTCTGTACTCATAACACATTGTCACCTACATATGTTACCTGTGATGACGAAATGAAGATATTTGTATTTGTACCCCGCAGTTTTAGATGTTTTTAGTAGTGCTAGTTTTTTTTTCATGTTATATTTTTTGTATGTATGCCACATAAAGTATTAATCTATGGGCCTTTGTTGTCTGAAAAACATTTTATTATTATTATCCTTCATTTTTTGTCAAAAAAATTGTAATGCGAGGGCGACAATTTTAAATGGACTGTATATTACGACAGTTTCCCGCGAACTTCCCGTGACGTTTATACGATCTTTATGTTACCACAGTTCTTGGATGAAATTGTGGATTGGCTTACCTGGAGATCTTCCATGTGAAGCTCAGCAGCTGGAGGACGCAGTTCCTCGGGCTAATCCAGTGCTAGATCTAGATTAAGCGTCACCACTTATGCTGCTCATACAGGTGAACTCGAGGCAACTCGCTATCTAGAAGATTTCTTTGGCAAAATAGGTAGTTGGTCTACTGCTTTGGCCCACGAATTCAGACCGCGACAAATATAGGGCTACTTTCGAAATTAAATATGCAGCGATAAAAAAAGACTATAAAGCATAGTTATAGGCTTCAATAAAGTTGTCAATCAAATACTAAAGCATAATACAATCATGTTTGGGTTAATTTTAAATTGATCGTTATTCTTTTTAATTACGAATATTAAATAGGCTGGTAGGCAATAGTATGTAATACTACTATTATACTATTCTGTGGCAATAGGTAAGAAGTCTCCACATACTATAATTTATGCTTTTTATAATAGGTACCTACATTTAAAGAATTACTCATCTTGATCTTGATTTTGATTCGTTTAGCACTACATATTACTGTAAGTAATACTCTCCAAAATAGATCAAGGCCCAGTAGTTGTTGATTGTTGGGTCTATCTTAAGGTTATTTCAGTACACTAAAAAGTACCGCGTGTGGTTTATGGGTTTCCCAGTGAAACCGTTAACCTGGTTAAAAGACAGCATCCATCCACGGTAGCCCGCGACGAAAATAACATCACACTCAATCTATTGAGAGTGTTAGTAGTGCGAAGTCCTGTGCCACAGTAGATATATAGCTCAAGGCAGTAACTCAACTAGAGTCTCTTAAGATCTTCTAAATATATAAAAGAAGAAACTGACTGACTGACTGACTGACTGACTGACTGACATATCAACGCACAGCCCAAACCGCTGGTCCTAGAGATTCCAAATTTGGCACGTAGGTTCCTTATAAGGTCTAGGGGTGCACTAAGAAATGGGGGTCCGAAGTTTGTATGGGGAAACAAGATTGGCTGGACTATTTTATTCGAAACTTCACAGGAGTATTTCTAACGATAAATGAGTAAACATGTGTTTCAGGTTTTATGAGAAATCAACCCCTAAAAGGGGGAAATGTGGTGACAAATTCTGAAAATCGATATGGGTATTGTTTCTATGGTTTATCGGGTAGCTGATTACGAAAACAACAATGATTTTAAAATCCTACGTGGAGGACGTGAAATACCATCCCCTCTGTTGGGTTCCAAGGGGGTTGGAATGTCTAAATATTAATATGGGTGTCGTTTTTATGGTTTTTTGGGTCGTTAATTTTGGAAATGGCATTGATTTAAAATTTTATATTGCGGACATGAAAACTTTTAAAAGTTTTTGCCAAATTGCAAGAAGAAACTGACTGACTGAGTGAGTGACATATCAACGCACAGCCCACACTACTGGTTCGAGAGATACCAAATGTGGCATGTAGGTTCCTTATAAGATCTTAAGGTGCATGAAATGCCGTGAATTCCCTATGAAGAGACGACCTTTTTTGATTCAATGTATTGTAAGTAAGTGGTTTTATTTATCAGTGCCCTCCGATACGATTTCGATAAAGATCGATATTTGAGCGTCCGAGAGGACTCTTAATAGGAATCAAGAAGAGAAGAAAGAAGAAAAATGATTTATTCCATAAAACACAAAAAACAAGACTTATATACATGCTACCTACAACTATACACAACTGTATCACATTCGCTTAGAATATATAGTTTAATATAATAATTGTAGGTTCATCGCCCATAAATGTCACGTGGTCACAAGGTAAGTCCAGCAATGTTTTGTGTGCAATAAAGAACAGGCTAAGACTCAGCAAGATGTTGTAATTTGCAAAGAGTGCAAGTCGCAACGCTGTTATTCTGTCATAGCCTTGGCGAGAGAATAAGAGGTAAACTTTGAATAAAGTAACGGCCATATTAATTTACTTCACTTCCGTTGCGATTTCGTTCAAAATAGATATCTGAGCGTCCGAGATGTCTCTTATTACGAATCCGAGGTAAAATTTGGAAAAAGTCGCAGCCATATTGATTTTCTTCATTTCCGTCCCGATTTCGTTCAAAATCGATATCTGAGCGTCTGAGAGGTCCCCTAATACGACTGCGAGGTAAAATTTGGAAAAAGTGACGGCCATATTGCTTTTCTTCATTTCCGTCCCGATTTCGTTCAAAATCGATATCTGAGCGTCCAAAAGGTCCCCTAATACGACACCGAGGAAAATTTTTGGAAAAAGTGGCGGCCATATTGATTTTCTTCATTTCCTTCCCAATTTCGTTCATAATCGATATCTCAGCGTCCGAGAGGTCTCGTAATACGAATCCGAGGTAAAATTTGGAAAAAGTGGCAGCCATATTGATTTTCTTTATATCCAAGCCGATTTCGTTGAAAATCAAAATCCGAGCATCCGAGAGGTCCCCTAATACGAATCCGAGGTAAAATTTGATTTTCTTCATTTCTAACCCGATATCGTTCAAAATCGATATCTGAGCGTCCGACAGGTCGCGTAATACGAATTTGAGGTAAAATTTGGGAAAAGTGGCGGCCCTATTGATTTTCTTCATTTCCGTCCCGATTTCGTTCAAAATCGATATCTGATTGTCCGCGAGGTCTCTTAATATGAATCCGAGCTAAAATTTGTGAAAGTGGCGGCCATATTGTTTTTTTTTCGTCCAGATTTCGTTCAAAATCGAGATCTGAGCGTCCGAGAGGTCTCTTAATACGAATCTGAGGTAAAATTTGGCACTCCATGCATGCCAGGGATTGATAAAAAAAGTTTAATGTTACTATATAAGCGTGTGGGGTATCTAAGGATTAGCTTTTAAAAACGACATAGAGGTTTCTATATTTTTTCCATTTAAATCAACCTTTAGATTAGGTATTAGATTTTTTTTTAATCGTATGGCATTTATTTACGAACCGTGAGATCTTCGGGAAGACAAGTACGGTTGCCAGTTTTTGTTGCACTTTGAGCACCACCCAGGGGTCACGTGTAGGGTAACAGTGGGTACTCCTTACGGACGTAGTGCAACTTCGACCCCCCTTTGTCAAGTGAGTGGGCAACTTGACTGTTAGTAGTTCTCAAGCCGCCCGAAGGCCTCTAACTTGGCTTAACGACTGCTGTCGTAAACAGCAGCCGGGATCAACGGCTTAACGTGCCTTCCAAAGCACGAGAGCGCTCAGTTAGTAACTACTCAAAGCGGTCACCCATCCAAGACCTGACCTGCACCCACATTGCTTAACCTCGCATACCGCACGCGGTAGGCGGGTGCCGCTGGGCCACGAGCGCTCTGAATTCTTGATAGTTTGTGCCAAATTTCAATTCAATCGGTCCAGTAAAAGCAACTCGGTTGTAACAGACGGACTGACAGTAAGGAGTGCGAATGAAAGTGAAGCCAAATTTTCTTTTTGGATGCTCCTTTTAATGAATCACAATCACCAAACTTCGTATACCGAAACCCCCAGAATGTAACAACTACTTTTCTGGAAACCGCATCTAAATCGGTTCAGCGAAACGCGAGATAATCGTGGACAAACATACATACATACATATATACGGGTCAAAAAGTGAACCTCTGTTTTGTAGACGGTTAAAAATTACGCTTAGTATTGTTGGAATGATTAGTAGGTTACTTTAATTATTTCTGCACCACCTACTGCGAATTACTTTTTAGATTTGATATCCGCTACCCAAAGGTTGGCTGGAAGAGATCACTCTTTAGCGATAAACCACCTTTTGATTGCTTTTTCTTTTTGTTATTATAAAATGTACTGTACTGTGTCCCTTAATCGAGGTGTGCAATAAAGAGTACTTGTATCTTTTTGACCTCAAAATTTTTGTTTTTTTTTTATTTTATTTTTGGGGTCTACGAGTATTATACACAAATCGACCTAGTCCCAAATTAAGCAAAGCTTGTACTATGGTTACTTAACTAGACGACGATATTCATACTTATATAGATAAAAATATATTTAAATACATATAAAACATCCAAGACCCAGGAACAAATATCCGTGCTAAATGCACAAATAATGCTCTGGCCGGGATTTGAACCCAGGACCTCTATATAGCTTCGGAGGCAGTGTCACTACCAACAAGGGTAAACAGGCTGTAAAATTAAATTTGAATAAGATTATTTATTCCTTATATTATTTGCTAACAGTTTTTGTTTTTCTATTGCTTTTTTATCTTAATAATAATGTCTTTTTTAAATTTTAATTCTTATTTATTATATTTACTAAAACTTTGATTTGAATGCTACTCCTAAAAGGTGATTAAATCCCTTTTACAGAAAGGAAACAATATACATTACATGTCAATAAAAAACAATAAAACTGTACAGTCAAACACAAAATAAAAATAAATAAGTACCTACTAAAAATTAGTCGAACAACCCGCCCCGTGCCATTCCAGAGGGCCAATTCTCGGTCCGAGCGAGATTCATATCTATCGTCACATTGTATGTAATGGTAGAGTAACTTGTATGGAATCTCGAATAGAGATTATCTCGATCGAACCCGAGAATTGGCCCCCTGGGGCAAAGGTGCCCATTACGCTCGCCGCGTTCTCGCGTTGAATCGCGATGGACAGCCTCTGCACCAGAAAAGAGCCGCAGCGGGGGTCATGACGAATGGAGGGTAATCTAGGTATACTAATAGAGTTTGTGTGTAATGTGTGTAGGAGATGTAATCTCCGAAACCACTAAATAGGCTTAATTTTTGGGTGGGGGTGTTATAAGTTTATCGTGAGTATCTGTGTACCTGTCTGTGGTATTGTAGCTCCCTAACGTAAGAACTGATTTGAGTGCAGTTCTTTTTATTTGAAAGAAGGCTTTGTTATATCCCGGCGCGTCGCTTAATTACTTTAATTTATTTTTTAAAGACGTACAAAATTTTACTAAATATTTTTATTTATATTGACATTTATGTGGGTCTTTGGGTGTTTTGTTTCTTCGAAGTAAGCCAGTCCCTTGGGGAGCTGGTGTAAAGTCCCCAACGCTTAATGTTTCCAACCAACGCTTGTCTTTCTGTATGTGTTCGACAATATACCGAATTTGAAAAAAAACTGGCACTTCCGTTTAGAGAAGTTCTCTTGACCGTATGCATTACCTTCGATACATTTTGTATTATCAGTATATAATATCAGTAAAATGCTGCTCAGGCCATCATAATAAACCGATTGAGTTGGAATTGGGCATTAAGATAGTTTGAGGCCCTGGGAAGGATATATGATAGTTGTTATCCCGGAAATGATTCTTTAAGGAGGTGAAAAGAAGGGTGGAAGTTTGTACGGGAGAGCGATGACTAAGAAAACGCCTGAAATACCTAAATAGCAATTTTCCTCATTATGACGATTAAACTAGTTCTACGCGGCGAAGTCGCAGTAAAAACTAGTAATTTATTAAACGTTAACCACAAAATATATTAATATCACATTTTTATTTCAAATATTTGATCCCATTTTCATCAAATCATTCGTCACTTCACGTCGTCGTCAAATCAAAATATACAATTAAATATTATTTTGTGACGTCACATTGTAATATTAGAATCCACTGTTGTATGGGAAAATAAGTAACTTGGTGTTATGGTCTTAAAATACTGCGTTTAGGTACATACTCGTACAATAGTGTCATACAATTATTACTTTTATTTTTTCCTTATAATTCTATTATATTTAAGGTATTTTTAATTTACTATTGCAGCGCTCGTCGCCCAGCGGCGCCCGCGTACCGTGCGGTATGGGACGTTAAGCAACGTGGGCCCAGGTCAGTACTTGGATCGGTGAGCGCTTTGAGTGGTTACTAACTGAGAGCTCCCGTGATTTGGAAGGCACGTTATGCCGTTAATCTCGGCTGTTGTCTATCACAGAAGTCGTTAAGCCAAGTTAAGCCTTCGGGCGGCTTGAGAACTTCTAACAGTCAATTTCTGAATCCGCCCGATCACAAGCTTCAGTGTGTCCCTGTAAATATACAAATACTACTACAAATGCAAAAGTCTCTCGAAAGTAATGTACCTGCACAAGCTTTGCTTAGTTTGGGTTTGGGGCTTGATTGATTGTTGGTCCCGCAATATTTATTATGATTAAATAAATTTGATAAACAATTACGGCACGAAAAGCAAAAATTCATCATCAAATAATTTTATATACATTTAGAGCCTTGCGTATTTGTAAACAGATGTAATCAAACATCTGTCCTATACGTGTATTTGATTTGCTACGCGGTGGCCTAACGGTAGCATAAGGATCATCATAATCAACTGATTGTCCAGTTCCCGGTTGATTCGCAGGTCCCGGTTGGTTAGCAGGTCCCGGTTGGTTAGCCGGTCCCGGTTGATTCGCAGGTCCCGGTTGATTCGCAGGTCCCGGTTGGTTAGCAGGTCCCGGTTGATTAGCAGGTCCCGGTTGATTCGCAGGTCCCGGTTGATTGGCAGGTCCCGGTTGGTTAGCCGGTCCCGGTTGATTCGCAGCGCCCGGTTGATTCGCAGGTCCCGGTTGGTTAGCCGGTCCCGGTTGATTCGCAGCGCCCGGTTGATTCGCAGGTCCCGGTTGGTTAGCAGGACCCGGTTGATTCGCAGGGCCCGGTTGATTCGCAGGTCCCGGCTGATTAGATGATTTTTCCGTTTCAGGTGATTTCTTTTTATGTGCTACTGCTTGTCTTCTTACATCGAAATATGCATCTTCAAGTATTTGCATAGTTGTAGCTTCTTGAGATTCAAAATTATCTGTGATACTTGATGATGTCTCGGTATTATTTATATCGTCCAGGTTATAATCCTTTTCTACGGTCTTATTTGTAGACACATCAATCGATATTGATTTCTTTAAACGATCGTTGTCAGTTGTTTGTGTGGTTTCTGATAACAGCTCAGTCCAAGGCTGGCAGCTGGCAGTGGCTGTTCGCAAGGCTGGTGGCTGGTAGGCTGGCTGGATGTTTTGTGTAGTAGTTCTTTTATCATTTGTCATACTTAATGCTGTCTCGGTACTATTTATATCATCCAAGTTACGATCATTTTCTATGGTCTTATTTGTAGACACATCAATCGATATTGATTTCTTTAAACGATCGTCGCCAGTAATTTGTGTGGTTTCTGATAACAGTGATAACAGCTCAGTGGCTGGTGGCTGGTAGGCTGTTTGGATTTTCTGTGTAGTAGTTCTCTTATTTGGTAATATCTCGGTGGATGGCTGGCGAGCAAGACGGCCATGTATATATGAAGATTGCTGATTTGCTTTGCTTTGTCTCTTTTTTAGTAAACTATTTTTCTTGCTAGGTAAATTCTGTTTCTCTGCTTGACCTGGTTTGCCTTTTCTCTTCCTAGAGGCTTGCTTTGAAGAGAGCGGTGCTCGTGCTGCTTTGGTATCTTTCCAGCTTGGCCAACTTGATCCCGTGGTTGCTACTGTGGGTTCGGTCACTATCCAAACAGGTAAATTGTGTATTTTTGAAGGCGCCAGTACCGGTCTGCTTAACTGCCAGCTCGGTATGTCTCCTACCGATGATAGATGTCGACACCTGCGTTTCAGAGCAGGTAAATCAGTACGAGGTGGCGTCCGAGTCGGTTTCCTGTTTCTCCAGTCAGTGACTGTGTGTATTATTTTAACCGGCCAATCTTGTGTACTCCTGACATCATTTGAAACTATTTTAGTACAATCTGCACTTTCTGCCCTTGTTCTTAGTTCTACACAAAATACTAAAGCCACCATTAGCAAGACCGTAAGTAATTTGTTCATTTTACTTCACGAACAGTATTTTGTTGGCGGGGAGCTACTCCGCTACGTAAATATAAGAATGGTGCGAGTGAACATAGATATTAGCATCACCGATATTTATAAATGGCGGTGAACCATGTACAGGCTGATAATTTCCGTGTGTGTATATAAAGTTCACTTTTATACAGGTCTCTTTACAAAACAGTAACTGGCTGTGAATAAGTTTGAATTTAGAATAGCAGCCGACTTTGTGTGATGGAAAAAATGCTGATAACTACATGGGACATGAAGATGATGATTGTAAATGAGAATTTGGAAGACAAGTATATTTAATCGGTTATCTACCAACTCGTAACTCAGTTCTCTTACACTCAAGCCCCAAATGGTTTGTGACGAGGGTTTCTAATAGTACCTATTTCTAAAATTTTGTTTAAATACCGAAATATGCTGAAGTATATTTTCAAAGTATTTATGTTACGTTGTGCCCAACAACATTCCACACAAATTATAACTGTAAGATGTAGACTGTGGTATGTGGTGTTGTGTTTCTGATGGTGAGTAAGGTCCAGAGCTTCCAAGGATACGCTGTGTTGAGAGTGAGGGTACTTTGTATATTTCTAGCTGTCAACAATCGTTAGTAAACACATGTAGTAAAGGCTCAGCAACGCGCATGAGATTCTTCTGCAGCCGCAAGTGTCCATAGGCGACGGTGTCTGCTTTCAATCAGGCAGGCCGTAAGCTTGATTGACACCGTCTCTGTATATAAAACACTAATAAACGCTGCATTGTCATCGAAAGTAATGCATGTATACTGATTAAGACGATTTCCTGACTTGGCGGGGCAGGTGCGAAATGTCATAGGTATTTTGCTCTTTGACGTGAGTTTACCGATGTGACATTTCCTCACTTGACAAAATACTGCCAGTATTAAGTTAGCGCAGCAGTAATACCATGCTCAGAAGTGATACGTATGCAACCAGTACAGCTGACGGTTTTCTCATATCGTATCGCCTCCGCATCGACAAATCAGGAAGGCGCCTTAGAGTTGCATGTGTTTACTTACCAGAAAGCCGCAGGAAGCAAGTATTATTAATATAATCAAACCTTTTTAAATGTATATTTAAAGATCAACCTGTACAAAAGTATTTATTTAAGTATATTGTGTTATGAGTACTCAGCTCTAGTTCACAGATATTGAAACCTAACAAACATAATATATTACAATACAAACTTATCTTAACTATACACATCGTATACATTATGTTCCCACATGAGGAGCGCTCTCGACGCCCGCGTTCCGCGTGCGGTTCCGAGGTCAAGCATTGGGGGCGGGGGGCTCTTGGAATAGGTGATCGCTTGAGTGGTTAATCTTTTATCCCGGCTATTGTCTATCACAGCCGTTAAGCCAAGGCCTTCGGGCGATTTGAAATCCTCTAACATTCATGTTTTCCATTCACTCGACAAGCCTAATCCATCTTTCTTTAGACAAAGCCCAAGTCCGATCTTACATGGAGTATTGTAGTCACCTTTGGGATGGCTCGGCTAAGTACCAACTTGCCGCACTCGACTCGATGGACCGCAGAGCCAGGAGGCTCATTGGCGGCAGTAGGGTAGTGGGAAATAAGCTGCAGAGCCTAGCACATAGACGCAAAGTAGCATGTCTGTGCGTCTTCTACAAATTGTACTTCGGGGAGTGTGCTCAGGAGCTTCATGAGCTCATACCACCTTCCACCTTCTTCCATCGGACATCCAGACGTAAGGCTGGCTACCATCCTTACCTGGTCGAAATTCCTCTAATTCGAACCAAGCGCTTTGCTTCTTTTTTTGCTTTGCTGCTTTGGTGGACCCGGGTATGTCCTAAAACTACGACCAAGACCACCGGAGAATGGGCAGCAGCATTCCTAGAGTGCGGTGGAGATACTACGATCGCCAACCCGCATGCCAAGCGTGCCGATTATGGCATTTACCCCCCATGAAATTGGGGGAGGCCTATGTCCAGCAGTGGACGTCCTAGGGCTGATATGGTGGTGGTGGTGGCTTTGCTTAACCTTTCATGCATAATGCGCACTTCTAAGGTTTGGAATTCTCTGCCGGCGTTTGTATTTCCGAGTTCATATAACCTAGACCTTTTTAAGGCATGAATGAATAGGCATCTTCTGGGTGAGCTCGCTTCATCGTCGGCCTCATCTTTGCCCCCTGGCCAGATGCTGGCCAAACTAAATCCCATTTTTAAAAATAAATAGTAATAATAATAACGGTTAGTTGTCAGTCGCTTCCGTAGAAAACTATATAGTCATCATCATCCTAGCTTTTTTCCCAGTACAGTTACATCCTGAACGAATGCCGGGGCTCGCTACCTAATCCCAAGAATTGGCGTAGTCACTAGTTTTACGAAAGCGACTACCATCTGGCCTTCCAACCCAAGAGGGGAACTAGACCTTATTGGGATTAGGTTTGTCAAGTGGCAACTTGACTGTTAGAAGTTCTCAAGCCGCCCGAAGGCCTCTAACTTGGCTTAACGAATGCCATCATAGACAGCAGCCGGGATCAACGGCTTAGCGTGCCTTCTTAAGCACGGGCGCGAGTGTAACCACTCAAAGCGGTCACCTATCCTAGGCTAGGACTGACCCCACCCGACATTCATAATCTCGCATACCTGACGAGGTACGCGGGCGCTGCTAGGCCACGAACGATGCTCCTATACAGGGATGTAACAGAGTTCTACTTCTGCTTCCGCAAATGCGGAAGTTCCGCTTGAATTTACACTTCCGCATCGCATCCGTTTCTGCTATTTTTGATGCGGAAGTCATAGCGGATGTCAAAGCTTAGCGCGGCAGTGGGACACGGGCGGCGCGCATTAGAAACAAACAGGTTTATACCAGTCATTGTCGGCGCCCGGCTTGCCACGTGCTGCACTTATTAGTAGTTTTGTTTTCGTTCGTATTATTAATTTAAAAACTCTGTTCGTACTATGTTTTTTATTTTTTGAAACCTAAAAGGTCTCACATTTTTAATGCTAAAATAAAAATTATTAATATTTAGATTTTTTTTTAAACGGACCTGCCCTTAAGCTCCGTTTCTGCTTCTGTTTCCGTTTCCATTTTAAGTTCCGCTTCCGCTTTCGCATCCGTTAAACTAAATTTTAAACATCCGCTTCCGCTTCTGCTTCCGTTAAAACCACTTCCGTTACATCCCTACCTATATATAGTATATAGTGGCTACGCCAATTCTTGGGATTAGGTATCCACCACCACCACCATATCAGCCCTAGGACGTCCACTGCTGGACATAGGCCTCCCCCAATTTCATGGGGGTAAATGCCATAATCGCCACGCTTGGCATGCGGGTTGGCGATCGCAGTATCTCCACCGCACTCTAGGAATGCTGCTGCCCATTCCCCGGTGGTCTTGGTCGTAGTTTAAGGACATACCCGGGTCCCCGGGATTAGGTATAGTGGGTTATAACTTTGAGGTTGTAAAATCTATGGAAATGACAGGTGTCAGGATTGGCTTCTTAACCGCCGACTACTATAGTGGACCCCGGGCATTCTTCAGGATGCAACTGTACTGGGGTAATAATGATTGACGATTGACGACCGGTGTAGTGGCACAGCTTAGATGACCATTAGGTACACTTGTACCAAGTGGCTTCCTTTGTTGAAAATCTGCAAGGTGGATGACACAAATAATCCACTAGTAATCCAGAGCTGCGAGGTATCGAGTCTACATAAAAAAAAAGTAAAAAGTAAAAGTAGTTTATTCTTCAAATTAGGCATATTACATGCACCTATGAACGTCAATAAACTACCACCGGTTCGGAAAAATAAACCTCTGCCACGAGAAGAACCGGCGTAAGAAACTCGGCGAGGTGTCATTTTTTCAAAACAATATAAGTACATTGTATAGTTAAATATAAAGTTAAAAATAATAAATACTTAAAAATAAGATAAATTTGTCGAAGCAAACAAGGTGCTCATATACACACACGACTTTAGCCTTAAGAGAGCGCAGTACGCTCGGTTCTCCATACAAACGTATTTATGCTGTCATTTTAAAACGCCATTTTAGAATAACATGAAACTTTGTATACACAATGGGATCCGGCATATCTAGGTCGGAAATTAGTTTCTGTTGCTAGAAATTGTAAAAAAATATACAGTGGTTTTTTGAGGTTTTTACAGTTTGTATTCGTAATCATGTAATCAATGTAATCGCTGATTTTTTTCTCCATTATAATTTCAAGCAACAGAAACTAATTTCCGACCTAGATATGCCGGATCCCATTGTGTATACAAAGTTTCATGTTATTCTAGCATGGCGTTTTAAAATGAGAGCGTAAATACGTTTGTATGGAGAACCGAACGTATTGCGCTCTCTTTAACGCCTTCGGGTGGCTTGAGAACTTCTAACAGTCAAGTTGCCCACTCACTTGACAAAGGGGGGTCGAAGTTGCACCACGTCCGTAGGGGGTACCCACCGTTACCCTACACGTGACCCCTGGGTGGTGCTAAAAGTGCAACAAAAACTGGCAACCGTACTTGTCTTCTCGAAGATCTCACGGTTCGTAAATAAATGCCATACGATTAAATAAATAAATACGCCTTTATTGCCAAAGCGTTAAAATGCATTTTCAGATATTTTTAATAGCGGCTGTACTCATCAGTGAAAAAAAAAATTGGGCAAACCAAGGTAAGTATTAATATTACTTTAAAAATAAAATTTCAACTAACTTATTATATTAATACTTCGATCATAAAGATGAGTACGTAACGTTTCC
Organism: Notocelia uddmanniana; assembly: GCA_905163555.1. NCBI lineage: Eukaryota > Metazoa > Arthropoda > Insecta > Lepidoptera > Tortricidae > Notocelia > Notocelia uddmanniana. Next base: position 67,702,252 of record LR991052.1, read on the forward strand.
GAGCTTACTTTCCCCCACTCTCAACACAGCGCATCCCCAAATCAATAAAGGGATGGCAACGCACTTGTTATTCCTTTGGAGTCGCTAGTGTCCATAGGCTACGGTGTCTGTTTACCATCAGGCAGGCCGTAAGCTAGTTTGCCACCGTCGTAGTAAAAAAAAAACGTAAGGTAGAACAAAATGTCCTTTTCCATACAAAAAAATCATATAAGGTCAGTGACAGCATTAGAGTTCACGAATGTAAAATGGCGTTGCCATATCGAAAAACATTAACCCAGCCGGTGGTCATTTAACCCATTTAATTAACCAAAATCATAAAAAATCTTGTTGAAGTTCATCGCGTTCAAAAGTTTAGTAAAAACAGAAAGAACAGGTACTTTAAAAAACATTCAGAAATAAATAGTACAGACGACTTTAATAGTACAGGCGACTTATTCTTTAATCTTTGAATTTGTGGAGATTTATGATACTAATAAGGGTAAGAGGTCTTAAATAAGCAGACAAGTGCGTGTTGGATCACGCACAATGAAGGCTTCCGTAGTCCACTTTTAAAACCATACAATACATTGAATCAAAAAGGTATCACGGCACCCTATTATCACAGGGAAGTCACGGTACTTCTATCATTTTGTTTGGTCAAGGCTCAAAAACCTTTTGAACTATTATGTTTAAAAGGGGCACACTTTTTACGGTTTTTACAGTTAATATCTCACCAACGGTTGAATTAAATGGAAGAGTTTTTCCGAAACCTCGATATCATATTTAAAGGCCCGTAGATACCCCACACGCCCCAGTGCATTGAAATGTTTTTTCAGCCCCGTTTATAGAATACACCCTCGTAGTCTCTGAGTAAATTGGCTGTGACATACGGACGGACAGGCATGACGAAATTGAGATGGTGCCCGTCAAAGGGCACCATCTCAAGCAAACGGTAAACCTTATAAATAATACCTACATAAACCAACAAAATGATGATTGGTGTAGTGTTTACAGGGCGTGATGCCAATCCGGTTGTTCAATCTGTTCACTAATTTATGCACTACTATACCTAAACAAATCCCCTTCGGCGTAGGCCTCAGCGTGCTTAGGTCTGGCGCTGGGTTCTAATACTCCTGGTTGTCATTATGTGGCGGCTTGTCTTGTTTTCATGGGTAGTCATCTGGTCATGGTACGACCAAGATTGTATTTTGGTTGGAAACTTATTATTCTGATACATACTCCAACAACGTAAAAATATTCTTTCCTTAGATAGGTAATTTCACATTATCTTCTTCGTCGCCGTTCCCTTATGATTGAGTATCGTGACCAGTTACGATGTACTTCCATGCGTCGCGTTCAAGGGCCTTGTGAGCTGCTCTTTGTATGGAACCACAAGCCTCCCTGATGATTTACTTCTATAATACTGATGTCCTCCAGATTTCCTCTTCTAATACTTGCCTGACAGTTGAGCAGATTAGTGATACAACACCAATGTAATGTTAGTAATGCGAAAATTCTGTAATGAACAGAAAATTTCAGGGTTTTATAATTATGATTAGAGATAAACTACGATAATCGTTCACTTTATTAATTGTACATATACTCCGCTTGGAAACGCCACGATCGGGGGTGTGTGTGAACAGTTGGTAACTCTGGTTACCAAAACCATTTGAGTGGATCCAGGATAAACACTATAAGCAGTCTATTTAATATAGTATGTTCCGCTTAAAGTTACCACGCTAGAGGGATAACATACTCATACTCATCTCCTACTTCTAAAAACTCTGGGTCTTGTTTTATCTCTTGAATATCACCTTCGCTATCGAGTAATGCGTCGCCATCATCTTTATTGACGGCTCTATCGTCATCATCATCTCCACGATCTTCATCTTCGATTTTGTACAGAAATGATAGTTTATCATTATCAGATTTTGGTCGCAATTTTTGTCTATTGATTTCATCGATCATTCTCATTCTATGTAACTGTGTTTCATAGAAATGTTTTTTCTTTAGTGGTGGAGGTTTTGCAATATGTATTTCCTTTGTTGGTATAACAGGCCTGAAGTTTCGAATATAATCAAGAGTCGATAGAAACATTAGTAATCTTGTATCCCCCGCCTCAGTAGAAGCTTTTTGTAGGTACGAAACTGATTTACCAGATTTTCTTTTACCGGTCCTTTTTCTCAGTTCCACACAAAATACTACGACCAATACGAACAAAATGATTAGTAGCACAATTTTGCTCATTTTAATCTGATGTATATTCGCTGTTTGTTAGCACTGAGTTTGGATGGACAATGGTTTAAACATTTGTTTATCTTTTGTTTACATTGTTTCGTGTTTGGTTGTATACAGGCTGATTTAATAATACACAAAACTAACTCATGAAATTTATTTATTATCTCTCTGATACGGTAAGTATAAATAAAAATATCACCATCATGGAGAGAACACGTATGTTATTTGTAACCATTAATAGTTCGCATAGCGGCATAACGAATCACTATTCTTGAGTTGTAAGTCTGGCGACTTTTAATCTGAAGGTAGCAGTGAGTATAAAGAAAACTTGTCGTGTTTATACTTTATACTATAATTGATATTGAATCTCTTATGAACAAAGAGTTGACGTGGAGGCTTTATAGCCGTACATGAAGAATGGCGTCCAAAGGAATGATGAATTTACTGTAAGAATATCTGTATATAGATTTATTTGAGATGGTCCCAATTGTATTTAATTTAAGTAAGAAAAAACCACTACTATGAGAGGTAAGGCAACGTGGAATATCATTTGGCTTATATTTGGAGCAGCTCAACTGGGAAGTACCTCCACTTTAGAAAAGCAGCCATAATAACACCACTCACCCTTAGGTATGTGGTGTTTTGTTCCTGATGGTGAGCTGGTGAGTGAGATCGCCAGAGCTGCCGCTATGTTGAAAGGCCGTGTTGAAAGTACATGGACCAGCACATCTCTCTACCTGCCAACGCACCAAATCCTTTAGGCAATAAACGGTCAGCAACGCGGTTGTGATTCTCCTGGAGTCGCAAACGTCCATAGACTACGGTGTCTGCTTACCATCAGGCAGCTCGTTTGCCACCGTTCTTGTATTAAAAATGTATAAAAAGTATCATCATGTGGGAGTTCGCATTTCGCTCACTGTGTTTTGTTAATTAAGCGTGTTGATATTTTTTATTTATCTAGCAATCACGAATTACTTGTACTAACACTGGAGTACTGATCACACTTCAGTTTAATTTTGTTCCCTTTACCCTAATTGGGCCAACGAAGCTGCTAGACCCGGGTTCGTATCCCGGTAAGGGCCTTTATTTGTGTGATAAGCACGACTAGTTGGTGCTAATTTTTGGATATTCTATGGATTGTTCAGTCTACTAAAATTAAATGTACCAATGTCGGGCCATGTTACAAATTACAATACAATAAATAAGGTGAAAAGGTTGTCGACTGTACCTTTTTATCTAGCTATGTATATTAGTATGTGTCGTCGTCTATACCCGTAGTAAAAGCATCGCGATTAGTTATGAAGGTGGAGACACTGACAGGTGAAGTCCTGTCAGTTATCACTTACTGTCTCCAGTCACATTGACGTGCGTATGTTGTTTGTATTTCAAATACAGGGTTATTCGGGAGACGTGAGCAAGATCAACACTACGAATTCAGTAGATCATAAGCTACTGGTTCGTGCCATTATTAGTGAAATTAACGTTCATTTATCTTTGATGTTGAAAACATATACTTTTTTAAATTATTTACGAAATTCATGGTCACTCTACAATCAGAATACTTCAGTGAAGTGATACGTGTCAAATTGAATGTCATCTAAGTCCGATTACTTTTGAAATATCGTATCTCACTCAATGTGACAATTTACTTTCTTCGTAATCAAAGTGCTGTCATAACAGTTAGAGGTTAATCTTTATAAACCAGTTGTTGTAGTGTAATCATGATTGTAGAGAATTAAACTTTAACTTAACAAAAATGTAAATACAGGAAAAAGGTATGGGTGTTTCACTTAAATACAATGGTGAACGATTCATTGCCATTTACTATGTATGTTGTTTTGTTCCTGCTCACGTCTCCTGAATCACCCTGTATTGTCATACTTGACATTAACCTTTGCTTAACTCCACTTTAACCCTTATAGCCTTTTTGCATTCACCCTTACTTATATAATTAAATAATTTGTATAAAAAAAAAACAATTATACGCCCTTTCTATGGATGTACATGGCTATATCTCAAGGAACGGAAATCAATAATAATTTATACCAAAAAAAACCGACTTCAATTTTGTACTTGCTATGCCACAATTTGTGGTTTCCATGAGCTAATGCTTGGTTACAGCCGTCCTCTGTAGTAATGTACTAATACAGTAATTTTTATATTATAGAGTTTCATTGCGACATATATTTGAACAATTTTTAACATATAACTATCGCCCAACGGATCTCTATTGCCATCCAGCGTGGCAATGCCGCCAGCCTTCTAGGCACCTTGCCGCACGGCACAGACCCGGGTCGGTATTTTTTTTGTAAGTGATTATTTAGTACTGTTTTATTTTAGGTTACAATAAGGTTAGTTATATTTTCACTATTGTAAATACATCATTTGTATTATTTAGTAACACTATCGTTTACACCTACCGTTTTAAAGACGCAAATAATATTCAATCAGTGTTTGAATACCATTTATTATTATTCTCTTTATTTTTCTTACAACTTAATATTATTATTATTTTTATTTATTCTAAAGCCTATAATTTGTATCGCGAGGTTATATAATAATATTAATAATAAATGACTTCCTACATATATTTTGTACGGTAATTTATAGTTTTGTTTGCTATTATTTTTAGTATGTATGTTTTTAGTTTTAAGGACTTTAATAATTGTGTGCCCTTACAGGGTGGCATGTACCTACCCTTTTATGATTGTAACACCTTACTATATTATGAACATGTCTACAATGAAATAAAGAATAAGAATAAGAACCGTCGCAAAAGTCGTCGTAAATATCTAAGTTAGTTTTATTTTGATTTAGACGGCAAAAACCTGATTGGTATCATTCTGTGCTTCTTGAATAACTATTAACATTTTCTGGGATTATAAATTAACCGCTTTGTACCTTTTAATCGATGTTTTTAATAAATAAAACACAGTCGCACAGAACGAAATACTCGTAGTATGGCCGGCGTGCTTTTTTAGCGTTCCGTAGTCAACTAGGAACCCTTATAGTTTCGCCATGTCTGTCCGTCCGTCCGCGGATAATCTCAGTGACCGTTAGCACTAGAAAGCTGAAATTTGATACTAATATGTATATCAATTACGCCGACAAAGTGGTAAAATAAAAAGTGGAAAAAAATATTTTATTAGGGTACCTCCCCTATACGTAAAGTGGGGAGTGATTTTTTTTTTTCATTTTAACCCTAACGTGTGATATATTGTTAGATAGGTAAATAAATAGGGGTTTAGTAAAATCATTTTTTGATAATGTTAATATTTTCGGAAATAATCGCTCCAGAAGTAAAAAAAAAGTGTCCCCCCCCCTCTAACTTTTGAACCATAAGTTTTAAAAATATGAAAAAAATCTCAAAAGTAGAACTTTATAAAAACTTTGTAGGAAAATTATTTTGAACTTGATCGGTTGAATAGTTTTTGAAAAAATTACAAAAATAATTTCTGAACTAAGTTTGTAATTTAACCGTATAAACAGGTGTTTATTGTACCTGTCATTTCTACAAAATCACAATGAAATGACGTGCTTTTTAGGGTTTTGTGTTTCTGTACTTAATATGTCAACTTAATGTGACGGACGGAAAACTACGGAATCCTACACTGAGCGTCGCCCGACACGCTCTTGGCCGGTTTTTTGACAGTTACATGCGCATTTAGCATATCTACTACTGCGCATATATTATGTGAAATAGGGCATAAGACGCATTCAGCCAAGCACGTTTAGATAATATTGCAATTTATTTATAGGTTAAATTCTAAATCTCAAAACCTTTAATTAATTATAATTATTACTTTTACATTTAGGTACTTAGTTTACCTATGCGCATTGGTAGCCTGTCGGTACTATAGCTCAGCTGTGAACTCGTGGAATATGATCGCCGCGCGAAATTGGGCACGTGCTACGCGAATATCAAATAATAGCTAATTTAGGAGTATTTTCGATAATTGTAAATGGGTTAGAAAACATTTTTAGACGATCGTCGAGGCATTTAATTCGACTACAGTTTAATTGTTTCCATTGTAGCACGAATTTCGTCATCCACCACCACCATATCAGCTAAATGACGTCCAGTGCTGGACATAGGCCTCCCCCAAATTCATGCGTGCGGGTTGGCGATCGCAGTTTTTCCATCGCACTCCAGGGATGCTGCTGCCCATCCCCCGGTGGTCTTGGTCGTAGTTTCAGGACATACCTGGGTCCGCCGGGGTATAATTTTGTCATAGTACAATTTACGTATATGGATCACTTTCGAGTCACACCGGAATCATGTAAATTGTAGACGAATTAAATGCCTCAACGATGATCCAAAAATTTGATCCACACCCAAATTCTACATTAGTATTATTTTAGGCTTCATATCTACATAATTGTGATTGTAAAAAGGTTTATAAATATAATTTCAAAGGAAAGTATAATTTTGTAAGAGTGCCAATCATATCGTAACCATAATTCAGAATGCGAACCTGTTGATAGCAGGTATATGTATATCATAAAATTGGTGGAGGCCTATTATATCCAGCAGTGAATGTACTTGGGCTGATATGGTGGTGGTGGTATATCATACCATTCCTCATTATAATATATAGTGATGTGTTTTTGGCAGATAGAATAAAACAACATATGGATATATAGACATTTATTGATTATACACGTAGAAGTAGACAAATAGACAGTATATAATTTAGTACAATGTTATGTAAATACATTACACCTACTTAATTTGATCATTAAAGAACAGTTTTCGCTCACTTCATTTCTGAGAATGGCACTTTTATATTCGTTTACCTAATATGGCACCCACGATAGACTGAAACAGATGTAAATGTAAGCTGTATCGAGTTAAGTTTAATTAACTTCTCCAGTAATTATTTTTCAGTATGGGCATTCTCACTCCTCGAAGAGGGTGGGTCCAAAACATGGCACCCGCGCCCGTAGTGACACTTAATAAGTGAGTACGTGCGCATACGCATTTGATACGAATTCATGTAATTGTGCCAAAACTGGTTTAATCTAAAGCTTTGACAAAACACGAGTTATTAATATGAGTTGTGTGCTTATTTTGGCACGCTTCTAGTATAACAGACATTTTATCACATTTAAAAAGAATACATTTTTACATCAAAGTAATACATTTCACTTATTTTTTCAGTAAGCGATCACCCTGAAGGCAGGTTAAATTCTTAAGTAACTACAATATTTATATTCATATTTTACTTGGATATTATAACATGCATAGAAGTATATAGATGGACATAATTCGGTTACAGAGACAACATTAGTTGACATTTAGCTCTTACAGGACCCTGATAGTAATATCTACTTAATGTACAAAAGGCCATAATCCATAATAGTAACGATTCTAAACTACTATAGAGAATCGTTTTTAAAAGAGTCGCTACGTGAGAGTTTGGATCCATCTCGTTCCCAAGAACCGCAGTCACCGCTAGAAATCGCTTACGATTCTCATCATAAGGTCCGCACCTTACTAGAGTCAAGGGAATTTGAACCTTCTACACAGAAGTTAGATTTCGTATTTAAACATTTTAAACAGCTGGCCGCCTACTGGCTACCACTGCTGCTCCATGTAACTATGAAATCCAACTTCTCTATGGAAGGTGAAATGTTAAAATTCCTTTGAATCTAGTGCACCGTTGAAGCCGAGAATCTTACATTAGTGACCAGTAAATAAAACGAAACAAGTGCCGACCAATAAGGTGACTAGCCAGTCGAAAGATTTTGTTTGTCCCATTGCAAGTAATTTGCTTGTGGTACTTTTTGATGGTGTCAATAAGGCGCAATATCTTTATCGTGGCAATTGAAAAGCTTCCTTATTGTATCCGATAAAGAAAGATGTATTGTTTGAGAATTTAAAATATTAGAGCGTTTTGTTTCCGGTGAAGCAAGTAAACAAAGAATTCGGTTTATACTTTAAGACTTCTAATATTATTGTAGTTAATCAAAACAATAGTCAAGTTTTTGTGGAATTTGGAATGTTGTTAATTACAAAGGGTAACATTTAACTATTGTGTTGTACATGTTACTAAACATTGAACTATTACATGAAGACATCTAGATTACCATCAACTATTAATTTGTGCGATTTACATCGGCTTTTATAATTAGACATTTATATATATTATATTGACTTATTTAACTAGCCTTATAACTATATAGCCTTATACATAAAACTGATAAGTCTAAAATGTTGATATATTTTAAGCTTTAATTTTAAGAGTAAGTTGTAGAATCCAATCATATTGGTTTAAATTTTCCAAAGTAGGATGCACTGAACGGTAAAACTTACGGAGAAGCGTGACATTGACAGCTAATTAATAACACAGGTATTGAAAAAACGTCTTTTTTTAAAGATATCGGTTTATAAAAAAAACGTACCGCTTACGAAGTTTTATTTTTAACTAGTATACGGAATGTTATTAAAGTATTTTACCTCTTTGACGGTTAGTAGGAAACATTTATGAACTGCAAAAGAGAATACTGTTCCATATACCTAATATATTCACTAGGAAATAAAATATATTCCAAATAAATCTGGACAAGTATTAATATAAATACTCGTATGGTCACAGCGATTTTTTAAGACTCCAATTACTATAGAGAACAATTATTCTTAACATATATGAATAAATATATGTTTATTTGTAAGTTTCTAAGCCAGCCAAATAACATAACAGCTTATAGCAAAAAATGTTTTAACAAATATCAACATTCATTTTTTAATAAAACTTCTTAAACTATTTAATATAAATAAAAATTAACGAGTATACTTCGTAGGCTATACAGGCACCATTCACTTTCTACATATTGTGAAAAATATAGCAAATAGTATCTTAACTAATATCTATTACAAAAATATACACATTTTATGCAAAAAGTGTAAAAAATAGCAAGTAATAACTTTACTTCAGTTAGCTTGGATTTTTAACTACTTAAAATGTACTTAAATACATTACATGGTGGCCTCCTTTTTTCAATATCTATCTTTAAATTTAAATAATCACAATTATTTAAGAGTGGCGCTATTGAACCCGTTACATTTTAGTAAAGCGCTCTTAAAATGTAGGTACTCTAATATAATTGAAGTAATTGGTTAAGATGGTATACATTGAATCAATGTTTTTATTGTACATTTGCCAAAGCAAGGCCCCACCACATCTCGTTTTTCTAGACTTTGCGATTACACTAAATGCACCAAAATATTAGCTCACATTTATATTCCATCAAAAATATATTATCTACCTAATATCTTTCAAATATAGTTAAATATCGCACGTTAAACTTTAAAGTAGTTGGTATGATTTTTTATAAATCTGTATATATGAAAATATTTTTGTCTTTAGTTTTAAATGTTTGAAGTCACGAGCGGTTGAAGTCTAAGTAAGTATCAAGCTAAATTTAAACGTCAAATTTACTTATCAATCATAATATATATAGGTAACGTCCTAAGTGTTGACATTGGTAAAGCATTTGAAAGATTAACAACCCTTTAAACCCTCTAATGTATGGCCTGCACATTGTTAAGCTATATTATATTATAATATTATGTTACAAATTATCTTCAAACATACGGAAAGTATTATTTGCACTATGCAATATCAATCACACAACAGTAAATGCTACGTTTCTGAACTATTGATGATCTTTAAAATTTGAACCGGCTAATTTTATAAAGGTATGACTTACAATTTATATGGAAATAGTTATTGTAAATTGCTATGTAATACTATTATACTATTCTGTGTTGGAGGTAAACGACTTTAAAAAGAGGTTATCTAATAGTAATCTTGCAAGACACTAATTAAATAAATAAATATACTATAACTACTATAACTACTACAACACTGAGAATCGATCGTCTATAATAGGAAATATTTACCTTTCCTATTACATACATGAATTAAATCTATTTGAATGCTTTTTATACAACGATCTAGATGTACATAGGTAAAAGACAATTAGATAGACTTGATAATCGATGACAAAATTTACTTCCTATTTATTGTATATCTCGGGAAACTTGGGACAGACATTATACGTATTAGGTAGGTTCATTATTCTTATATCGGTTAGGTAACCTATATAACGTACTTGAATGTAAATTATAACAATTTCAACGGGATTCTAAATATTCTAATGCTAAGGGCTTTTTAAAGTAAGTTTTACTAAAACAGTTACAGCGCCACCTGTAGAAAAAGACACACACTAACCAGGGGCGCATAACTGGTATTTTGTGCGTTATTTCCATATTTCATCCCTTATATAAGTACTACTTTATCCTAAAACAACTTGAGGACTGTGGTTTGAGAGATCAGTACTACTACTGTTTCTACATTACAGACTTTCAGACACGTTATGAGGAATTCAAATTAATTCATCTTTGATTTGATTTAGTATCTTGAATTTTAAAGTTTTTGATTTCAGTCTTTCCTTGTCGGGATAAATAAGGTTTGTTCTAATATTTATACAAAAGTATCGAAATAGCAAAACTTCTAGAAGTCTTGTTTATTTTCTCACGGTGGGAAAGTTGACAACCAACGATTTATTTTAATGATCGGATTTGTTATAGTCATTAACATATTAAATATAGTATACAGCTAGACAAAATTATCTATTTTTTATTTATTGTGATAAATATTAAATACCTATTATTTTAATTAGCAATTTACACTAATCGATTATAATAACGCCCCATAGAAGGTAAGCACCATAAGGCTTGTATTAAGGGAGACGAGAATTTATACTATGAATATTAATCGACAGAAAACATCCAAGACTCGTAAACAAATATTCATAATCATCGCACAAATATTTGCTTCGACCAGGATTCGAACCCAGGACCGTTAGCTCTGTTGGCTGGCTCATTAACCTCAAGGCTAAATCGGTCGTCAAAGACAAGACTCAGAGAGTATAGATAAAGATAAAACGGTGGCCCAAACCTATTTCAACTATGCGGCAATGGCAATACTTTACCGTAAATCTATGGCTGCGCACATGCACCGTAAGCTGCTTGGGTTTTACGCAGTCAGAAAAACCAAAGATCGCCTTCCCTGTGTTCTGTAGTCTACGGCTCTTCTAAGTTATATTTTTATAAATATATAATAATCGTATAGATGTATACAAACGGAGATGCCGTTTCTTCGGATAATTAGTCCCAACTAAATAATTAGGCCTTTTAGCTCTTCACTTCAGGTACACACTCTACGCTTCACTTCGTCCACAATAAAGACCCGTTTCTCAGAATGTACGGGAATCTTTGTGATTGACAAGCGCGCGTGGCATATTGCATATTGCATTTTACGAGTCTAAGTACTACGGCCTTTTTAATACCGCCAGTCTGCCTTCTTTATTACTGGACTAGCCAGTCAAGAGAGTTGTTATCACTCCTGGGAACCCTATTTTTGAAAAGACTAACATGAACCTGATTATATTTGAATTCATTAGCTTAATTCGTCTCACTGTAATTGTCTTATTTTTTTTTATATTTACAAGTACAAGGACAAATATCCTACACTGTTATATTATTCCTATTTTTTTGTATTTTTTATATATTTATATTTTTATTACAAAATCCCTTGCTTACTTTAAAGTGAAAGTCATACGACTTTGCAATCTCACTACCGTCGCTATAGAACCATTTAATGCCACATAGTGAGTTCCCATGAAGTCCTGGTTTAAGGGTGGTCCTACAATTTTAAAGCCTTATTACCCCAAGCTCGAAGCTTGACACGAGTGAAAATATGTCAAAACTTTTAGAACCGCCCCCTCCCGGTGATGAAACTTAAAAGAATGCACGGGCATTAACTTTTTATAATTCCTGCGTCTCCCGAGACGACGAAGCTCCGCGTTGAGGACTGTTCGCGTTAACCGCTTGGTGCATGATGTGGACGCGCACATCTCCTGTGGCAGATTTGTATTCCAAAGCCCTACGGTGCCGACTGGCGAAGGAACCGGACAGAGTACTCTTGCAGCAGCAATAGTTAAATAGATGCGCATAAGCTCGTCGGAAGTTCTTATCCATCGTTCCGTATAAGGAGCTAGTGATAACAGAGCGACAGATGCCGACCCAGACGCTGTGGTAGTATCGCGAGTCCGATGTGTCAGGGTAGAAGTAGACTACAATAACATATGGCGCCCAAGCGGCAACGAACAATAGATACGCGGTGATATTAAGGTTATTAGTAGTCGCATCTCGCTCGTACTGCTGCGAACGCTTATAATGGTTGTGTTTCCTCGCTTTATCCTTTATCCTACAGGTGTTGTTTAACAAGCAGTAACATACCACTAGAGAAGGTATAAAGAAAAATATCACCAACGTAGCCACTCGGAAGTAGAAGTCCCCCTGATGCGACCGCCTGCAATAGTCGTAGTCCAACTCCATGTACACTCCGACGATAGCAGTGATGAAGCTGATCACGAACAACATCGTCGCCACAAGTCCAACGCGCATAGAGATGAAATCCGCGTAGTCTGACCTTGCCTTGCAGAGTCGGTAGTATGATTCTAGTGCCGTCATCTGTGGGAGAAGAGTTGATTTGTGATGTTGGTCGATACAGCAGGAGAGAGCTGAGATCACGCGTTAGCAATCGTAAGACCTTGACAAGCCGTCGCTTCATTCGCTTTCATAACTATACCCGATTGTCCGTGTCGCCGTCCTCGGCTAGTAAGAAGCGATAGATGGCATTCGGGAAGGATTGCTAGTGCGCCTGCTCAGATAGCAAATGCGGAGCCGCAGTCACTGCCTTCTTGTTGCTACAGATCAGTATCACCCCCCCTGACTACTGCACTGGTACTATAGCATCCAATAACCGAACTGTGAGTGAGCTGACAACGCTCTCTGTTTTATCTCCTTCGCACTTACTTGGTGTTCAGCTGTGTGTGTGGGACACACTATATGCCATGCCCCGGTGTCGTTGTTATGGTTTGCGGGTACTATAGCTGCGTGCCGGGATTATACTCACGTTAACCATTTGATTGTCGCCCAGTCTGCCCAGCACAATAGCATATTCCGTCATATTTTAAGTGGTGTTTTAGTAATTTTCGATAATAAATCGTGGTCGTAAAACCTATCGTGCTAGCTGGACTGATCATTTTTTATGACCGGGATCTCGAACTTAAACTTGATTGCAATGGAAATTATACATAATTTACACTCACAGCGAAGAAGAGACTGTAGCTGTACGAAGCTGCTTCAGCCACAAATTGTAGAACATGGCAACATGTATCAGTGTCCCATTGCCCCGACAGGAGGACCACCGTCGATGCTGGTAGTACCGTCGCTGAGACAATCAGATCCGACAACCCGATACATGCCAAGAATACGTATCCTGCCGGACAAATTGAATGATAAAACTACTGAACATCCTGGCTTGCTTGACGCCTACGAGTACGCCGGTTTGTAAAACACTGCCAAAATACCAAAGAAAAAGTCACAATTGCATGAAATCGACCATTATTTAAATCAAGTTCTGAATTCAATAACTTTTTATATAGATGGAAAATAAAGTTTTGGTTGCAGATCGGAACTTGTTAAATTATGTAAATTTGTGTGTACTTATCAGGCTGAAATCGCAGATTTTGCGGCCCGAGCTGTAGGCGAGGGACGTATATATATGCGATCGAGGGCTTTGTTTTTACCTCCCGTGTTGTGTAGATAATTTTTTTTACTACACTTGGTCAGAAAGCGGCTTTTTCCGTACGCGTAGCGTGCGGTAAAAGCTACTTTTTGCCCAGGTGTGGCATAAAACATTTAATAAATAATCAACATTGTAATGTTTAAAAGAATTGCTTGCACTGTTATTTGTATATTATACGAGTATTAAAGTGTTATCTTTTAAATGATTAATTTGGTAGGCGAGAAGATAGTTGATAATATCGTAACAATAATTTTATTATGTGTATATTCGGAAGAAACATTCCCTCACTGGTATTTGTGATGTAAATATAAACAATAACATAAGTTACTGTCAATGATGTACTCGTATAATGTTGGTGATAATGTGAGATCCGTAATACATTTTTGGCACTGCTTTTGAAATCGGCGTTTTTATGCCTAGCGCCTGGAGTGGAAAAGTACTTTTTTCTTCGTAGTATCACTGCATGCATTTGAGAAGGCGCGAAGCGCCTGTTCCTTTCAAAACCGCAAGTTTTTTTAATTGATGTAATTAAACTCTAGGCGCTAGCCAAGAGACGTTAAGCAAACCAGTTGAATAAACTCAAGACATTTATAATCGGAAGTAGAAACCGAACTAAGAAATTGCAAATAATAGAAGAAAATAGTTAAAATAGCAACTAAAATAAGTATTATTCCATAGCATTACCTGCACTTGAAGACGTAACAGAACCACGGTACCTGTTACGTCTTTCGTAGTAGGTAATAACTGAAAATAATTAAATTCTGCGGTAATATATGGGATTATTTTTTTTATATTTACAACGGAAATCATCCGCTTTGCGGAATTATAATTTCAACCAGGACGAAAACTAAAAAAATTATCAACCGGGACGGAATTTGAACCCCACGACTGGAATCAGTCCATCGCTCTTTCCAACCGACCTACTATTACACTACCGCAGGTATTGCTCGAGGCGACGAATCTTTCAATCAGTTCACTCTTCTAATTAAGCCTTACAAGCCTCCCGTAGCGACATCTACCGCCAAGTTGCTGCAACTTCTGAAACGGCACCAACGTCAAAGCAGAGGCCCAGAGGCGTTAAAGGCAGAGATCGTGGGTTCAAATGCCGTCCGGGATGATCAATTTTTCAATTTTCATTCTGGATGGGGATTAAATTTTGTGTAAGTATTCTAATATTTTTCAGCGAGGGCATTCTGACATGGGAAACAATCTAAACTTCATACTCAATGTCTATATACTGTAAGTCCATAGTAGGTTAAAAGTCGATCCTAACGCCTTTTCAAAATATGTTATAAATTATAAACTACGAGTACAACTGTGTTATTCCACGGTTGTAACATGTCATAACTTTTGTCATATCATTTTTGTAACTGTTGTTTTGTGTTTAAGCTACTGGAGCCGCATGGCACGCAACTTTCAATCTTAATATAGTGGAATTGAACCCCGGCTCGTAATAAATAATACTCGTACCACTATGTTTCAATAAAACTTATGTAAGAAATATCATTTCATATTTAATAGTAGCTTAACCGATTTAATTTTAACAAGTCATATTTTTCCCTTTGGATTGTACTTTGTAGTTAATATTTTCTTAAAACTAATAGGGTTTTGTAAATTTTTTAGGAAAGCGGACTACGTAACTAGCTGATACGAGTAACTAAGGTAACTGGAAAAATGGATGATTTGTTTCTCTTTCCTCTTTGAAACCTGACTGAGGGTTTGTGACCGATATTACGGTCCAGTCACGACTGAATTGCGGCGCGCGTTAAAGGTTCTTTTCCGGGCCACACTGTTGCGTGGGCACGCGTGGCGCTCCTACACTAAAAACTGTGATTTTGTATGTTGTAGTTAGTTAAAGTCAGAACGCCTCGATACCGTAATTAACTGAATTTTATCACAACGCATCCAGGGGATTCAAAAAATAAAGTAAAGGAAACTTAAAACTACTACTAGTTTCAGTTTCCTTCACTGTACGATAGTATCAGTATAATGACACATATGTATACTCATTATTTTCACCTTTGTGTATTGTAATGAGATAAAGAAATTGATACATACGAGTAAGTATCTTTCTATAGTCAACAGCATAAATCGCATAGTGGGAATGGAAAAAGTGTCGGGGCTCATACTTCTACAAAAGACAAGTACACACAAGAGTAAATAAATGGGTATACTTTTTACTTATTGAATTAATGTCCATACAAAGTGCACCCATTTGTTTTGCTCTTGAGTGTGTTTCCTGGATCACTTCATTAATAACATCCGGATAGATGGACCATATTTCCGGACGTCAGTTGTTTGTACGTACGCATACTATCAGTCTTATATTAATAATTGATAAGATGTGCCGAGCCAAGATACTCTTATGACTTGTACCTTAACAAATTTTATGTTGGGTCTTCGTTATACAGGAGGCCTGTGATAGGAGCAAATAATTAAAAGGACGCTTCCGCATTAACCTCTTGTATCCAAAATATTTTCGAACTTTTTCAATTTGGAGTAAATTTGATCTAAAATGATGACCTCCAAGTAAATAAACTAAACATTACAAGATCATAGCGCAGCATTCAATGCACATTTTAGAGCGCATGACTCATAATAGTTGTTGCATTTTTGATTTAAAAGGATATTTTTGGTATCTCACTAATTTATATATATCCTATACATATATATATATTTAGTGTTTTTATAATGAAGGAAAATTCATATTACTCAGGAAGCAAAAAAATAGATGTAAACTATAATTGCATTATTTTTAAACAGAAAAATTTTTTTTTTTTTGTTTTTAACTGAAACCACGTGTAAATGGTGGCAGAACGGCTCAATAGTGTACTGTTTGATCTTTTGTGTACTGTTTAGTGAAAAAAAAACCGGCTAAAAGAGAGTCGGACTCGCGAACCGACGGTTCCGTAAAAATATTTTTATATGTAACTAAAAATAAACGGCTTTCGCCATTTTTCCTTTATCTGTGCTATAAGACGTTGCTTCGTACCATTTCAAGATTCTGAGTTTACGGGAAGTACCCTGTAGGTTTTGATTCCCTTGCGAGTGTCGAAAATTTGCGGTAATTTGCGGCATAAACGGCTGTATCTTTTGATTGCGTTGGCTTAGAAGTTTGATTTTTTGACAGCTACAAGGGACAGTAGACCTAAGTATTTAATACAAATTTCAGCTTGATACCTTTACGCGTTACTGAGAAAAAGGGTCTTGACAGACAGACAGACGGACGGACGAAGTGATCCTATAAGGGTTCCGTTTTTACCTTTCGAGGTACGCAACCCTAAAAATGTATACGAATTATGTCCTCAACTGTACCTATTTATTTTTTGAATCCCTCATGTGATCATAATTTTGAATATGTTTTTTGAAGTAAGAAAAGCATAAATAAATATTTAATAGCCAATTATAGTCAAGGTCTAAACTACTTGCGAGGAAATTAATCCAAATACAAGTACGAGGGCTGTTCCGAAAGTTTTTAGCTGCTGTTACTCCATTCATGTGGCATGTGTTTTACTGATACTATTATGCGGGTAGTTCTGATACGTAATGTGTTCGGGTGAAATTGTTGATGAATGTAAGCTTATTCTTTTGTTTTTTAAGAACTACGTTTCAACCGCCCTGTCAAATATACGATGAACGGGTCACAATACCAATTTTGTGCTAAGGTCCGAGATTAATTTATACGTCACCACAACTAATAACACTTTATGCAACAGTTACATAATAAGGGTTTTTAAAATTCGAGAGTAGCTGTAACAAAACGTACGTAGTGAGTTTTGTTATTAAAGACTCAAGAATTTTAAGACCTAATTATGTAACGTTGCATGTAATATTTTTTTTGGCGGCAAAATAATTTAAATTAATTAAACATCGACATGGCGGCAGAATACCGGCATTGATATTTAAATATTTAAAAATGTAACAGTTATATAATAATAATGTATGGAAATCCATTTTGATTCTCCCACCTATGACTTGTCTATGGTTTGGACTTGCATTTGTATAATATTTTTTTTTTTTAAAACTGCTGGCTGTCATTTAATTGACAGATTGTAGTGACGGAGTAGAAAAAGGCTATTTTATACACTGCAAACTATGAATCTTCCCTGCCCCTACCCACGTAATCTGTTTCGATTGCATGAACATAATGACTATGAGATTAGGGACCGCAAATCATTACTGATTAGTGCATAATGTTTTTTTTTTAATTATTTATATTAAAACATTATTAATTTACAAGTGTAAGACTATATATACTATTGAGCCTAAACAAGTGTACTTGGTTCAAGTGTAATTTTTGTTTAAATAAATAAAATAAAAAAATCATTCAATTACAATGAGAACCAGAAAAACTAAGTTAACAATTCATCACGGGCATTTTCTACTACAGTTGTTCGGGATATGGTTTGACTAAAATGTGTTTATGTAAAAAAGTTGAAGAAAAAAAAGCTTGCTATTCACTAACAATTTTATCCCGGCCCGTAACTATTGAAAT
This sequence comes from Notocelia uddmanniana, assembly GCA_905163555.1. Classification (NCBI taxonomy): domain Eukaryota; kingdom Metazoa; phylum Arthropoda; class Insecta; order Lepidoptera; family Tortricidae; genus Notocelia; species Notocelia uddmanniana. The sequence continues at coordinate 67,720,627 of LR991052.1, forward strand.
TATGTACGTAATGGTGCCAATAAAAATATATCGCATAAATAGAGAGAGTTCAGCTTTAAGCTTTCGAAACAGCCACTTTAATGTATAAGTATAGGATTTAGCTCTCGGATATTTTGACCATTGACATACATATATATCAGTTAACCACAATATTATATATTACACAGCATAAGTAATACACAAATAATCATTAAAATATATTTAGTATACCTGTGGCCAATTAAGTTAAATATATTTATAATTTCAGAGTTATTCGTATTATGACTATCCGTATTCCTACTATCGTCATAATACGAATAACTCTGAAATTATAAATATATACTTATATTCTACGAATATTAATCAGTTAAGGTATGGTGGGGTAATATGAACACTGGGGAAGTAAGAAAACTTAAAGTATATATTTTTTTAGCCCCGTTTCATTTTACCTCACTTCCCCTTAACTGCATCTTCTAGTATAGTATAAATACAATAATAAACTTTAAGTTTTGAAAACTATATACATATTGGTGCCCTTGACTGAGCATACCGAACTGTCAACTCATCATAAATTGTGCAATTAATATCTAAAGACTATCTAGATACTAATAACTAAATTTGACCTTACAGCCTCAACCACCTTACCTTAATAACTTCTATCTGTTTCTGATCTGCTATATTTTATTTGCCTCCTTCCTTTTATAAAAGATAGTGTCTCAATAATAACTTTCTTCTATGGTGCTCACCAAGTTGTTTTTGTACCGTATCTGTTGCCTTACTTAGCAGATCTGTGGCCTTATTATCTAATGCTACGCTGCTTTTGATAATATTAGTTAGAAAAACAAATGTAAATTTATTTAAAAATGTTTGGATTTGAATTTGTACCGTACTTGCGTCATTTCTTGTTCCAAATATTCTACCAAAAAGACTAGAAAAGTTGAGAATTAGAGTGTAATTAAAGTAATCTAAATATGAAAAGTTTAACCTTAACGACCAGATCTCAAGTAGATTTAATAAATAATAATAAAATAAATAAATATATAAATATTGGGGGACATTTTTTTACACAAATCGAACTAGTCCCATAGTAAGCTCAATAAGGCTTGTGTTATGGGTACAAGACGATATATTTAATAGATAAATATGTATATATACTTAAATAAATATATCACATCCAAGTCTCAGGAACAAATATCTCTGCTCACCACAGAAACAAATGCCCTTACCGGGATTCCAACCTGGGACCTCTAGCTTCGGAGGCAGTGACACTGCCAACTAGGCTAAACAGGGCGACAAAAGAGTAGTAAAGTAGATTTAATGAAATTAAACATAAACTAGTGTACCTACTCGTACGTTGTGAAGATCACTTGTCTTGATCACTTGTCAGTATAATGTATTCTAGTCATCCGGCATAATATGAGTAAATTGACATTTTCACGTGGGTCTTTTTGAAGTTAATAAATTGTTGATATCATGACGAAACGCAACGTCGCATAAAAATGTGCATATTTTAAAAGTAATTATAAAAAATATTCTACGTGATTATGAATTTATGTTAACAAAGTTTAACTTCATATTACAAAAGCTATATTATTCTTACAATTTTAGATTTGGTATATCTATAGAAAACCCCGTTCGTATGGAGTTGTTGCGGTCGGAATAATACAGCGCCATTCCATGACGAAATTTGCTTCGGTAATGGCTTGGCACGGACGATTTATTTGAAAACGGCTTTCAGAGAAAAATAAGCATAAGAGTTAAAAATGTAAAATGATTGAAATATTATTCATTTCATTGAGAAGAGACATAAAAAATTGTATTATGCTATGTAATGTTTGATTTTTAATCCCCATAAAATGTGGGTATGTGTATCTGATCTGGTGTTACTAACAAATAAAATGGAATTCATGTTCAGGTGAAACAATTTTCAACCGAGTCGCCTGGAAAATGACATAACAATCGTATGGAATTTATTTTTCGAGCTATGAGTTCTTTGCACTTTTAGCACCCCCCAGGGGTCCTAATGATTCACACCTTAATACTCAATAGACAACATCGTCTATTATGAATCAATGTGAATGATGACCAAAATATCAAATACCCATTAAAGTGACGTGACCTTAAACTATGGTGGCCGTCTAGCTAATAATAATTAGTATAGCCTAAGTTAGTTTAAGTAATTCCAATAATAAATAATAAATCAATCTCTTGTGTATAGTTAGTAACCCACAAATAGGTAATCAAGCACATAAGGCTTTTAGGTCTTCAGGCCACCTAGGTAGCGTAACAGGCTATAAAAAAGCCCTTAAGGCTATATAACAACCACGGCCCTGCGACCAGATATAGTGGCTACATAACTCATTATTATGTGTCTGTTAAAAAAATAAACAAACGCCCTTCTGGCTTACCAACGGAATCAATCTTGACATGTAAATCAATAAGATTGCACATAAGAAGTAATATAAGAGTAAACTCTCCTCGGTACTCAATTTCTATTCTCCCTCAGCCCTTAGCCAAGGGAGGACCGTGCATACTCGTAGTACTTGTAGCTCGCAATTGCGAGAACAACGTACCAATAAAACTCCGCGCCTCCGCGAACATTTAAAGCCAAAAGCCTGGCGAGTAATTTAAAATCACAATGTTCGCCAAGTCTCCTGCACACCAACGAAGCCCATATTATAAAAGAAATATGAGCGGGTCCGACTAACTAGAATTTTCAAATTTACGGCTGAGAATAACGTCATCATCGACGAGAAGTTTGGCTTTAGATCCAAGCACTCGCGCGTCAACAGGTTCACCGCATCCTGGAGCACGTGCGGTCGTCGGATAGAACCGTACTCGCCATACGAGTTTTTCTCAGATTTTGAAATTTTCTTTACAGACTAGAGGGAACGTACTTGGATCCACACCCCATCCGGCCCAAAGTCCCGCAAGGCTCCGTGCTCTCTCCCACTCTTTATTAGTTACTTACGTATGACATTCCCTGTGGCAGCCTAATGTGTATCTGGGTTTGTTCGCGGACGATACCGCGCTCTTTACAACTCGTAAGTACGCTTTTATCCGGCGATACCTCCAGGAGGCAATCACCGACCTTAATTGTTGGTTTAATGTTTGGCGTATCGAAGTTAATCCGGAAAAAAACACTGCAATACGTTTCCATACTTCTGATTCCGTTAGGGCAGAGCGAGCGAGGCAGGTGGGTCCGATTCAGAGGTCTGACCGGCTCATTTCCCGGGCCACGACTATCTTCAACGACGACTTGATATTTTGGATTGACCCTCGACAGGAAACTGACTTCGTAGCGACATTTGTAGGGTACGCAACCGTGCGTTGTTCGTGCTAAGAAGGCTTGGGCTGATTATTAACAAGTTTAATAAAGTGTCACTTAGAAATAAGCTATCATTCTACAAAACTTATGTTCGACTAAATAGGTTAACCGAAAAGTGTGGCAGCAATGGCCTCATAAACCAGGTAAGTGATGCGGTAAACTTCAGGCTGAATTAGAAGAAAAGGAAGTAACATGCATAAGTACTTAGGAACCAGCGATGGGAAGGGAAAAGAGGTAATGCACTCATTCATTTTAATATCTACTACATCCCTAGTATAGTATCTATCTACCCCAACCACGATAGGTACTAGTATTCGATTCCGTTCTACTTCCAAATTCCAACCATCCCGACTGCAGAGAAGTTCGCTTACTTACTCGTAAGTTTCACATACTCTACTAACTTTCCTGGCTCATATGCTACACCAAGTGGGACAAGCTACTCGTATGCCTCAATGTGCCTCAAGTTTTCTAATGAGAGAAAAAAGAGTAGCTAAAGAGTGAAACTACCTTACAGCAAATTCTCAAAAAATCTTAAAAAGGAAACCTAGAACACAGGCAATATAGATGTACATCCTTTTGGACGATACCATCACTTACCAGGTGAAACATTGGTAAAAAAAACTAAAAAAAGAAGGGCGTCTTTTCTTAAAGATGATAAAAGAGATCGAAGAGGTCTACATCTTCGTAAGGAGTGCCGTTGAAGATTCCTCTTGTCAAGTTCGCAATTTCGGCAATAATAGCTGCATTCCGAAGAAAGTGAAAAAAAGAACAACAGATTTGAAACAAGTATTAACTCATAGCTAAACCTTTCTTTATTCTCAGGTTTCATTCTCTTTTGTTTTCGTTTGTGGACTTAGCAAATTATATCCTAGTAAGGCCGGGAAATGTTGAAGGGGAAAGCTTTTGAAAATATATTTAGCTGCTTACCTCCTTTTCTTGAGTATATACTTATAATATATAAGAGGGTACACATTAACATTTATAAATTTTTAATGTGTATTTTTTTAATAAACCTCGAAATATAAAAGGAGCGCTCCTGGCCCAGCGGCGCCCGCGTACCGCGTGCGGTATGTGAGGTTAAGCAATGTCGGGTGAGGTCCGTCCTTGGATGGGTGACCGCTTTGAGTGTTTACTAACTGAGCGCTCCTGTGCTTTGGAAGGCACGTTACGCCGTTGATCTCTGTTGCTGTCTGTGATAGCAGTCGTTAAGCCAAGTTAGAGGCCTCCGGGCGGCTTGAGAACTTCTAACAGTCAAGTTGCTGGCTCACTTGACAAGCCTAATCCCAATAAGGTCTAATTTCCCCCTCGGGTTGGAAGGTCAGATGGCAGTAGCTTCCGTAAAAACTAGTGCCTACGCCAATTATTGGAATTAGGTAGCGGACCTTCAGGATGCAACTGTACTGGGAATAACGCTAGGAGGATGATGATTTTTTTAATAAACCGTCATATGCTATAATTATTAATAATGGTTAATGATATTAATGAAACGACGTTGAATTAGATATCATAATCTAAACTTACCGATCTTGTTCAATGCTGGTTCTACGAAGAAGGAAGCGACAAAGAAGCCATTCATGGTAATGGCAACTATACTGCATACGAGAGCAAACATAAGTCGTCCGAGTTTGGGCCACTCGTGGGACATCATGATGGGCGAGTATATACGAGTCACGTTGGCCACCACTTGCCGCACTCTCCCCATTTCGACCTGTCACAAGAACATTTGATATGATTAGGTACCGATGTGCTTTTGCCAATATCTGGACGCGGTAGCGTGTTCACCTAAGTTCACCCCAGGAACTGGCGGACGGCAGCCGTGTGTTATTTACACGAACCGTTTGGAGCCAATTTTGATCCCCCAATAACTCCAAATCCATCTAACATAAATAAAAAAAATTTATACATGTATATCCTTTAGAACAACTAGAACCCCAAATTTCATAAATATAGGTTTAATAGTTATTGAGATATTAAATTCCAAAAAACGGCATTTTTACCACTGACTGACTGACTGACTGACTGACTAGTAATCAAAAAAGTAACCCACTTCCAGGTTACCTAGGAAGCTGAAATTTGCCATGCAGCTTGGTAAAAAAAAAACAGAAAACAGTGATATTTTATTAGTTTTCTCTGTACTTATTTTCTTACTTAAGATAGGTTTTTACAAAACATAAAAATATAATAACGTTTATATTGTAATATATAAAAATATACATACAAGATATAAAAGCATTATAAAAAACTTAACCTAGAGTGCCGCCGGCAGCGAGGCGGGGCCTAAGCTACCGGTGGTTAGGGCGACAGAGAGAGGAACCTCCTGACTATCCGCGCTGTGTCCAAGAGTACCGCCTTCTGCATCTGACCCTTGACCTCAGAACATAAAAAAATTCTTTCTATGATCTGAGCCTTTGACCCAGCCATCTAGCGAGAGTCTCTTAGATGTTGGTCGAGACTTTTCGCAATTAGACCGTTCGCAGAGACGACTATCGGGACAATGACAATGATCGTCGAATCAACATCCCACGTGGCGGTTACCTCGTGTGCCAGGTCTAGGTATTTACTTGCCTTGTCCTTACTCGGCCTTCACGAGGTTTCTCATCACGGGGGATGGTGATCTCGACGAGCTCTGCATGGCGATCTGTCAGCAGGATATCAGGTTTGTTAGCTATAATAGTCCTGTCCGTGATAACAGATCGATCCCAATAGAGCGTGGCACGACCATTTTCGAGAACAGGCGCAGGTGTGTACTTATAGTACGGCACTTCGAAGTTAGTTTTATTATTATTTTTATTTATTTATGCTAGTTACCTCAGAACTCCGTCATTTATTAACCGATTTGGATTTTTTTTGTTTGATACGGTGTAATTCAGCTGTGGTCCCATAGTTATCAGGTAAGAATCTGATCATAGTGTCCTGGAGAAATAGAGGGAACTCTTCAAATATTTGAGGTGCACCTATAGTGATTTGGGTATTTTGTATAGTAACTCGTGCCAATGCTCTTAAAAGCACCATTTGGCGAAGATTGACAAAAAGTAATGATATCCCACCAAAAACATAAATGTGAAAATGGAAGCCAAGTTCAATATTAAAAATATGCGATGTATGGTTGTCGTCTTCACCGACAAAGAGTGCCAAGTTCCGTAGATTCTTTGAAATGGTACCAAGTCCGGCACTACATTGTTTACAGTAAAACTAATTTACTGCGGCTTAATGCATTTTGAGCCTTAGCTTGGCAGTTTTAGTATGTTAAAAAACCATAAACGCAGTTGGATATTTAAGAAAACTGCCAAGTTGAAGCTCAAAATGCAAGAATTAGATAGATACCTTATATACTATCAACTTCACAGTAAATTGACCATTCGTGACCCTTATTCTAACGAGATAAGGTCTACCAATGATCCGTCAACTGTAACGTTAATGCCAATGTCTTGCAGCGGCGTGGCCGGCCATTGCCAACGCCTACCGGAAAATTTCCAACGTTCCTGTTAGCCGCACTTCACTAGACATGATACCCACGGCGGCATTTTATAGGTAATATTAAACGTATAGGTACTTAAAATTTTAACATAAATAGTCCGTATAAATATTTAATCAGTATAAAGTATTTTTATTTATTTATTTGTTAATATTGCCAAATATTTTCACATTTTAGTCTTGTATTTGTGGTGCAATAAAGAATATTATTATTATTATTTATCCTAAAATGTGTTTTCTTGCTTTTGTGGCAACCTTTGTTCTGCTATACCTACTCACCGTCAACTAAAGTGATGAGACCGACCGGTCATAAAATCCAGCGCACGTAGGGATGGATGGCAGTATATCGGTAAAATATTTAACTTAAGGATATTTTCACTGAACCATTATCAATCGACGGAATTATTGGTTGTCACAGAACTATCAATCACGTCATCTAGGTTCATACCTGACAGTTTACATAAGACCCCTATTAAATATTGAAATGGCACGTGAATGATGTTAAGTGAAAATGCCCTCAAAAGTCAATATAATTGACGAAGGCCAAGAGGCGAGACCGCAAAGGGTAACTGGTTCTTGTCCCGCCTGTTACAATCCCGCGCAGTGTCAGTCAAGCGGTAGTTGTATATGTTACGGGCAACTGTAATAACCGGGCAGTATGAATAATGACCGATAATTATGAATAAAAACCAAGAACGCCAGTCAAAGTGAAAAAAATATGAAATCAAGAAATCAGAATTAAATATTTATTCTGCAAATAGGCCACAAGGGCACTTTTACATGTCAAAGCGTGAATTTATATAATTAAAAAAAACTGACAATAATACTTAATAATAATGATTAAAAAAAATCATATGTATAGGTATGAATAAATCCCTACTTGTAGCTGCGTAATGCGGTAATGTCAATATTATATAGGGTTAGGTTATGTTAACTTTAGTCTCTCAGAGCGGAAAAAGTTATCGAAACGCTGTCGATAAGTTGCGAATTGGACAGACAATTGTTTTATCCAAGTTTAAGTTTTTATTACTCATACCGACCGGACAAAGTGATCATAGATTCAATCAATCAATCTTTGTGTTTTATGGCCCCATCGATATTGTCGATGATTCCGCCAACGTCAAGGTTTAAAAAGGCACGTGTTTATTAAGAATTTGACCGGTGACTTCAGATTGCCAGGTTCACTTAGAAGAGTATCTAAAACAAAGGACAACACAAACATTTATTGTTAACCTAACTACTACAAAAACAAGTTGTTAGTTTTAATAAATTTACATAAGACATACACAAAGGGGGAGTGCACCAGGGTTAAAAGGAATTTAATGTTGATGGGCCGGGGAATTTCCGGGGGTAGGATATCATACAAAGGAGTGACGATCCGGTTGCAGTTAAAAAAAAGGTGTTCTAGCGTACCCTCCGCCAGACCACATTCGCACAGAGAGTGGTCCCGAACATGTATCTTTGCCAGAAATACAGGTGTACAAATGTGGCCTAGCCGTAAACGAATATTCGCGGATGTAATGTTTTTCGGAATTCCTTTCCTAGTAAAAAACCACGGCCTAGAGGGCAGATCTGGTTGGATTTTGCCATAATTTTTGCCAATATTTATACGGGTAGTTTGCCAACGGGAGTTCCAGGCATCTCGCATGTGCGGGAGAGCAAGCGCTTTGAGGTCACGGGTAAAACATCGATCATGAACATTGTTGCCCTGCGTAATAGCTTCCTTTGCGCAAAGGTCAGCCGTCTCGTTACCTTTTATTCCACTGTGACCTGGGATCCAAGCCAGAACCACATCAATGTTATCCATGTGATACCTGTAGAGGAGCTCCTTAATTTGTAGGGTTACAGGGAAGTTCTCTTTAGCATGGAATGGACGTTTAACTATATCCTGCAGGCAACTCAGGGAATCGGTTAAAATAAGAGACTTATGGTATATATTAAGATGGTGATCATAGATTATTCACGTTGCTCTGTGCATGACAGCAAATGCTGGCGCTAGTTGTGATAGACAGACGTCAGCTGTCTATGGTTCTATGGTCGCGTTCACGATTCTCGGAAACTAGTAGTACTCGGGATACTTATGCTATTTTGTATGTTATTTTAATTTTCTTTACTTCTTTTTTCTATTTAGTATAACTTTTGTGTTTTGTCTATCGTGGCTTCACTTTGGTCCCAAAGGAAGTCCAGCGCTAGCCACTGGCTGCTAGCACCATGCTGATTTGGGGCCATTTCGTGGCTATGTGATGTGTTTTTGTAATTGCTCCTTTGTTATTTAATGTCTTTATGCCACGAATAAATGCTTTTATGTTATGTTATTGTTTAATGAACAGATTCAACAAGTTGCCAGTAACATGTGGAGTGAGGAGTTGTTCGTACTTACTTGAAATAGGTTTGACTAGGGCGACGCCGCGCGAGAAGCGTTTAAGAAAATCGACTTCTGTTCCGGGTGCAACTGAAACAAAAGAAGTAGATTTATCCCTTAAAGAGACACAATTATTACCAGTGATCGTAACTTTTGTAGCATTTTCGGTGCAGTGTAGTGGTGTTAACGGAGTTGGTATGGACAAATACAATTTAAACGGTTAATTAAGGTTAATATTAACGTTATTAACGCTAATGAATCATAAGAATATAAATAATTTATCCCATTTCCGTTAACACCACTACTCTGCACCGAAAAGGTTACAAAAGTTACGATCACTGATTTTTACACACGAGAAATCGGGAGTGGCCCTTTGAACCAATGTCACTTAATATGACGGTAAAATATTAACATTTGCCACAACAATTTTTACACAAGACTAAATACTGTCAAGTCTATCTACATCGTAATCATGTTGAGTTTTTTTTTCTTTATTTTTCTTTTGATTATATCTACGTTAATGTAATTAATTAATTATGCATTGGTTGAATTGGCCGAAGAAAAAACGTAAGAGAACTAAACTTAGGAAAGAAAAAGTATGCGATTGCCTTTAGGCTCTTGACAAACAATGAAATATATAAGATTTCAAGCTAACATGGTCATTGACATTAGAAGTGTTGGAAACGGGATATTTACCATGGACATATATTATGATTTTTAGTTCCCTATATTTCAGCGCTGTGTGCGGGTGCACGTCAGTTAATCCTTGAAAATGATTTTTAAATTAAAAAGTAAATTTTAAAAAAAATATAGTGTTAATGCTCCGAGCAGGATTCGAACCTGCCACATCTGGCATACGTATAATCGCCGTTAATAGAAGTCTAAGTCTTCTACGGTAGATGTCGCTGTACGCTTCTCTTACGCGTTGTAAGATGGAACAAGTGAAGGATTTCGTGCACGAGCTTGGTTGTTCCGATAGCTCAGAGGCTAGAGTTATTGGCCGCGTATGCCAGATGTCAATGCTTCGAATCCTTTCCCTTTAATTTAAAAATTTAGAATTTTCGTTAGCAGCGTTAGCTACTGCTTAATACAAAAGTAACTTGAAAATGATGCATGCAACAGCTCCGAAATATAAGGAACTCAAAAAATCATAATATACATGGTATGTATATATCCCGTATGAAATATATCATCATCATCAAATTTAAAAGCTTGACTCTTTCAGAGTAGTAGACGCCCTAATAATATATGTACAAGGTGTTTGGAAACAGGATGCAAAGACTTTCAGGGATGATAGAGGAGGTGATATTAGATATTTTAGACACAACTTGCTTTAGTACAAAGTCTCTTAGTTTCCAAGATATGCGCCATTTTATTTTTAAAATTGTATGTTTTCCATACTACCGGACGGATAATGTTTTAACTTTAAGCAACATGGGGCCAGGTCAGTTCTTGGATGAGTGACCGCTTTGAGTGGTTACTAACTGAGTGTTCCCGTGATTTGGAAGGCACGTTAAGTCGTTAAGCCAAGTTAGAGGCCTCCGGGCGGCCTGAGAACTTTTAACAGTCAAGTTGCCCACTTACTTGACATGGGTGGTTAAAGTTGCACCACGACCGTAAAGATTAGCCCCTTTATTACCCTTCACGTGACTTCTGGGTGGTAACTGGCAACCGTACACTCTTCTCAAAAATCTCACGGTTAGGAAATAAATGCCAAACGGTTATAGCTAATCTAATAAATGCCTATAAACGAAGTTTCAAGTTACTCGTTTTGAAAAACACCTACTCCCTGAATAAGCTTTCAAGTCCCTTTTCACCCCTTCTGATGTAGAAATATCAATAAAGCTGAAATTAGTTTTCTTATACTTTATTGCTACGTTATAAACGAGATTTCAAGCTTCTCATTTCAAGAATATATTTGTCCCCTAAACAAACATTAAAACCCCATTTCACCTCTTCAAAGAGGAAATTTACAAACGTTACTTAGTTTCAGTTGTTTAGTTTTTTAAGTAAGTTTCAGGTTTATTTTAATCATTTAATCTCGCATACAATATTTCACCCCCTTTTAACGCCCTCAGGGGATGAATTTTAAAATATATCGTGGCTTATGTGTTATCCTGATATCTAAGCTAATCGTACAATATTGGAAAGTTTCATAAAAATTAGTTAAGAGGTTTTTAAGATTAAGAGCAATGTATCCATCAAGCAGGACACAGTTTGCCTACGAAGAATGGAAAGGAGCATGTTGGGAATCAAAATAGCACATAAACTAAGCAACCAAAATATTAGAAAATAGACCAAATTAACCGATATTGTGGAAAGAGTAAGGGCATGGATGAAAGAAAACAAATGGACAACAAAAATCATTGAATGGACCCCAAGAGATGGCACCAGATCGCGAGGACATCAAAGAATAAGATGGGCGGATTCTTTCAAACAGAAATGTGGACCATACTGGATGAGCAAAGCCAGGGACAGAAAGTTTTGGAAAGCGATGGGGGAGGCCTACGCCAAAGAGGCGACTACTTCAGATTTCAAACTGTAAAGATTTAATTTAGTTAATTGAATGTAATTAGTTATGTAGTAGACTAGCTTTTTATTTTATTTTACACTGTTGTAATACGAGATTACCTCCCCTACGTGTAAGGTGGGGATGCAATTTTGTTTTTGCAAAACTCATCGTGTTGGGAATCGTTGGATACAAAGTCTAAGGAAACAAGGTCTGCTACTCCGATTTGTGACACAAGCATACGCCACTGTACAGCCTGTACACACACGAACTCACACGATGACACGCTTTATGTTTATTTTTCTCTTCTTTAAATGGTCGAATCGATACAATTTTTGTTTATTATTATGTAGGTATTCAAAATTTCTTAAAAAAGAGCAATAACGTGTTTTTGCATGATATTTTCCCTTGTTTTTTTTCTGCTAATTTTATTTGTTGGCAATGTAAATGTATGTGTACATGTATTCCAGTACAACGACACCTCGAATATATATATATATATATTCTTTATTTAGACAAATTTTACTTTCATAAGCAATTTAGCAACTATTATTTAAGTAACTAACTATTTTTCTCTCTTGAATAGTATTGGTAACTATTGGCTATGTGCACGTCAGAAACGTCAAACGTCAAAGGTCCGAGACAATTTCAAAACTCAGAGATGTCAAATAATGACACATGGATATTATATTTACTTTAGTAAACGAGAAAGACCCCGTATTGGAAATTTTACTGAAATAAATAAGAGAATAAATAAATACATACAAACGAAACGAATCGTAGGAAACCGTTAAGAAACCAATAGAAAACGTGAAAGTAAATTTGACAGTGGTCCCCGGTAAGTACACATTTCTGCCATGGTGTGCGCTACGATCGCTGTTTACTTCATAATAAATAAATAAATAAAAAATGACCGCCAACCAACGATATGCTCAATAGCAGTGATGACCTAGGCTTGTGTCAAGCACAACGAATTCTAATCAACGAGTAACAAGAAATAGAACGAGAGCTAATTTTTGTCGGAGTCATTCCCCTCCCCCTGCAGCTAAATGGTTAGTGGTTACTGGGTATGTGAAAAAAAATCATCATCATTCTAGCCTTATTCCAGTATAGCAACATCCTGAAAGATGCCCAGGGTCCGCTACCTGATCCCGAGAATTATCGTAGGCACTAGTTTTTACGAAGGTGACTGCTATTTGACCTTCCAACCCAAGCGGGAACTAGACCTTAATAATTCGTAGAACCAGCATTGAACAAGATCGGTAAGTTTAGATTATGATATCTAATTTAACGTCGTTTCATTAATATCATTAACCATTATTAATAATTATAGCATATGACGGTTTATTAAAAAATCATCATCCTCCTAGCGTTATTCCCAGTACAGTTGCATCCTGAAGGATGCCTAGGGTCCGCTACCTAATCCCAATAATTGGCGTAGGCACTAGTTTTTACGGAAGCGACTGCCATCTGACCTTCCAACCCGAGGGGGAAATTAGACCTTATTGGGATTAGGCTTGTCAAGTGAGTCAGCAACTTGACTGTTAGAAGTTCTCAAGCCGCCCGAAGGCCTCTGACTTGGTTTAACGACTGCTATCATAGACAGCCGGGATCAACAACTTAACATGCCTTCCAAAGCACGGGAGCGCTTAGTTAGTAACCACTCAAAGCGGTCACTCATCCAAGGCCTGATCCCGCCCGACATTGCTTAACCTCGCATACCGCATGCAGTACGCGAGCGCCGCCAGGCCACTCGAACGCCCCAAAAAAAGAAAAGAAAAGATGATTGTCATATATCTATATTCTCTATATATAAAAGAAAGTCGTGTTAGTTACTTCACTTATAACTCAAGAACGGCTGAACCGATTTAGCTGAAAATTGGCAGGGAGGTAGTTTAGAGCCAGGAGAAGGACATAGGATACTTTTTATCCCGTTCGACAGCATTCCCGTGTGACTTGACATGTAACGTCAGTCACTATAAAACGTGGTATAACAAAAAAGAATCAGACTTGGAATAACAAAATTGACGTATAATGACAGCTATGTAATGACGTATGGATGACAATTTGATATTTGTAAGAAATCAATATTAAAACTATTTCTATTAAATAAATAATTAACATTATTGCCCAATTGCCCATTCGTATAAACAGTGAAGTGAACTATAAAACTCGGTATGGTTGATAATTTAAGTTTTTAGGTGAAGTGAAGTTTAATTAATAATGCTGCGACCAAGACGATCGAATCTTTCCCGACAAAGCCGTGATGCAAGAATACGAAATACTGCAAATGAAAGGACTGAAGAAGAACAAGAAATTGCACGTGAACAGCGCCGCGATAGTATGGCTCGACTTCGTGCTTCTCAATCACGAGAGCAAAGTGAAGCAGCCCGTGAAACAGTTCAAGGCCAATCCTTAAAAGTTTGTGGTTTAAATCTAGAACATTCATGTTTTTCCCATGGTCAATTATACGTGGCATGTTCACGGGTCGGAAGACCATCTACGTTGTTTGTTTTTGCGCCTGATAATAAAACAAAAAATGTCGTGTATCACAAGGTACTTAAATGAAGAGCAACCTATGTACTAAAATACAGAAATAATTATGAATGATTGATGTAGAAATTTAATTTTTTTTTATTTTTTCCAATAAAAAAAAAATCTCCTTATTTATTGACATTAAGGCGGAACAAAGTTCGCCGGGTCAGCTAGTATATATATATATAATTCATTCAAAAGGAAAACTATCATAGCCAAGTATACACACTACTAGTTAACGAGTAATAATCGAACTTAAGAAATGTACTCGTCGCAGGTGGACAGCTACGGAACCCTAAGTTGCGCTTGGGCCGACACGCACTTGGCCGCTTCTTGTAAAGTCATTTAGGGTTACCATTTTTGCCGAATGACTTCGTTACAGCAGTATGGCGCTTTGCGTGCAGTCTTACGGGCGATGTGACTCAGCCACTTTTAAGAATACAAGAGGGGGTATACGTATGAAATGTGCATGTAGATTCGTATCGCATTGATCGATGAGGTCCCTGTTTTTTAACCGACTTCAAGATTTCAAAAGAGGAGGTTATCAATTCGGTTGATTTTTTTTATTTTTATTTTTGTTACTCCATAACTCCGTCATTTCTTAACTGATTTGAAAAATTCTTTTTTTGATTTTAAGTATATATATCCAAGTTGGTCCCGTTTTTGTCAAAACGCAGTTATATATTAATGTATTTAAATATATTCTTACGTTTATGATTTTTTTATGATAAATAGTTATCTGTGAAAATACATCTGTCTAAAACTTCCTAGATTAGTTTTTAAAATATTAATTAATATTACTTAAAAACCTATTCTCGTGCCAATCGTAATTGTCCATACTTGCGACAAGCATTATTGAGCTGTCACTAGCGTATGAGTGAAACAAGATTGAAGAATATTTCCACGCCTGCTATTCAGAAAAGAGTCGTTGTTGCCCTCGAATGAGAGATCAAAGTCGTACAATTATTTCCTCATTTGTGGGCAACATTGACTCTTTTCCTCATAAAAGGTGTGAAAGTATATGCCAATCGGGAGCAAAATTATTACCGTAAACGTCTCGCTACCCCCAATATTGAATGTACTTTAGAATCCCTCGTTACGCTCAGGATTATACTGTAGAATCTTTCGTTTGACTCAGGATTCATTATACCGCCCTCGCCGTAAGTATATCATTTTACTCCGGACCTTGAGACACAAAACCCTTCCCTCTTATACCTCGAGGTAATTCTGAAACTATTACATAATAATGACTAATTTTGATGTAAATATTACGTGACAAACATGCAGATGAAATGGAAACCTCTTTCCTTCTATTGAAGGCGGTTAAAAATAAAATCATATGTTCATCTAGCCTTTTTAATAATCGGAAATTCTTTAAAACTTTTGTTACGGAGTTGGAACGACTTTTATTCATATATTAGACTTTATTGCACTGTAACAAGATACAGATATGAAAGGCGAACTTAATGCCGAATGGCATCCTCTATCAGTCAACTTGCAGGGCAATCAGAGAATAATCATAGTTGGTGCACCGGGTTGTAGTACAACAAAGAAACGAAGGTTGACAAATAAAACATTATTTTTAGGGTACCGTAGTCAATTTGGTCCTCATCCAATTTTTGTTTGTAAGTTGTAACTGTTCTTTAAATAAATAAAATATAATAAAATAAAAGCCATGGACAAAAGACAATTAAGGCTTAGAAAAAAAAAACTCGCTTGGAGAGGGTTCCGTACGTACTATGTTACTTTAAATGGCATAGAATTCTTATAAGTTCTAAGTTTTCCTGTTATATTAGGTAACATATTTTTTAAATATAGATAAAAAGAAAGTAAATAATTTTTAAGAAAAAAAAACCGACTTCGATGGGGGAGGCCGGTGAAAGATTATTATACTTAGATGGTGCACTCTTAGATTCCATACAATAAAATAAAAATGGCTATAAGTATGTTTATAATGGTAGAAGACTAAGTACCCTCAATTTCTCATGGAATCATAGAAAAACCTTGCTTGCTTGACAAACAAAACGAAGAGAACAAATCGCCAAACGTGAACTACCTACGCGTCGTTGAAGAGTTCCATTCTGATCATCATCAGCAGTTCCACTTCATCAAATGTCACTTTTATGAATGAAAATGCTTGATTAGTTCATGAAAATACTAAAATCACTATTTGTGTGCCTGTCACATTTGAGGAGTTCCCTCGATTCCTAATGGATCCCATCATCAGAACTCGAGCATGACAAAAATCAATCGTGAAAATAGAACTTGCTTAACAAACACAGCTAGGAGGACAAATCACCAAACGTGAACTTTTCGTCGTTGAAAAGTTCTGTTCTGATCATCATCAGCAGTTCCACTTCATCCAATGTCACATTTTTGGATGCAAATGCTTGACTTGTTCATAAAAACACAAAAATCACTATATGTTTGCCTTAAAGATTTGAGGAGTTCCCTCAATTCCTCATGGATCCCATCATCAGAAATCAAGCATGACAAAAATTAATCGTGAAAATAGAACTTGCTTAACAAACACAGCTAGGAGAACAAATCGCCAAACGTGAACTTTTCGTCGTTGAAGAGTTCTGTTCTGATCATCATCAGCAGTTCCACTTCATTCAATGTCACATTTTTGGATGCAAATGCTTGACTTGTTGATAAAAACACAAAAATCACTATATGTTTGCCTTAAAGATTTGAGGAGTTCCCTCAATTCCTCGTGGATACCATCATTAGAACTGCGTTTTGACAAAAACGGGACCAACTTGGATATATATACTTACAATCAAAAAAAGAATTTTCCAAATCGGTTAAGAAATAACGGAATAAAGGACTAACAAACATTAAAAAAAAAACTTACAACCGAATTGATAACCTGATCCTCTTTTGAAATCTTGAAGTCGGTTAAAAACGGAACCCTTATAGAATCACTTAACAACAAACAAACAACATATCTACATATTACCGTTTTTTTTCTGTTTGTAACGTTTCATTTGTGTGAGGTGTGCAATAAAGAGTATTCGTATCGTATCGTATCACTTTGTTGTCTGTCCGTCTGTCTGTCTGTCAAGACCGTTTTTCTCAGAAATGCGTGGAGGTATTAACCTGGATTTTATATCAAATACTCAGGTCTACTGTCCCTTGGAGCTGTGAAAAAATCAAACTTCTAAACCAACCCAATCAAAAGAAACAGCCGTTAATGCCATAAATTTCCGCAAATTTTCGACATTCGCAAGGAAATCTAATAAATCTTAAAATTTGGTACGAAGCAACGTCTTATAGCACAGATAAGGGGAAAATTGCGAAAACCGTAAATTGTTAGTTACGTCATATAATAAAAATATTTCTTACTGAACCCTCGGTTCGCGAGTCCGACTCGCACTTGGCCGGTTTTTTTGTTATCAATGAATAAAATCGTTGTATGATCAAGTCAAACAACGTATAAGTGTATATAACAAAATGCCAGAAGCCCGTTTAGTGATGCGGTACAATTCAACCACAAGTTTATCACTACTTATGTATGAATTAGTAAGCAACGAACGTGGACCACAATTCGCATTTCATGCTCGTGGTAACAGGCCGTTGATAGACATGTCCACATCATTACGAGCAATGACAATTAAAATCCGATCTCCGTTATAACATGGAGTGATATAGGATTTCCTTTAGGAATGGGTATTATTATCTTTTATTCAGTCATGAAAAAAATACTTTGGTAGATTAAGGCCGAGCGTGGGGGCACGTGCGAGCGACTTGCAAGCGGTGTGTCATCTACTATGACATTTCATACGATACAACGCGCACGCCACGCACACGCGCACGCAATAATAACAATAATAATAGCTTTTAGCTCTTAATATGATTTTATGAATATATGAAGTATTATTATGCACAATAGACATTAACAAAATATATATTAATCGATTCGAGTTTTAAGCTTTTCACCTCTCTAGTACTACAACTTAGACTAGCGTTATCCGCACCATTGCCATTTTTTTACTGTAAAGTTATTGTCCTAAAATCTATTAACATTAGGTACTTTAAAACCCTCCTCCCTCAGACGCTCCGGTTGTGGAATGAGCTCCCTGCCGGGTTTTCCCGAAGAACTACAGTACAGTATGAGATTCTTCAAGAAAGGAATGTATAAATTTGTAAAGGGTCGGCAACGCGCGTGTGCACCCCTGGAGTTGCACATTTGTTTGATCAATAATGAAGTTAAAGGAAAGTTCTTTTTTTGTCTAGTATTACAATAGCAGCGCATTGTAACGGGAATACAAATGTAAATTATATAGACTGGATACTTGTGACGTTTGCCTATCTATTGGTTACATTTGGCCAAATTTCATGGAAGATAAATGCCATAATCGCCACCCTTGGCATGCGAGTTGGCGATCGCTGTATCTCCACCGCACCCCAGGGATGCTGTTCCCTATCCCGCGGTGTCCGGGTCCAGTTTGGCTAGTAAATATGAAGTTGTTAACACTATGTACTTTTTTTAAGAAAAAGTAACGAATTACGTATTATGCTTTAAGTATTTGGTTTCACAGATACCATTACTTTTATTTTAGCTCCATATAGAGTTAGTGATAGAACTGAAATGGAAAACGCGTGTGTAGGGCAGTCAACGCATAGATACATGCTTCCAAAAACACATCAAAGTCGACCAAGAGCATGTCGGGCCATGCTCAGTGTAGGGCTCCGTAGTTGCCCAATGAACTTACTTTAAAAAAAATCAATAACAAGCATAAGGATATACTCGTACTTTCGCAGCGTTTCATACGTCTTTTACTAAGAAGACTTTTTACGATAACTCAAAAACAGCTTAACATATAATGTCAGCTATAGTTTTCGTTGAAAGTCTTTATTAAGCTTTACCTTCATGATTTTTTCATATTTTTTGGACACATAGTTCAAAAGTTAGAGCGGGGGGACACATTTTTTTTCTTTTGGAGTGAATATTTTCGAATATATTCACTTTATCAAAAAAAAATTGAAGAAGACCTCTATTCATTTTGAAAGACCTATCCAACAACTCCACTTAGCATTGGGTTGAAGCAAAAAAAACATCCCTATTTTACGTGTAGGATCAGGGTACCTGACGAAAAAAAAAAATATATTACGGTTTTGTCAGTTTTATTGATTTATACATTCATACCAAATTTCAGCTTTCTAGCACTAACAATCACAGAGCAAAGTCTCAGACAGACAGGCGGACAGAAAGACAGACACACAGACAGACAGGAATGCAGACGGACATGGAGAAACTATAATTCCTATTTGACTACGGAACCCTACAACAAGCGAATGGCGTGATAACCATGAACCAAGCATAATAAGGGTTCCTTGCCACGCAGAATAGAGTTAAATGCCTCTCTACGGACAGACAGATAGACGGACATGTCGAATCATCTTGGCTCCTGAACCGTAAAAATAAAGGCATCTACAATGCTTCGTGCTCCAATACAATTAACGCCAGTTTCTGATTATCCATTATAATTTGACCCCCAAATAAGAGACAATATTCTAAACCGGAGGTCAAGAATAGTTGGCGGTTGCCCTAGCGAATAGGGAAGTGCCTTAACGCATCGTGGGTACATTGCAGCAAGGGCAATTTTCCCCCCGTCGCCCCCAAAGCAATTCGGAAAAATTCAAACTTTACTTACATAAGTATGAAAAAAAGAACGAAGTCTGACAATACAAAATTGGGACGTAATTAATACGCATGCTAAGCGACCGTTTCGACGTTTCGTAAAAAGTTGCTGCTTTGACTATGCGTAAAATACCGTATTGCTGTATAAGAAAATCGACGCATATCTACTCGTGAATGTTTTTTTTTTAATGAGAAATTCTTGTATTATGTATTAAACTTATTTAATGACATATATTAATTCAAATTAAAACTGATGTGTATAAATTATAAATCTAAAACAGGCCCTTCAGGCACTGTTCTGAGGATGCTGGCGGTGCTTTCTCGATGTAAACATTATTACTATTGTACCCTTACTTCGGGGATTTTAGTAACGGCTCTAACGATTTCGATAAAATTTATAATACATTAATTAATTTCACAATTTTGACATTTTTTTTTCATTAATGTTGTCAAGATTTACGTGGCCAATAACTCAATGTAGTTAGTTCTTAAGAAAAAAAAAGAAAGAACCCGAGCTAATCTCGGTCACCATGGCACTATCTTAAAGCGAGCAATTCTAGTATCTCTATTTATTTATTTCAGGGATCTCGGAGCCGGCTTTAACGATTTCCATTGAATTTAAATTTACGGGTTGACAGGGGCGAAAATTGATCTAGTTAGGTCTCATCTTCGAGATAACTTGTATTATACGGGAAAACAACAAAGAAGCCGAGCAGAGAGAGGAGAATTCTTGAATCTATATTTATTTATTTTAGGGATCTAGGGAACGGTTCTAACGATTACGATGAAATTTACATAGAGGGATTTACGGGGCTGAAAAATCGATCTGGCTAACTCTCTTGTCTCTCTGGCTTCGGGAAAACTCGTATTCTCCGGTGAAACACGAGCAACGCTTGGTCACCCAGGTACTCATATCTATAAACAATTCTTGTATATTAATTAATTTATTTCGGGGATATCGGAAACGGCTCTAACGATTTCGATGTAATTTACAATGCAGGGATTTACGGGGGCGGGCAATCAATTTAGTAAGGTGTCATCTTCGGGAAAGTTAGGCTGGTATGCTCCGGAAAACACGAAAACCTCCGAGCAAAGCTTAGTCACCCTAGGTGACAAGGTGGTGAAGGCACAGTGCCTATATTGATTACATCGCCGCTAATGTACTGATCAAAACTCGAGTGGCCCACTATGTTCAAGTAAGTATACCCATTTAGGAGAGACAACGCTATTTACTCTAAAAGGCAACATCTATTTGCTCCTAGAACTTTCCGTCGGGCCGCTATAAAGTAAATACGTTTGCAGTTGGCCACGTCTTGCTGTCGATCGAAGTTAATTACTAGTAACTGGCAGACGGTTACTAGGAAAAGGGTGGGATGAAATTATTCTTAAAATGCGCCTCACACACAAACGCATTATGCGTATAAATGGTCCTGGAATCGCAGGTATCCATAGCCACGGTTCATGCTTACCATGAAGCAGGGCGTGTAAAATTTTGACAAGATCTAATGTTGTTATGACTAATGGTTCTGTGAGCTGAGAACCTCACGATTTTTATTTTAAATTTCAATATATTAGAATTCTGACTCGGCAAAAAATTATCAGTTCTGCTCACAAAATTTCACAATAATCGGTTGAGAAATGCGAGCTGTAGAGGAAAGCAGCCTGAAATCTGGACCTTCGAAACTATTTATTCCGAAGTTGAAACGGAGACTTTTGTTACACTCAGTAAATTATTTTTTTAATAATTTAGGTACGGTAACATCAAAACAAGTGTCTTTTAACGAAAACAGCAACGAAGAAGAGGTGGATCGAAGAGTAACAAAGAGCTGGAATTCCTTCTGGTCCCAAAAAGAAATCCTTAAAGGTACCTACCCACTACACCTGAAGAAAATAGTACTTGACACCTGTATTCTACCAACTCTTACCTACGCGTGTCAGACATGGGTGTTCTCAGAGAAGGTAAAAGCCAAAATAGTGTCATGTCAAAGAGCAATGGAACGAAGTATACTAAAAATAAGAAAAATACACAAAGTTAGGAGTGAACACATAAGAACCAAGACCAAAATAACAGATGCGCTCAATTTTGCTCTGCGACAAAAATGGAACTGGGCAGGACATGTCGCTCGCTATGGAGATAGGAGATGGACCATAGAGTCCACTATATGGAATGGACCTTTAGGAAAGCGAAGAGTCGGAAGACCACGCAAACGTGGGCAAGATGACATAGTGCCAACAGCAGGAAGACACTGGCCAAAAAAGGCCCTAAATAGAGAAGAGTGGACCAGACTGGGGGAGGCCTTTACCCAAAAAAAGGGGATCTTTTTAGAAAATAATAATTAATTAACAATTACGCACCTAACATAGCGTATAATTAATATAACACTAACACCGAATTGTAAACACTTAAGAAAAAGATAACAATAAAAGGCTATAATAATAATAATAACATCATGGAGGTGATTTCATTTTAAGCATGGTTATACCTACTCTAATTAAAAAACTAAGTAGTCAAGGTACGAAATAAAACACATTATATCGATTTTTATTAAAGGTAATAAAATGAGGGAGTCAATAAAATCAACCATTATGCAACCATTTTTATTTTACAAACATAATAATAAGTAGGTACATCAATAAACATTCCTGTTAGCGTCGCAATATTATCTTTAATAAATATCAAATTTCTTCGTATGGTTTTGTTGTCCAAGGGCTGAAATATTTCCGTCGCTGCAAACAATAAAAAGTTTTTTTCCTGTTTCTTCCTCTTGTTCAATTGCCGGAATCAATAGTGTAGTAGTACTTGTAATATTCCGCCGCAAACTAGGTAGCGAAGAAATTTAGTGGCTAACAAGCGTACGGCCCGCTTAATTGTAGCCTATGGACGCCTGCAACTCCAGGCGTGTCACATGCGCGTTGCCGACCCAAAGTATTCAATCTTGCACTTAGGAGACACCATAAGTATAAGAATTTTTGCAGCTACAGTGTTGTCACATCTGCCTTGCCGACTTAATTATTGTAAAATGGCAATAAAGCCATTAAAAAGTTCGCAAATATAAGCCACGCATATTTGCGGTTTAAAATGGAACAATCTCGAATTGTTCGGTCTTTGGAAATCCCGCCAATCCAATTTAATTGCGCGTAACTCCTAACTTATTGTAATTATGACAACATTTTTAATACGAAATTCAAATATTTGGTGAAAATAAAACTACAGCGCCAAACGGCGAAAGATTTGCCTGTTTTTACACAACGACGTCAATTCCCCGCAATCCTTTCACATATTTTGTACCCTGAATCGAAAGTTGAGTAAAACTTGTGTTTACTGGAAATTAAACTATGATCCGGTCGTTTTAAAGTGGTATTTCAGCGTCTATTTAAACTTTATAGGAGGTTCTGAAAGCAAGTTTTAATTATGTTTATCGTAGTTTTATGCGAGTATGATAGTTGACGGCCAGATGTCGGAAGGAGTTTGCGACTATTTTATAGACGAATTTATTAGGCTAATTGTTACTGGCATTTAACATTTGGCCAGTAAAAATACTATTATTAAAATAGAAAACATCCAGCCCATGCTTAGGTACTGAATGCAGGAGGTGGATTTTTTCCTTCCTAAAGTTATCACAATTAAAACCTTAAAAAATAACCGAAAATATTTATGTCTATTATTTCGAACCGATCACTTTGCACTGCGCACTTTACCGTCGACGATTCATTACAGATTTATCAGAATTAAAGTAACCGCGGACAAAAAAATGGTTTTTAAAAGTACGCGCACCACAAAGGTTTTCCGGCCAGAGTTTAATAGAAATTAATTCGCTGGTGCAAACAAATTCGCAACTGTCGAAAGTGAACGAAAGTTCTAGGTCAAGGGCACTCTCGCAACTGCAGGGTTGTGAAAGGATATTTCAATTTCCGTTTTCCGATTTCCAATCGGAAAATTTTAGTTAGTGGTTAACAACGATTTACCAAGTTATGAAATATCGTCCCACTGACATAATTTATTTGTACACTTTATAAAACATCACTCTGGAAACAAGAATATATAAAAACATAACAAATAAAAATTAACCACTTAATTGAAAAGGAAATAAACCACTGTAAATTTAAATGTTACAGATTAAATAACAGAAATAAAATAAGACTAAAACCAGAATAAACAAATAAACAATACCTTAATTGCCGACCGGGAACGATTTTGGAGCGATTTCAGGAGCTGCTTTCCCGACCACGACGACCGACGGAGTGGCCATAACGGCAGCAACACACGTTTTATAACCACTTACTCCCACGTCTTTTGCAGGACTGCCGGTGCAATGGGCGGCCCCTTCCTGGCCAACGAGGAACGTCGTCCCTGACCTGCATCTCAAGGTCTAAACATGCAAGCATCTACCTGCTCCATCAGACCTATCTCTAGCCTATTCCCTCTTAAATAAAATTCAATGAGTGCGACAGTGACGCAGCCTATCCAGTATACCCTGTCAAAATGAAGCTTTAATATGCATACCGTTTGCGTATTATTTATGTATTGGAAATGTTACGGGACATACGACTTTATGAACGGGAAAAATTTGGATCGTCCCATTTTGAAAGTGGGAGGGACTGCAGGTCTGTGGATGGTGCCGTAAATATGTATTACAAACGTTACGCAGATATTTTTTATCAGGAAAGAAAAGATGAAAATTAACGACACCGTGCCCATTTATAGTTAAAATTTTATTGACATTTTTTCTGTGTTGCAGCGTTGCCGGGTAAAATAAGGCGAGCTAAAGAGAACTTATTCTAGAGAACTCTTTCATTATCTAGTAGCAATAGTTTTTTAATTCAGATCACAATTCTCGTGAATTTAGACGAGAACTCGGCTTCTAGTTAAGTCCTAGACATACGCTTAAGGCAAGTCAAAATTACATAAGCTAAGCACTTTGTAACCTTATATTATTTTAATAAGCGCATACTAACCGTCGGTGACCTTGAAAACGCATATTTATCAAGGTCAACCCAAAAATTGCGCGCCGTCGCACTGCGCATGTCTGAATGTCAAGGTCGCTGCAACAGCGCCGGTAGTCCATGCGCGGCAACAGGTTTCAAGGTCACCGCAGGAGCTGTGCTTTTGGTAGCGCATTTTTGGAATTCAATTGTTATTTTCATATGTTCGTATGGTGATTTGAAGTCATTCCTATAACAATACTTAGGAGACAAAGCTTTACTTGCCAACGTGGCGTTTTTTTAGAAAAAAGAGCTTTAATGGAAGAAGAATAGATTTTTCACATTAGTGTTTTTTACTTTTGGAATTATGAATGAGACTTATGTTCAATGACTTTACATTCATTTGTTTTTTGGTTGACCTTTGTTATGGGAACTATTGTATATGTAATTATGTACATATATCGGATTTTATCTCAAATTTAAAAAATAAAGGGTTATTTTATATTAGAAATTCCTTAAAAATTTGTTTATAGAGTTGAATTGGCTATTTTGAGTATTTACAAATGGCCTCAGATGAGTATTATGCAGTTTCAAAGTAATTATACCACAAATTTATTTAAAAGGTATTTAGGTTTCTTGCAAGTTAGCGAAATGTAGCGGTAACAATTAGCATCCGTACAAGCCAATTAAATTTTCAGAACCTACAATATTAAATATAGGTTTAATAGTTATTGAGATATTAAATTCCAAAAAACGGCATTTTTACCACTGACTGACTGACTAGTAATCAAAAACCTAACCCACTTCCAGATGACCTAGAAAGCTGAAATTTGGCATGCAGCTTGGTAATTATGTGTATACACCAGAAAAAATCAGAAAGCAATAATTTTATTATTAGTTTTATTATTATTATTTATGCTAGTTACCTCAGAACTCCGTCATTTATTATCCGATTTGGAAAACTCTTTTTTTGTTTGAAACAGTATACTTCCGGGGTGGTCCCATTGTCATCGGGTCAGAATCTGATCATAGGGTCCTGGAGAAATCGAGAGAACTCTTCAAATATTTTAGGTGCAACTGTAGCGGTTTGGGTATTTTGTATAGTAACTCGTGCATTCGCTCTGGAAAAGCACCATTGGATGAAGTTTGACAAAAAGTAATGATATCCCATCAAAAACATAAATGTGAAAATGGCAGCCAAGTTCACCGACAAAAGAATTGAGATCTAAATGGGCGCCAAGTTCCGTAGATTATCTGAAAAGTTGCCAAGTTTGGCACTAGATTGTTTACAGTAAAACTAATTTACTACGGCTTAATGCACTTTGAGATTTAACTTGACAGTTTTCTTAAATATCCAACAGCTTTTATAATATTATAACATACTGCATAGAAAACTGCCAAGTTAAGGATCAAAATGCATTATGCCGCAGTAAACTAGTTTTACTGTAGACAATCTAGTGCTAAACTTGGCAACTTTTCAGATAATCTACGGAACTTGGCGCCCATTTAGATCTTAATTCTTTTGTCGGTGAACTTGGCTGCCATTTTCACATTTATGTTTTTGATGGGATATATTTTACGGTTTACGGTTTATAATATTTCATGCTCGAAAGATTTACACAATCGCTCGGGTACTGAGTAAACGTAGTTATTAACGTAAGCATAGGGAAAAGAGGGAGGGTAGCATTCAAGAACAACTAATAACTACATAAGGCAAGAACAACTAATAACTACATAATCGCAAACAACAAGTGCAACGGCTCATATAAAAGTTGTAACAAATTATTTTGTAGTCTTTAGTCGACTGTTTGTTATACCGGAGTCGTTTACTCTTCAACTTGAGTAAATTTGCGTAGAAAACTGTACGTTACTGTCGTATGGTATTGAAAATTAGAGTAGTACTTTACATAACTACTACTTACCACTACTATCTATTACTACTACTACTTACTTTAAATAATACGATTTTGGAGTACTTTAAATAATACGTTCAGTTTAGGTTTATATAAATATTGTTATACTAATAATATTATGTTGTAACATAGTGTATTAGTGCGAAAATTCGCACGTTTATTAGGTACTTAATCAATTATCATGCATAAAGACGCGCAACTGGTTGGTTCCTTAGGTTATGTTATCTGTGAATGGTTCATGACCGGGATAACAACAATATGGCATACTTTTAATAGGTACATTTCATATATCATGTATATAGGAGAAATATTAAGAAAAGCCTTGAAAGATGTGTGTTTTCGTTGAATGTGTACTTTTTATCTATTTCGTCGTGTATTAATTTACCTATTTTCTCGAGATATGACAAAGTAATTAAGCATTAAATTTCTTAAAAGTTTGTTTAATTGGTAAACCATATTATTTGGCCCAATATTAACGGAGAAACAGCCGATCAAAGTTAAAAAAGTTTCTTAAAACGTAATAAATATAATAATTATTTATTACCATTATTTTTATGTTAACAATGTTGATCATGTTTATATTTTCAGATTAGAAAAATCGTGCGTTATCCGTCATGCGATTTCAAGGAAAACAATCTTGAAAAGGGAACATATGCGGTGTTTTATCTTTGAAACGTAATAAGTTACTGAAATAAGTGAAATTAGTACAATATTATCCTCTGATATCCTAGGGAAACGGAGAAACGTGAGCGAAACTGGCCGTTAAAATTCTAATCTACTAATCTAAAAAACGGGGTATAGTTGATGTATCTAGAAGGTTATGGGCGATTCACATCAAACTTCCGAAGTCGGCGCGCACCCCACCGGAATCAAATGAATTCGAACCCTCCATACAGAAGCTAGACTTCGTATCCAAACGGTAGCGGCAGAGGCGGCGGCAGCCGACCGGTTCTGACCAACTGCACGCAACCCATTCAAATATGATATCTAACTTCTGTATCGAGGGTTTGAATTCCTTTGACTCTAGTCGGGTGCGCGGCGACTCCAGCCGTTTGATGTGAATCGTCGATATTCCATACTATACTACTCGACAGAGCGGGTCATCTCATTTGCCTGTACGAAAGTGGATTATGCGATCATGCCCAGAGGTTTTAGCCTCGGAGCAATATGCACCCTCCGAGTTTTCGAGTGAGCTCTGAGCGCTAAGCATCTAGAATAAGAACGCAGTCATACACTAACTACATATTTGCGGATGTCTTTATCACCGAATTTGATCGAAAGACTGGCTTGCGTTCATGATTTTTCCGTGTCGAGGGATATTAAGAATGTACGAGTAGGTAAATAAAAAACACCTTTTTGACTGTGGGCCACCGGCGGTGAGAACGCGCGCAAATGAAATAAATGAACATTATTGTGCAAGTAGGCCGTAATAGCACTTTTATAGTCAAAATGTACTAGCGCTTTTGAAAAAGAAGATCACTGCCGAGAAGAAACACTGAAACAAGCAGACACGTAATCTATGGACACTTGCGACTCCAGAAGATTGACAAGTGTGTTGCCGACCCTTTATTGACATGAGGATTCATTGTGTTGACAGCTAGAGATATATGCAGGTCCCTCACTCTCAACACAGCGCATCCTCGGGAGCTCGTCTCACCACCATGAACACCACACCATAAATCTCGCCTCAAACACTTAGATGCCTTCTCGTAAGCCAGTTCTCTTCAACTAATATTCCGATTAAAAACCTTTTTTTAATTAACAATGGGATTGCTCTCGGCCAGCATCTAGCCATGGGGCAAAGATGAGGCCGACGATGAAGCAAGCTCACCCACAAGATGCCTATTCACTCGAGCCTTAAAAAGGTCTAGGTTATATGAACTCGGGAATATACGCCGACAGAGAATTACAAACTTTAGAAGTGCGCATTTTAAAAGATGATGCAAAGCGCTTGGACCTTACACGGGCTCGTGTACCCAGGTACCTTTAAAAATTGGAGAACAGAGGTACATTGCGAAACTTTAACCGTTCCTTGTTTACGATCAGACTAACCCCTTAATGATCCAACTTAACAAATCTGTTACCTAAATTTTGTCCCTTTCGCATAACCATAATTATCAAACTAGTTCATAAGGACCAACCAAATTTCTCTGCATTTAACTAGAATAGGTTTGACGGACATTTATGCACATGGCCGTTTATACTTGAACGCCCTTTCAGCATATTTCTCTTACGTGTGACGCGAGCAATGCGAGCATGAAGGTGTGAAATATTGACTTGGCGTGGCGGTATCGATATGTGGTTTTGTTCTTTGGAATGAGCTTACTTACACTACCGCTCATAAATATTTAGGCAACCATACCTTTTTCCATACATCTGTATACAAAAATTACTTTCAGAAATACACTGCCAAGTCAGAGTCCCTTGACAGTTTTGCGTGCATTTTGCATTTTTTATTTAGCTGACTTATTGAGCCTTAAATCGGTGCCAGAGAGATTATTTTCATTTCAAAACGGTAGTTTTCTTTTACTAATTGCTGGTTCATAAAAATGTATTATGTTTGTATGTATAGAGGATAGATCATTGTAAAATTGGTGATAATCTATTTAATTCTGAGTCTTGATAAGACAACGGCAGAGAACGGACGTTCTTTGGAGCCATATATCAGGCCTCATTATCGCCTTATAGCGTCGCACAGTAGTACCGCAAACACTATACGGTCGGAATGACAGTCTTCAAACAGCTTTTCGCCCGCTCGCGCACCGCGGTTAGACCTTGGTAGTTGATTTTTTTATATGAAAAATGACATTTAGGCACCTTACGCATGTTCGAAGACGTTACGTTAGCAATCCTCAAGGGATACGACAGCGAGCCCGCGCTGATCCTCGTTTTGTCGACTATCGATTAGGGGAGCCTGGGGTGAATTGGAACGTTTTCGAGAAAATCGGTCATCCTGCTTTAGTTTTCTACCGAATTTGGCCGTGAAAGGTTTCATTTGTAGCCAGGTTATCTGGCTAAATAATGCTAACGTTTATTTGACTTCAGGACGTACCTTTTAGTAGTTATAAGCTTTTTATAAAATCATGGAAAATGTTTCAAACGTCCCTGGGTCTCGGTCGATTGAAACAAAGATGGGGGTAGTAGTTAAAACGCTTAATGACATGTAACTTTTTTATTATTAATTTATTTTTTTACTTTGAAAAGTTATAATAAATTCACCCAAATGCAGTTTTTTAATTGAACATAATCAATATGGCACTCATTGGCCTTAACCTTTAATTATTACACAGATTTAATTATTAACAGAGTTATTTCAGTAATTAGATCAACTTTCAATGTTAAACATTAATTATAAAGTTAGTTATCAATTTTAAAAGTTTTATGATAAAATCTATCATTTTTTTAGGAACTTAATAAATAAATTTACGAAATTTAGTTATTGACAATGTAACAAATAAAAAAATACATATTTATCTGATTCATAGCTTACACCCAGAACATTGCACCCAACCTTCTCCACGTCTTCTGGCCCCGAAGCTTTCCATGCAAACAAGGCAAAAGCAATCTTCAGAACAAGTAGTTTATTTAATTTATTTCCTTCTTTTTCTCTTGCCCTTGCCTTTATTTCTTCCACTCAATTTTTTTAAATAATTTGTGTCTGTCTTTTGCAATTATTTTGTTCAGTTTCAGACGACTTTCTCTTTTTTCTACCCCTTGCAGACACCCTTGGTGGAGCAAGCAGAAATGGCCTGGTTGATCCTGACAAAAAATAGTTGACTGACTTGTGTACAAATTAGTAGTTGAGGGCTGAAAAAATATAATTGATATTATTTTATTCTAAAATTAAACACCATTACTCATTGGTCGAAAATTAAACACACATACTCAACACATATACATTTTCGGTCTGCTTAGCCTAGTTGGTAGTGACACTGCCTCGGAAGATAGAGGTCCCGAGGCATTATTTGTGCATTTAGCACGGATATTTGTTCCTGGGTATTGGAGGTTTTCTATGTATTTATCTATATAAGTATATATCGTCGTCTAGTACCCATAGTACAAGCTTTGCTTAGTTTGGGACTAGTTCGATTTATGTGAGA
Source organism: Notocelia uddmanniana (assembly GCA_905163555.1). NCBI lineage: Eukaryota > Metazoa > Arthropoda > Insecta > Lepidoptera > Tortricidae > Notocelia > Notocelia uddmanniana. The sequence continues at coordinate 67,751,397 of LR991052.1, forward strand.
TTGCCCCAGTATTTATTTTATTTATACTGGGGTCAATTGAAACATGTTTCTATTGCCACTAATTTTTTTGTTTCTATTGCCCCATCAACCTCTTTACAAATATTAAATTACATTAAAAAAATACGAATCACAGTAGGCATGCACAAACTACTTTAAATTAAACTGAAATACTTATAGATATAGCAGTTTAGACCACAGTAACAAATTGTCAATGGTTATTGATCAATAAACAAAACAAAAACACGAAAAATACTTTAGGTGCCGAAAAAGTAGCACAGTCACTATAAAATGTCCGACGCGCTTGGAGCCGCGACGCGCACTGCTTAACAGGTTCCAACCCGAACGCTGGTTCTTTCCCCACTGAGACCCCCGCCGCTACGACTATCCGTTACGGAGTTATTGAACTTGTTCCAAATGACCCACGTTTCAATTGACCCCAGGCTCCCCTACTGCTTCATATAACATACATGCCGCCTCCGCTCTACGGCGCTACCGAATACCGTGTGATTTTTTGGTGTGACGTGCCCCGGACTGCGTTCGATTTACCGCAATACCGCCACTGCTCCGCAACGACGCTGAGCCGCGCTCTGTGCGTTTCAAGTTTTAGATATTACGCAAACCAGTCTAGCAAGCACGATAACTTATACCCTCACGTTATATGGCTAAAAGGTTAAAAACTGCACATAAAACGTGACGATATAAGCTATCGTGCTAGCTAGGCAGACCTGATCAGGCGCGGCAGACAGCACAAAATTTGTTTGGACCATCTTTAAGGCTTTAAATTCGTCTGCGGTTTGATTAATTCCGCTGTGACATGAAAATTTGACATACAAGTTATATGGGTAACTTTCGTGTCACAATAAAATCTGTTAAATTGTAGACAAATTAAATGCCTTAACGATGAGCCAATAATGTGTTCCTTACTCTTTTATATATACATCATACATAGTTTACCGAAGCACAAAGCAATAGAAAATTAAGCGATTGGCTGATGATTTGTAATTATTATATGCGAATGCGAATGTGAACATTTAGAGAGGTAATGTGCGAATATTTAGAATGCGAATGTGAACATTTAGAGAGATAGTGTGCGAATATTTAGAATGCGAATATTACATATTAAATGCGAATATTTAGAATACGAATGAGCGAATGCAAATATTTAGAATGCTAATGTGCGAATGCGAATATTTAGAATGCAAATATGCGAACGCATGTTAGGCAGGATAATGATGGACTGATAAGAACCTGAACACAAACTATCAAAGTAAAAGTTCTTTCGTAGTAAACTTTCTATTGGCCAAAATTATCACGTGACACGTGTTGGTGCGCTCTTGCATGCGCCAGTCAGTTTCTTTGTCGACACGCGAATATTCGAATTAGCAAAATATTCGCATCATTTGATGCGAATGGGAATGTTGATGTGAAGATTTAAAATGAAGCGATAATTGCGAATATTCGTAACATCCGTAGTAGAAATTAAGGCATGAGATATTTACCTACACAGGCAATAAAATAAATGATATCATTAATTTTGCATGTAAATTTTAATTCTGCGTCCCACTTGAAGCAAGCCACACACTGCAGCTTGGTGGCAGAGTCAGTCACCAAGTTAAAACACACTAAAAACTCCGCATTGGAATCAACATTCGAACTTGTGCCGGTAACAGAGCGGAGACTGCGGGATTTCGTGGCTCAGAGACCTGCCGCCTGTTTAGAGAGGTAGGTCGGCGGTTGCGGGAGAGGCTGTAGGTTGGATTGTGATGCAACAGCTCTCAAAAGACACCGCGGGAATGCTGCGGGCATTATGGGTGGGTATCTTTTCCAGAATTTAGAGGTACGAAGCTGAATGGGTTACTTTAAACTGTTATTTTTGTTTTATTGTATTGAATATGCCGGGGCAATATTGTGGGTGGGGCACATAGCACGTAGAACCGATGGCCATTGGGGTGGAAAGGTTCTCGACGTGCGACCACGTACCGGAAGGCGTAGCGTGGGCAGGCCCCCACACGCTTGACCGATAACCTGGTATAGGTCGCGGGTGTCTGCTGGATGCGGGTGGCGCAGGACCAGTCATTGTGGAAGTCTTTGGGGGAGGCCTATGTCCAGCAGGGGACGTCTTTTGGCTGAGACGATGATGATGATGATGTATCGAATATTAGTTTTATGACCGAAAAACTCTATTACTACTATCAATTATAAATCAATGTTAATTAAATTTATTGGAACATTTAGTTAGTAACATTTATGAATTATAAAATATAAACTTTTTATGAACAAATTATATTAACGTTCAGTTCGTTAATAAAGTTCGGTCTGGTGTATGAAATAATAATAATAAATATTTATTTGGTTATAATAATAATTTGTATGTACCATAGATTAGAGTTGGAATCTTTTATTAAGTATTACATAACAATAATAATAACTTTGCTGGCGTAGGGATGTGACGACCCCATCGCCCACTGGATTTCCAGTGCAGTCGGTCAAAGTAGGGCAGCTTGTGGCGAGCTGTTAGGAAGCAGCTACCTAGAAAGCAGGTACATAGACTTGAGTGCTCCTGAGGGTGTACCTAGAAAGCAGGTACATAGACCTGAGTGCTCCTGGGGGTGTCCTGTGGGTTGGTTGTATGAACAGGCCCCCGCCTCTGGCTTGCCTTAACCGGCTGTCCAGAATGGAGTCGCTGGAGCTGTCGCTCGGGGGTGGATGTGGTCACCTAAGTGGCAAGTTGGCTATATGTTTAAAGTCCAGTGCCACCTCTCTACCCCCTGCCCTCTGCACCGGTGTTGCCCTTAGGCCATTTTTTAATGTCGCTATTTATAGGGGCCCATCTAGCAGAGGGCGAGTCACCGTCTGCCTGAGATAAAAATGAGAGACAGTTTTATTAGGCAGACGTCCGTTGTCGCACTCAATAGTCCAGCCATTAGTCCATCATATTCACCCAATAGTCCGGTTCATTTTGATTCCATTAACCAGCAATAGTCCCTGTACACCCTGGCGGGTGCTGTCTCTGTGTGCGTCCCATGACACGGGCAGGGACAGCATCCGCTCAGTGTACCCCTTGCATTTCATTAAATTGACAAAAGGGCCTCTACGTGTTGGCTATGTGGTACTCGGTTGGTACTTCGGTACCTCGGTACTTCGGCGCCGCGCACGTCTTCCAAAGATCCGGGACACCATTGTCCCGTGAGCGGAAAATACTTTACTGCATTCATGTTTTTGATATTTATTTTCATTTAATTGTTAATCAGTATATTTTTAATCATTATTACTAAGTAAGATTGTCAGTATTTTTTTAAATTTTATAAATTCACGCTTTGACAATATAAAAGTGCCCTTGTGGCCTATTTGCAGAATAAATATTTGATTTTGATATACAACGGGTCTTAAATAACTGTTAACGTAAGAGTACAACATGACACCCTAAAAGGGTATTGTAAAATTAACTTATAACCTAACAACATTATCTATACTAGTATGTATATTTTTTACTTTGGATATTGACATGTAATATGAATTATTATTAATAAATATGAGTATGAGTATACGTGTGGCACAATACCCCTCTCGTCATACGGTAAAAAATAATCCTCTAATAGCAACAATATAACCGATACTAAAGATACGATAATAAAGTTTATTATTAGTGTATTCTTCCTATACCTTTATTTTATATAGATAACCTGTCCTCTGCATATATACATCTTTTCTCAAATATTAGCTGACAAAAACACTAATGCCCGGTAAGTCCCTTGGTCCCAGTTACAACAATAATTTAACATAACAACATCCCACAAAATAAGCGTTCGTGGCCCAGCGACGCCCGCGTACCGCGTGCGGTATGTGAGGTTAAGCACTGTCGGGCGGGGTCAGTCCTTGGATGGGTGACCGCTTTGAGTGGTTACTAACTGAGCGCTCCCGTGTTCTGGAAGGCACGATAAGCCGTTGATCTCGGCTGCTGTCTGTGATAGCAGTCGTTAAGCCAAGTTAGAGGCCTTCGGGCTGCTTATGAACTTCTAACAGTCAAGTTGCCCACTCACTTGACAAAACCTCCCAATAAGGTCTACTTTCCCCCTTGCGTTGGAAGGTCAGATGACAGTCGCTGGAGTCGCTTCCGTAAAAAGTAGTGCCTTCGCCAATTCTTGGGATTAGGTAGCGGACCCCAGGCATCCTGAAGAATGCAGCTGTCTGTACTGGGAATAACGCTAGGATGATGATGAACATCCCACAAACATGATATTTTATCGCGTTTTTAAACCCGTCGTCTGTTAGGTACTTAATCAAAAGCAACGCTCGAGTAATTTCCTGGCAAAAAACATAAAGCATTTTGTTTTTCCACAAAAATCAATGAGCGTTGGGTAGCTCCCATCATAGAATATTCTGCTACGCAATTTGACTAACGGACTAAACAAAAGTACTCCACAATAGGTAACCGAAAAAAGTTCGATTGACACCTACATGCGCACTTCTAAGGTTTGGAATTCTCTGCCGGCGTCTGTATTTCCGAGTTCATATAACCTGGACCTTTTTAAGGCACGAGTGAATAGGCATCTTCTGGGTGAGCTCGCTTCATCGTCAGCCTCATCTTTGCCCCCTGGCTAGATGCTGGCCAAGAGCAATCCCATTTTTAATAAAAAAAAAAATACAAAACCTGCCAGGCAAATAGCTTAGCTAATAAACGTTGGGTCTTATAAGAATCTCATTTAAAACTTTGTCAAATATGTCAGACAACACTGAATTGTCGTGTGTATAGCGTTAAATTTTCTCATATTTTTTTCGGATTTTTACGGAAATAAACCATGATTTTTTCCGCTTCAATTTTTCCGAAAAAAAAACGATTTGAACAGGTTTCAATCGGTTATTTTTCTTAACACCAGTATTAAAAAAAATAACCGATAGAAACCTGTTTAAATCGGTTTTTTTTCGGACTACTAGGGTTGCCAACTTGTGTGCGCAGATTTGCGGTACATTTGTGGTAGAATTGCGGGACATAACAAAAAATGCGGGACACACTTGGCTTAAGGGTCTGTTTAACCCTTTTTGCTATTTTCTTAAGCTTAGTAACGTTTTTTCTCACAACGGAACTGCATTTATACCAGTTTTAATGCACTATAATGTTTGATTCTTTCAAGTTTGACGGAAAGTGTGCTACTTTATTGATATTTCAATTCGGTGTTGAATTATCTGTCTCAATGCAACGAGTGTTTTGCTAAATTGTACTGAATAATAGGTTTAAAAGGGGCATCTTATAACATATAAATTTACGTCAAACCGGTATGCAAAGAAATCACAGAAAGAAATAATATCAATTCGTCGTACAATCAATTGATTATATTACTTGGAGTAAGCTTCCTCGGTTACCCGTGCTAGTAGTTTTCATTGTACCTCTATCACGGTGGAACAGAATTCGCATCCTCGTTGTTTTATGTTGTCTTTTACAATAGTAACAATAAGTGAAGAATGTGGGTGGGCGACAAAATCACAGCGGTAATGCCGCGCTAGACGGGCGAAACGAAATTGTAAACAAGTAGTATATGCAAAGTGACTAGATGAGGCAGTGAATTGAATATATGATTAAATACAGAGAGACAACATGCATTATTTAACAGTGAATATTAATTTATAAAAAGTATATAGGGTGACAGCGCCAGTAATGGACGATTTTAATACTGCTGTCAGTCATTTAATTGAAAGAGTATACCTAATGCTAAAGTAGAAAAAGTGGGTGCTTTAACGTGTCCACTAGCGCCATTCGTAAATAACTGTTTATTATTTATTTTTAACGATAGATATCCTTCACCCTTTAGTGTTGGCATCAGCATAGTTTAATCATCTTTGCCCCCTGGCTAGATGCTGGCCAAGAGCAATAAAAAATATATATATATATATATATATATATATATATATAAAATCGACTGGAATACGGCGTTTTCCTTGTTTTTCGTTTCAAAGCGTTCACGACTGCTGTTTGAAAAATCCCATTATTTCTACAATTAGTCGTGTAACCTTCGTTGGACAGAACCTAAGGTTAGGGACGAGTTTCTGCGCTAAATTTGGCCTAGCCAGCTACATAAGAGCTCATGGTAGGGCAAATCCATGATTTGTCGGGGTCGCCGTCGTCGAAACCGACGAGGAGGACTATATACAATAATAGCGGGATAGTATTAAAATACGTGAATACAGTTCGAGATGTAATCAAGAGAATGGCAAACGGATTTTTTTGACACACGTCCATCACTATATTATGTGTGTTTACCCACATATATTACAAATAGCACAATCGGGTTTACCTATTGAAATCTACTCGTCTTGAATAGCTCTCATAACGCAACGATTATAGTACATTACGATACAAGTGCAGAGAACAGGAAATTCGCAACGAGTGGTGATAAATTAAAACACGACCGAAGGGACTGTTTTAAATCGGCACGAGTTGCAAATTACCTATTCGCACGTGTATCGTACAACGTTTTACAGTACATATGGCTCTTTAAAGTTTCGACATATGCACGTAATCTGCTGATTACCGCACTCGTGCGGTAATGTAGCACCATATGTACTGTAATAGTACATTACGATACAAGTGCAGAGAACAGGAAATTCGCATTGAGTGGTGATAAATTAAAACACGACCGAAGTGAGTGTTTGAAATCGACCGAGTTGTAAATTACCTATTGGCACGTGTATCGTACAACGTTTTACAGTACATATGGCTCTTTAAAGTTTCGACATATGCACGTAATCTGCTGATTACCGCACTCGTGCGGTAAAGTAGCACCATATGTACTGTAAAATAATATTTTACCAGACCGTGCCGAGGTTTCGCCTTAATACACTTTAATATTATTGCTCGTTTATATAAATACGTACCTACTCATTTCTTTGCAAGGAGACGCCTACCTACAACCATATTAAAACATGGACCTAAATGTCTACTGTCCTATTACCTACTTATTTCTACCTCCCTGGTGCAAGTATTTTCAAGATTCAAACATTTATTCGTAACAAGCATAATATTAACATTAGACAAAAGCATAGACAACACACAAACAAAGGCGTAGTTACGAAAGAGAACCTACTCAGCATATGCAGGCTTTACAGCTGACGCCGATCTTCCGCAGGGCCCATAGGGGCCTGTTACACGGTGATTATAATCACGCGATACATTCCTATTACAATACGTATTACGTGTATATTGGTAAATATCGAAGCAAAATCGAAACGGTATTTAAATCTGCTATAATATTGACATCTAAGCATTGTGATTATAATCACAGTATAAAGGCCCCGATAAAGTGAAGTAACGGCGGGAAACACAAGAAAAAAGACATGAAAAAAACAAACAAAATAAATAATTAAATGGTTCCTACACGTTCTACATATAAAGCTAATAATAAAAACATGATAAATTAGAATGAAGTGCTGTGGAAACATTTCACGGAACTAGTAATGACTAATCTCTTTTGATGCATGAGCATTCTGCAATGCTTTAAACAATACGAATGAAAACAATATATTCATATTTAGTTCCATTACGATCCGTCAAATAGTGGAAAGATAGAAGAGCTTAAAAGATTAGTATGCTGAAATGAACGCATAATGCTTTAGTTTTATATTTGCTATGGTTAATTTGAAAATAAAAGGCTAAGCGGAAATGAAATAAGTTTATTTGCATGAATACAGGTACAAATATCGGTTATGAGCATGTCGGTCGGGCCATGCTCAGTGTAGGGTTCCGTAGGCACCCAATGAACTTACTTGTAATAAATCAATAGCAAGCAAAAGTTACCCTTCGCAGCGTATCATACGTCTTTTACTAAGGGACGACTTTTTACGATAACTTAAAAACAACTTAACTGATCGTGTCCACTATAGTTTTCGTTGAAAGTCTTTATTAAGCTTTACTTTCATGATTTATTTCATATTTTTTGGACTCATAGTTCAAAAGTTAGGGGGGAGGTGGTGTGGACACACTTTTTTTTTGTTCTGGAGTGAATATTTCTGAAAATTTTCACTTTATCAAAAAGTGTTTGATCGCATGACATCTATTCATTTTGAAAGACCTATCCGACAAGACTCCACACCACAGGGTTGAAGCAAATAAAAAAAAATCATCCTCAATTTCCGTGTAGGGGAAGTATACTTAATTATTTTTTTAGATTTTATTTTACGACTTTCTCAGTTTTATTCATTTGTATATCCATACCAAATTGCAGCTTTCTAGCACTAACAATCACAGAGCAAAGCCTCGGCCAGACAGACGGACAGACAGACAGCCAGACGGACATGGCGAAGCTATAAGGATTCCTAGTTGACCACGGAACCCTAAAATGGTGACAGGTGTTTTACGTGAGCCATAAACATTCAGCCATCTGGTGGCATGCAGATATTGAATTGAAACATAACATTAATAATAATAATTACAAAATCTTAGTGTAAACAGAAAAAAGGACAGATGTGCGTCTGCGTCGTACAATAATTATTACCACACCTTGCCAAAAAGCGCGTCCGGAAAAACCCACTTTTTGGCCAAGTGCTGACGTAAAATTGTGTACAAAACACGGGTCGTAAAACAGAAAGCCCTCTCTCGCATATTGATAACCCTCGTCTGCGGCTCGGGCCTCAAACATCTGCGATATCGGCCTTTCTTTGTTTTACAACCTGTCTCGTAAATAGTATCGTAAATAGCTATTTCAAACGCCCGCCTGGATCACTAGCTCGACAGCTTTTTATTTCACTAGTTTTAATGACAATACCTACCATCTCTGCACAAAAATGTATTCATATTTATGCCCTCAACTGCACATATTCGCTATCATGAAATTCGTGAGAAGGACATCTAATCTTTACCCCGAAGATAGGAGAACTTAGAAACCTGCGGAGTAATTAAGAGGGTTAAATGAGATTATTTAAATTTAACGATAGGTACATATTTAAAAAAAGGGGACTGCTATGTACTGTATTTTGAATACATCAAACTAGTTATTACGTAGCGAGATTTGTCGATCTTTGAGTTCAAAAATAAAACGGCCGTTTTTCTTTCGACGCATAGATTGACGAATCTAGGAACGTAATAACTGTTTCAATGTATTCAAAAGGTAGTACAATACAAAATATACTACATAGCAGTCCCTTTTTTTTAAATATCTGTCGTTAAATTTAAATAATCACAATTTTTACAAGTGGCGCTAGTGGACTCGTTGATACCCTCTTAATCATAACGTCGGCCTGTTTAGCTTAGTTGGAAGTGACACTGCGTACTAAGTCAGAGGTACCGGGTTCGAATCTCGATAAGGGCTTTTTGTTTTCGTGGCGAGCAAAAACATTTGTTCCTAAGACTTGAATATTTCCTATGTATTAAGTATATAACTATTAGATATTGACGACTTGACTTTGGCTTAGTTGGCAGTGATCCTGCCTTCGAAGCTGGAGGTTCCGCGTTCGAATCCTGGTCAGAGCATTATTTGTGTAATTAACACGAATATTTATTTAACATGTAAAAATTACGTAGTTGCTGTTAATTATAAATAAAAGTCCGGTAGAGATCGCTCTTTAGCGATAAGACCGCCTTTTGTTTGCCTCTACTTATTGTTATTACGTACTGTACTGTGTCCTTTAATTGAGGTGTGCAATAAAGAGTATTGTATTGTATTGTATTGTATTGTGTTCCTGAGTCTTGGATGTTTTCTATTATTATAAGTATTGTATACGTATATAAGTAAGCATGTATATCGTCAACTAGTAGCCATAGTACAAGCTTTGCTTAATTTGGGGGTAGGTCGATTAGTATAAGATTGTCCTCCAATATTTATTCATCGTCATCTAGTACCCATAACACAAGCCTTATTGAGCTTACTATGTGGCTATTTCGATTTGTGTAAATAAACTTCCCCTAAAATTTATTTATTATTATTACGACCACCACCTTGGTTTAGGTGGTAGTGACCCTGCCAAAGAAGCAAGAGGTCCCGGGTTCGAATCCAGGTCAGAGCATTATTAGTGTAATTCATACGAATATTTGTTGCACAGTCTTGTATGTTAACTAGTATGCATTTATATGTACCCATAGTACAAGCTTTGTTTCGTTTGGGACTAGGTCGATTTACATACATACATCACATACATAAACTCACGCTTATATTCCCATAAGGGGTAGGCAGAGCACACGAAAATTAATTGCAGTGCCACTTTTAGCAATTGTAGGTTTATAGATGGAGAAAATGTGATATTGCAGTGACAGGTTGCTAGCCCATCGCCCACAACACACACTTCAACCTGATTCCCATAGTTGACTCATACGACACTTTACGGTGCTATTCTACCCCGGCACTACACGGGGCAGAAATTGTCTAACACTGTCCCCCAATATACGAGGGGCGGCTGATAAGTCCTAAGCATATGGTATTTCGAGGTCGTATATGCGTTTATGGTACTGGCCACTAGAAAGGCCCTTTAAAAACAAATTATTTAAAACAAAATCATATCATATTTGTTTGAATTTTTCTTGAGATATTCAACGGCAAAGTTCACCATGTCTGAAATATCAACAAATATTAAGTGCTAAATCACCGCAATGTATTTTTGAAGAAATGGCTAGTATTTATGGTGCTAATGGACCTTCTTATGCTACGGTCAAAAAGTCGAGTCGCTTATTTAAACTGGGTAGGGAGTCGATTGAAGCCGATCCCCGTTCAGGGAGGCCAATATCGGTGGTGACTGAAGAAAATGTAAGAAAATTCAGAAAATTGGTATTAGAAGACCGGAGAGTTAAGGTTTGGCAAATAGCTGATACTGTAGGCATTAGTAAATAACGGGTTGGGGAGATTTTACATAAACATTTGAACATGACTAAGGTCAGTGCTCGCTGGGTACCGAAAATGCTGACGGCGTTCGATAAAGAACGTCGTGTTGAAACTTCCCAGGCGTTTTTAGATCTGTGCGGATATGGTATAGATGAAGTTTGCTCACGAATAGTAACTGTTGATGAAATATGGATCAGGCAGTATGATCCGGAGTGTAAGTCAGAATCCATGCAGTGGATTGAAAAGGGTAAAAGACCACTGAAGAAGTTTAAAGTGCAAAAATCGGCTTCTAAGTTAATGGCCACTGTGTTTTGGAACTGTGATGGCATTCTCTTAATAGATTATTTGGCCAAAGGTTCTACAATAAATGCACTTTATTATGCCAATCTATTAAGACAGGTGCGAAAAGCGATAGTTCAGAAAAGGATGGACAAATTAAGGAAAGGCATTTTGTTTTTGCAAGACAATGCACCCGTTCACTCCGCCCGGGTGGCGAGGCAGGCTCTGAAGGAAATCGGCTTCGATGAAATCGACCACCCACCCTACAGTCCAGACCTAGCCTCTAGCGATTATTTTCTGTTCAGTAATTTAAAGAGAGAGTTACCGGGAAAGCGATTTGGCAGTGATGAAGAGACAAAGGCGGCTGTACAGGAGCATTTTGAAGGCCAATCTAAAGAATATTTTTTTAACGCCTAAAAGCATTGTATAAAAAATGAAAATAATGCATTGATATAGAGGGAGATTATATTGAACAATAAATATAAAAGTTTTTTTATACAATGTTTTTTTCTACCATAGGCTTAGGACTTAGCAGCCGCCCCGCGTATCTATTTATTGATTGATTTATTCATTCACTTTAAAATGATTATAATGTATTAACATGTACATTTATTATAAAATGATTATAATGTATTAACATGTAGCTTTAACGAAAGGTACTAACAATGTTTTATGAAGGCCTCTTCTCTTCTACTTGGCTTTATGACTGCTATCATAGACAACTGCCGGGATCAACGCCTAAGTGTGAGGCTACAGGATACTTTTATTAAACCAAATAATGTATCTGTAATCTAAAATGAAACCACAGTGATGACTACAGCCCTGTGGCGACGAAAGATTACAGTTTACATTGGACTTTGTCGGTAACTTACAGAATTTATAACGTCAAACTAATCTGGGATCTGTAGCATTAGATACTTCACAGTATGTTTAGGCTGTTTTTTTACCAAATAAATAAAGTATTATTGTGCTCTAAAATGGAAGACAGTGATTATAATGTATTAACACTACGGCCGTGGGGACACGGAGCTGGGGTGACACAGTGCACGAAGCAAGATGATACACCACCATATCAGCCCAAGGATGTCCAGTTCTGGATAGGCCTCCCGCTTGGCATGCGGGTTGGCGATCGCAGTGTCTCCACCGCACTCAAGGGATGCTGCTGACCATCGCACGGTGGTCTTGGTGGAAGTTTTAGGACATACCCGGGTCCAGGATGCTACACAACCGTAACAAAAATGGAGGCATTATTAGCGTTACCTCATGTATTTTCAAATTTAAGCTAAGTTTTTTACATGTCATATAAATATTATGTAATAAAACTAAATATTACCGAGTAAGAATACGCTTATATAAAGAAATAATTTGAGATTGAAATAAACTGTTCTATATATGTCTATGAGAATCCTTGCATTGTTTTTAATCTAAGGAATGATATTATGTACCTGTACCTGTACTGTGAATCCGAGTTGATCACTATCCGAGTAATAACATATTAATTATTTGTTATAAAACCAATATTATTATTATTTATATTTTGACTATCCAATTGTGAATTGAACTACATATAATTGGGTAATTTTTACATATTGTATTCGATATTCAATATTTATTTTAAAGAATAATAGTAGTACAATAAATTGCTCTTAATCATTAAAAATTTAATAACTAGGAGTAATAACACTAATAACTGACGATTCGAAAGTGCTTGTTGCTAGGTCTATTTGAATAAAAGTATTTTGACTTCGCTTAAATACGTATTTGGTTTCTCCTGTCGTCCGAAACAGACTAAATTGTGAAATAAATTAAATTCCAGCAAAAAATCATATAAAGATAGTACCTGTATTATTAAATGTGTTCCGATAGGAGCAAGGGTATCGGTTTCTCAAGAACTCCCCTCCTCCGCCTCCGACATACAATCTGGTTTGTCTGAAAGCATTATAAGACTTGTGATTACTTCTCACCTTCCCTTATTGATCCACAAATCGAACTAAACCACATCTCTCTTACTTCCAAAATAAAATAGCTCCCAACAACCAAAAAGCACTATCATATATACCTATAGTAAGTTATTTTTTGTTCAATATCCAATTACATCGTGTTGAGTTACGAATGTTTATTATAAAACTTAAGGCAGATTCGCATTAATATTTACATTTGAGGGTACTCGCATTTGTTACAAACACGTCACATCTATCCTTCACTCTCACGAGCACATTGAAATCTGCACTCCCACTCTTGCGCATGTAATTTGTGAGCAGATTTATCGGCCATTTTGATCATTGATTTTGGACCGAACGCATGCCGGTTGCGTGGTCCCGATGGCTATACTGAACGCCACATGTTACTAATAACCTTAATTTTTGAAAATGTGGTGTACACAAGTCTGGGCGCTCCCGTGGGTGTGGTGAGCTGCGCGTGGGACAGAGACAATCCGCAGTTGGTGAAAAGATTATCCAGATTTGTAAGGTTAGTGCACGTGTTCCTATTCCGCTCCTTCAAACGATTAAGTAAATGCAAGTGTCGCGCGTGTACTTCTTAATCAAAACCAAATAAATATTAAAAAATTAGCGGCCACGTTTGCTGCAAACGGTAATATCAAAGGTTTTTATCTCATTTTCTTTTACGCCACATTCTCTCCACGTGGCAGGTTTTTCCTATCACATTATTAATTAGCAAAAGAACATTATTCATGATAGCATTCCGAGTAGGTACTTAGGCATTTACTAGGTATTACTTGATTTTATTTGAAGAAATTAACATTTTAAATGTATCGTCCCAATACCTACTTCAATGAGGAATATGAGAATATTTCGCACGGACGCCTTAAGTGTTGATTCAACTACGAATCAAATGAGGGTGGATTTTCGGATAAAAATAAATGTTGTCTAGACTTTTGTCGGCTGTTTAGGCTAGTTGATAGTGACACTGCCTACGAAGCTAGAGGTCGCGGGTTCCAATCCCGGTAAGGGCATTTTTTAATACCACGTCGGTGGCAAACAAGCGTACGGCTGCCTAATGGTAAGCGGTCACCGCATCCTATGGTCACCTGCAACTTCAGGAGTGTCACATGCGCGTTGCCGACCGTTTAAGAATTTCATTCAATTTTTCTTGCATTTGTTTCTGTGGTGAGCAGAAACATTTGTTCTAGAGACTTGATGTTTTCTATGTATATTTATTAAATATATCGTCGTCTAGTACCCATAACACAAGCCTTTTTGAGCTTACTATAGGGCTAGTTCGATTTAAAATATGTTACCTGACAAAACCAGCGATCTAAATAGCATTAAGATTCATATACCTATGTATATAATCATTATAGGTCGAAACGCACGGAGCGGGCGCGGCGCGGTGCGGCGCGGAGGTGGTTTTGCATTTCTGATCTTTCCGAAACTATCGACTGTCACAATTGCTTCATGTGTCACACACGTCGCCCACGCTCTGCCGTGCTACCGAATACTGAGCGGATTGTTTGGTACGACGTCCCCCGGACCGAGTTCGCTTCACCAAAAAACCGCCACCGCCACGCAACGACGCTGTGCCGCGCTCTGTGCGTTTCAAGCTTTAATCTAGACACGCGGCAGCGTGTCCAGCCAAGTTCACCCCAGGAACTGGCGGACAGCAGCCATGTGTGTTATATTACACGAACCGTTTGGAGCCACTTTTGACCCCCCAATAACTCCAAATCTATCATCTAACATAAAAAATGAACTTTAGTACATGTATTAAGGTCCATTAGAACCCCAAATTTCATAAATGTAGGTTTAATAATTTATGAGATATTAAATTCCAAAAACCGGAATTTTTACCACTGACGGACTGACTGACTGCCAAGTTCCGTAGATTCTCTGAAATGGTGCCAAGTCCGGCACTATATTGTTAACAGTAAAACTAATTTACTGCGGCTTAATGCATTTTGACCCTTAACTTGGCAGTTTTCTATGCAGTGTGTTATACCATAAAAGCTGTTGAATATTTAAGAAAACTGACAAGTTAAAGCTCAAAATGCATTAAGCCGCAGTAAATTAGTTTTACTGTAAACAATATAGTACCGGACTTGGCACCATTTCAGAGAATCTACGGAACTTGGCACCAATTTAGATCTCAATTCTTTTGTCGGTGAAGATGACAACCGAACATCGCATATTCTTAATATTGAACTTGGCTCCCATTTTCACATTTATGTTTTTGATGGGTCACGTCTACAATAATAGTTAACACAGTTCTTGCAAGAAAGCATATCAAACGACTTGATTAATAGTCTAGTGGAAGTATATTTTCATTATTGTTTTTGTATTTGCAAGGCACAGAGCTCGGCGCAGCGTCGTTGCGGGGCGGAGGCGGTTTTGCGGTATGCGAACGTGGTTCAAGGCTCGTCGGTAGCACGCTGCATATGTATATATGAAGGAATGTAATTTTCATTTATTTGATTATTTCATTTATTACAATTATAAAGATTATTACCTTTTTAAGAGCTAACTAAAGGTATACTCAATTTCAAATTAAAGGGAAACAATTGAAAAATTTAGTGCGCCGTGCAGGATTCGAACCTGCTACATCTGTGTCAAAAGGTGTACTATGTGATATGACACTTTAACTACTCGTTTGTAACAGTCTTCTTACATGTGATTAATAACAATATTTATTTCGTGAATTTTAAGGAAATTTCTAAGGAATTATCGTCAAGTGATGATCATTCATAATAATGAAACTGACTTTATAAAGCTAAATATGAACCTTATTGCATTTATGATAAAGTCCATTGATATTCTCATT